>CM029597.1:95628426-96303861 GCA_017311375.1 Mytilus coruscus | reverse complement strand
GAAAGGAGTAGGAGTATTAAGGCCCGGTGTTGGGACAAGAAAATAAAGTTTTGAGAACTATTTCAAATTTGCCCATAATGTTTTGAAGTGCGTAAAATCAAAAGATATTTTGAATTTACCTTGGAGACCGGTATTTTTGTTATACTTTTTAACGCGTACATTACTTGGTATACTCTTTTCAATGAAAATGTGTATATCATGGTATATTTTACGGCACCAAGTGACAACATAAGTATTTGAAAGTACTTTGCTATTATATTTTTGGTATGAACAAAATATCTTCATAACGAATCCAAACATCCTTTCAAAGCATTGGAACATGACACATGAGAAGAAGAAAAAGCAATGTGCATTCCATATTCTTCAGCCTAAAACCATCTAATAAAAAACACAAGTAAATACCGTATGAATCACATTGTAGTATAAAAATATCAAGTATCATTGTCGTATGAATACTTCAATTTTCATTTGCACACAGCATTTGTTAACTTCAACTTTTTTGTGTTTTTTTTTTTTTTCTTGTTCAACAGTATTCAACCAACAGCTGTGGCAAAGTAAGCAAGCTTCTTGAGAAACAAACCCATTTTGACCTTGATTTTTCAAATCATGTGCCATTTTTTATTTCCTCGTTCAAGTAAGGGATCATTGGTATTCAGCTGGACTGTGCAGGTTTAAAAGAAATCATTTGTATAGCTAGGTTAAGAAAGTTTTTGTTTAGAAGTGATTTAAAGTGATTTTTTTTTTTAACCCAAACCACATGGTGTGCCTGTACAAAGTGAGACTATTTTGACCGTTTGTTGTTTCTTATTCTTTGTATGTCTATTTTCTGTAAAGAGTCATTCGTTGGTGTTTGATATAGTCTTTTTAAAAACACAAATATGTGGTATGATTTCCATTAGGCAACTCTCACTCAAAGATCAAATGACGTAGTACTGTTTAATATTTTTTGTAAATGCTGATTTCCATTTAATGTATTTTACAAATATATTTTTATCAAATGATCAGTATTTAAAACACTGGAGGTAAGTAGTGAAATAGTTTCTTTCGTCATCCCTGTTTATTACAAAGTAAGTACTTTTCGGTTTCCTTTTAGCCTGAAATGAAAGGCAGTGTTTCTATTGCTTATAGGTATGATTAACTTCTTTCAAGCTATATGATGTGCCGCTAATATTATGACCCGTTACAATCTACATTTCCTGGACTTCTATCAAATAAAAGAGAGGCGTAAAATACATATACTGACAACGCCATGACAAAAAAAAAAAAAAAAGAATATTAGACAAACTTCGATAAGCTTCCATATTGTTATTTTACAGGTCAGTGGTTCTCTCTGAGTGTCCGGCTTCCTTTTCGTCTTCCACCAATAACACCAAACAAAACCTGTGCTCCTCTTCTTGCCGACTTGTTATTTTATTCATATGATGCCGACTTCATACATGTACTTCTTATGAAAAAGCTAGCATTATTCTTTAAATTCACGTTCCGCTAAGTCCTTACACTAAATAAATCAAAGTTTGGTGACTTTGTTGAACGCATCTATCCAATAAAACTTGACAAAAGGATACAACAGTGACAGTTATGTCCGTCTCAAATCTAGACTAACATTTAGAAATTTACAGTGAGTGTCTGTTGAGGATGAAACTTTACGACAAACGAGATGATTCCAAATTGTAAACTTTTCATGTCTACGTAGCAACATTCCAACTGCGTCTGCATAAGCAGTTTATTTCTCCCAGTTGAAACGATGTTCCATAACTTGCATTTCATGTCATAATTTCTTTGATAGAGCGTTGCTGCTTAAAGTGAAGTTAATTAAACCAAGAGTTCTAAGTGGTGAAGTTGAAATCATCCTTTTGAATATTTTACGGACGCCATCACGATTTGGTTGAAGGTGGAATATCTGTTGAAGAGATGACGGCGGATATTATCCAATTGTCGGAACCACAATCCAGTCCATTTCCTCCGAATGTGACCTACATAAATCGACTTATCACCGGGTGTGTACTTACATGATCAACACGACGGATGCAAGATGTGGACCTGGAGCTGGCTTACCATCTGATGCATCTGGGATCAACCCCGGTTTTGGAGGTGATTCGTGTTGCTTAGTCTTTAGTTTTCTATGCTTCTATATGTTTTGTATACTGTTGTTTGTCTTTTTGTCGTTTTTCCTTTTGCAATTACATTGACAGTTTGTTTACGACTTCTGAGTTTGAATATACCTTTGATATCTGTTTTCTCTCTTTTAAAGCAATATGTTAAGCTTGCCAACAGTGTCATACAAAACACCAAGACAAATATACTCTATATTATTTATTAGGGTATCTCATCATAGGAGGGTCATATTTATATATAGATTCTACTACTGCATCATGTGCGATACGATATTTATCCACTCGAGACAGTTAAACTTTCAAATTTAAAACGCAAGGTTTGCCGATAGTGGATACATATCGTATTGCACGAGATTTTGTGGTGTAATCTGTTTCTCATATGATTTTTAGACGATTTACAGAAAATCTTATTCCTTCATTTCGAACGATCTGCAAAAAATAATTTCTTTCTATGTGAAGTCATCAGACAAGGTCGGCTTTTTCATGACGTCACAGTAGGAAATTCAGAGGAAAGCAAGAAAATTTTACGTTATAATCGAATTTTGACCAATGAAGACCTGAGATCAAACGAACCACACGTTGATTAAATAAAAATAATCTACAAGACTGGAGAAGGATAAATCGGATAAAAATTAGAAGAATATATATATAGGATACAACAACAAAAACAGACAACAAAGATTAAAGCTCTATTTACATGATACTTTTTATTGCTGTGAATTGTTTACTTTGGAATACAAGCAAAGCCATATTAAAAGGTAAACTTAACTTATGTAAAGTCTTCATCTTGCAAAAACATGCAGAAAGTAAGTAAAAAGTGTTCAGTATCTTTGCATTCAAACCAAATCTCTAAAGTAATAAAAGCCTTTACGTTTGCAGTCTTATTTATATTTTTATATGTCTTATCTGGTATAATCATTCATACATCCTACCAGTTTACTGGGAAAATAAAACAAATACAAAAGTATTTTGTAAAATGTTTGTAAACTTAATTTGGTTGCCCAATCCAACAGACATGGGGAAATTGAAATATGTAATTGTAATTGACCGTAATTAATTTCTCAAGTAATTGAATGCAATGTGTAATTGAGCATTTTTTTCAATTTCAAGTATTTGAAAGTAATGAATTACATAGCCAAAATTGTCTGTATTTGACAATTACATTTCAATTACAACTCAATTAGATTTGAAATTTTGGATCAGAAAGATTGAATCATGTGTTTTCTCAAAAAATGATGAAAAGCGACGACCTTAGTTAAAGTAGTCAGCTGGCAAAGCAAAGCCTACACAGAATACTTTCTGCAATTACGCAACCGTGGGAGATTCTTTATTTTGTATTGAATGAACAAAAACAAAAAAGAAGAAAAAAATAGATTGTTGAAACATGCCATGTCTCATTGGCACTCATACCACATCTTCTTATATCTACATAATTTGTGTTTAAAAGAAACCATTAGTAAGTCACTGTCTTAAAACACTTAAATAGTTTGTTAACTAAATGTATATTCCAATAGATGGTGTTAAACATTGATTTAACATATTCAACTTTAAATGACATAGTCAATCAATAAATATAACCTCTGGCTATTTGTTTTATTATAAACTATATAATGACTGCTTTTACACCAGTTATGTTTGCATGTTATACAGGTTGTAAGCCAATTAGAGAGAGATACATGTAAAAATACCCCTAGGTACATAAATTTCTTTAAATCAATTAATTGTGATTAAAACAAGTATATTTTTAAAAAGTCAGGCTTTCTAAATCATTTCCTTGGGAAAATGGCTTTACTTAGTTGTGATCAAAATAAAAATCATTTCAAAATATTAAAATGAGGGCTCTTTTTGTTAGAAATATAAAATTTATAGGTAATTATAACAAACTTTAATATTTTCAAAATATTGAATAAGGCTTTTGTCATTTTGAGCATTAAATTAGACCAGACCTCTAGTCCTAAGATTCCTGATAGACAAAGTATTATGTGTACTTCAAATTTATGTATGTTTATTCTTTATTCCCGTAGCACACCTGATATCTAACTTTGACTATTCTTTGATACTGACTGAATTTGAAAAAATCGCTGTAGATTTCTTATTTTTTATTACTATAGAGCAATGTATGATACTTATTTAAATATCATAGAATAAATGCATGTTTTCAATATTTTATCTAAATTTTCCTTTTAAAAGTAATTGAAGTAATAATTACATTTGCAAGTAATTAAAAGTAATTAATTACATTTGTAAAAAAGTCAAATGTAATGTGTAATTTAATTGAAATTTTGTGATTGTAATTGAATGTAATAAATTACTTTCAAAAGTATTTGACACCATGTCTACAATTAAATGCAGAATGATAATTCGGCCGAACTATAACTCAATGTTAATTTAACAATGTGTATGAGCTTATCGGACAGTAAAACTATTGGACTTTGTTTTGTTTTTTTTTTTTTTTTTGTGCTAAAAACAATAAACATGACTTTTACTTCACATATCAGTTGATGACAAAATAATATAACTATAGATTAACAATCAGTATAAACTGTAAAACTGGACAATAACATGAACATAAAAGAAAGACATACTAATAATTATCACAATCTAAAATATGAAAAATTTCAAATATCACTATTAACATGAAAAAAGAAGTCATATGAATTAAGCTAAGAACATATATGTATATACATTAATTGAAGGACTTTCTAAGCATGGAAATTGTCGTGTAAGGGCCTTTTTCTAGTTTCTTTTCCTTCCTAAAAACATTTACATTTTTCCAATATCTATCATAGTCAATGTTAAGGGTATAATAGATAAACCCAACCAGATATGTTTTGTGTGCGCAATCTAATCGCAAACTTAAACAGGGATACACTAGAAAACCCATTCCCGAGTCTCCTTTCTGCAACTATTGTTGTCATTGGGGAAAATAAAATATAAATTGTCTTACGGTACTCTCAATTATCATATAGTTGTATCAAATATAAAATCTGTAAAAATATTGCGTACCTAGAAATATTTTGAACAAAAAACCCCATTAAAATTGGTTCTTATTATTCTGATTTTTCCTAAAACTTCTAGTTGTACATCTACACATAAAATCAATGCCTTATTTCATCACTTTATGGTTAGAAGATTAAATATTTTTTAATTGTAAATATAAAGGGAAAAACAATTATTTCAAAACATTTTCTAAACTCATCTTTAAATTTATCTATCTATTGCTGTGCAGAATAAGTTGACTGAAAATTGTGGGGATGAAAGACTTTAAGTTACTTGTATCCCTGCACTTAAACCCTGTTGTGCTAAAATTTAAAAACAGACCCTTAAACAATAAAGCAGTAAGACATTTGACAGTCTGATAAAATCGTTTGTTGCAGTAGCATAATTCTAACAAATTAAAAATCTTCCGCATGTTCCAACTATAAATTTATAAGATAAATCTTTGAAAATAACCTTCAAAAATGTCTCCAAAAATAACTGTTCCATAATGAGAATGAAAAGATGTAAAATCACTTCAAATGATCAAACCAAAAATTTAAACAGCATAACGACAACATTGATACTAATGTAGGTTTAATTTTCTAATGTAAGTGTGATTTGTAATTTCTCTGACACTCAAATACTTTGAAGGTGCTACTAATCAGAAAGTCTTTTCAATAAAAAATCATCCTTTTCAGACTTATAAATAATACATTCAACTATCAAATTGTGTACTGAACAAAACTGGTTTTGTATTCCAATCACACTTATGTTGCTGGTGATCATTACGTTCAAATCAAAGTGAAAATAACATGAATAAAGATTACACTTTTTTAACTTTGAAAAAATACCCCTAAATAAAAATAAGAAAGATGTGGTTTCATTGCCAATAAGACAAAAATTCACCCGAATTCCAAGAGTTGGATATACACAACTATAGATAACTTTACAGCCACCTTGATAGGCATAAACAGAACAAAGGTTTATTATCGTTTAGAATAACTTCAAAAGTAGTATTAAGTATAACAAGCATGTATAGTTTTTTAGTAAGAACATATGTTATTTTCATAAAAATGATAATACAAAGGAGAAGTTGTGGTATGATTGCCAATTAGACAGCTTTCCACCAGAGACCAAATGACATAGAGGTAATAAACAATAGATCGCCATACGACTTTTAACATTGAGAAAACCCATTCCATATAATAAAATGAACAAACTATATAAGGCCCATAAATGACAAACGTAAAACAATTTAAACGGAAAAAAATAACAGCCTAATTTTTGTACAAAACAATAAACAAAAACAAATATGATATACAGCTACATACAACAACCACTGAATTATTGACTGCTGACTTGGGACAGGCGCAAACAGAATGTGGCTGGATTAAAGATGTTTACATGTCCCCAACCATCTCCCTAACCTGAGACCTTGTTGTAACAGCACAACATGAGAACAAACTATAAACATCAGTTAAAATAGGCTTTACGCATCAGATCGATTCAAATAAAATTAAAAATAAAACTAACAGAAGACACAAAGTTATGAGAGTACTCGCAGTTGTTGAATGCATTTCGAAGTCAACAACAACTAATGAAAAAATCAGGTATCTGGGACAAAAAAAAAATCCACTTTTACACTAATACTGTCAATACCAAAAATATGAAATAATTATCCACAACAACAAGCTAATGGTCACTAAATTATTTGTAGAATTTTTCTTTGAAATAAAAACCCTTGTGTACAAGCTTGTATAGCAAATAAAATTCAATGTGTTGATGCTTTATATCAACACAATCACATAATCAGATATCTTCCAAACTTTATCAAATTAGTCTTTACAAAATTAGTTGAATTCTACTGATTCTTCTGGGTAACAACTGTTTTTGTCTGATCCAGATGTTGATGGACATGTCGTTGGAAATCTTCGTCAGTACAATTTTCCAGCAAATTGAAACAAAACGGACATATTCGACCAACATGACCAAGAACATGCTCCTCAAAATTGGTGTCACTGACATCAGCTGAAAAAACACTGGAACACACTGGACAAATCTTCATCCCTCCCCCTGGAGAATCAACAAACCTGTCAACAACAAAATAATAACGTAATTACTATTTCAATTTGATAACAATGTCATTATGTGAATTAATATGGTTAGTATAAATAATGTTATAGTAAAATATTTTGTAATATTTAACAAAGTACGAAATAAAAAATCAACATTTGAGTTTGTAATCAACGACATTCCTATCAGCTTTTATGATTTCTTCTTAAACCTTTTCCAGTAGGGGATTGTAATACTACATGAAAATCTTCTTGAAACTGGGGAATATATTTGTATTTCATAAATTCTTTCAGCAGTTCTTGTATTCGTAACAATAAACGTATTTACTATTCATTAGAATGATTATTTGACTTATATATAATTGCAGTATTCAAATGCGTAACACAAAAAAGGAAAAGGCATTGACAAAAATATATTTAATAGATTCATTACATCCTATCATTTTCAATCTTACTAATTTTTATTATGTAAATGTTGATAAACCTCAACAGCTAATGATATCTTAATCTGAGACGTAAGTTCTTCCAGAATCAATGATTTCCGAAATATATTTGAATCTTATTTGTGGCGTTTTACGTCCAACCAGTCAAAAGTACAGATCCGCAATCTATCAGTAGAAAAAAGCTATAATTTACGGATGACAGTAGCTAAATTAGTACATTTACAAGTAACGTAGGACATGATGATTAAAATATTAATTAGATCTCAACATAACTTTGCAACACATTTCTCCTATTCAATAAAGCAGGATCCTGAATATTTTTGTAGTTTACGTTTATATAAAAAAAACAAAGAAGAGGTGGTATGAATGCCAAAAGACACAGTTTTCCACTAGAGACCAAATAACGTAGAAATTAGAATACAGCTATTAACCATAAGCAAAGCTCACACCGCATAGCAAGCAATATGAAAGGCTCCAACATGACAAATTCCAAACAATTCAAACGAAAAATTGTAGTTCGTCAATGCACAGATACCATGGAAACAATTGTGCTTAAATATATATAATAGTAGATCAGTACACAACGTTGAAAGACTTGCTTTGACTTTAAGATGAAGAATAACTATAAAAACGCCGTTAATTTGTCTTTGTTTTGTATCTGCAGGTAGGAATTTTCTTTCATGAATTGAAGAACAATTACAACAATTCACACAAGATATACTGAGATAAGTGTAAATGGGAAACAAGTATGACTTTTTTATATTACTAGTTGATGAAAGCAGTACTTTTCCTCCTTATCATGATGGAAAAGTGAAAAAAAAAAAACACGAAGGATATATCCCTTATTATTTTCAATTAACTGAAATAAGTTGATGCTATTGTGAACTTATGTTTCCCCGCTATAGTGTTCGTTGAACTGGAAGTTTACGAGTCTGTGATGTAAAAACGAATTACATGGCTCAAATGAAAGTTGACACTAAATTTCAGAAAGAATTGTATTTCATAAGAAAACGAATCCTACAATGTATGAGACGGATGGACAGAACGACGGACAGACATAAACCAGTATACAAACCCTCATTTGTAACTGGGATAATTCATTTTTGTAGTGTTTTTTTTTTCAATGTTAAGATTAGTATAATATAATTAGCATACACTAATTATAGGAAGTACAAATGTTGCACTTACCCTAATCGTCTACCTTTTGTAGTCATGTGGGAATTAAACATTTACCCAAAACTGTGAATTTTTTTTGGCAATTTTGTGTTCAACTTGACTTTTATTGAAAACAATGAGTAGTATATAATATGATCACACAATTTAGTAATTCTAATTTAAAAAAAGGCAGAAAATACCAAAGGAATATTCAAATGTAATAAGTTATGTTTTTATCATGTATGTTAAACATGTGGACTCTTTAGAAGAACCTGAAAGCACTGTGAACGTAATGCTCTAAACTCTCAGGAATGGGCACGATTACTGACATAAGTTATCGATTAATAATCAATCACTTGAAAGAATTTGGTTATTCAATTGATTATCGATTATTAATGTTTTTGTTTATCTAAAGTAATTATATACTTTTCGATTACTGTCAATTACATGCTACAAAATTTAAAAAAATGTTTACTTTTTCTCATTATTGACAGGTATATTGAATATAGTGTATTTGAATGTTTTAGGTTTTCTCTGCCAAAAGTATATATATATAACAGAGAAAACTAGTTTGTTCACTAAATTTTATAGAGGCAAATTTCAAAGTTTGATTTTCATGCAAATATTTATCTTTTTGTTTGGATAATCTGCTTAATTACAGGTTAAAACACTATAAATGGAGTGAAACTACTAACATAGAACTATACAATAAATATCTCAATACAATCGATTCAATTTTCGGATGTAGAATGCTGATATGCAGACATAAACCTTTATTGTTTAAAATAAATGTATACCTAACATTTTCTTGTTGTTTCGGAGTTTCTTCTCTTTTTCAGCTTCTCTGAAAAAACAGATTTTATAATCTCAATACTTTTCTATCGATAATTTCAGGTGTGTATCCACTTTATAATGTTTATGAAAAATACTGCATTAGCTGAGTTCAAAAAAATATAAATGCAAAGTATTTTCGAAACTTCCATTTAGATAACAGCAGTTAAATGCTACCTCATAAATTCGTCCGAATTTAAAACATTTCTAATCTATCTACATGTCTAAAAAAGAGGCAAGTCGCAGAGAATTAATTTTCTTCCTGTCTTGGTCAAAATCAAAATCATTTCTTTCAGCTCTTACCAAAAGGGGGTCTTCCTATATGAAGGTATACCCAGAGCTACAGCTGGTATGGGTAACTTTTTTAATATCAAATATATCAATGGGGTGCAAACTCCAGGAGGTAACATATGTATGGGTAGAAATTTATGTGTCAATGGGTCAGACATGTTCATCATCTGTTAAGTCCTGAAGTTTCTGTAATATCTCGTAGAGGATAGTATGAATCACGGACTATTTTTATACTTGTTACCATGGTTACAGACGATGGCTAGGGGTCTATAGTGTGCACAGCATATAAAAATATCATTAAGTAGATAGTAGAAATTGAAATAAATAAAGTAAACCAAAAAATATGAAAATAAACTTATTCGATTACCTGGCACCAACTTGTCTTGACATCAAAGTTAAACAGGTAGAAGTAGTTTGTGTTCAACCTGTGTTCAGGTTAAGTGTTTTCAACTGTTAAAAATTTGGACCTGTTAAATTCCAGGTGGGCCTGTGGATTTCTGAATCTACAGGCAACCCCTGGCCTGTGCTATGCAAAGTTCAGCATGAAGACTAGTTAAGATGTCTGTAAAAACTGTATTTTGATCTTTTTATCTCATAATATGTATCACAGATCCAATCTGGTTAACATCTCATTGAAATCAGATGTCATGATAGCTGGGAAATATATATAAATGGGTTTTGGTTTTCTTATTAAATATATACATGATATATGAATAGGAAAGGATTTACACATAAATCAATATATGGATGGGAGGTGTTTTTTTTTCAAATCCCAACCGGACGTCTGTACACAAATTTGAAGGTTGAGACCCCCCTGTGTACCAGCCAGGGCAGGATATGGACAACCTTAGAATTCGTACACTTCTCCATATATTTCCTATGTCAAAATGCTTTTGTTGTTAGTTATATCACAGTAAAAACTGATAGTTCTATGACGTCATTTATAATCGTTGTAGTTCATTCATAAAATACAACTCGAGATTGGTGTACTGTAAATTCAGAAATTATTGCGTGCATTTATTATTGCGATTTTGTCATTTTAGACTAAAATGAGATGAGAAAAATCCTGTTTAATTCATATAAAAATATTCAAAATGCGAGTTTAAATTATTGCGATTATAACCCTGTCGCATTTTCGCAATAATAAAAACATCGCAATAATTTCTGAATTTACAGTATTCATTATCAAAATCCTATGTATAAATATTAAAAATAAATACATGAAAATATGATAGCATAAAAACAGGGGAGGGGTCTTTGGTTCTATGATATAAGATATAAGATATTTATAAGTATGAAATCCAAACAATCGGACTGCTGGAAAATAATACAAATATACACTAAACAATACAAATATGTAACTTTTACAAAAGTGAAAAATTGATTAAAAAATCTTAAGTTTGTTTGTTTGTTTTTTCTTCTTTAATACTTTTTTAAACACTAGACAACATGCCTTTCCTCAAATTAACATAAACAATTGTTATGTTTAGAGCAGTAAAAAGAAAAATGCTATGAAGGAACATAATTTTCACAAAAGGTAAAGAAAATCAGACTTTTGATTTTAAGTCCCCTTTTTTTACGGTCAACTGCCACAGACAATATTTATGTGTTGAACACATGTACATGCTTTGTACATTTGGCGAGCAGAGCAAGTGAAAAAAAATTGTACGTTTTCATTATTTTGGGTTAGAAATATATATATATATATATTCAAGTGTGATAAGTCAAGTTTATTTATTTCCAAAAAGGTGCCAGAATATTTATTTCCAAAATCTGCCAGCACCCCAACACTTTTCAAAATCAATGGTCGTCCCTCCTTATTTGAGATTTTGCAACACTTTTGACATAAATCATACACACATTGATTTTGTTTTGTGACATTAAACATTTTTATCTAATAATATGACGGTAATATTTTAAGATCAATTACTTATCTACTTCCTGTTTGCTGCTTACATGTACATATTTGAACACCATCTTATTTCTATGAAAAGTAAGCACTAAAATCTCTGTTCATTCTGTCTTTAACATTTTTTTTTTTTTTTCAAAGGATATGAACGAAAAGGGACTTGTCTGGCATGAGGGTCCATTCATATAAGACCCAAGAAAATGGTAGTTTCCTGGAGTGCATGTACTTCAAATTTGGGCATGATAAAGAAAATATATAAAATCAAGAAAAACATATGAGCTGCGTCGGATAGTAATCCACCGTATGCAAATGAATATTAATACATCTGTTAACCTATTTTGGGTTGACAAAATATATATATAAAATCTGTAACTGTTTAGAAATTGAGTTGATACAAAACAGGCAAAAATTCATCTTTTATTTCGTATTTGAATGCTCCAAAATCAATCAGTTTTATAAATATACAAATGTACATGTAAACGTGCACTTGCTTTGTCAGGATTCTCACTAAGGAATTTTTAAAGGTGAGTCCACAGACTTAGCATTTTTGGCCTGTGCAAGGGTGAGATTTAGAAATTTTATTGCTTTATAATTTATCATTGCAGTCTCCATGATAAAACAAAACAAGGAAATTATTCGAAAAGGTTTATTATACCAATTCGACAATTAAATTTAATCTTTGAAGCTATAAAATTTCTTAATCTCATCCTTGCAGAGGCCAAAAATGCTAAGTCTGCGGACTTAAAAAATCCCTTTAATGAGAACCCTGATTGGTAACGCAGTATTTGATGATTATTTTACAAAAATTATACCCTGATTTTTATTTTTAGATTACAGCAACTGTATGAAGTATTTCAAGAGTCTGATGCGGTTAATGCATAACAGGATTTTATCATTGAATCAACATCTTACAAGGATATACCATGCAAAGGTATGAAAGAATCCATGGTTACTAATAATAGCAATTATATACAGGAGAGAACTTTTAAACAATACTACAATGTAACAGACATACAGTGGTGTATTCAAGAGATCAAAAGAACATGGAATTAACTTGTAATGAGTGTATATTTTTTTCAACCACAAGCTCTTTCAGAATATTATACAATTCAAATTAAAATTATTGTATGAACATAACAGAAAAAGTTAAAGTTTTAAAATGGTGAATTTAGTTTAAAATTAAATAGAAAACATTGAAATAACAAGAATTTTTACAAATTTTGAGGTCATTCCATGGTGTGGGACATGTACAAAGTCTATGCATTAACCATTTTTGTAGCTCCATAAGGGGGCTGGGCCCCTGCCCCCCAAAATCCACCTATGAAACAGACAACAACCCATCGACAAAAAAAAAAACAAACAAGCAACAAGAGGGCAACATGCAGTCCATATACCATACGTGTTACATGCTCTCAATTGTCAGGAGTCTATAAAAGTTGTGAATAAGATAAATAAAAACTATATCAACATAGAATTTTCCAAATAACAATTTTTATGCCCCTGCCGTAGCTCAGATCAAGTACGAATTTGGGTAGCGTCACTTATACATTTCTTGAGTTATGTCCCTTTATAACGTTATATGCAAGCGGGGGCATCATCTGTCTCCCATGGACACACTCCCCGTTTATTTTTTTTTTAAACACAAAGTGTTGACATTAGAAAACCAACGGGAAGGTTCCTAGCTTGGTACAGGCACTTGAATATTTGAGTAAACTATTTTTGAGAAGATTAAACTATTAGTAGATTAACAAAACTTTCATAAAAGAATTAACATATTTCATTTCTGTCTGTTGCAAGTAAGACTCTTTTCCATAGGTAATTTTTTTTTTTTTCAAAATTGATCAACCATTATACCACTATTATCCAGCATGCCAGTCATGGACGTACATGACATTCTACACCGGCGACATGTAAACATAAGGAGATAACAATTCTGCGGCGTAAACTATTTGTATTGAGCTTTATATTTTAGATGGTAATTGACATGGAAGCTTCATGCCTTGTGTACAGATGCGTTATATTACGAAGGTCTGTCATATGTCTGTTGACCTTGACCTCATTTTTTTATGGTTCAGGGACTGCTTGAAAATAAATTTCTTTTTTTGTTACATGAATTTCTCACTTATTAGTAATAGGACCTAACATCGGCCTCCTTGCCTGGATCAATGATCAAGTTTAAAGTTACATGATTAGGTCCATTTCTCAGATACTTTTAGCAGTAGGTCAACTATATTTGGTGTATGGAATGATTTTAAGGCATACATGTCTGTCTGGCAGGGTTCATCTGTTCTTGACCTCATTTTTTATGGTTCATTGGTCAATATTAAATTTTCATGGTTTTCTCTGTTTTTTGTATAATATAAGCAATAGCAAAACTATATCAGGGGTATGTAATGATTGTCAGATATACGTGTCTTTCTGGCTTGGTTTATCTGACCTTGACCTCATTTTCATGCATCATTGATAATGTTAAGTTTATGTGACACTTTGAACTAAAACTTTATCCTTAGGACTATCAACATAAAATAATTTATGAATAGTAAAACAGCGAGACATTTCTTGTTGCATCTTATATATATGTTGCATTTGGAGACATTTCTGGTCGGAGTTTACAGGACTGACTAGTATTGTTGAGGACCAAGAAATTTGACAAAAGAAAAGAAATATAGAATGATAGTATTAATACATGCTCAATACCAAAAAGAAAACATATCTATATCTTAAATTTATATATTATAAAAGAGAGAAGGTATAGTACTAGATGAGCATTAACATTATTTAAAATATGTTCAGTTACCGTCAAATTCCTGTGAAAGCTCGATTCCTTTCACCTTACTTTCACGTGAAATTCACAGATAGAAAATGTGTCTGTGTATGTTAAATAATTTTTTCATACTAATCGCTTTGGATTGAAGTGGTTTAGATCAAAACAAAAATTTGCTGTTTTTGAAATTGAACACACTATAAGAAGTTGTTATGATATTGTAACTATCATATTTATTTAGTTGGCCTAATCTGTTTTGTGTGGCCTAAGAATGTTTACATTGTTTTATATACATTGTGTACAAAATAAAATACATTGTGTTACAACTATGCAGTTTAGAATTCACTGGAACATTCATTGATACTCATGGAATGATTCGAACTTTCTATTTCACTTACATAACGTTTCCAGAATGATCATAACAAAAGATGCGTAATTTATATTTCTAGCGTTGTCTAGAAATTTCTGTTTGAGTATTTAAATGCAGACCCAAAAGTTAGTAAAATATATAGAGATTTGGACATAGACATAGATAGACTTAGACATCGATAGACATCAACATTCTCTGCAGTTGGATTGACACTTTTATTTACAAACTACATCATACTAGATTGTGACCAATTGGATATAATATTCTGTGGATTCCCGTGAAGATTTCCGGATAAAGAAAAGATAAAAGATTGGACTCATATTTTGACAGTTAAGTTGACATTTCTTTTGTGTAATACTTTTGTAAACTAGTGTATAATAAATCTTGTTAATTTTATTATTGATTTGTGTCTTTTGTTGGCTACAATTAAAAGGCGATTTTCTGACATAACAGAAATTGGGGCTCAAGTCCGGGATAACGTTAATATCTTATTTTAAAAAATATTTGTTCAGTATTTTTATTAGAAATAGCCAACAAAATTCTACAAAATGGCATTTGAAGCCGGTAAATTTTGAAAACGCCAGACCTGGAGAAGTTTGATAATTTAAAGAAAGAGGAATTAGTTTTGCTTGCTAAACATCTGAAATTAGACTTTAGAGTATCTATGAGAAAACAAATTATAAAAATTTGGTAATAGACAAATTAGTTGACGCAGAAATTTTAGGTGAAGAGGCTCTGGATCTTAAGGTCGAAAATGTTGACGCTATCAAATTAAAACAGCTTGAATTAGAACATGAACTCAAAATAAAACAATTGGAAAAGAAGAAAGACAGGCAGAACTTCAAATGAAGGAACGGTTAGAGATGGAGAAAAGAAAAGAAAAGAAGATGAATTTAAATTAAAACAGGCAGAACTTGAAATGAAAGAAAGGTTAGAGATGGAGAAAAGAAAAGAAAAGAAGATGAATTTAGATTAAAACAGGCAGAACTTGAAATGAAGGAAAGGTTAGAGATGGAGAAAATAAAATTAAAATGGTCAAAGGAGAAAGTAACACTAATGTACAGTCGAAATCAGAACATTTTGATGCAGCAAAAATATACGTTTGGTTCCCAGATTTTGTGAAAAACAGTCGATAAATATTTTCCACAGTTTGAGAAAATTGCTCATAATTTGAAATGGCCGAAGCCTTTTGGACTACAATGCTGCAAAGTGTTTTTGAGGGCAAGGCCGCTGAAATTTACTCAGCACTTTCATCCGAACAAAGTTCTGATTATGACACGGTTAAAAGGAAGTTTTGAAAGCTTATGAGCTAGTGCCAGAAGCATATAGACAGAAGTTTAGATCGTATAAAAGTTTGATTCACAAACCTATGTTGAATTTGCTAGGGAAAAGAAGACCTATTTGATAAATGGCTTACGTCAAAGAAAATAGATAACAATTTTAAGAATCTAAGACAACTGATGTTATTAGAAGAGTTCAAGCAATGTGTTCATTTAGACTTAAAACACATTTAGATGACAAAACTGTTGAGACATTACAAGATGCAGCTGTTATTTCCGATAATTATACCCTTTCACATAAAAGAAGTTTCAAAGGTCACAATTTTAATACTTCGAGTGGAAATTACAAGAATCAAAGCACTGAGCGTACTGTTAGTAAGCCTGTTGCACAGAATAAGAGTCAGTCTAGTTATAATATGTCTAGTCCAAAATTTGATACTTTTGAGAAGAAGTCACTGACTTGTGCTTATTGTAAGAAGAATGGTCACCTGATGGCTGATTGTTTCAGACTCCAGAAGAAGAATGAAAGAGATAATAAGCCCAAGACCAGTGCTTGTACGACACCTCGTGTTACCAATACGTTGGAATGTCCTGCGAGTCAGGCTTTTAAGTCCAGTTTTTGTGATTACATGGAGGATTATAAACCTTTTATGTCTGATGGGTTTGTTTCTATTGTTGATAATACTACTCCTCAGCCTATTAAGATTTTACGGGACACTGGAGCTTCTCAGTCTTTATTGTTAGAAGGTGTGTTGCCTTTGTCCGAGGAGACTTCTGTTGGTGCCTCCGTTTTGTTACAAGGTGTGGAGTTAGGTTGTATAGATGTTCCTCCATCGTATTTATCTGAAGTCAGATTTGATAACTGGACCGGTTGTTGTGGGTGTTCGTCCTAATCTCCTGTTGAGGGTGTTTCATTATTGCTAGGAAATGATCTAGCTAGGAACAAAGTGGTTGCTGAACCAATTGTTACCAGTGAACCGGTGGTGGATGTTAAATCACCTGAAGATGATGCTGAACTGTATCCAGCTTGTGTCGTTACTAGGGCGATGGCTAGAAAACAGCAAAATGAGGATTTGCAAGAAGACCAGTTTGATTACATGGACCTTTCTGACACCTTTCTAGCTGACATTGAAGGTCCCGGTAGCCCAGAGAAGGCCGTCATAAGACCACCTAGTATTAGCAAGAATGTAATTATGCCATGGCCAGACGTAAACAGCCATTCATTAGACCGAAGGAAATTTGTCGAAGAACAAAATAAAGACCCTGAAGTTCTTCAGCTCAGCAAGAGGGCTCAACCACAGGAGGAAGCAGACAAAGTGGCCGAATGCTATTACCATCAAGACGGCATTTTAATGAGAAAGTGGAGGCCCCCTGATGCTACCCCAGAGGAGGAATGGAGAGTGGTATACCAAGTGGTGGTGCTGAAAATTATTACAAGAATCAAAGCACTGAGCGTACTGTTAGTAAGCCTGTTGCACAGAATAAGAGTCAGTCTAGTTATAATATGTCTAGTCCAAAATTTGATACTTTTGAGAAGAAGTCACTGACTTGTGCTTATTGTAAGAAGAATGGTCACCTGATGGCTGATTGTTTCAGACTCCAGAAGAAGAATGAAAGAGATAATAAGCCCAAGACCAGTGCTTGTACGACACCTCGTGTTACCAATACGTTGGAATGTCCTGCGAGTCAGGCTTTTAAGTCCAGTTTTTGTGATTACATGGAGGATTATAAACCTTTTATGTCTGATGGGTTTGTTTCTATTGTTGATAATACTACTCCTCAGCCTATTAAGATTTTACGGGACACTGGAGCTTCTCAGTCTTTATTGTTAGAAGGTGTGTTGCCTTTGTCCGAGGAGACTTCTGTTGGTGCCTCCGTTTTGTTACAAGGTGTGGAGTTAGGTTGTATAGATGTTCCCTCCATCGTATTTATCTGAAGTCAGATTTGATAACTGGACCGGTTGTTGTGGGTGTTCGTCCTAATCTCCTGTTGAGGGTGTTTCATTATTGCTAGGAAATGATCTAGCTAGGAACAAAGTGGTTGCTGAACCAATTGTTACCAGTGAACCGGTGGTGGATGTTAAATCACCTGAAGATGATGCTGAACTGTATCCAGCTTGTGTCGTTACTAGGGCGATGGCTAGAAAACAGCAAAATGAGGATTTGCAAGAAGACCAGTTTGATTACATGGACCTTTCTGACACCTTTCTAGCTGACATTGAAGGTCCCGGTAGCCCAGAGAAGGCCGTCATAAGACCACCTAGTATTAGCAAGAATGTAATTATGCCATGGCCAGACGTAAACAGCCATTCATTAGACCGAAGGAAATTTGTCGAAGAACAAAATAAAGACCCTGAAGTTCTTCAGCTTAGCAAGAGGGCTCAACCACAGGAGGAAGCAGACAAAGTGGCCGAATGCTATTACCATCAAGACGGCATTTTAATGAGAAAGTGGAGGCCCCTGATGCTACCCCAGAGGAGGAATTGAGAGTGGTATACCAAGTGGTGGTGTCAAAAGTTTAAAGCCAAGAAATTATTATTCTTGCCCATGACACCCCCTTTGCTTGACACTTAGGTATAAGGAAGACTTGCCTTAAGATCTTGCAGCATTTCTAATGGCCCAGATTTTGAAATGATGTCGGAGAATACTGCAAATCATGCCATATATGCCAGGTTGTTGAATTGGTAAGCCTAACCAGAAAATACCACCAGCACCATTTCTGCCAATTCCAGCCTTTGAGGAACCTTTCAGCCGAGTACTCATTGATTGCGTTGGACCTTTACCGAAGACCAAGACCGGAAATGCGTATTTATTGACAATCATGTGTACCTCCACTCGTTTTCCTGAGGCTATTCCGTTAAGGAATATCAAGACACCTACTATTCCTATCCGATTCCAAGGATAGACGATTGCATTGATAACATTGAAAAGCAAAATTTGTGAACAAATTTGATTTATTGAAAGGTTATTGGCAAGTCCCATTGACACAGAGAGCTCGAGAAATATCAGCTTTTGTCACACCAGACGGCTTATTTCAATATACTGTAATGCCGTTTGGCATGAAAAGTGCTCCAGCTACATTTCAAAGAATGATCAATAATGTTATAAAAGATTTAGACTGTTGCTATGCTTATATTGATGATCTTATTGTATGTAGTGATAGCTGGGAAGAACATTTAACACATTTATATGATACTTTTGATAGATTGTCACAATCAAATTTTACTGTTAATCTTGGTAAAGTGAATTTTGTCAGGCCACTGTTGATTATTTAGGGCATACAGTTGGCCAAGGTCAGGTGAAACCTATTACGGCTAAAGTGGATGCAATTACCAAATTTCCTCCTCCTACAAATAAAAACAACTTATGAGATATTTAGGCATGATTGGATTTTACAGGAAATTCTGTTCAAATTTTGCGACTGTTGTTCAACCATTGACTCATCTTTTACGGAAAGATTCTAAATTCATCTGGAGTGAAAATTGTCAAAACGCTTTTGAAAATAGCAAATCACTTTTAATTAATAGTCCAGTTCTGATCACTCCAGACTATGAAAACAATTCAAACTTGCCGTTGATGCAAGCGATGTAGGAGTTGGAGCTGTTTTATATCAAGAGACAGATGATAATGTTGAAAACCTATATCATATTTTTCTAAGAAATTAGATAAACATCAGAAAAATTATTCAACTATTGAAAAGAGTGTTTTGCACTGTTGTCTGCACTTCAACATTTTGATGTATATTTAAATCCCACTGTGCATCCTATTCTTGTTTATACTGATCATAATCCTCTCACCTTCATACATAAAATGAGAAACAAGAACCAGAGATTGACTAGGTGGAGTTTATTGTTACAGGAATATGATGTTATTGTAAAACATATTAAAGGTAAAGATAATGTAATAGCAGATGCTTTATCTAGAACTTATTGAAACAATTTGTATTTACTATGTATTTTTGTACATATTATTCATGAAAAGTTTTGTTACACTCAAACTTTTTTTAAGGGGGGAGGTGTTATGATATTGTAACTATCATATTTATTTAGTTGGCCTAATCTGTTTTGTGTGGCCTAAGAATGTTTACATTGTTTTATATACATTGTGTACAAAATAAAATACATTGTGTTACAACTATGCAGTTTAGAATTCACTGGAACATTCATTGATACTCATGGAATGATTAGAACTTTCTATTTCACTTACATAACGTTTCCAGAATGATCATAACAAAAGATGCGTAATTTATATTTCTAGCGTTGTCTAGAAATTTCTGTTTGAGTATTTAAATGCAGACCCAAAAGTTAGTAAAATATATAGAGATTTGGACATAGACATAGATAGACTTAGACATCGATAGACATCAACATTCTCTGCAGTTGGATTGACACTTTTATTTACAAACTACATCATACAGTCCGTGTAACGTAAAAGTTAACAATACGAACGATGCCCGTACGATGTACGTACGCTTCCCGAACGGTGTACGAATGCAAACGAAACGCTGACCGAACGTTGTACGGACGCTGAACGAATGATGTACGAACGAAACCATGTACCATAAACCATACCATAAACGATAACATAAGCGCCCTTTTGTCGTACATCGTATGGTTTTGCGTACATCGTTTCATTTAGCGTATACCGTATCGTTTAGCGTACATCGTTTCGTTTAGCGTATATCGTATCGTTTAGCGTACATCGTTTCTTGGCGTGCATAGTTTCGTTTAGCGTATATGTTTTTTTTTTAAATATAAAACATGAATTGTGTTCTGTTAAATCTTTTTATATAGGTGATAATATGCGTAAAATTTAGATTGGATGCATGTTTCAGTTTTTAATTAATAGTTTAATAAATTATACTTTAATCTGACTCGATGTTGATCCAACATTATTTACATAAAAAGTTTGAAAAATAAACACTGAAATAAATTTAAACAAACTAAAAGATACAATTATGATTTTTTTTAGCTGTAGAAATACGTACTTGGTGAATGTGCGAGTAAACTACAGTCTGCAGAGTATTCAGTCAACATTTTTTGAATATAGCCTAAGGTATCCCCATTTTTTTTCCAAATGAACAATTTATTTTAGATGGAATTCGGAATTAACCTAATGTTCTTACAAAAGTATATTCGGAGTCTTAAGGTTGACCTTTTGTTCAAAAGTGTTCTTAAATATTTTTATGTATTCTCTTTTATAGCATGTATTCTAAAATCGACTGAATAGCAGTTTTATCTATATGTTGTAATTAAACCATATTTTTTAGATTATAGATTTTTTTTCATTTTCAAATCAGACAAAAAAAAACCAAAATATTCAAGAAATTTCAAATAAAAACAATTACTCATTATGTGCCTCATCAACCCCAAACATAAATCCCTACCAATGTACAAACGATTGTGCATTATTTTAACTATAAATGCACTTGACTTTAAACAATCATCAACAATTGTCCGGCAAAAAACTAGACCATTTCCCTCTATTCTTTAATTTTCTTATACCATTTTCCTCTGTTCTTTATTTTGCCTGTTATACTCTATTCTAATTTTATATTTTTTTTCTTTATTTTCCTGTATCTATACCTCCTTTATTCAGAGCAACCCACCCTAAATATACATATGATACACACGGTCTATAGGTCATCGCTTGTGCCGTGATACACATGTTTGCATAACAAAGGATGTCCTTGTTCATATTTATAACATTGTAAATGTCCTCCTAATGATACATCTAATAGTTACCACTGGCATTAAACAGCTAACTATAAATTCATCCGTCATATTCTTAGTTTTGTTATAATGTGAAAATCAAATAACATGATGAAACAATAATTATTGCAGATTTTCACTACGGAAATAATGGGAAATAATTGTAAACAAAACCACTCAATCACATCCCTACGCCACAAATTAAAGTCTAGCCTTTTCACATTAAAATACATTATTTTCATAGACCTATTTCTAAATAATTTTAAACAATTTTAAATCAAACGGTCATTTTTCTATTTGCCATAAAAAAAAAAAAAAAAAAAAAAAAAAAACAATTATTTTCATTTCTTATTTTAAACAGATCGATTGTTTTTCAATGGTCGGTGCCTGTCAGCATTTATAAAATCTAACACCGTGTTTGCCAGAAAGAAAGCTACATAGAACAGGAAAACAACAATGTCTTAGAAATACTTCCAGGCCCCTGAATACTGATTTGTACCCCTTAAGCATTTGTGGTTACAGTAATGACAAATCTATGGTAGTCTCTTTTTCTTTACTCGCAAAGTATTCGACTAAATCATGTTTTATTGATGAAAATTGCTCATTGCTGACGAATGTTAAACATTGATCCCTAGGTTATTGTGCTTGTCTTTTGACAAAATATGGCATTGTCTCAAAAACAAAAAGTATAACATAATATAGAGTAATATATAAAACTGGACTAGAGTGAAGAGTTGGGAAGTAGGAATTCGAATTTTAATTGAATGTTCTAAATCTTAGTGTATTTCTGATATATGATTGTACAGACTCAAAATTTTCTTTGTTTTGCTGAAATGAAAGGTCACCGTCGCCAGCCAATAAAAGCAAAATGAATATTAGTAGATCTTTCTAATTTTGAAAACAATATTTCTCTTGTTTCGTTGATAAAGGGCACTTAAAAATAGTGAATACTATCCTCATCAGGATGACCACAGCTGCATGCGGGATTGGGTTTAATATTAATAAGGTTTAAATCTGCATTTGAATAACTGCACCATATTTCTCAACTGTGTATCAATGATATTAAGATTTCTATCACCACAACTAAAATAGGAAGTGCGTACTGTGAATAAATACTCAGTTTAGTATTATTTACAGCAAGTTATCACGTATAAAACCACGTTAACAATTAGGGTGAGTGTTTGATAGTCTGAAGGAGACAGCATCAAGGATTTAATAAGGCAAATTAAGCTTTTGTTGTACTCAATCTTACTAAAGTTTTCTTTATTATATTTAATAGATATATATCCGAGATACGATAATGTAGTTTTTCTTTTTCATATCACACCTGATCATCAATGATGGGATAATGTCTACTGAGAGAATTTAACCAGAGACTGGATAACGTAGAAATGACCAATCAAAGGTCACTGTACGGCCTTCAACAATGAGCAAAATTCATACAGCATAGTAAGATATTAAAGGCTCCGAAATGACAAATGTAAAATACACTCAACACTGTTCAAATATCACCGCACGTCAAACTTTGAACAGCAGAAAAACCTGATTGGACATTCGTGACAATTTGGCACGCCCTCATGAATTGGCGTACGTCCTATTATTATTAGTTATTATTTTCCTGTCTATTCTGTCATTTATTGCATTTGATTTGTAATTTGTCCTCATGTAACACATATTTGTGTTTGAGTGTAAATAAAGAATTGAAAAATGTATTTTGCGTCAAATGTGCAATGAAGCCACGGATCGTTGTAATCTTCAAAAATAGTTCTGAAACGGATGATAAAATGTGGAATGTCTGAATGAAAATATAACAATTATGTCCACTTCGCAATTATAAAACGGGCTATATTTGGACATTTTGAGATACTATAAGTACTTGTTTTCTGTGATAGAATTTCAGAGGTCAATACGACTTTTCATCAGTTGGATTTTCAATTTTAATAAAAAAATGTGTTTGGTTTTTCTTTTCTTCAAATTCAAATCATGATTCTTTAGTTTGAACATATTGTATTGTTCAAAATGACGAATGGATTAGACACAAGTTTTCAACTAAGTAATGTCTTCTCCAATACATACATAAATATACAATTTAGCATGAAGATATAAAATAAATTACATATAAATTTTAAGAATCGAATCAATGGATATTTTCCACTTAATATAACTAATCGAGTGCGCCTATTTTCAGAAGAAATAAATACAAACACACCGAGCTATGTAAAATAAAATATGTTAGTGTACATTACAAGTCATGTGTGTGAATTTGTTTAAATGTAAATTATACACTCATAGTTTATGATGTGATACATAAAAGTCGCTTTTCTAGTTACGGATTAATAGGAAAACGGAATAAATCTACACGTAATTGTAAGTATCAATTTTGTTTTAATTAAGGTTCATCATAAGGAATTGAAAAATATGGCCGTGTTTTCACCTCAAAATTTACTATGAATACAGACAAACTGGTAAGTCTAGGAAAGTTTTAAGGCATGGCAGGAACTAGATATATAAAAGTTATATGAAGTCTACGTTTCAGAAAATTAAAAGCTTACCTTGATTTTGATGTCCAGTTTTTTCCAGTCTGCAGAAGAGAGCAAAATAAACAAACACCCAAGTTTCATTTGATACGGTCCACTCAGTTACACAGTTTAAATCACCTATTATCTGCAGATGTCTATTGTCCATTTCAATTAACACTACTCACAACATGTATTACAATGTATTATATGAGGGAGATTCTCAAACCTCTTTCCCAACTTAGTTTATTTTGACACCTTCTGCAGGAACGAAAAAACTGGATAACAAAATCTAGTCAAGTTTATAATTTTTAAAATATAAAATGCATTTAAAATTTATATATCTAGTTCCTGCCATCCCTTAAAACTTTTGCAGGTGCATAGTTTTGTCTGTACTTAGAGTAAAATTTGTGGTGTAAATACGGCCATATAAGCCAAAAGGTTATGATGAACCTTAAAACCATTGAAACGTTTCAGAATACAATAGTCAATCATAAAGATCATTCGATTATTGTATCCTTAAGAGCATAAATGATCATGTTCTAGTAAGATCTGTTACAGAATAAGGTTGTCAAAGTTGAGAAAAACGCTTGGTACTTTTTGTATACTTTGTGGACAGATAGAAAAACACTATCATTTTCGTCAGAACTCAAAGACTCTTCACCAGAGAGCAATACATAAATTGTAATATTGACAGCAAAACATTGATTTCATTTATCATTATAAGCCTTTGTGAAGAAAAAATGTTACAATATAATAAATAAATAATGATTCTTCGATATTTCCATTGTCTTCTGAAAATAAGTTGAATAATTCAAAATTTGTATACCAAACATTTAGAATTTTACTCTGCGTTTATAAATAGCATTGAAAGTACAACATCTTATAAACGATAAACATTGATAGAGGTAAATGAGCCACTCTTTCTCATGTTGAGATGGAATATGTTCGTTATTTGATTTAACGAGTTTAACAATCAAAACCCCTGAAATATCGTCTTATGACAAGCATGAAAAATGGCGAAACTGAACTTCCAACAGCGGACAATGATTTCTAATTATACAATATTCTTTCAATGGATTTTTTAAATGCAATGTAGAACTTATCAATTAAGACATTTCTTATCCATTTTGAAATACGAAGTCACATGCACGAAGAAGTTTGTCTGACGTATGAAAAGTGAAAAAGGCATGACAGGAGTTTAGAGTAAAAAGGCAGTATGGGCATCTTGCCAAAAGAAAAGCATGATGACTTCATGTAAAACAAGTCAGAATAAATTAATAACTATGAAAGGCAGGACAGAATAGAGTGTAAAATTAAAATAAAAGCAGGACTACATTTACATTGAGATTACATTTAAAGAAAAATGCAGGACAACATTTTTCATCCTAGCCACACCCCCCCCCCCAACTCCATAAAAATTTAATGGTATCTCCCTAGTGTTGATCTCAACAACGAGCTTTGTAACAGCAGAGATAAAGTCAATTGTGAGTCGGTGTGACTCTATCCACCACCAACACATAACCACAAGCTGAGTGAGGAGACTTTCTTGCTATAAGACGGCTAGAACTATTTCGACCTTGTCATCTTATTTTTAAAATTACGTCATAGATTATCTGATCACTACAACGTTTTTACAAAATATTCGTTCCCGTGAAAACTAAGATTTGTTTAACTTTCAAATTTCATCGAGGTCTCTTCTCAGGATATTACGGCTATCTTGTATGTTGGCTTTAAAGTCGACAAGATAACAGGTTAATGTATTTAAGTGAATTTAAGATTTGTTGCAATTCTAAAGTACAATGGTTAAATCAATCTTATCTTTGATGTGCCACATGGGCATCCCTATAAAATAAGACAGTCCATGTGTGACCCATGGCATTAGATATATTTTTGCATGTCATTGGATATTTTCTATCATAATCCAGGCCAGCTAATAACTAGTGTGAAGCTAGCACTAATAACATATATTATTTACGTGTCTGAAATTTTTAAAAATGAAACTAAACTCTATATAGAACAGACCTTTTATGAACGTCGGGTTGGGACTTTATTATTTGTGTGAACTTGGGATTTACACGTATTAAACTCTTCACTTTTCGGGATTCGAGGAAAAAATTATTTAGCAAACATTGTTGATGAACACAAATAAAAAAATAATTCTGTATCATAAATTTAATTTTTTAATATTTGCAACTCTTGAAAAATTTCAAAACCAGCTGATTTTTTTATATCTTCAAGTTGAATAACTTTAAAATTGGGGATATACACGACTTCCCAAATTTAATCTAAAATTTAACTACATTACTCAACACTTTGAATATTGAAACAATACGAGATATAAATATGTTGTTTTTTTTTTATCAAATTCGAATACTGGGAGCTATCTGAAGTCTGTTCATAGGATCTCAGTTTTAATATAGGCGTGGCAATCCATCACTTTTATCCAATCAACTGTCCTTAATAATAAAGATTGGCGTGCAATTGTGTCTGTGTCAAGTTAGATAAATATATTCATATTTCTGGACGTACATATGTCGGGGTTTAGGCTATTTCGTGGCATTAAATCGTAGAGGCATTCCCACTTTATGTGAAGAATAGAACATTTTGAATTTTCTTCTGTCCACTACCAAATGTCAGCCTGTACCACTGAAAATATATAACTTTCGGACTAGCAAACACGGGCAACCCAGTTACTAATATTCCTGCTTCCAACTAAACGTCATGTTCTAGATTGTCGGAATCTTGTTGAGTACAACCATTCAATGACTCACGTGCATATTACATAATTGGTGTTAAGTTTATGCGAATAAGATAATTCCTAGTCAATACATATTTCATTTTATGCCCCACCTACGATAGTAGAGGGCATTATGTTTTCTGGTCTGTGCGTCCGTCCGTCCGTCCGTCTGTGCATCCGTCCGTCTGTGCATCCGTCCGTTTCAGGTTAAAGTTTTTGGTCAAGGTAGTTTTGATGAAGCTGAAGTCCAATCAACTGCAAACTTGGTACACTTGTTGCTTATGATATGATCTTTCTAATTCTAAAGCAAAATTAGACTTTTGACCACAATTTAACGGTCCACTGAATATAGCCTTACATCAACTGTCAAGATGAAGAACAGGAATAAAAGCCCTGTTCATTGATAATTTTCTATGTTTTCTATGTATTGTGTGCGATTTTGTCCCATGTACATTTACTCCATATCCTTTCATTTTCTATAGAAAATGAAAGTGGGAGTTTTAGGTTAAAGTTTTTGGTCAAGGTTGTTTTTGATGAAGTTGAAGTCCAATCAACTTGAAACTTAGTACACATGTTCCCTATGGTATGATCTTTCTAATTTAAATGCCAAATTAGATTTTTATCCAATTTTATGGTCCATTGAACATGGAAAATGATAGTGCAGTGGGGCATCCGTGTACTTTGGACACATTCTTGTTTTAGAAATTTAATCTTGTGCTTGCACACTTTAAAACGTTTTCTATATTAAATAGAATTTACCATTGGAATCAAAAGTTATACCTAAGTGTTTATGACAGGAGACAATTCTACTACTTGATTTTGAAGTTCCATTTTAATTTCATCTGGAGAAGAATTACAGGAGAATAGCATAGTAATTGTCTTGTTAGGATTAAAATCAATAAACCAATCCTTAGACCATGCTGAAATTTGTTCTAAATCGCTATTTAAGACATCCTCTATTGTGTAAGGACTATTTCTTGAATAAGAAAGGGATGTTTCATCAGCACACAATCGAGTTAGACTTATCAAATTACCAGCTATGTCATATACATGAATAAGGAATAGTAGGGAACCTAATAAAGAGCCTTGTGGAACTCCTGCATTAGTATTCTCAAAAGGCGAATATGAACTTGAAACAAAACGCTTTTTGCAACTAATTAAGTGATTAAATACATTTTTAAATACAATTTTTTTCAAATACTTTGCCCACTGCTGATAATAATGAGATTGGTTTATAATTGGAAATCCGGTTTTGAAAATAAATATTTGCTCAAACTGAAAGTCAACTCACTTTAAAGAAGTTTTGAAATTAAAATGGTTAAATGGATTTTTTTTTAAATAAAGCACAAATAAATTTACAAACATTATCAGATCAAAATATCTTAAATACCCCAGTCCAGAGATACTGTGTATATTCGACTGAATATACCATATCGATAATTTTACATTCGTACTTGTTACGTAACAAGATCTGTGTCCAGGTAAAAAGATCCAGCAGGTGGTGTATATTCTAAAGTGTTTATCGCCTTCCATTTTACATCTGACGATGACACTTAGCTTTAGGGCCATTTGTTTTCGCAAAGAAAAACTAAAATTAAAAAAATATATATATAATATTCTGTTGAAAATCTTTTAAAGGTAAACTGATAAGCATAACGTCTTCGCAATTTCTTGTTCAGATCCAGGGACACAGATTTCAGAATGAATAAGAAAACACTAAATTCTTAAACAATATATTGTAAAATGGGCACCAAGCACATTTTGATAGACAAGTGTACTAATAGGTTTTCTTGTGTATTTTCTATGTTCTGAAACTTCAACATCCCATCAACAATATTTAAATTAAAGTCCTAAGTTTTATAAATTAAATATATTTTTTTTAAATATCATTTGCAAGGCTGCATGCACGTTGCACCTATCGTTTTCATATATTTCTTTTCCGCCATGCATAAGTTTACTTTGACTTCTATATATATAATGTTTTCAGAGATCGATTTATAAACTTTATGCTTAAAATAATTAACCCACACAGAGCGATAGCACAGAAAGAAAAATTCTCTGGAAAGAGGACTGTTTGCAAATCATTTTAAAAGAAAAACTGAATTATTTTGATATCCTAATGATAATTTTCTTTTGACAGCACTATATTTTATTGATTATTCAATATATGTATATGGTATCCGGCATTAATATACATGTACATGCATAATAAAATCCCTTGGATATATTTTAGTTGATTGATTGTAAGTTGTTTAATGTCCAGTGTAAACTATTTCAAACATTTCTATGAAGAAAAGAGTTTCTCATTCCTAGGAAGATTTAAGGATTTTTGTGCACAATGTAATTTAAAGTATTAACTCCGTGTTTCAAAGTAAAAAAACAATATTGTTTTTCTTCATATTGAAAAAAATGGATTTGTTTTGTGCTCAATAGAATTTACTACGACCAATTAAAAGTTATTTCAATGAGGTTTATATTTAGGTGTGTGCCAAATAGGAAATAATAAACTGGTAAGTTGGTGACCATTTAGACTTCGTTTAGATGAAACACGTCTTCAAAATTAATAGTTTAAAATTTTGGGAGTTAAAATTGTAAAGTGAAACTTTTCCTTTTATTGTTAACTTTGCACTAAAATGTATATTCAAACCTATTCTATTACTTTCCTCTGAGCAAAGTCTTAAGGAAATATATATTGAATAACTCTATCAAATATTGTTTGTTTTAAACCGAATTAAACGTACATCAAACGGAACTGAAACTGTAGGAGATCATAGTGGGTTTAACGACAACGAGACAGCAATCAAACAACAAAAACACATCAGGACAGCTAGTGGGCAACATATATAGTGTTCACCAATAGAAAGGTGTATACACAACATCCCTAATTTCTTTATCATTGTGAATAAATTTTTCCGGAAAATAGAATACATGTACTACATGTCTTTGATTTAACAGAACAAATGATAAAAGATCTGGCATTAAAACGTGATTCTCCATATAATTTAAAAATTGAAGAGAAAGCCAGAACATGAAAGTTATACAATTTAAAGAATACCAATCTTAAAGTTTTACTACTTAGAGGTATATTTTCCCCTTTCTTTTAACCTACAAGTAAACTTCCTGAGAGCCGATGATTAAATATCCTAATTTTTCCGAAATATTAATATGGCGTCAAGTGTTTAAACAGTTATTTGCCAATCAAATCGGTATGCACGTTAAATAAATATTAAAATGTCATATAAATAATGCTTAAAAATGATGTAATTATATTATCAATCTAAAATATAAATCATGAACACAAACAAAATAATATATATATTAAATGACTGAAGCAATTTAAAATTCTATTAGGATATTGTTACAATATTGACGAAAACTGAGACTACTATAACTGTTATACGTGTAGTAGTCTCAGCCGAAAACAATACGTAATTGAAAAATATAAGCAAGTATGACAAACCAATCAAAAATTTATTGTTTGGGATTATTCATGGTTGACTAGTTCTATATTAACCAGTGACACGTGTCCTAATTATTAAGAAAAGGGACAGAAACGTATTAAACAGAAATAACCGTTTTTTCAAAACTATATTTTCAAAATTCACTGCATGATTTAAACAGCTTAAAAGTGTTTCATTTATTTTATCTTTGTGCGTATACGAAAAATTGAAAGCAAGTTGAACTTCAATGTTCATGACTTACGAGTATTAGATTTCTTTTGAAATTGATCGATGAGCGGCTTTTCACTAAAACCGAACAAAAGAATATGGCGTAAACGTCAATTAATGGACAAGCAACCCAACGAGAAAAATAAAATTTAAGAGGCATCTATAACTAGTTTTGAGTTAGAGAAATCATTCAATGCCATATGATTCTATTTAGGTTTGTGCGTTTTTCGATTTACGAATAAGTCAATAAGATAAAATAAATAAATAATTGAAGCCAAAAAAAAAAAAAAATAAAAAAAAAAATACAAAAAAGATACATGAAATAAAATAATAACATAAGTTTACAAATACGTACCTAGGTGCATTTAATAAAGCAACATTTGAACTTATTATTACCATTCTTTTTTAATTGTAATTTTATGTTTATTTATATTTAATGTTACCCGATATGGAGTTCTTCTAAAAGATAAAATTCACTTGAATGGGTATTTCTGGTGAATATACATGTATCACACGTGCTATCTACATGTACAATATACAGAAATGACACGACTGGGTATTGTAAAGTTACTGAAGGGAGATTAATGTCAAATGCATATCCCCGGGCGAAGAATTTACTGGTTTTTCAGAACTGGATATCGGCCTTCAAAACACCGTGTGTACACAAACAAAACAGTATTCATCTTTTACGCAGTCTAGCCTGAGAATAAAAGTTTTGGCAATTTGTGTAGGATTTTAATTTTAGAATGTAATGAACAAGTAAGAAGATCGTTAGAAACCTTAAGTGAATCGGAAAATGAGCTATGCACGATGAAAGGAAAAAGTTTGGTGCGTCGATAAGAAATTTCATAGAGGCATGCGATATTTGTAAAATTTCAAGTCTTTCAGTAACAACCATTTGTAGAACTGATTATTTCGATCCTTCAAATATGTGTAAAATAATTAAAATTTATATTTTTTAGTCTCTTTCATATATACAATTGTAGTATGTTTATAAATACTGTAGATTTGTATTTGATCATCGACTGCATGCATAACGTCCAGTGACAAATATTTCATGTATTCGTACAAAGAATTAAAATACAATTGATTGGTTATTTAAGGTAAATGATTTGCGTTAGAATAGGTGAAACTTGGCCAGAAGCTTACCTCTAAAATAAAGAAATATAAAAAGGTAGAGTTATTTTTAATTCTGTATTTTACTCATACATGGACTTAAGCACTTTTACAGTCAACATAACAGTTTTAACACCGACAGCAGGAATCAGAAGCGACGCATGTTCCATAGATGTCTTCAGCGAATTTTATATATCCCTGGCAATTTTCGGTTTATATCAGACTCTGACATTGAGGAAACAAATACCATGGATATGTCTTTTCTTTTTTTAATACGTTTAGATATTAAACGTGTATCTCATATAAAGCCTCATTTATAGAACATTATATATAATTTATTGTGTCAAGGAAATATTTGGATCAGAGAAATATTTGGTGAGAGAGAGAGAGAAAGAGAGACTTATATCGCGGTATTTGGTCTCATGTTATTCAAGTCAAAATGTGATGGGAGGAAACGTTTCCCCTTCGTTTTATATATATTCCATAATGATATTAGTTGAAGATTTAATCCAATCCAAACTAATAATTGATTTTTTTATCCCGCATCTTTTATATTAAATTATTTCAACTCAAAATAATAATTGAAATAACTTTCTGAAATAAAACCCTAACATATATCAGACGCTTAACAAAACGATATACCATACGATTGATGAAACGCTAAAAATATCACATACCATACGATAAACGAAACGCTAAACGCTAAACCATACCATGTACCATACGACAAATAAAACGCTTAACGATACCATGAACCATACGATATACAAAACCCTAAACGGTGACATTTACCATACGATGAACGAACGATGAACGAACGCTAACCGAACGTTGTACGGACGCTATACGAATGATGTACGAACGATGACCGAACTCTATACGAACGATTCCCGAACGCTGTACGTACGGTTCCCGAATGAAAAAGTGTTAACTTTACGTTACAGGACTGTACTAGATTGTGACCAATTGGATATAATATTCTGTGGATTCCGTGAAGATTTCCGGATAAAGAAAAGATAAAAGATTGGACTCATATTTTGACAGTTAAGTTGACATTTCTTTATGTGTAATACTTTTGTAAACTAGTGTATAATAAATCTTGTTAATTTTTATTATTGATTTGTGTCTTTTGTTGGCTACAATTAAAAGGCGATTTTCTGACATAACAAAGTGACGTTAAAGATGAAGAAAACCGAGCTAGTAATAGACTTAAATATCCTGGGTAGAAGGGTTCCTGTTTCATGGACATTTAACTAACATTTCCTGTAATTATGTATCTTAAATGGATTCTGCCTTACTACCCTAAAAATTAGTCAGCTCTTCATTCAAGATCTACTGCTGTCAATATTGTCATGCAATATTAAAACCACACAAAGAACAAAAAGAAACACATCAAAGTTCAGGCTCTAATTTCCTGCCGTTGAATTAAAAATACCAATATTGCTGGTTTCTTGTTTAAACCGATAGCCAGCTATCTAAAATGGAAAGTAATCTAAAGCGTTATAATAGCATTTTTTTCAAAGAAGTTGAAACTCCCAAATTGATGTATTAGAATATAAAAATAAGGAAATGTGGTAATGATTGCCAATGAGACAACTATCCACAAATTCAATGAAGTTGATGTAAGCAATTAAAGGCAACCGTACGGCCTTCAACAATGAGAAAAACCCATACCGTATAGTCGGCTATAAAAGGTCCCGTCATGAAAAATATGAAATAATCCAATTGAGAAAACTAACAGCCTAATTTATAACAAAACAATTTACGAAAAACTAATATGACAGACATGAACCAACGACAACCACTGAACTACAGGCACATAAAGATTTTGGCAGGGTTTTAAAGTTTGTGAGCGCTCAACCCTACCTTAACCTGGGTTAGTGTTGTTACAGCACAACATAAGAACAACTATAAAAATCAGTTGAAAAGTTGTTTAACTCATCAGATCGGTACAGAGCAGAAAAATATCTAACAAAAACACAGACCAGACGTATGGTTTTCGTGTCAACTTGGGTATCGTCTGCGGAGAGTACTTCATGGAACTTCCCTGCAAAGGTTATCTGTTACTAAAAAATGAAAACAACACTCTTATAAATGTCATGCGTTTAAGGCGCTTTTCTGGGTTTACCTTCATCAGGAACGAATATTTGAAAGCCAATAATGTATAAGAAACTAAACAGTTCAGGAGCTATATGACCAAAGAAAAAAGCCAAGTTGGAAATAAAAACTTGGGTCTGATCCATTTGTCCTTTAGAACAATAAAATATATTAAAACTAAGGTTTACTTAGTTAAAGGGAAATATCCTAAAATTGATTAAACTAAGCTAAGATTTCTGTTATAAAAGATCTTGAAATGTGTGCACTTTCTTTAAAATTACTATAAAATTTAAAAATTATCATGGTATCAGAAGAAAGTGTTCTATCTATAGGAGAATCATGTGAACTACATTACAGACTTCATTGCAATTTAAGTGTTCCAAAAAAGTACCTAGTCAAAAATAGTTATAACCCGCATTGTTGCTTCTACAGCAACAGTTTTAATATTGACGACTGCATATTTAATCTATAGTTTTAATTGTATTATAAAAAACAAGGAGATGTGGTATGATTGCCAACTATCAAGCACAGAACAAGGATACTAGGTATAACCATAATGTCTAACGTTAGACGTCGACAAAACCGGTTTAACCCAGCCACATTTATATGCACCTCGGTCCCAAGTCGGACAAGTTCATATCATAAATATGTCTTTGTGTAGTTATATATTTAGTTTACTAAACGATATTATGACATTGTGCTGTACAGCTGGATAGTATTCCTTTTTTATATTTTGTCAGAACCATTCAGCGCTTATTGTATGGTCATTATGGTGTGGACTGCCAAACATTGAAGACTGTATGTTAGTTTTGTATTTTTTGCTTAAATGAATTTGGCTGTCTTCATGACATTGCTCTTTACCCGTTTTTCACACTCATCAACAATGAAAAAAACCATAGCGCATGGAAAGCTATAAAAGTCTACTTGATAACTAGTGAAACTAATAGCAAGAAAAGTCTTGGCTTGAAACATTCACATAAAGAATGTGGCCATCTAGTTCATCAAACGAATCTCCAATGCCTTAACGGGTTGAAATGAAAGAAGAATTACAGCAATGGCGTTTTAAAATAAAATACTTGTATTTATCCAAAACCATCTTGTGATAGCATAACAGAGAACTTTTCAATTTGGTCTTGAATATGACTACAATTTTCAATGCTCAAACATGACTGAAATTTTCAGTACTGAAAAATGACTGTAATTTACAGTATTTAACAATGAATGAAATTTTCAGTACAGTAAAATGACTTATATTTTCAGTACTGAAAAATGATTGAAATTTTCAGTACTGAAAAGGACTGAATTTTTCAGTACCGAAAATGAATGAAATTTTCAGCACTGAAAATGACTGAAATTATCATTACTGAAAAATTCAGAAATTTTCAGTACTGCAAAATGAATGAAATTTTCGTTACTGAAAACAACTTTTTCTCAACATTACTGAAAACATGCATATAATTAAATGTACTGAAAAGATATGGGTAAGAAATGTACTGATTGATTATATTTTGTATCAGTACTGTTTATGTAGTGGCATTAAAAGTACATGTAAACGCTAAGTAAATTCCTGGTAGTGTAGTCATTTTGGGGCCGTTTATAGCTTGCTGTTCGAATTGAACCAAGGCTCTGTGTTCAAGGCCGGACTTTTGACCTATAATTGTTAACTTTTACACATTGTGACTTGGATGGAGAGTTGTTTCATTGGCACTCATAACACATCTTCTTATTTTTAATGGTTTGCTCGCAGTAACTTATTATTTTCCTTGCGTTGCAACATTTAATAAAGATGACAAAAAAAAAAAAACATTTTAAACAGCTTCAAACAAAACACTTAGCTATTCTAGACTAAATTTATATCATATAATGTAAATAATATACTATGCAGACCGTGTTGTACTTAGAAGTTACTGTTGGCACCTCGATACATACTATACAAGTATCGGACTTATATATGACTATAGAACCCCACCCGTAATACCGCCAAAGAAATATCCGTGCAGTACTAACACAAAGACTTATAATCCAATACAAATCTATTCTACAAACTAATTCAACAGTTTCTAAAGATAGAAATAGAAAACGGAAATTCAATACATAACAGAATAGAAATAAATAGTTCTTTGTTCCTTGCCATCAAGACAGATTAGATAGTGGACTTTGTACTAAGTAAAGAAGTTTAAAGTTGCAAGAGCTTGTCGGTGATAAACTTAAAACATTTATCATTTACCCTAAACATTAGATTTATAACATATAATTAGTATTGATTAATTCTAGTGAAGGCTAACACTTTATGATAATGAAGGTACATTACAGGGGTCGATTAAAACTCATCAAATATACCAGTCTTATAATTTGACGCGCAATTTGTCTATATACTCAAAGTTGATGACTTCTGGACATGGATATCCAATAATTAGAAACAAACTCACCCGAATGTTAAGTCTCCAACCAGTTTTTCTATTTCACCTCCTGGTGCCCTGTTTTTAACATAGTTTACCAACGGCATGCCAGGAAGCTGCTTTACTTCTACCTCAGCGATTTGTAACTTTATCTGTTTCAGTTTAAGAAGCAATTTAGATGTTTCTGTCATCTGTGTTGTGTCTCGATATATCTTGTGCTGTTCATCAGCTTTATCAAAAGCAGTTCTAAATTCATTGCCAATTGACTGTAAGGATTGAAGTTTTGTTGCGTGTTTCTCTTTCACTAATCTGATAAGATCTTCAACTTTTGTATCAATTAGCTTCTTCAACAGTATGCCGTGTTCTCTTATGGAATGTATGACTGCAGTGACATCACATGTATATGCATTTGTTCCTTGGTCGATCGCCATTATATTTGTTTTCAGTTTGTTCAACTTCATGTTAATCCCTCTTTCGACTTCAGCTTTGTATATTTCAGTTAATGTTTTGATTTCAGAAAAATCATGCTTTTTGTGATTTTCAATTACACATATTTTACATATTGGTGTATCACATTCTATGCAGTAATAGATAAAGTTTTCTTCATGTTCGTTACAATATTGTTTACCTTCGGGGTTTATATTTGGGCCACTAAGAAATGTATGCTTTTTGCTCATTTTTGTCCGTAAATGAGATATTTTACATCCATCACAAAACAACTGGTCACACTGTTCACAGTAGTTATGTCCAGGACTTGAAACACAAATTTCACAAGTTTTGAAAGCTGCCTGCGCCATTTTATGTTTATTTTGTTTTCAAGTAGTTATATGACACGGTAAATTTAAATCGTACGGACAGGATATTATTTTCCGGATCGTACCTAGATTTTCGTTTGATTCAATGTGACATTATAACAAATTCTACCGTTTATTGTATTTACAAATATTATTTATGTTACTATCATTTTGATCATTATTACATGTAACTTTATATTTCCAAGTGAGATTGGCATGTATTTCCTTTCAAGACTTTCTTTTTCACATTTTTAATGTTTGTCATGGGAGTCCTTTCTCGTGTCGTCATAAATATAATAAATGTTTAAATAGTTGAATTAATAAATTTGTACAACCTGCTTGCTTGTTATTCAATACTTCCTATAAAGAAAAAAAGTAATACATACTAATTATGGATTAAAAAGAAAATAACAAAAATACCGAACTCCGAGAAAAATTCTGAACGGAAAGTCCGTAAACAAATGGCAAAATCAAAAGCTCAAACACATCAAACGAATGGATAACAACTGTCATATTTCTGACTTGGTACTGGCATCTGGTTTTATAGCTAGCTAAACCTCTCACTTGTTTGACAGTTACATACAATTCCATTATATTGACAACGCTGTGTGAACAAACCAAACAGACAAAATAGGTAAAATGTCAAAATAGGGTACATCAGTCAACATTGTGTTATAATCTTAATCACGATAAAACAAGCAAATGTATAAGCCGTTACAATTTATTTCACTGGAACATGTAGTCTGGTTTGTAATTCATTGCAATGTAATGTGATTGCTGTCTAATTAAATTTTATTCTGATCTAATTTAATTCTAATCAATTATGGGTTAATGGGATATCGGCTGAAATGCAGATAACGAAAGTATAATTATAAAATGAAGTAGAGCTGTTATTACCCGGGTAGTTAACTTATCTGGCGATAATTCTATATGTTAATTTGTTAAGTCATCCAAATTGTCGCTTAGGAAATGTTACCTCTGCTCTCCTCGCCTATATAGCGATTAACCGTTATCTTACATTAAAATGTATCATGCGATACATTGCCCCAGAAAATTAAACATGTATGTAACAAGTAATACAATTGTTTATCAATTATGTAACAGGAACTCTGCATGTAGATCGATGTGTGTATCTGTTGAGAGGATTATGTAATAGGAAACTTCTAATCAATAATCACACGACAGGTGTCAACTACATACACATGTCGATCTATTTAGATATTACATAATATTTATTGCAAAATTACACCCATAAAAGTCAAAGCAATACAAACAAACACTACAATTAAACAAAATGTAACCCTTCCAAAAGATGAAATGATAAATTGATTAACGAAAACAAAGGTGACTTAGATAAGTTACTTGAAAACTGAATAAACCTACTTATAAAATTAGTTATCGTAATATCTGTATCTATACAATATCATAATGACCAGCAAATAAATCACAACACTATATTGTTTCTTTACTGTGTTTTTTATCTAAATAAAATTTTCTTATATTTTAGCGACACATATTGTTTACTAACGTAGTCGATAGCAACAAGAAAGTAATTCACATTTCACAATGTGAGTGTATTACTTTAAGGTGTCTACATATGTTTGACAAAACCAAGAGTTTGTTCAGTGTAGTTGCTTTACCATATGTGTGACACAGCCAAGGGTTTGGTCAGTGTGGTTGCTACACCATATGTGTGGCACAGCTTGGGTCTTCTCGTTTAAATATTCAATGTTTAGAGACAATACGTATTATGTCTTTTAATTAACATATTCAATGTTTAAAGACTATATAGATTATGACTTTTCATCAAAATATTCAATGTTTAGAGATTATATAGATTATGTCCTTTCAATAAAATATTTACTGTTAGAGACTACATAGTGTCTTTCATTAAAATGTTCAATTTTAGAGACTATATTTTTGGAGACTATATAGTTGATGTCTCTTCACTAAAATAGTCAATGTTTCGAGACTATATAGATATTGTCTTTAACTAAAATATTCAATGTTAAGAGACTACTTAGATGATGTCTTTTCATTTAAATAATCTATGTTTAGTGACTATGTTGAAGATCTATCCAATAGAAACAAAAATACCACAGATACAATTAAGCCTGTCTTAAAATGCAGGAATATTCGATTTACATCAACTATGTTTAGTTTGATGTATTGATATTTCAGCAGACAGTCGGTATTTCAAATGCGTATTTATTGTGCACTACTATTGGGAGACTTGTTTGTGTACTCAAATGAAGAAGAATCCATACGGATCCTTCTAATAGTGAATCTGTAATTTTGTCAAATTTCACTTTAAAATGATTGACTTTGATCTGTCACTCAATACTCCACAATTCTATGAACGTGAACATCTCATATACCTCAGTGAACTTGAAATTAAGGATGCCACCGAAAAAATATTTATTAGAACTTTTGCTTATTTCTTGATCTGTTCCTCGATATTGGCATAAATAGAAAATTTCAAACTAGAATCTATGACAAACGTTATGACATCAATTTTCCAATTGTCAATATACCTATTTTCAGCAGTAACAAACCCTATGTTCTATCATATTGCGTTCACATATCTTAGTAAATACGTTAAGCAGGTTCATGTTGACACTATATATGGACTTTATTAACAGCGGTAGAAAATATGCTCCAATAGAGTTATGAAGAAGAACGACTGAAATCGACGCTATATAACAAGCGATACGATGTGTTGGCGTTTCAACTCACTAGCAAGATGTTGTCACGGTCTAAGAGTTTTAATTATTAGTATATTCCTCTGATCAGTAATATATACGATCGCGTTCTATTGCCGATTGTGACAGCATGTAGAGCAGGTGACGTTTACTCTGTCGACACACCCGCCTTCGCTCCATTTGGATTTCAAGTTTCTATTCCTACCTTGATTTTTCTCTTTAATCGATTGATAGTCCTGCAGATCGGTGACAAAATTGTCAGTTTGATGATAAAAGCACCAAATTTGGCATGGTATTAGTTCGGGGTGTTTCAAACACGATTAGCTATGGACCCACCTTGAAATTTCAATATGGCGGCTATTTCCAAGATGGCCGTCATACACTATCAAAATCAACATATATCACTTTTATAAGGACACATTTAAGATCAAAGGACAAGGTACGATTAGGGCGTTTTGGCCCCTCTTCAAATAAGTTTATATTAATATCATTGATGGTCTTAGTATAGAAACTTGAAAAACAATGATTTTATTGTGTTCTGGTGAAAGGAAGGTTGCCTAGCAACGGTTTTATTAAGTATCAAAATTATCACATATTGATTGCTTTATAAGTACAAATTTAAACAATTCCAAATAATATTGTCTAAGAAGAACTTGAAGTCACGAAAGAAAAGTCCCTTTGATTTCGTTTACTATATGCTTAAAAACAACCAAGCAACAGAAATGTTGCCTAACAACGGTTAAAAAATGGATGTTTCCCCCTCTGAAGTATTAATTTAGCAGTTGTTTGAAGATTTTTCTTTTCCATATGGTGTTTCATTCCAATATACTATCATATACATCTTTATTCTTAACAAATTCCGTATTGAGCATAGCAACACAAATGTTGCTTAGCAACAGCCAAAAAAAATGTTTGAATTAAAGACAACTACAAATCAATTAGTCATTTTATTGAACAAATTAAATTGAATGCAATGCAGATTGTCTGTTTATGAACAACTTTTAGTTAGAAATGAAAAGTTAGTTCAATTGTAGTTCACTTAATGCTTATCAACAACTTAGCTACATAACATGTGCATAGCAACCGTTCAATAGTGGGTTCTTTATGTTATCTGAAGTATGAATTTAGTAATTTTGGAAGAATATACTTTCTTATATGGTGTTACACTATAATATAAACATCTAGATTATCATTAATCTTTTTTGACGAATTCCATATCGAGCATAGAAACCCACATGTTGCTTAGCAACAGCAAACATTGTTTTTAATTAAAGACAACTAGTAAACAAGAATATAAAGGATTTACTAATTAGGGCTGGGTCTGAACAGTTTTTAAAGATATTCAACAGTTAATGAAATGAAAGAGACGTGGCCTGTACCACAAACAGATCTCGTCTGGAATAAAATGTCTAATACAGGCAATTAAGAATTAATATGATGTAGGGGTGGGGATGTGAATGTGTCCCCTGGGTACAAAACCTATGGTGAATTAGAAATGACTTATCTAGGCAATGGGTGGGGATATACTACGTTTCACAATTGGAATTTTAGTTTTTTTTTTTATATAGTTTATATATTTGTATATATAGTGTCTCATAAGCCTATTTAGGCTGGGTATTTGTCTTATTTTATTATTGTACAATGCATATGATATAATCTGTATATAACTTTGTAGACAAGTATGTGACACTTTAATAAAATAAATTATTATTATTATATATAAACCATTTTGGAGATAATTAACGATTCATTATATAACGGGATTTTACCTCACGGTATAAATCCTTCGGTGCAGTAAAAAAAATTGACATAGCTTGTAAGAATATATATGGTTTTAGGGTTGAACGTATAAAACTCAATTATGTTACCTTGAAAGTCAAAGGTCAAGAACAAAACATCAATTATTTTGACCTTAAGATCAACGGTAAAGGTCATAATGATATTAGACTGATATGATATCTCATGGTTATACACTTTATGCCAAATATCATAAGTCAATGTCAAAAATTAAATTAGTGTCGGCTCGGACAAGTGTGCAGGATATAAAATCCAGAAAAGAAGAAGAAGAAGAATACTTAAATTAAACATACTGTATCCATTCATTTCTTCTTGGAAGCCAGGAAACATGATAAAGAAATGTGAGAACTGAGTACTGAATAAACTGCTGTTTCTTTCACGATGAAATGAAAATGGAACGATTTTTTATCTGTAATTATGATGTGGATACTGGCGATGACGAAAATGATTTCTCTTTCCTATCGTTGTCGAATGATTCGTGAAATATCATGTAAAATTCATAGTATGTGTTTATTTTGCATTTTGTATTTTTTTTTTGATTTTGTGTTTTTATGATTTGTTTATCAAAATGAACAATTATACTTGGACATGCAAGTTAATAATAAGAGTATATGATTGCAGAAGTCAATTCTTTTGGTGGATGCATATGTTTAAGCGAGGATTTACATAATAAGAATTCTTACTATATGCACCCTTCATTTGAGTCATTGTACAGAATAAATGAATTAAAACTATACAAAATCTTGTCAAAACTGACTCCACATTTAATGTTTTATCAAATCGCACAATTTTAAAAGTTGTAATAGAATGACATTTGGTTATCTCAACTTTTTATTATCAATAATTACATTACATGTATGTCTCATAAGAAGCCATACTTTTGATTGGATGACAACAATTGAGAGGCATTCCAAAATCAGATGTTATTTCCCAAAAAATGCAACATTTATGACAGCACGTACTTCCCTTGAAAACATCAGAATAATGCATAGTAAAAGAAACGAAAAATTTGATAAAACTCATAATTTCATGGTTGTAGCATTAAAATGTAATAACGCTTTGAATGCCTCTTTTGTAACCTCCGCGCTTCATCCAAAATGTGCTTCGGTCATCGCTTTAACACCCCAATTACAAAAAGAAGTATTTGATTCTTAATAAGTCCACTAATTAAATGCGCATAAACATACAGCTAAGAATAAAATTGAAGATATGTATAGTGATTTTTTCCAAGTTTGAAATATAAAACATTTATAATCACATTTGTCTGTTGTAGTTAATTTGCGAATATTAGATATTCATCTTTTAAAACACCATGCACATTTTAGTGCACAATTTCGCTTGGTTAGTCTTTTTCCAACCCAGCGTAAAACTCATGAGACAAACACCGCCTCGGTTGTCCCGTGGAAGCGTCTTCACCTCGAGTGCCGGATATCGTGGGTTCTGACCCCGGCTGTGTCAAACCAAAGACTTTAAAATTGGTATTTGATGATTTTTCGTTAATCGCGTGGCATTAAGGGGTAAGAGCAAAGACTAGTTGGGTCGGAGTCAAAATATATAGTGTCCAGGTGTCATTATAGTACTCTAATTTAAGAGGAGATATGATTGATTGAATGTTGTTTTCTGACCGTCCAGTGGCAAATACTTCAAGCATATTTATGACGGAAAGTAATGTAGAGAATAATTTTCAAACAAGAAATACGAAGTGGCACGCGTTGTCGTTTTAAAAGAGCGGCGGGAAGGCGGGGGACATTTACAAACCATAAGTCCAATAAATACAAACAACACCATGACCAAAAAATTACTAAGATACATAATAGTGTTGGATAGTTTTGTTTGATCTTTATATTACTGTTACACTTACACAATTAAATAATTAAAATTGTCACATGGTGTCTTCTTATGTCATATGAATTACAATGTATGTTATTATTCACAGTTCTGTAATTTATTTTCGCCATTCGTAATGATTGTCTAAAATGTTAACTTGGCATGCCATACTTGATAGAAATGCGGACGTGAAAGAAAGCACTTTTCACAAAAGCGTCAACGGAGATTTATACATTCCAGGGCGACGATTTCGTCATTTATAAAACAAAATACGTGTTTCTGAAGGGTAAAGTTGTACTAAAATTTAATGTTGACACCAATATCGATCTGTTGGGTATAGAATTTATATTCAAAATTTGTTTTTGTTTAGAATACACCATTCCACGGAGATTACATGCTTAACAAATCTCTGCAGTTTTTACGTTACAAAAGACATATTTATGCTTCGACATGCCAATCCACGATTAACGTCTGTGTCACAGTGTTCTAAATATTGAAATTTAGTCAAATAGGAACTGTTTGAGTATGAACCAATTATCAAATAACTTTGGTTTCATTTACATTCCCAAAATTTCTCTGAAGTTTGTCACAGTTCCTTCTGATTTTGTGTCAACTCGACGGTCTGCTAAAATCTCACTTTAAATTCATACAATAATAAAAACAGGAATATCCTGTGTTCCTTTTTCGTAGATGTAAAATTTACGTCATAAAGAAACTAGCCATTATAGCACGAAGAAAAGTCTGTCGTCGGATCAAGTGAATACCGGAAATCATCTCCGGTCCGCAGTTCGTTTAAATATTTCGATGATTCAATGAAAACTACTGCGATTTTTTCACCTTTTTTTAATTTTTAACTATGAGCGTACCTACGGCCCACTAAGATATTTGAACTACATCAACATTTATATTCAAGGAATGTCAGGTATAAATATGATCGTGGGCCGTAGGTACGCTCATAGTTTAAAATGCAGAAAAAGGTTTGGAAACTGCCATTTTTCTGCCCTTTTCGCGAATCTTGAGGTGTTTACAGCAACAAAGCATGAATAATATCAGCGGAAGTTGACAAAACTATTGATGCTTACAAAAATGTAGGTTTTAAACTTTAGAAATATAGTATTATAATTTATGGCACGTCACTTTTGATTTGAACGAAAAGTGGGGGCCGTTCTCTGATGCTTATCGTACCTTGTCCTTTGGCATAGTAATAGTGATGGGTATTTCGAAAAATAAAAGCTATGGACCCAAATTAAAATTTGATTATGGCGGCTTTTTCCAAGTTCGATAAGAGAAAACAAATCCGGGTTACAAACTAAAACCGATGGAAACACATCAACTATAAAAGGAAAACAACGGCACAACAGAAACGCTGAACTGCAACAAAACAAACGCCAGCATACATATAAACGGGATATTTGATAACAACTGCCATATTCCTGACCTTGTACAGGAAATTTTAAGAAAAATGGTGGGTTGAACCTGGTTTTATGGCTAGCCAAACCTCCAGCTTATGTGGCAATGTTAAGAGATATATCGCTAAATGACAACAACACTACGTGACAGAAATACAGAACAAACAAACACAAGAACATTCAGCACGGAGAAATGCATAAATGCATAATATAATAGTACATTACAACATTTAAAACGCAGAATAACAACGGACATCTGCCGTGAATTAACGACAGCACAGGACACCATAAAAGTGACGTATTTTTGTGACGTAGAAAATCGTTACTACTGTACAATTATTGCAGAACATTAGTAGTCTACAACGAGGGATCACGTATAGACATTGGCGTTATTCCATTATTTAAGCTAGACTTAACGAGAATGTAAACATCTCTACTCGAACAGTTTTCTTTGTGATCAACTTTAAGAGGATAGTAATAATGTAACAAATTGCAGATGCTCGCTTCTTCTGTTAAATGATTATGTTGGTGTTAAACAAGCAACCGCCAAAATATGTTTGTATGACAACGATACTTGAAAAAGCTGCACATGCAGGTAGTTCAAAAGACATGATGTAGGCAAAAGTCTTTTCCACAGTCATTAAAACATTAGTTGATAATCGTTTGGCCAAATATTCAGATGCAGTCGAGTTATTCCATTGAGGCAAATACGACACCATCCATTTCAAAGTTACTTTTCTCTATTCTTCTTTCATATTACATTCAACTGAACTTAAACCATCTCTTTGTATATAGGCCTTCTTCTGGATGCTAGCACCAAGACATGAGATGCCAAAATGAATAAATGTACAGTTTATTATGGACATACTCTCTGTCAATTGTCTTGCCAGAAATGCATGTATGCCAACCTGGTATAATTAGTCAATTGTGCAACTATATCCTTACATGGTATAAATAAGTTAACAAAATGATAACACAGATGGCTTGCAGAAGAAGATTATGAAAGCATTAAATATTTGGACAGCATTTAACGTGTGTAGAGCCAAGACAAATGGTCATTCGCCTTTATATATCGGCCTGCATTGACTAATGTTTCAAGAAGAGATCAAATATGTCACAACAATTTGACATTCCATGAATACATTCCAACAATGTGTTAATTTTTGCGAGACATGTATCAAGTATCACTTGTAATCAAAAGATTTTGCTTTTGCAAAATCGGAACAGTGGAACTAGGCAACACATTTCTAGCAGAACAAAGAATAGTTTTGGTTAAGGTCTTCATATAGAAATGGCAACATTAAAAACCTTATGTGATTAGTTAGAAAACAGTGGTTGAACAAGTGTTTAATGAAGGAGAGTTAGTACTTCATGAATAGCAAATTCTTTTTAGAGGCTTTCATGAACAAGACATTTCAATGAGGTTGCAGTAAGTGTACATCTCATTCTTATGCAAAGATACTAACATAATTTTACTGAGAAACGAGACCCTGGTGAAAATATGTAACATTTAAAGAATGGAGTAATAAGAGAAAAATGAGAGTACACTTAACCACAAATAGTCTGTAACATTAAAGATTGAATGGACAATTTGATGTGAGATCATTAAGATAATGTTCCTTTTGGTGGATAAAATTCCATTGTATTGCTTATTCAATGGTTCTTTGTATTTTTCCATCCAAATTATGGCTTCTAGTACCCGTGTGCAATATTATGCCATTCAACATTTTACAGTTTACGTGTTGCAAACGTGATTTAAAAATGGTAAGTGTAGATCAAACCCATGAGTAGAATTTAATACGTGTAAAAGGAGAAGGTGGGACAATCAGATTGACCATCAATATTGCACATCTACAGCATTTAATGGTGTTTTGTCTAGAAATGGCCATAGTAATTAACAATTTTCAATCCACCTTTGAAATAATATAACGTCAGTTAAACCACATGATGTTCTACATCAGGAACTGTTTAAAAGCAAACACACCATATTCTCAAAGCATGTGAAAGCTTTAGGCCGGGGAATGTTTCGGCCTTTTACCAAGAGTGCTACTTTGAGTGAATGTGAAAGGCATATACCCTATTGGATATTTATCACAAAAGTATCAGCATTTTGTAATGAGTTAACAAAATGGGAGTGACAGATATAAAACGGATGGTACGGTAGATAAAAATGCTCGAGGACAATGATGTTATGTACGGTGCTGTTTAAAATATGCGGGAGTTGGGCAAAGAATAAATGGGCTGTCTCTAAGAATCGTTTTGAAAACTGCATTGGAGATGATACTACACAAAATCGAAAAATTGAGCAACATCAACCCCACTTAAAGCCGAGGATGATTTCAGGTGCTCAAGAAGAGTCAGCAGTTTATGTTCAACAGGTGACACCTGCCTAGTGTTCTTGTTTAAATAGATTGATGAGTCATATCCAGTAATTAGGCATATATAATATAATAGTGGATTTATAAATGTCTCTTTTCTAACCCTTAGAATCACAAAATTTAAAACATGTAAAAACCATTGGTACATGTAAATTATCTAAAACTTGACCGAATGTAAACGTTTGAAATGAAATAAGGTTTCCATGCCTGTACGATGGATAAACAAGACTTTCACTGGTTGACAACACAGACATTGAAAAAAAAAAACAGAGCAAATAACACAACATTTAAAGCAGAAACAGTCCCTTTTAATCAAAACTAGGGGTCAACGCAGGTGTTCCGGAAGGGTGTGTAGTTTCTGGCCAACTGGTAGCACTCGTGATGTTACTCATTGCAAGTAGAAATTCGGTGATTAGTCGTTTTTATTGATCATCTTGATGTTACCACAATTGAGGAAAAAGAAAGGATTGTGGCAAGGAGAAGTGGAACATATCCATTATCATTTGTGACTCAGATGGTACTTAACGGTCAAACAAATCCTGATGGCGTCCTGAAAACGTTCGAATGTTTCCATTTATGGGATCTTTGATTAAATTGTCTTGCAATCATCATCCATGTATCAGGGCAACGCTATCCCTAGAATATTGTATGAACTGCTAAATGCAATTCGACAGAAGTAACATCAGCAAAGCCTTGTCTAAGTTTTGTTCAATTTCACTTTTGGCGGCCATTTTGCAATTTTCCACCATTTCGACAATGAAACGTCTAGTATAACGTCATGCATTAATGTCAAGAGTTAGTATAAACGTTGGATTACCTTTATATGTTTTAAAAGATTTGGTTTGAAAATCATTTGCTGGAAATCAAACATCGATGTGAAATTTGGACTGAATGGTGGACATCTTTAAAATGACCGCCATATTGATTTTGTCAGAATTGGTCCATAGACTACAACATATATATCTACAATCGTGCAAAGTTTCATGCTTTTATCATCAAATCCTCGATTCTTCTAAAAATATGCACGAATCTGCTGGACAATTATAAGATTAAACACAGGTACACTACAGTCACCCTAATTCATCTTGCAAAAAGTTAAAACCATTCGAGTTTTCTTCATTTTACACAGGTATTCCTTATTCGAAACTTAAAGACAAATCGAAAGAATTGGTCCAACGTTGTTTCTTGAAAATGAATGGCCAATGTAGTTACAAATATCTTGTTTTAATGAGGGATAAATTATTCTTTGTAATCAACCACTTTGGTTCTACCAAAAGTTTCCTGAAAAAGAGGCAGAAGATACCAAATAGCAAGGTCGAAAACAAACTGACAATGACACGGCAAAAAAAAAAAAACGACCGAAAAACAAACAACTGTCCACAAGACAGTATAAAAACTAAAGACTGGGTAACACAAATGCAACCAAAGCTGTGGGTGTTCCCATAGTTCTCAAGAAGATTTAGCAGATCCTCTCGCTCCTTTTTCCAGTTTATAATTCCATTACGTTTTGTGATTTACCTATATATATTTTCGTTGATAGATTAATCAAATTTGACCATCGATCCACTATCGTTGCCTCTGATTTATGTGTTTTAATTCAAACATTAATCGCTTGCTTTACACAGTCATATGGTTGTAAGATTAAGAATAACTATAGAAAAGGGAATATCAGTTTATTCATAGCTAATGAAAGAAAATATCTACATATATTCGTAGTCTATTTACAAAACAATGATACTGCCGTATATGTTATAAAAATATTTTTATCGGAAATACAGAATTGTAAATGTATATTTTACTAAATCAGTCAGGAAGGAACAAAATATAAAATCAGGGAAGAAACGAAGGAAAAAATCAAATAACACAAACTGAGAAAACCCTAAAATCAAACATCAAAATAATAATTACACAAACAAACAAAGAAAACTAATATCATATTTAAGATAATAAGACTATACATTTCTTGTATTTCATAGTAAAAGATAAACCAACTGAGTGATTAACCTTATTAATTATAAATGTAGTATACATTTGTCACTGCAGTCAAATAAAAAAACGCGCATATTAATTATATACTAAATGTACTATAATGACTCAAAAGTTATATGTCATGTTGTTTTTTTTTTACAATCTTGTTCTATACAAAACAATGAACTAAGTAACAACAGGAGTATTTAAGAGTATTTTGATAATAAAAAGCAAAGCGGATTTCCTCTTCAAAAATAAAAAAAATAAATCAATCATAACAAACAAATACCTTTAATCAATCATGCCACTTCTCGGATACTCTAGTATGAATCATATTATATTATCAAATCATCAAGTTCTTTTTCTTATAAATAACAAGAGACGTTGGATATACGTCAAAAGGACAACCCAACAACAAAGGTAAGTGAAATATATCTTAGAGTAATGCTCATTTAGTTGTAAATAGATAAATTATTGACATTTGATAAAGACTCTTTTCCATTTTGAAGATCCTATTTCGACTTCTAAATGGGCTTTTGTAAGCTGGGTTGCTGTCACGTTGCTGTTTACTCCATGTGCTTCTTTTTATGGTTTCGCAAGAATATTCTGTTTATTCTGCCGAGTTGAGCATGGAATGATATAGAACAATATGACAATGGAGTTGACTGATGATAAGATAGTAGAATCACAAAAGACATTCAATTGAAGAAAAGGTTAAAAAGTATAGCAAATATTATAACTGTACTGCTCCGGACTTGAATCTTAACATTAAATTTCTCTTTAGTGATGTTCGAGGCCAAAATATTTGAAAATCACAAACTCATAAACAGTTTATAACAAACTACTTGTCCGTCCTGTTAACATATAGCTGGTGAAATACTCATAATAATCATTCTGTATTACAGTTCTCCAATCAAGACATGGAATCTTCTTTTCTAAAAAAAAATGAAAAGGCTAAACTCAAAATTAATCAAAATTGACTTCAACATGTACAAGGTAAATTAAAAATTATGCAGTCCTTAAAATCTAACAAAATCAAACGCTCGACTAGATCAACCAACGAAACGAAAGTAAAACAACTGTCATATTGCTAACTGGATACATGCATTTCCTGAAGAAAATTGTGGGTTAAACCTGGTCTTATAGCTAGCTTTACCTCCAACTTGTATGACAGTTGGTTATAGTTTCGTTATATTGACAAAACTGGACGCGCAACCTAAATAGACATAATTAATTAACGTTACAATAATTGAGATCCAGCAGTCAAAAGTGTGTATACTTACATCACAGAAATACAACACAACTGACTTAAAATTCAAACAATAAAATTGAGAATGGAAATGGGAATGTGTCAAAGAGACAACAACCCAACCAAAGAGCAGAAAACAGCCAAAGGCCACTAACGGGTCTTCAACACAGCAAGATAATCTCGCTTCCGGAGGCGGGTTTCAGCTGTCCCATAAACAAAAATGTGTATTAGTTCAGTGAAAATGGACGTCACACTAAACTCCAATACATATAAATGAACTAAAATAAAAAAAACATACAAGACTAACAAAGACCAGAGGCTCCTGACTTGTGACAGGCAAAAAAATGCAGCGGGTTAAACATGTTTTGTGAGATCTCAACCTCTCCCTATACCTCTAGCCAACGTAGAATAAAAACACACAGCAATACGCACAGTAAAACTCTGTTTAAAAGAAGTCCGAGTCCGATGTCATAGTAGGTAACAAAAGAAACTAACCAAAATCACAATGGTACATAAATTAACAAAGGACTACTAGCATTTACTGACATGCCAGCTCCAGACCTCAATTAAACTGATTGAAAGATTATGTCTCCATACAAATAGATATGACAAAGACGCCAAGAGTTTGTGTAGTTGATTGTTCATATTGTATAGTAAAGCATAATGACATATAAACTTTCCTGATAAAGAACAGATTAATTTTATATAAATGAAAGGATATACAAAATGAAAGCAACATTATAAAAACCTCATGCGTCGCACCTCTAACCCACCCGCATCAGGAACGCCAAAAGCGCCAGAAACCCGAAAACTGGATATACAAATAACGAGCCTCTTCAAGAGTCATACAACCAAAAGGAACATAATAGAACAAAGACAAATACAGTGAAAATGTGAAATAAATAAAATGATATACAACGTCAGCTCATAGAATTTATAACTTTTAGATAGGACGAGACGTTATGTTACAAAACCCTGGCCCATGAATTTTTCTGAGACACCAATGAATTTTGCTCAGACACAAACTCTGAGTAGCAGATAGAATCCTTAGACAAGTACAATAAGCAATATGTTTGCCACATCTATAGATAAATATAAGAAGATGTGGTAAGAGTGCCAATCAGACAACTCTCCATCCAAGTCAAAATTTATCTCTGTTAACCAATTAGGATATAAACGCATGCACTGATAACATAACATTATCGGTGAAATGTAATCTTAAAAAAATACTCATAGAATTGTAAATATCAATGGGTAGAATAAATGTATTCATATATGTACAAATATAAGTAACATATATATTAATGGTTGATTTCAAAATCACACAAAATTGTATGTTTGTTTGTTTTGATATTTTTCTTTATAGAAAGACATGCGATTGTAATAAAATCATTGAAACGCCCTCAGATAAAGTTAATGTAGGTGGTTTTGGACATACATGAGTGTACTGTACATGACCGTATGTTTTTTGTTTTTTTTTTTTTTTTTATATCTATAGGAATATAGATTAAGCTCTCCAACAGTGTTGTCTCGAACGTATATAAGATATGCTATATAAAAGTCAGCTCGTACTTATCAAGGTTATTATGAAGGGAAAATTTTTGTTTGAATAGGGATTGGAAATTTAATTTTGTTTGCCAAAATATATCCTTTTGAATAAACATTGTTTGTATTGCTTAGTGCAAATGCCAGAAAAATTACTATAACGAAAGCTTCCGATGAATGTAAAACCAGAATCACGTGTTATACGTACAGAAATAATGTAGCGCGTTTCTTTTATCATTGTTAATTCTTTCTCCATTCATACACAATTATTAACCGTTCTTTCTGACATTTGCACATAATAAAAAAAGTACCATAATTTATGATGAATTACTTGTAACATTGAAGTTATTTGGACAGCTGTATTCTTAATCCTTTTACAAGCCGATGATGTGTGAAAATACAGATAAAGATAAATTAGTATTAAATGGATTTTTGCACATTTGTAGAGAAAACATCTATTATAACGCAATGATTGTCGACTCTTACATATGAATTTGTGAGTTATATAGTGTAGCATTAGCAGATTGATTACGTTTAATTTATTTTCAATTAATTTTGTTTCATTGTGACTTACGCGTTCTATAATCAAATGATTTTCCTGGCAATGATGTTTTAAAGTTACATTAGCTGTCAAATTCATGTTCACCGATTTTACTCAAATTCTCACGTTAGGTTTATAACATACTTAAACGTATATTCAAACTACAAAAGGCTTAAATAAACAATTAACAATACATTGACTCGGTATTGTGTATCAGCATTTCGTGAATATTTGAGTCTAGACGCCATCTGATTAACCATCAAGATTACCTCCGAAGACTGCCGACGGTCATTTAACCCGATATAAACAGAAATATAAAATAAAAGATAGTGCGCACGTGCAATTGGATTTTCTAGATCTGTTTGATTTCATTTATATGATGAACAAATATGTTAATCTTTGTTTTACCTGTATAAGAAATATTTTTGTGGATCGAATCAGTCAACGAAATGTTCAACCTTGTTTCACTTTCTTTGTTGACATTCTTTTCCGTTTAATAGCTGAACACGCCTAGCACATCCGAAACTCAGCAAAAGGGTTGAATTAAAGGACACATGAAAACGGATTGAAGGAGGTTGAATTATTGACTTGCAATCATTTAATTTAAAAGATCATTTGAAGTATTTTAATCTCAGTATTACTTACGGATAATATTAAGTGTGAAATACTTTATCACATTATCACTAGTGAATATTTGAGATTAAGTGTAAAATAAATTATCACATCATTAATTATAGATTAGTTTGGGGTTTGAATTAGAGTACTTTATCATATCATTCCTAATATAATGTTTTAGGTTAAGAGTTTAGTACTTTATCATATTATTTCTAATATAATGTTTTAGGTTAAGAGGTTAGTACTTTATCATATCATTTCTAATATAATGTTTTAAGTTAAGAGGTTAGTACTTTATCATATCATTTCTAATATAATATGTTTTAAGTTAAGAGTTTAGTACTTTATTACATTATTTCAGATATAATATGTTTTAGGTTAAGAGTTTAGTACTTTATCACATTATTTCTAATATAATATGTTTTAGGTTAACAGTTTATTACTTTATCCCATTATTTCTTATACATTTATTTTAGGTTAATGGTTTCTTACTTTATCCCATTATTTCTAATATATTTATTTTAGGTTAAGAGTTTAGTACTTTATCCCATTATTTCTAATATATTTATTTTAGGTTAAGAGTTTATTACTTTATCACATTATTTCTGATATAATAGCAATTATTGTTTATCAGATAATTGAATTTAATGAGGCCACTGGTGTATATTGATTTTGTTTGTTTTATAATGTGTTTGTATTATAAATCAAAAGTGTCTGCTTACATTGGCTTACATTTAAGAACGCCTCTTTTTGGTTTAGAATAATTACTATCACGTGTATTTTATTCTCAAGAGTGTAAAGCACGTTTTAGTTAAGGTGGCTCGGCCCTTTAACAGTGCGCAGTTTTTAACGCATGTTTCTTACGACGAGCGCCTTGACAACGATCGCTTTGAGGGTCTTCTCAAAAGTAGTGTTGACGACATTGGAACGCGGACGTGTCTGAGAGCACCCTTTCCGATGTCAACAAAGTTAACGATGCAAAACTTTCTTCAAAAAGGAAATACGGTCAGAAATACAGAGTGGTTTGTTCATATTTCACATAAAAGGACATAAATATACATGATATTAGCATAACAAAAAAAAGAAATTATAAATATTGACATGCACGACGGTATCTGGTGCGTTCGCTCCGAAAACACATTCTCACCCTACACGTTCGATCCTTGGGTCCGTTCGCACCCTATCTTCATTTAAATACCGGTTGAATTAAAAGATGTCTTTGAGATGTATATATGAAAATATTTTGTCAATGACGCAATGTTTAACCGTAAACAAAGGATAGCGATGTAAACAACTGCATGTCACTGTACGGCTTTAAAAACAAGTAAAACCCATATAGTATGCTTTAGTATAAATTAGGCATCGGGGTTCCTCTGCACGCTATCCGTTTGGCGTATTATAAAATTTTGTTACTGCCATAAATCTCTTTTTTTACTTGAAATATCTTCATTTCCAAGTATTGGTAGGATTATATTCCGGAGTATGTGAAATATTTTCTCACTGCAAAATTTTGATAATAGTTTTGAACTATGACAATTTTCAAACAAAGACTAAATACATGACAGTCACACCTAACATTTTATTTAAAGATTTATATACTTTATCAACTTATGGGCACAAAAATATCTAACAAATTTTCTCGTATCATAATTCTATGAATTCCGGAACTCTAGTCCTTTAACATAAGACCTCGGGGTCAATGTTTTCTATTTATGATATTTTCCTTTTACTTATTTTGCTATTTTGTTAATTTTCTATTTTCTGTTTTATCTATCAATATGCCAACCGAGTTCGCATTAAAAAAAAAAGAGGAAACACCAGCGTAAAAATTTAAATAATTGAATAAGAATGTGTTATTATACATGTTATAATAGACTACCGGAACTCGAGCAAAACATTTCACTAAATTGATTATTTGTTTTACGCAGAAAAAAACCCCGACACTTCAATTATTTGCTGTTTTCCACCTTTGATCATGTAGATGAAAATTGGTCAATAGTAACCTGGACCTAGAATTCCTACCTACATTGCATATCGGTCTATGCTATTATTCCTCAATACCGCATGCTTTGCGGAGAAGCGCAATATATTTGGTCTGACCAAGTCGGGATTTAGCGTATTACACCCGAAGTCGACCGGGCAGTTCCAAACACTTCCAGCTAAAGACTTTATATATAAACAAAATCTATACTACTTACTAGGTTCAGGAAAAGTTGGGATTGTAATTTTAAAACTCGGCCCAGTACACAGGGACGCTATATTAGTCGGTGATATTGGCAACATTTAACTTGTCTTAATTTTTGACATGCGTTTTTTTAAAGGGAAGCTAATAACATGAATAAGGAATGTTCTTGATTTAAAAAAATGAAAGTGGAGTGTGTCATTGCGGCAAAAAATATGAATGACAATTTTCTTAATGATGTGTGGACATGTGTTTGACCCACCTGCTGCAAAGAAAAGTAATTATCGGTCTATGATGATAATAAAAAGGCAGTGGCTATTTTGCCGGCTCAGATTAGAATATCCTTATTCAAACCGGCAAAATAGCCTATTTCTATAGAAATGGCTATTTTACCGGCACCAGCAAAACAGTGAATTTGTTATTTTGTAGTTTCTTTGTAAAGAGTAAAATTTAATATTTTATTTACTTTTGAAAGTACTATGAAAAATTATGTTCACTTTCAACATAAAATAAAATAATTACTGATTTATCAGTAGTTATTAAAATAAGAAAACTGCTAACAATATTGGAGACACATTTAATCGTTTGAGAACGTAACATTTATCAGTCAAAGTATAAATAACTATTAAGAATTTATAACAAGAAAAAAAACAAAATAAAAATATTGAGCATCCATTTGTTGCACAATGAAATCATATCTAAACATGTAGTTGAAATTATTTTTAAAATCAGTCAGTGACAGTCTAATGCTACATATATGAGGGGCCTGATTTGGGGTGGTCTCATCACGATTCACGAGGAGTTGATTTTTTTGTCAATCACGATCCACAGAAAATAAATTTCCATGATCACGGATCACGAAAATATCAAAAGAGTATAAATCTTTAGAAAAACGGATCACGAAGAACGAAAATAACCCATCAGGTCCCTCATATATGCATAAGAATAAAATCTCAAATTTTTTAACTGTGGGTTATAAAAAAATAAAAAGTTAAAAATCTCATTGCATCATAAATTTGATAAAACATTATACAAAATAACAAAGTCAATCACATAGCTTAAAAAATCAAAAAATGTTTCAATTAAACTTGCAACTTGGCTTCCGCTTACCTAATGCCAGCAAAATAACATATTTTCTATTTTTCCAGCCTGGGTTACAAATTCACTGTATTGCTGTTGCCGGTAAAATAGCCATTTCTATAGAAATTGAAGGTTTGAATTAAGATATTTTAATCAGAGCCGGCAAAATAGCCACTGCCAATAAGAAAAAAATTATATTTTTTTAACTGGACTTTTAGATTTGAACTTTGGTTGATAGTCGTTTCATTGGCAATCATACCACATCTCCTTATTTTTATATCGTAGGGTTAACATGGGTATAGAAATATGACTTTCCTAATCCGACAGATAACCCTTGTTTAGACAGGGAGTTCATACAGCTGGATGTATAAATACGCAGCCTCGTAGGGTAAAAAGGGGAAAATTTGCCCATATTCAACATAGATTGTCCATTCATTTTCCAGTGGCAGTCCATATATCTAGCCCCTCCTACTTTGGAGAACCTTCATATGGTACTTATCATCCATATGTTCTCATCCGTATTATGCTTGAAATATAATTTGCCAGTGAACGTTCAGTAAGCACAAATTAAACTGTTATTTTGTGTGCAACTATATACAAACATCATTTCTGGTCCTTTTATCATACTAGCAGTTGACTACGCGGTATGGGTTTTGGTCATTGTTGAAGGCGTTACGGTGACCTATAGGTGTTATCTTCTATGTAATTTGGTCTCTGGTGGAGAGTTGCATCATTGCCAATTATACCACATTTTCCTATTTTTTTTTTTTTATATTTCATGGTGAAAAGGTTGTATTTGAGGGTCACCTTAGACCTTGAATATCGCAGTTGTAATATATCTGAAAGACCAACGTTAACTTGGTGTACCAAATTTGAAAATGGTGAGTAGACAGATTTGTTGGGATTACAACGATATTGATTTCAACCACGATAGCTGTGAACACAAAATATGGAAATAAGTTTTCTTAAAAAACAATGCTTCCAAGGAAAAGGTGTGATTTATTAGGACTTATTCCAATACAAACAAGAAGTATTAGGATAGATCACATATTTTTCAATTTGTTAAGACATATTCCTAGATACATCTGCATGCATGGCAGTCACACCTTTCAGCACATTTTTTGTGTTAACAAGAGTGCACAAGCTGAAATGTCTCACCTGCTTTCCTTATCATCATTGTTGATTGATTTAATGTTGATATTCCTAAAGATAAAGTTTTACTACAAGTATCAGAAAAAATAATATTATCAACTATCAATAATCATGAAAATGAAAATGAGGTCAAGGTCAGTTAAACAAAGCCAGCCTTACACAGTGGCAGATCCAAAAGGGGGGCACCATGATCCTCCCCTAATCCACCTCTGTTACAATCATTCCTTAAACCAAATATTTTGAAACATATAGTATGCAAGAAACAGAAAAAAACCATGAAAATGAGGCTAACTTCAGATAAACCCTGCAAGACAGGCATATTTGTTTTTCATTCATTCTTTTGTACATATATCAGGCTGTAAGTTTTCTCATTAGAATTGTTTTAAAATTGTCATTTCAAGGCCTTTTATATCGGACTATGCAGTATAGGTTTTACTCATTGTTGAAGGCCATAATCCCATATGGTGACCTTTAGTTGTTTACTGTAAAGTCATAAATTATTCGAGGTTTTTTATTAATGCGAATAATGCGACTGGATAAATATCGCAATAATAAGAACTCGCATTCTGATTGTGATAACTGAATTATAGACCTGTAGGCAGATTTTTTCTAAATCTCAATAATTTAACTCGCATTTTTGTCCATTCCTGAAAAATCGCAATAATAAATGAACACAATAATTTCTGAATTTACAGTATTTTGTGTTATTTGGTCTCTTGTGGAGAGTTGTCTCATTGACAATCATACCACATCTTCTTATTTAATATTTCAATACATTCATTTAATAATCATTCCATACACCAAATATAGTTGACTTATCGATTACACAATGTAGCATATTAAAGAGGACTTACCATTGTCCAATAAACCATGAAAATGTGGTCAATGACAACTGCCAGACAGACATGTACTCCTTATATTTGTGAATCATTGCATACATCAAATATAGTTTATCTACTTCTTCAAGTATTAGAAAAACAGACAAAACACAAAACTTGAATTGACAAATGACCTATAGCTAACAGTATCTGATAAACAACCTATAATGGTTTACTTTTATAAATTTTGACTTGGATGGAGAGTTGTCTCATTTGGCACTCATACCACATCTTCTTATATCTAATCAGGTAACTTTATCCTTCATCACTGATCCATGAAATGAGGTTGAAATCTTTGTTGCAATCTCTATCAATTTTAGTGCATATCTAATTTTACAAAATCATATTTATCTGATTTCAGTAATCTTGATCATTGCGATAGATTACTAATGAGGTTGTCAGTTAGTGAGACACAAGTTTTTCCAGGCAATATATAATTCGTTTGATTGTTTTGTTTGGTTGCTGTCTCATTGAACAAAACTATATATTCTATTTCTCCTTTTATCCCGAAAATATAACTTTTGAAATAGACAATGAAAAGCTTATGGATGGACAAAAATGCCAAATGATGTAAAATAATTCAAGTGACCATTTGGGTCAGGGTTGGTGAGGTAAAAGATGAGGAAAGGCATGTGCATTTACCACAACTGTCACTTGGTATTATGATTTCCAAAATCTACAAATCTAATTAGCTACATTCTGTATTAAAGACAACTGCATATATTGCAGTTTGCATATCATGAATCATGTTTGCAGCAAAATTCACTCAAGCAGCAAAAATAAATTAAAACATCTCTATTAAAATTCATTTTTTGAAACATTTTTGATTTTTATTCCTCAAATGTCTATGAGATCAAATTTATAAAACATTTATTAACATTCTTATTTTCAATATACTAGTAATTGTTGACATGTAGACATCATGTACATGTACAATCATTAATTGATCAGCTCCATATTTTCATAATTTTTATATCAATATTCTTCTCTTCAGTGTTTTTTTATATGACTCAATAATCTATTCATCATTGGGACATGTAGGTACATGTACAGTAGGTCCTTTTGATCTTGGATTTTTTTTTATGGATTTTGACAGCAATTAGCATATAGTTCCAAATTATAGTTTATCTTGGCTTCTTAAGTGGATTCTGAACACATTGCATATAGACACCAAGTGTAGATGATTTTGGGTTCTCATATGGATTCTGACAGTACTTTGATTATACATATAGTTCCGAGTATTGTTGATCTTGGCTTCTAATGTTGTTTTTAAGTTTCAGCACTTTACATATATAGTTCCCAATTGCAAGACATGATGATCCTGACTTCTCATGTAAATTCTGTCAGTACTTTGCCAATAGTTTCCAAGTAAAGTTGAACATTCCAGGATCTTTTACAACAAATCACTACTTCCTCTTACATGTCATGCATGTACTTGAAGCCTGAAATTAAATGTGAGGGTACATGTAATTCTGTCAGAAAATCAACCATGATTGACATTTAAATGCATAATGTAGTTTATATTTTAAAACTAGAGGTTCCAAAGAGCCTGTGTCACTCACCTGATATTTTTGTTCACAACTGATGCATGAAATAATGCAACCATTATACTTTTGCTTTAGATATAAGCCAAAAACTGCATTTTACCCCTATGTTCTATTTTTAGCCATGTCAGCCATGTTGGTTGGCAGGCAGGGTCATCAAACACATTTATTTAAACTAGATACCCTAATGATGATTATGGCCAAGTAAGTTTTATCGCTATCTATAATAATATTCAAGATAATAACCAATTAAATGCTCCGCTGGGCACAGCTTGATACGACCGCAGAGGTCGAACCCTGAACAGTTGGGGCAAATATGGACACAACATTCAAGCTTGATACAGCTCTGAATTTGGATTGTGATTAAATATTTGACACAGCATAGGTTTCTGACACAGAATGAATGTGGTCTAAGAACTTAAAAATTTTTAATTTACCTATTATGGTCCAATATCCAACATCTAAATACATACACGGTTAGATTCAGCATATCAAAGAACCCCAAGAATTCAATTTTTGTTAAAATCAAACTAAGTTTAATTTTGGACCCTTTGGACCTTAATGTAGACCAATTTGAAAACGGGACCAAAAATTAAGAATCTAAATACACGGTTAGATTCAGCATATCAAAGAACCCCAATATTTCAACCAATTTTTGATGAAATCAAACCATATCATTATTATTTGCTTTTATATATAAATCAAAATAACCAACTTATAATGGAAAATTTTAAAAAAAAAAAAGGAAAAAAGGAAAAAACATCCCTCCCCAATTTTTGAAATCCTTCTGATTCATCTACCCCAAACTCAATCCCAGCCTTCCCTTTGTGGTATGGTACCTTGCAGTACAATTTCAGAGAGATCCATACACTTGAACACAAGTTATTGTCTGAAACTGTAAAATGCTTGTTTTTGGCCCTTTTGGCCCCAAATTCCTTAACGTTTAGGGCAATTACCCCAAGCTCAAACCAAGCTTTCCTTTGTGATATGGAACCTTGTAGTACAATTTCATAAAGATCCATACACTTACACACAAGTTATTGTCCTGAAACTAGAAAATGCTTGTTTTTGCCCTTTTGGCCCCTAATTCCTCAAATTTGAGGCAATTACCCCAAAATCAATCCCAGCCTTCCCTTTGTGGTATGGTACCTTGCAGTACAATTTCAGAGAGATCCATACACTTGAACACAAGTTATTGTCTGGAAACTAGAAAATGCTTATTTTTGGCCCTTATTCCTAAACGTTAGGGCAATTACCCCAAACTCAAACCCAGCTTTCCTTTGTGATATGGAACCTTGTAGTACAATTTCATAAAGATCCATACACTTACACACTAGTTATTGTCCTGCAACTAGAAAATGCTTGTTTTTGCCCTTTTGGCCCCTAATTCCTAACATTTTGAGGCAATTACCCCCAAAATTAATCCCAGCCTTCCCTTTGTGGTATGGTACATGTACCTTGCAGTACAATTTCAGAGAGATCCATACACTTGAACACAAGTTATTGTCTGGAAACTAGAAAAATGCTTATTTTGGCCCTTATTCCTAAACGTTTTGGGCATTTACCCCCAAACTCAATTCCAGCTTTCCCTTTGTGATATGGAACCTTGTAGTACAATTTCAGAAAGATCCATACACTTACATACAAGTTATTGTCATGAAACTAGAAAAATGCTTGTTTTTTGCTCCTTTTTGGCCCCTAATTCCTAAAATTTTGAGGCAATTACCCCCAAAATCAATCCCAGCATTCCCTTTGTGATATGGAACCTTGTGGTACAATGTCAGAGAGATCCATACACTAACACACAAGTTATTGTCTGGAAGTTACAAAAATGCTTATTTTTGGCCCCTAATTCCTTAACTGTTGGTACCATAACCCCCAAAATCAATCCCAACCTTCCTTTTGTGGTATTGAACCTTATGGTAAAATTTCATAGAGATCCATTCACTTAAACTAGAGTTACTGTGCGAAAACCAATGTGTCTTCGGACGACGATGACGCCAACGTCATACCAATATACCAATATTTTTGCGGTCGTATAAAAACTGCATAATTTCCTTAAATTACCAACTCAATGGGTAGCAACCCAACAGCGCGTTGTCTGATTCATCTCAAAATTTTGGGGCAGATCGATCTTAACCTAATGAACATTTTTATCCCATGTTAGATTTGCTCTAAATGTTTAGTTTCATTGATATAGCCAGAAAATGTATTTTACCCCTATGTTCTATTTCTAGCCATGTCTGTCATGTTGAATGGCAGGCAGGGTCATCAGACACATTTTTAAACTAGATATACCTTTATGATGATTGTGGCCAAGTTTGGTTAAAATTCATTGGGCCAGGTGAGCTAAAAAATGAAGAATTTGTGGCGATCAATAATGAGCAAACAAAATAAAATTACATGCACAGCAAGTATAAATAATGATTTTGTTTTTATATGTTGAATACAGACTTCTCGGGTCAACCAAATTATATTGAGGTTACTTGTACCCTGTTTGGAATAAGGGATACACAAATTTTGTATTTAAAAATACTAAGCACAAAACAATCATGACAATAATGAACTTTTCAACTCAAATGTATGTGTTATTTGGTAAACTAAATAAGCCCTACAATGTATGTTTAAACCTGATACTTGACCGTAAGAAATTTTTTTACACCAAGGAGAGAGAGAGAGGGGGGTGGGGGGAAGGGTAATTGTAAACAAATTATGATCAAGACGAATCCATCAATAAAATGTATTGCCTCGTACTGTAGGGGTAAAAATTTACAAATTAGGCCATTTATATTCCCAAGAAAACAAATAAAACAATCTAACTCTTGAGGGGGTGGACAGGGGTAAGGGAACAAACATTGGAATGAGGGATCAGGAAGAGGGAGTCAGGGGGCAGGAAAAGGGGGTATTGGGTCTGTTAGCTTGGTCTCAAGTGAAAATAAAAGTAACTAGTTTGGTAGAAGCTGAGGGTAGAAGTAAATCTTATGAAGATTATAAATAGAAAAGACCAGATAATTGTTTTTAACAGCTCGTGCCCTTTGATCTTGTGTGTGTGACTTTATTTTTAAACAATAAAATAAACTTAATATCTTTATTTTATCATGTTACAGAACTATACTAACTGAAGCACGATTAAAAAAAAGGAAGGGTGCAAACAGACCCAGGGTGCGAACGTGTGGGGTGCGAATGTAAAAGGGGGTGAATGTAAAAGCGAGCTAATATGATTTTGGGTGAAAGGACCAGAATTCCAAAAGAAGGGGATGAATATTCTGGGTATCGGGTCTGTTCGCCCTAATTACATGTTCGCCCTGGGTCCGTTCGCCCATAGAGTCCGTTCGCCCTAATTTTGTATAAAAAAAAATAATATTAATGGTTTGTTTTAAAAGTTTTGTAATCTTATTCAGGTATTCAAATGGTAAATATTAAAAATGTATATCTTCTAATTCATGAATAAACATTGAAATTAAAAAAAAAAAGTTTTTGTTTGGGAACATTAATCAGGCTAATTGGCTTCATTCTTACATTTGTTTTTATTCAGAATTACTTTTAATGACTGTTGATTGTAAATAAACTCATCATAGATACCAAGATTGAAATTGTGTACGCCAGACACACGTTTCATCTACAAAGGACTAATCAGTGTCGCTCGAATCAAAAAAGTTAATAAGGCCAAATAAAGTCTGAGAATAAAGTACGAAGTTGAAGAGCATTGAGGACCCAAAATTCCTAAAAGTTTTGCCAATACAGCTAAGGTAATATATTTCTGAGGTAGAAAAGCCTTAGTATTCCGAAAATTCAAAGTTTTGTAATTTAGAATTTCAATGCTAATTAGACATGTTAGATATGATTACGAAGTCTTTGATCTCATTGATTGTTGTAGTTATTGTTTTTGATGGATTAATAATGAAATTGTTTTTTTTTAATAAACAAGTCAGCTTGGAATGAGTTAAAACAATGATTTAAGAATTGTAAGACATTAAGGGGAAATTGTTTTCCAGTTCCTGAACACTTCTTTTTATTCTTCTTCTTCAAAATACTGTCCACATTCAACATAATGAATATTCTGGCAAGAACGGACTCAGTGCGAACAGGAATTAGGGTGAACAGACCCAGGGCGAACAGGTATTAGGGCGAACTGGTTACTGGTACTAGGGCAAACGCGAATCAGGGCGAACGGACCCAGATTCAATATTCTGGTCAATATTTTGTCTGGGAGCAAGGGGGATGGAAGTGCAAGTAGGGGGGGAAATATTTTAGATTAAAAGAGAAGGGAAATGGGAGTTGGGGATAGGGAGTGGGAATCATGGACCCCTGTCCGAGGGCAGTTATAACGGTACCCCACATTAGACGTTAACGATAAATATTTTACTCGATTTGACCCTAACGTAGCTACGAAATTAGATTTTACAAATGACGATTAAAAATCAAGATTCATTTGAGCCTTACGGTAGCGCAAAACGGACATTTGTGATGCTTGGCAGTAATTTGAGTAAAGGGCATTCATAGGCTACCCTGTCCATCCCTCGATATTTTTTCCAAAAGGCTATACATGTTCACAACTTGCCTGTTAAGGATCAAATAAGCATATAAATAAGATACCAGCCATAACGATTATACATAGAACAGAAATTTAGCCATGCAAGGTTTCAGGCGCAGAGATTTTATGCAGTAGCGAGTATTTTGAGACAACCCCCACTTTGTATTTTCGTCATACTGATAACATTTGGCTGCCTAAAATATTAAAATCTATGTTTTCGTATGTAATGATTCTACCTGCATCGTTGTCTATTCGCCACTTTGTCTGTTATTCATGTACATGGTCGTATTCATCAGTGGTGTATGCTGATCCACAATGGCGACCCGGAAATTTCTGTTGTCCGATTATGGCGCCAATTTAGAGGGAAACAACTCGCGCCAGACAAAATTACCGTATTTCCCCAAAATAACAAAAAATTTCGCTTTTTATAACAAACAGTTATATGGTAATCACATTTATATTCAGCTATCGTCCATTGATATAATTGCAAACATTATTTTAATAAAGCCATCAATAAATAATTCACAATAAAGTAATTATTGGAGTGCATTGAAATCAGACCTCATGGGGTAGAGGGGTTAAACAAAAGTCTGTAACTTTTTTTAAAGCCTGGTGACCCCCATTTTATTTTACCTTAAAATGCTCGAAAAGTTCATAGCTTTGACATATCAGTTTTTAAAAAAAATCTACCGGGGAAATTTTACGAAAAATTGATTTAACCAATATTTTTAGCCTTAAACTGAAATTAAAAAATGCAAAATTTAGACATAAATCTGCAAATAAAAGGACTTTTATGTCTAAGACAACCAAGAGAAACGTTTACATTTCAAATTTTAATGTTTTTTCACATAATAATCATATTGACATGGTTCTAAAAGTCTTTGAATTTGATGTAGCCGTTATTGTTGAAAGGGTGGAAATGTTTGGAAATAGGGTCAAAATCACACATTTCGCTTCCATTTGAAGGAAAACGAGCCTGGTGACCCCTTTTTCTTTGCATTTTGGATTCAGCATAAAAGATCTACAAAATATGTGAAAATAAAAAATTCTACCGGGGTCCTTATTGGGGTGAGCCACCTTAAAACTTTCTCACACAGCATCTGTTTAGCTTCATACAAACATTTTGTTATACAAAAAATATTTTCGACATAGTCTATATTTTAGGATTATTGTGCATTCCTGAACTGTGTAGTTATCATTGCCTGAGTACCATCGTAGACAAACATTTTGTTTGACATTTATAGTTTTTATACCGAAGAAACATTAGCCTATATTAAAAGTGTGACGTTACCATTGTCTAAGTACCATCCTAGCTGTTTGTTTGCCGACCAGGTTCAACACCAATATGCCAAGAGGAAATTCGAAGAGAGAAGAATGACCGAACCCAAGGAGAAAGAATCAATTAGTGAAATCTATCACAGATCATCTGGTGAGTCAGTTATTGATTTTAGTAGTGTCCAAGGGCCCTCCCATAAGTCAACTAGGACAGAATCTAACACATTTAACGAAAACATTCAGTTTTCACAAAGCCTTCCCTGTTTTGAGGAAAATTTGTTTGACCAAATCGGGTGTTACGTACCCGTGAAGCTAAAACTTAAGGTTTGGAAACAAGAATTCATCGACCTGAGTTTGTTGATTAAATCTCCTAGAGAACTGGCAAATTGTCCTGACCAAGAAGGTGACTTAGTTGTAAAGGGGTCACATGCGTATTGAATCTTTACCATGTCGCGTTATACCAAATATACACACATGGACAAGCGCTTTCTTGATTTATACGAGTATTTTGCTTGAGAAACAGAGTTCTTTGGCACAGGAACTGCTAAAGTACATGAAAGAAATTCGTTTTGCAGCAAATAAATCACACGGTTGGGGAACATACGATGAGCAATTCAGACTCCGTAAAACACAAAGACCCCAGTCATCTTGGACTGTCATAAACCAAGACTTATGGTCATTCTATATAACAACAGCTATGAGAGATCAAGGTCAAAGTAATGAAAGTAAACTAGGTTTCAGTTCACAAAGTGAGCCCCTTAATTCCTTTCGTCAGTCATCAGCCCAGCAAAATTTTCAGCCACCAAGAACATACAATGCGTACAACACAAAAGGAAGCGATGTAATTTTAACCCTTGCAGATTCAAACATGGATGCTCAGCAAGCGGAGGTCAACACCAGCTTACTTTTGCAAGAGACATTAAAATGTCAAAACAGAGACACAGTTTCACTTGGTATTTCCCCAGTTAATGTTGAGAATTTTGAAATATATTTACATGATTATCTACTTTTAGAAAGTGACTCGTCTTTATTGTCCGATTTCAAATTTGTTTTTTTTTTTTGCATTACTCAGGCCCTCGTTTACCTACAAATTCCAAAACTTAAAAGCGCTATCGAGAGACCAGATATACTTAAAAAATTAGAAGAAAATAGATGCAGGGCGTGTTGCCGTTCCTTTTAATTTAAGGCCTATTCCTACTTTACGAATCTCCCCATTTGGTTTAGATCCAAAGGAAAGGAAGACGGTCAATTTAGAGTTATTCACCACTTATCTTATCCCGAAAATTCATCCGTCAATAATTTTATTGATCCAAAGAAATGTTCAGTAGTGTACTCAAATATTGATGACGCTGTTGATGTTATAAAATTATACGGTTATAAAACATTAGCTAGCAAGTCTGACGTCCACTCGGCATTTAGATTAATCCGTATCTCGCCGATTGACTTTGACTTTCTTGGTTTCAAAATTAATCAAGAATTTTATTTTGATAAAGCCCTCCCTTTGGAGCTTCAATTATCTGTGCTTTATTTAAAAATTTGCCACTTTTCTACACTGGGCTGTTTCTGTAAGACAATCTGAGGGCGCCATTGTGCACTACCTTGACGACTTTTTATTTTTGGGAAGGGCGGAACCAGTCAATGTGGTGACCTGCTTCATACTTTCAAGGTTATTTGCAATGATCTGGGAGTTCCATTAGCGGACGAGAAAACGATCTCTCCCACGACACGGCTTACATTCTTGGGTGTAGAAATTGACACTTCCGACATGACTCTCCGCTTACCTTCAGATAAGCTTGATGAATTACTTCAGAAAATTTTATTTGTTTTAAAAAACAAGAAGGTCACGCTAAGGGAAATGCAATCCCTTTTGGGTTCATTAAACTTTGCGTGTCGTGTTGTCGCGTCGGGAACGCTTTTGCAGAAGATTGATTGATTCAACCACATTACAGAATAAGAATAACTTCAAACATTAAAGCTGATCTTTTGATGTGGAAATCATTTTGGAAAATTCTAATGGTCTTACTCTTATGCTAGATAGATTATGGACCTCTAACGAAGCGCTCGAATTTTACACAGACAGTGCCGGGGGGTCCACACTTGGTTTCGGCATATATTTTAAGGGTAGATGGGCTCACGGGTTATGGCCAAGAACGTGGCATAAGCGCGGTTTATTGTCTAACATTACATTTTAGAACTTTTCCCAGTTATGGTATCTATCATTCTGTAGGGGTTGTTTCATATTGATAACGAAGGAGCAGTGCACATTCTTAACAAGAAAACGTCAAGATCATCGGATGTCATGATTTTAGTCAGACGTTTAGTTCTAGAAACATTACATAATAACATATTAATTAAAGCAGATCACGTCCCAGGTAAGCTCAATATTATAGCTGATGCTATTTCTCGTCGCCAGTGGTCCCGCTTCCGGAACCTAGCACCAAATGCATCTCTGACACCAACTCCAATTCCGAACCAAGAATGGATTCTATAACAGAGGAATCAACTAGACTCTTTTCCGATTCGTTAGCCGGAAATACATGGAAAAGCTATTCAAGAGCTAGATCAGTTCTTTCATTCCAACTTCTATATACACTGGAAGAAGTATGGCCAGTTCCTATCGAATAGTTAGTACAATTCATCGCTTATTTATCTTTGAAACATTTATCTCCAGCTACAGTTCGATTATATAATAAGTGGCATTTCCTTTTCTCACAAGGCACGTAATTTAGAGGATACTACTTAGAATTTTCTTGTATCAAAAATGCTTGAAGGCTTACACAGAAATCACCCACAGAAAGACAATAGGGCCCCGATAACATTATCATTACTGCAACAGATTACAGACGCTCTCCTAGTATTTGTATATCTACTTACGAATCTTTATTATTTAAATCTTCATTTATTTTGGCATTTTCGCTGTTACGTGTAAGTGAGTTTACAACAAAAATAAATCTGATTCTAGTACCGAAGCACTGCAATTGTCAGATGTGGTCTTATCAGATCGTCAACTACAAATTAACATAAAGAAAAGTAAAACGGTTCAGAGAGGTCATTTAACATTCATCGTGATAAATAAATACAGAGAAAACGCGAGCATTTGCCCTGTATGTATTAACCTTGAAGAAATATTTATCTGCACGTCCTACGGTTTCAGGTCGTAATCAGTTATTTATGCATTTTGACGGGTCACCGCTGACCCGTTATCAACTGTCAGCTATGCTAAGGAAGTCGGTAAATTTTGTAACATTCGAAACCCTAACCTTTTGTAATCGCATTCTTTTAGAATTGGAGCCGCCACAGAGGCGAACAATCGTGGTATTAATGACGAAGCTATTCAAAAGTGGGAAGATGGTCGTCAGGTGCATTTGAGCGCTACATCAGAATTCCTTGGTGAAAATAATTTCAATTTTCAATTTTCTTTAAATGTACATATAGAACAGAAGTAAACTTATGCTAACAACATTATAGCAAAATCCTTAAGATAGTTTTCGGTTTGTAGGTCATGAGGCGCAGTCAACTGTGTGGATAATGGGATCGTCTATTCCCCATTGGGCTGGTGTAACAGCTGCTAGCCGATCTGGTGGGAAAAATCTTAATTTGGATAGGCTAGGAGTACAAATTAAATGGATAACAAAATCAGGAATGAAATGGAAAGATCTGGATTCATCTTTTGAAAGTGAAATAAAAAAGTGGCCAGCCCCTAATTATATCTTTATACATCTAGGTGCAAATGATTTAGTGCTTATGAAGTCAAAAGAATTAAGTGACAACATCAAATGCTCAATTTTAAGAATAAAATTTTCGCACCTGACATTAAAATCATATGGTCAGATATTTTACCAAGGCCCTATTGGCATGGAACATTAAGGCCAAAGTTAGTTCAAATAGCCAGACGAAGAGTAAACTATGCTGTAAGATCGTTTATGAAGAAAGAAGGTCAATACATTTTAAGGTATCCAGCTATCAAAGCCTCTGAGTCTAATTTATTTAGACATGACGGCACACACCTGTCACAAGTTGGTATTGGTATCTTCTTGAATAACATTCAGGCAGCTATTCAAACATTCGTACTCGGTGTTGCTAAGGTTTTCCCACCAGATAAATGAGCGCGTGTTTGGCGGTGAATGGGGAATTGTGAGACCCCATTCATTAGGCGGTTCAGGACGACAATAAACGGACTTAGAACTGTCCCTCTAGCACATATCTCTACCCTACCGGGTCTACAGTGGAGGGTATTAAATAATTTCCTAGGGTTCACACTTGTCATCAAGAGGAATCCTCCACTTCTGGAATCAGAAGGAGGTGTCATCTCCGCAGTACACGTTATTCAGGTTGTTTGCATATACAAAATCGGAGAGACTTTTGTTTTGCAGAGGTTTATGTAAACAGAGAGGGGTCTCCGTCCATTCCACTCTTGCACGTAGGAGGATATTTTAACACTTATGTTATCATAGGGTCCCCGATATGCTCTTTTCAATCCTTTGGCTATCGGGTTGTTTGTCTACCTGGAACTGGTAAAACATTTTATCTGCGGTCTATCAAATATCCACACATACATATTTTTGTACATATACTTGTTGTATTATTAGTAATAAATATTCTGTATTCTTTCTACACTTTGTATTGTTTATTTCTCCAGTGGTCCGTTTATTTATATATTTTAAGAGTTTAGTAGTACTTTATCCCATTATTTCTGGTATAGTATATTTTAAGAGTTTAATAATTTATCCCATTATTTCTAATATAATATATTTAAGGTTAGGAGTTTAGTACTTTTCACATTATTTCTAATATAATATTTTAGGTTAAGAGTTTAGTATTTTATAACATTATTCCTAATATATATATTGAAGGTTAAGAGTTCAGTACTTTCTATCACGTTAGTACATGGATACATTTGAGGTTTAGAATGTTTATTACATAATCACGTTATTGTTAGAAGATAATTTTGAGGTTAAGGAAAAGTTCTTTATTTGAATATTACTGATAGAAAGTTTCGAGGTGGAGAGTAAGCCCTTTCATTACCATGTTACAGCCGATTTCTGGTGTAAATATCAGTAATACGTAATCAGAATATAAAGGTTATTATAGATTCTTATAAATATTTATACAACGGTTCACCCTCCCATGTTCCTTATTGGTGTACATATGGGTTGTATAACAGTTTGCCCTCCACAGTTTCTTATGGGTGTAAATATAGGTGGTAGCAAATCAGTATATAACGGTTCGCTCTCTCGTGGTTATTACGGATGTAAATATAGGTGCTAACAAATCAGGTTCTCTCGTGGTTATTATGGGTGTAAATATAGGTGCTAACAAATATGTATATAACGGTTCGCTCTCTCGTGGTTATTACGGGTGTAAATATAGGTGCTTAGAAAGCATTTTATAACAGTTTGCCGTCTCCTGTTTATCCTTGGTGTAAATTTAGGTGGAAATAAATTAGTATATGACGGTTCACCCTCAATTGTTTATTATAGATGTAAAAGCTGTGCTATTGAATAAGTACATAACGGTTTGCACTGCTAGTGTATCATGGGTGTAAATGTATGTTTGAATAAATTAGTTATTAAAGGTTTGCCCTCCAATATATATAAAGGTCGTAAATATAGGAGCGTATGGTCATTCTTTATTACAGTTATTCAACAAAGTAACATGCTCCTGTTATTATTAAAGAAGGAAAACAGAATATAAGTTGTGTCTTTAAAGTCACTTCAAATTACAATAAACGCATATTTGTTTACGGTCGAACCGAGCATTTGGATCATTAAATTTGCTTTCGTTTCCACCATAACACATATTGTTGCTGTAGATATTAATACTAGTACAACTGACCACAGTCTTTTGAACCGAAGACCGTAACTGGTCTTTCACAATTTCAAATTGGTTTTCTACTTTGTGTCATAGAAAAGGTAGGACTTCTGTTTATTTATTTGTTATTTTTATGATATTGAAGAATATAAATACACATATAACTATTTTCGATTGTGAGATGTAATATTTTCTACAACCGTTCTAGATTAACGGAGAAATAAGTAAAAGGCACGTCAAAATGATGAATTGAGTGAACCTTGCCTCGAATTTGTTTAATTTCTCGTTAAATTGTGCACATTGTACGGAAAGAAAGGTACGGAAAGAAAGATATTAACATGGAGATTGCAAGACTAGTCACTTTGAGCATCTCAATGTTTGTATTTATGTGCATGGAACGAAAGAAATGGGTCATGTCAAAATGGAAGGACCCGGTTTTGTCAATGTTGTTTACTACATAAGGACCCGGTTTTGTCTTTGTATAGGACCCGGTTTTGTTTCGTTTTAAACCACAAATTTATGAAAAGCAACGTTAACACGGATCTGAAATAAAGGCAACAGTAGTATACCGGTGTTCAAAAGTCATAAATCGATTTAGAGAAAAAAATCCGGGTTACAAACCAAAACTGAGGGAAACACATCAACTATAAGAGGAAAACAACAGGAACACTGAAGTGCAACAAAACAAACGCCAACACACATAGTAACGAACTATGTTTCTGAACATTGGCCATTGAAAGAAATTCAATATATGTGAGCAAATCATGAAAATGATCTGCTGTTACAGCTGCTTTCAACACCACCAATGATTAATTTGATATTTTTTTTTTTGCTGTTTTATACAAATAGTTCAAGCCGCCGTGAATTTGCATCCTTCGGTCTAGCATTCCGACGAAACTAAAATACTAATGTGAATTTTGAAAATAAACATGATTATCCAATTAACATACATCCAATTTGGCGGATGTCTCTGTTTTCTAGTTTCTGGTGGTATACGATATAGTTGTGATATATCAGTGGCGGATCCAGGGGGCGTAGAGGGCGTACACCCCTTTATTGTCTAAAAGGATTATTGTATCGTGTCCTTCACGATTTATAAATAATATTTTTAGCATAAAATCGTCCAAAAATGTTTCCCCTCGCTACGCTCGGCTCCTGGATCCGCCCTTGTATATTGACAATTAGAAATCTTGACCGACGTCACTAAAATGTAAAACATTTGTCAATGTACGATATAATCATTACACAATGGAGAAATAAAACAACATTTATTTATTAAATTATTAATGAAATAATCTTTATTGGATATTCTGGATGGCCTGAGACTATTTTACTGATTTATAATTAGTATAATAGTTACAAGGAAGGGTACACAGGTTTAAACGCATGGTTAGTGTGATCCTTTGAGCCGGATAGAAATACATGCATGCACATTTGCCTTATTCTCTTGCTTTATAATGAACATTTAGTGTTCAGAATATTTTTTCAGACGATCATATATGAAAGATTTCACCCCCTCGGTAGAGTGGAATATCTATTAAGATAACCATTCTGTTGTCCAAAAAAAAAAAAAAAAAAACGCATATCACGCAAATGTGCGTCCTTCAATTCTCAAGGCCGTACATATACACTTAACAAGTTTGAACACTTAAATTTACATAATTCATATAAAAAAAAAAACGTATAGAGACCTTAAATCTCAAATTGCGTTACAACTTTCATTTCTTTGTATTTCAGTCACCGTAAAAGTATTCCATTTTATACATATCAAAATTTAAATAATTTTTTCCCAATAAAGCAGGAATTCAAGCGTTTACGGATTCAAATAAGTTGTCCTCTGGAAGAAATAGTTTTCGAACGGGCCATCAAAGTCCTGTTGAACGACGGATTTAATTTTATGTTGTACGATTATGCATTATTTTCATGACAAAACCGGGTCCTGCTTTGTGACATTTTAGGACGAAACCAGGTCGTACACATTGACAAATTTGGGTCCTTCAATTTTACATGACCCATTTCTTTCGTTACTTGCAAACAATTACAACTATTGAGGTGCTCATATGACTAGTCTTGCAATCTCCATGTTAATATCTTTCTTTCTGTAACTTTCTTTCCGTACAATGTACACAATTTAACGAAAAATTAAACCAATTTTAGTCAAGGTTCACTAGATTCATCATTTTGACGTGCCTTTTACTTATTGCTTCGTTAATCTAGAACGATTGTAGAAAATATTACATCTCACAATCGAAAATAGTTATATGTGTATTTATATTTTCAATATTATAAAAATAACAAATAAATAAACAGAAATCCTACCTTTTCCTGTGCGTGATGGTCCGTCACCGTACCGGATATTAGATACTATTGAGTCCAAACAATTTTTCCGGGGTAGTTTAGACATAGTGATATTGCAATTGATGTGTTTGTATTTGTCCTTTACTTTTGACCCCATTCAATCTATTTCGATTTCAGTACAAAACCGGACCAGCGTGTGTGATTTCCACGTGCACGTTGTAATTTTGTGTAATAATCCTTCGTTTTCCATTGCTTTAGCACTTTTATGATGTCAATGTTTATTCTGTTTCACAACCAACATTTATATTGAAAGAATTTCAATTTAAAATGCTTTAATAAATTGATGTTTATGGCATGTAATTAACATTATTTTACCTTCATCTTAAAAAAAACTTAGAAGCGAAAAACTTACCCACATGTTTTACAGTCACTGAAAAGGAAAATGATTTATATAACTATAATAACTATACTGTGTTGATACTAAAATGTATGTGCAAAAGATTATTCAATATCAAATATGTCATTAATCGTTTCAAAGTATGTCTCTTTCCGGCAGTTTGACGAAAGACGCCAAATGAGGAGAACATCATCAATTTCATAGATAGTTCAGCTTAATTTTAAAGAAAAACGTAAGAGTAAGTAATGCATTCAAGAAAAGTATATCAAAGATTGTAGATAATTTATCTCTACTACAATAGGCACAACAAGATGCAGCCACTATCTAGTTGTCTATCACAGTCCTGATCGACGGTTTTATCTTCATAATTCTGTGTTGCCTCAATCTTGTATTATGTGTTTATTCACTGATTAATTTATAGGAAAATAAAGAATGAAATTGTTTTACGATGCCTTCAAATTTGTTGATTAGGCTCTTAAATGATTTAAGAAATTTAAAGTTCGATGAACCACTTTTGCTTTTATTTAACAAGCCGGCATTGGTGTTATTCTACGAAAGAATTAAATCAAACAGAACAGGTTCGTTATAACATCTAATTCTTTTTGTTTGTTTCAATATTTCAAAAGGTAATAACAGTTTGTTATCCTTAAATCTATTATTGACTAATATATAACATTAGTTGTTGTAATGCCCTTTAGTGAAAAAACATGAGCATTAGAAAGGTCCAAGGCATAACATGTAATGCAAATACTTATTATAAAATTATACCATAACCTAACAATATTTACAGTTGTTTCTGAATCCTGTAAAAGATCATAGAATAAATTAAAGTAATTGTACAATGTGATACCAAATGAGTAGACTATTTAGGAATTAAATCAAAATCAAATAAGAAAAAGACTGATCATTTTTGATTTTAAGATAAAGAAAAGAGCAGAAGTAAAAACTCGGTTCCAATTAAACTACTTTGGTCGTCTATTTGATTCTCTCTTTTTTAATAAACTTTAAAAGGAGTACCTAATTGGAACCACATACAATCACATTCACGTCACTTTTCTCCGCCAAATCATTGACCTTAAAATTTGGTTCAATAAAAGTTTCTCCTTTTAACTGCTAACTAATAGTTAAATGTCTGATACACAATATAATAGAAATATGTAAATATTGTCTGATATTCCGGTGTCTATAAACTATAACCTAAATCTTAAGCAGTATGAGTTCATATTTCTTTCGGAGATTTTATTCATGTTTTCTCATTTGTATTAACAGCATTAATGGAAAAAACTTGTCTGCACCGAATACATATTTACGGTATTTAATATCTCTTCAGTAATGCTGGAGTATAAAGTATTTTAAAACTTCGAAAATGTTGAAGTGCTGATGAAACCAAAAAGTACAAGAAGGTAAAACCCAAACTCAGATTGACATGATGTGTTGTTGTTGTTAGACGAACAAATACCCAGCGTCAATGTCTATCTAATACAAATGTACAAGTACAAGATCCAAAACATAGACTTAGAAATAGTACAACAGACAGAATTATTGATTTTGATATTTCAATGAGTATTCAAATTTACACCTGGAATATCATAGTAAAACGTTATAATACGAGGACTGCAAAACTCATCAAAGATACCAGGCATGCTTCATTGATTTGCTACGCATGATCGTTGGCACTCAAATAATAATGTTACAAGACTAATTTAAACACAAAGTTGAAGAGCATAAACAGCCAAAAACTCAGAAAAGTGACTAAATACAACGGAGGTTATCAATGTATAAGTGTAGAAAATCCTTCGAATATCAAACAAAATATGAAACCGATCATATAAGAAAACATGTCACGAGATACAGGGTCAACAATGAAATTCACGGAATTTAGAAACCAACCCAATAAAGTACTTAACTAGAGGCTCTCAGGAGCCTGTGTCGCTCACCTGTATCTACTGTTTTTTTTTTGGAAATCATGTAAAATAAGGTTAAAATCATAATAAATAGTATCAGATACCCTAACAGTGTTTGGTTTAATTTGGCCCAGTAGTTAAATTAAAAGCAGGTCATCCCATTGTAGTCTTACAAGTTATATATATAGCACGCCATTTACGAATTAACGTATTTAATTCACGAAAAGCGCAGCTTTGAGTGGATTAAAAATGTTAATGAGTAAGGCGTGGCTATATAGGATTTGTAACATTAATGGACTCTGACAAATGTCAAAGGTTAAATGCTGACCAATAAAACTCTACTGTATTTTTCAATGTCAATCAAATACAGACGTGCTACTATATATTTGATTTTCAGAAAATGAACACATAATAACCAAAACTGCAAACTTTCCTTGAAATTACCAATTCAGGGGCAGCAACCCAACAAGGGTTATCTGATTCGTCTCAGGGCAGATAGATCTAAACCTGATGAACATTTTTACCCAGTCAGATTTGCTTAAAATGCTTTAGTTTCAAAGATATCAGCCAAAAACAGCATTTCACCCCTTTGTTCTATTTTAAGGCATTTCGGCCAAGTTGGTTTGCAGGCATGGTCAACGGACCTATTTTTTTTTAACTAGATACCCTAATGATGATTATGGCCAAGTTTGAAAAAATTGTCTAAGTAGTTTCAGAGGAGAAGATTTTTGTAAAAGATTACAAAAATTTACGAAAAAATGTTAAAAATTCTACCATAAAGGGCAACAACTCCTTAAGGGGTCAATTGACAATTTTGGTCGTTTGACTTATTTGTAGATCTAACTTTGCTGAGCATTATTGCTGTTTACAGTTTATTTCTATCTATAATAATATTCAAGATAATAACCAAAACTGCAAATTTCCTTAAAATTACCAATTAAGTGGCAGCAGCCCAACAACGGGTTGTCTGATTCGTCTCAAAATTTCAGGGCGGACAGATCTCAACCTGATAAACAATACCCCCCCCCCCCTTCCATTTCAGATTTGCTCTAATACTTTAGTTTCAGAGATATAAGCCAAAAACAGCATTTTACACCTATGTTCTATTTTTAGCCATGTCGGCCATGTTTGTTGGCAGGCGGGGTCATTGGATACATTTTTAAACTAGATACCCTAATGATGATTGTGGCCAAGTTTGGCCCAGTAGTTTCAGAGGAGAAGATTTTTGTAAAAGTTAACGACGACGGACGACGGACGCCAAGTGAGCTAAAAAGTAAGACACAAATAACTCCCCAAAAACAATGTTGATGCCTATTCTAATACAAAGTGATATCAATACTCAAGAACGAAAAATATGTTTTGGGATTGTATGCCTATAAAAGAACATGATTATTCCCATTTGAAATATATCACCGCGACAATGAATAAGGGTAGAAAATCCTTCGAATATCAAACAAAATATGAAACCGATCATATAAGAAAACATGTCACGAGATACGGGACCAACAATGAAATTCCAGGAATTTAAAAACCAACCCAATAAAGTACTTAACTAGAGACTCTCATGAGCCTGTGTAGCTCACCTATATCTACTGTGTTTTTGAAAAACATGTAAAATAATGTTAAAATCATAGTAAATAGTATTAGATACTCTAATAATGATTGAGGCCAAGTTTGGTTTAATTTGGCCCAGAAGTTAAATTAAAATCAGGTCAAAGTCAAGTCAGATTTTCTCTAAATGCTTTAGTTTCAGAGATATAAGCCAGCGGACGACGGACGCCAAGTGATGAAAAAAGCTCACTTGTCCCTCTGGACCAGGTGTAGTGACTCTGCAACTTTCACCAGTTTAATAGAAGAGGTGTATTTATGTACACCAATTGGAAGCATACTTATTACCTAATAAACAAATAACATTATTTCTGGCCATCGGTAAAGGGGATTTTTAAGGACATTATCTCTCCTTTTGGTTCATTTTCTTCTCTGGAGGTATATGCTCTTTTGATCGTATGGCAATAAGACCTAATAATTGTCATATTGCCCTCTTAATATACCTAAGTAATTTAACATATATATAATGAATCACTGTCGAATAATTATTAGATTTGTTGCAGTGCTTTAAAGAGCATGAAAAGGTTATAACAGTAGCCCAACATAATATGTCAGCAAAAGTTGAAGTTCAGAAAATAACTTTATTTTATACCATGGAAAACTTCGAAGCAATGCATATCATGTTTATTGCCATGATTCTTTAAAAAATGCTATCCAATAAAACACACAAGAAATTAAAAAAATGACTTCATGTAACATAGTTACCATTGAAACCAATCACAATCACACAGAGGAAGTCCATATGAAGTGGGTATGAAAGACATAACCAGACAATAATAGAAGATATTCATAAAAAAAATAAAACAGTCATCTCATTGGCAATCATACCACATCTCCATATTTTTATACTGATATACTTTCTTAAATGTGGATTTAAGAAAATATTCATAAACAAGTTCTAAAACTATCAATCTGAATAAAATGTGCAAATTGAACCAAAGCATCAAATAGTTGCTAACTTTCAATCGAACTATATCACATGTATTCAAATTTCATTGAAAAACCACAAACTGTATTTTCACAAATATCTATTGTGATTGTGCTGCTGGCTTGATGTCTCATTAAAGTATATCTAACATCTAAACCGATCATATAAGAAAACATGTCACGAAATACAGGACCAACAAAGAAATTCCAGGAATTTAAAACCAACTAAATAAAGTACTTTAAAATTAATACACAAAGAAATCTTCAAAACAAACGCTAACAGCAGTTAGTGATATAAATACTCCAGAAAGACAAAAACATGTATTGGGACTGTAGGTCTGTTAAAGAACATCTTTTGTAACTTTTGAAATATAATAACGAGACAAAACATGTTTTATACCATTGGGGTTATATATCAATGAAAACAGTAAAGGAGTATTCATTTGACGGCAAACAGGCTTTTGTGTGCCATCTCCGAACATAGAATCTTTACATTCAAAACAAAATGAATGAATCGCGTTTTCACTGCTGTTCTCTGTCTCACTGTAACTGTTCTGCTTTCACTGCTTTCAATTAAAGCATTATATTCGTTCAATTGTTATGTCCTTTGATTAGTGATTTTTGTCTAATTTAGTATCTTCAGTTTTAATATATAAATAGTCCTGTTCCAAATTCGACTACCTACGCATCAATTCATTTCCAATCATTAAAAAAGTATGTCACAAATACATTGTGTAGTGCACTTCATCAAGTTTGTCTCAAATGAAATATTATTCATTTACAAAATGTACGTGAAAAAAGATGGATAAACACAAAACCATTTTCAAAACTTATACCAGGATTTGGACAGATTAACTAAACATTCTATGTCAGTGCAGTATCAAAAATACGTACTTTTCTCATCATTAAATGTACTGTTTGATACTGACCTATATCTAGAACCTTTGACTTTTTTGTAAGTTGCTTATCATGAAAAGGTTGGTTAACATATGTACTCCAAGGTTTCAAATATTTGATTGCCTTCATTTAATCGGGTATGGATATGTATTACATTCACATGATACAGCCATTTAACATTCCTACCGTGATTGGAACAAAACAAATTTGGCTACCTCATATTAATTATCATTCACTGTAATATCAATTCAATCTAATGGTCTTTTATAATGAATAGTATATAATTGTTGTCATGTTTAATCAAGGTAGCTATGGAATGGCATTAATCTGTTAAGAAATGTTTTAACAAACTTGATTCCTGACAACACGTGAAAATGAAGTTTTATCGTCAGGCAAATATCAACAGACTCAATATAAAAGCGACTGATTAATGTATCATGTAAAATTGCACCACCTTAGCAACAAAGAATGTCTGTAGTTAAAACAAGGAGTTAAAATCACATCACGTTAACCACATACACTGGTAAACTTAAATGTAAAGCTGTAACTCTCTAACAACAAAGGATGTCTGTAGTTAAAACAAGGGTTAAAATCATATCACGTTAACAACATACACTGGTAAACTTAAATGTAAAGCTGTAACTCTCTAATGTAAAGCTGTAACTCTCTAACGTAAAGGATGTCTGTAGATAAAACAAGGAGTTAAAATCATATCACGTTAACAACATACACTGGTAAACTTAAATGTAAAGTAACTCTCTAACGTAAGCTGTAACTCTAACGTAAAGCTGTAACTAAAGCTGTAACTCTCTAACGTAAAAGCTGTAACGTTAACCACTCTAACGTAAAGCTGTAACTCTCTAACGTAAAGCTGTAACTCTCTAACGTAAAGCTGTAACTCTCTAACGTAAAGGATGTCTGTAGTTAAAACAAGGAGTTAAAATCATATCACGTTAACCACATATACTGGTAAACTTAAATGTAAAGCTGTAACTCTCTAACGTAAAGCTGTAACTCTCTAACGTAAAGCTGTAACTCTCTAACGTAAAGGATGTCTGTAGATAAAACAAGGAGTTAAAATCATATCACGTTAACAACATACACTGGTAAACTTAAATGTAAGCTGTAACTCTCTAATGTAAAGCTGTAACTCTCTAACGTAAAGGATGTCTAGATAAAACAAGGAGTTAAAATCATATCACGTTAACAACATACACTGGTAAACTTAAATGTAAAGCTGTAACTCTCTAACGTAAAGCTGTAACTCTCTAACGTAAAGCTGTAACTCTCTAACGTAAAGCTGTAACTCTCTAACGTAAAGCTGTAACTCTCTAACGTAAAGCTGTAACTCTCTAACGTAAAGGATGTCTGTAGTTAAAACAAGGAGTTAAAATCATATCACGTTAACCACATATACTGGTAAACTTAAATGTAAAGCTGTAACTCTCTAACGTAAAGCTGTAACTCTCTAACGTAAAGCTGTAACTCTCTAACGTAAAGGATGTCTGTAGTTAAAACAAGGAGTTAAAATCATATCACGTTAACACATATACTGGTAAACTTAAATGTAAAGCTGTAACTCTCTAACGTAAAGCTGTAACTCTCTGTAAGGCTGTCTCTAACGTAAAGGATGTCTGTAGTTAAAACAAGGAGTTAAAATCATATCACGTTAACAACATACACTGGTAAACTTAAATGTAAAGCTGTAACTCTCTAACGTAAAGCTGTAACTCTCTAACGTAAAGCTGTAACTCTCTAACGTAAAGTGAACCCTTGGTTTTGCTCTTTTGAATTGTGTTAAATTGTGTTATGTCGGACCTTTTACACTTACTAAACAGTATGGGATTTGCTCATTGATCTATAGTTGTGTGTATTTACCTAATTTGGTATTTGGTATCTGGCGAATAGTTGTCCAATTGTGAATTATACCACATTGTCTTATCTTTATATTAAGCACTCTCGTTGTTTTTTTTTTTTTTTTTGGTAAATCTAACATATGATGCAGTTAAGCGTGATGTATATTGCCTTGTCTGAAATTTGTTATTGTTATGATATTGTAATTATCAAGTTATTGATTTTGGCCAAAATTGTTGTGTGTGGCCCAATATGATGTTTACATAATTGGGTTGTTCACCATTTATAGTTGCTTACAAAAAATGTTTAGAAATCACTTGATCAATCGTTGATATTAATGGAATGATGAGCACTTTCTATTTGACTTGCATAATGATTCAAGAATGATCATAATCCACGATGCGTTTTTTTAAACTTCTTAAGTGTTCTAGAAGTTTCCGTAGTAACTATATATTCAGACACCAAACCTAGACTTATTCAGACATTGATATATACGTATTCTTAGAAGTTCTCTGGAGTTGTTGGATTGACACTTTTATTTACGAACAACATCATACTAATTTGTGAACTTATTGGAGATAATATTCCGTTTGGATTCCGAAACAGTTAGGAGAATAATTCCGGATAAAGACTAGGATCGGGCAATCAGATATTTTAACAGTTAAGTTGACATTTCATTTTGTATAATATTTCTGGTAAAATTGTATAATAAATCTTGCTAAATTTATCATTGATTTTTGTCATTTGTTGGCTATAATTTAAAGGTGTTTTCTGGCAATACAGTAATCTGTTTAATCGACCATTGATATGCGGACGGAAACATGATGCAAAGGTCATTGTTGTTATCCAAGAAAGTTGTGACCGCATTGGCAATCGTAGGTTAGATAAAAAGAAAATTCTTATAGGCAATGCAATGAAATCAAACATTGTCCAAATACAGTAAATAGTGCGCAAGACATAACCATCAACATGATTAAATAAACTATCGCGTACACGCTAACCCTGCGTGGATTTATAAAGGTTCCTCACATAGGTAATCTAGCTCCATTTGGTACCCCTGCCTTGTAACACATTAAAATACAGATGACAAAGAAAAAATTCAAACCCAAACAATACTTAGATGTGTCGGAATGACACTTATAGTCCCGTTTGCAAAAAAACGGTTGCAAGCTCAATGTATGAAGGACTTTAGAAAAAAGTCTTTATAACTGGTATTTTCACGAATTTTTCAAAGTTCAAATCCCGTGATTTCGGCAAAAATCAGAGGAGCGGAACCTGATGTAAACTTGATCTGTAACTCATCATAATAGACTTACAAACTAAAAATAAGCTCAATATGTGAAGGGTTTAGGAACAAAGTCTATATACATGTTATTTTTACGAAATTTTCAAAGTCCAAAGTCCTTAATTTCGGACAAAATCAGCGGAGCGGAACCAAACGTGAACTCAATCTGTAACTCATCATAGTAGATGCACATACTAAAGACTAACTCAATATGTGAAGATGTTTAGGAAAAAGTCCGTATATAGTTCGTTGTTGAATGACGGAATGATGGAATGACATACAAGGGTTGAACTATATCGTCCCGACGTTTCTCAGTAGTACATGTATCGATCAGTTTTTGATTATACCATGTTAATAAGGAAACTGTAATCCTTCCTGAGTTTGAACATTATGGTCCAAAACATCATGTGAAAATAATGTTTTTCAGACTTAGTTACAAGATTAACTCGGATATAATCATACAACGAATATCTTAACAAAGAAAAATGAAAATATATACTTACAGACCAAATCTACAATAAATAGAAAGACATCGACATTTAATTTATTAAACAGCAACTATCGTTATCAATCAATTAAAATGTATAAGATAATGCAAATACAGTAAAATACCATTAAAAGAAAAATGTAATGTTATTTCTGAAAATAATGATATAAACTAAGCATGTTAAGAACGGCAAAGTATATTTGGAATACTATATTCAACAACATGTCCTCGCATGCTTCAAGGAAAACGTTTGATAACGATACTCATTTAATGTCATCAAGAACACTTGACTAAAATAAAATGACCTTTACTAATGGTTGCAAATTACTGGCTCATGTTGTCTTTAATACAAACATAAGATATGTATTTAAGAGGAAAGTTTATCCGAAAATGGTATGAGACGGTGTCGAACTGAAATAACGAGAGATCATACGTTATTGTTAACAAAAGGTACAACGAAAGCAGAAAGCTTACACTTAATGAATTTTTGTTCAAATTTTAGATAATAATCCTTAACATCCTAATGTTTGACACGATTACACTTTTATTTAAAAGATATAATTGGTTTAAATTTTGCAGTTGTTATGATTTAATGAGTGTAGTACTTGGGATCTGTTATGTTACAATTCCTGTTTACTTAAGTAACTATGTTGATAAGAAGAACTTCATCAGGTTTGTCTAATTAAGGCACATCGATGTTATGCTGGTACAGTTAGTGTTTGAACACCGATATACTACTGTTGCCTTTATTTATTCCATGTGTATTCTTATATTACCACGAACCAACATCCATCCTGGCATACGGAGATGTCAGTGAATGATTTGTTTTATTGAATGGCTGCATTACGGCTTTAGCTATATAGCAAAAATATCAAAAGCAAATAAAAAGTAGAGTAGTGATCTACGGTAACAGTTTCGTTTAGAAAACTGGTCACTTACATCAACAGTGAGGTTTGATAAGGGCCGTGTGTTTTGTTATTATTTTCTAAACGGAACACGGAGCATTTCCTTATAAACCTGTGAACCAATAACAGATTGAATTTTGATATTTTCTATACAACCACGGCTCACCGTTAGACGTTGTTCAACATTATTTCAACTAACGAATACAAATTGTATAGTCAACAATGACCTGAAATGTGACATTCTGATATTAAAGACTAAAAGCAACAAATGACGAAAATAAAAAGAAGTGACAATACAAATAAATGAAAAAGATATACCACAGCTTCACGAATATCCTCAGATTTAACAAACCGTATTCCAAGCATAAATTCAACTACAGTCAATCGAAATTCGCCTTCTTAAGTCAGCGGTTTTCTAAATTATGACAAAGGAGGCAATGTCTCTGCAGAAAGATTATTTAACAAAAAGCAAGTGGGTATCAACAAATATTCCCGTGCAATGCCAGCAAATGGCAAATCTACTCTCGATTATTTTCGAATACTACTGTATGGCAATCAGTGAATAAAAGAGCCTTTTCGCTCATTTCCTGTGACATAACTTGAAAACCCAAAACCTCATTTATCTAGCAAATTTAACCAATCAATGTGTGGTTTTTAATATGTAGGACAAACGGATGGGCATTTTAAGCGAACGTCTTAACATCCACCAACAACCTAAGAAAGCTCAAACACAATATTAGATTTAGAAATTCCAACCAATCAAACCGTTCAAAATTATCAAAGACAGTACAATTAAAAATTAAATGATTCCCTTGAAACTGCGAACTGTCTTATATCAAAATACATACAATAATTTAACTCTGTCTTCACGAAGCAATATTGAGGGTATTCGAATATCACATTTTGAAAATAATTTAGAAATTAATAAAGTGTTACCTCACACGCCCATTTCTAGAACTAGGAAATAATTCAGAGACTCGAAAATTGTTTTTGTTTGTAACAGCCGACAGAGTTGAAATAAAATGTAACATTGACGTTGATGCATCATTTAAGTTCTTAAGAATAAAATTATGAATAATTTTACATTCAAAACCATGCTCTCCACAGAGAGTAGAACATTGAAAAAGTATAATAAAAGAAACACGAACTCCAAGGCAAACCCAAAAAGGGGAAGTCCCTAAAAACTGACAAAATCAAACATTTGACTTTATCAACCAACGGAACGAATGGAAAACAACTGTCATATTCCTGACTTTGAACAGGCATTTAAAACAAAATGGTGGATTAAACCTGGTTATATTGCAAGCTAAACCTCCCACGTGTATGATAGTTGTTTATAGTTCCGTTATATTGACAAATATTGATGAACAACCAAATTAGATGCAATAAGTTAATGCGACAATAATTTTGATCCAGTAGCCAAAACCTTGTTAACAGTCCCATCATAAACCACATTCAGTAAAGATCCGCCACAATTCCAAATAATTGATAAAGTCAGCTACATTTTCTGTTACTTTTAAGCTATTTTCTGCGTTAAATAACTGTCCTTTCCTAGATTTAGATAGTTCAGTTGCACACAGGAAACCTTATATAAATATTAACAACGGAAGGGACAGTTTTACATTTCCATTTATTGATTTTTATTTTTTCGACGGTGATCTTCCTTTGGCCTCATCTAACGATGATTGTACGTCTTTATTCTTCGCTACGCACGTGTCTGTAATGACGTCATAGATTTCATTGAAAGTAATATATGTATCACTGGTAAGTTATAATTACGTCAAGGATTTCGTTAAACAAATTACTTAAAAACTTTACCAAATTCTTTCATCGATACAAATATTAGGTTGAGAAGATTTTCTGTACATGTTATTTATGACAGCATGATACTTTACACCTAACAGGAGGGATTGGAGTTGATTTTACATAAGATGAATACATAATCTTTCGATCAGTTAAATTGAAGTCAAGAGCTGGCATGTGAATAACTGCTAGTAGACCTTTGTTAATATATGTTGATCATTGTCATTTTGCTTATTTTTACTTACCTATTCTAACATCTGACTCGGACTTCTTTTAAACTGAGTTTAACTGTGCGTGTTGCTGTGTGTGTGTTTACTCCACATTAGCTAGAGGTATAGGGTAAGAATTAAGATATCAAAAATATGTTCAACTCTGCTGCATGTTTGTGCCTGTCCCAAGTCAGGAATGTCTAGCCTTTTTAGTCTTTTGTGTTGTTTTTTTTTAATCATTTTGGTTCAGTTGTATGTTTCAGAGTTTAGAATGGCGTCTTTTTCGCGAATTAGTCAATTTTCTTGTTTTGATTTGATGCTCGATTTGAAATTTGTCAGCCTTTATTCCACGGTTTAATTCACCGTTTTCTACAATATGAAATACCTCTACTAAGTCATGAATATGACAGTTGTTTTCCATTCGTTTGATGTCTTAGAGCTTTTGATTTGCGATATTATAAAGGACTTTCCGTTTTGAATTTCATTTGGATTTTGATATTTTTGTTATTTTACTTTTTACTGATGGATATTAATCTCATATACATCTACTTTTTATATTTATATAGCATATATACAATTATTTATATTCATAACAATAAGACAACTTGTTTAGGTATAGAGATTATATTTGTCCTATTTACGTAAAGGTTTTAATTACAAATAGTCATTAAAAGGTTTATAGCAGTCTAATCTCTGAAATCAGAAACCAAAACACATGCATGCTTATGTTTTAAAACAACACTGTATACTATGTAAGCCCAAAAGAATTACGCGTAACGTTTCAAAATACTTTTACGACAATATGAACAAATGTAATTTAGATTGTTGCCATATTAAATTGATAATTGTAAGAATCAATCTGGATAATATTGTTAAAAAAACCAAATGCTGGCTGAGCCACAATAACAATTCAACAACACAATTTAAAGTGTTATTTACAAAGATTTAGAATGCACACTATTTTTTTTTATCTAAAACAACAAACATCGATTAAGTTTATCGAATTAAATCTTATATTGTGAAATAAATGTATACCGTTTATTCAAATGCAATGATGTTACATCGATGATTCTGATTGAGTGATAATCTTTGTTAAATTCTCATTCTACGTGTGTGTACCTGACAGACAATTCCACCAGTTTGATTTCCAGAATTTACTGATAAGTGTCTTCTTTGATATAATCAAAACATTTACAATTTTCACGTACAAATCTTTTTTTTTTCAACCATTCTTAAGCTTATATATGATGTCATACTTTTAGATGCAACAAAGGGACCATTGTATCGCGTAATGTTGATTTACGCTTGGAGCTTGATCTACTTCAAACTTCTGTCACCAGGTTAACATTTCACGTAGTCCAAGCTTCGCGTAAAACACAGTTATAACTTTATTCTGATACACCCTTGTCGGGTTGATAAATTAAGAAATAATTCAGAGCAGCCGTAGATTTGTTTTCATTTAACCATGGGTTGGGCATTTATATTCGATTATTATATGCCGAGCGATAGCGAGGTGTCAACTACGTTTGATACGAAAATAACAAAACCGGCCGCTATTGGTGATCGTAATTACTTCTATTGCGCACTGTGTTAAATCCTCTGAAGAATGAGCACACCGGAATAAAGAAAGATAACTGAATTTTAATTTTGCTTAGCATTGAGATACCTACTCAAGATATGTCTACATACTTCAGACTTAATTTATAGGTTTAGGAGGTCTTTTGAGTTATGGGTAAATTTAAGAGCGTCTTGGTAGCAGGACGGGTAGGGTCCTTGGGTCATCATTTTATGTATTCTTTATTTTTATACAAATTTTCACTGTTCTGTATATCTAACCACACATTGTTCTCTTGTCGTCATTTAATTGCCGATTTTTTCTATTCTTTATTTTTTTTAAAAACATCAAATCTATTATCATAATTATGTACCATATCCAGACCATACGCTAATTAAAAGGACTGGAACATTGATCAATGGTCATTATATAAGTCCCGTTAGTCACTGTTTGGAGACATACACATTCAAATGAAAACATGCAATATGCTGTTTTGTGGAAAACAGCTGCTTTGTTTTAATCTTTATTGTTATAGTTTAATTGTATACGTATCCTTATGAAATATTGACAAAGAATAGAAAAGTACACCTTTTTCATGTCAAAACCCTATGCTATAACTCCTTAGTCTATCATGTTAAATGATGTACAGTGCATAAGAAAGAAAGTTAAATTGAAATTGAAAATGAAAATGATTTCAATTTAGGTAGAGGAAATCAAGACGCTAGTTGATTCCAAGTTTTCAAAACTGGCGACAAAATATACCAGCTGGCGATTTTCAGGCTCCATCTTATTTGGAGCTAGAACAGCCCTGTGATGGTTAAGTATGCAGATATAACTGATTATAAATGCATGCTAAATTGTCCATTTTATGAATATGTACCGATAAAAATAGTAACATTATCTCCAGGGCTCGAATAATTTATTTTGATTTTATAGAAATTCCTATATAAGTTGTATTTATATGTAAAATATATTACATGTTTTAATGTTAAAAATAAAACGTTTGAATAAAGGGTTTTTGTTAACACTAAATCAATTCATGAGCCAAAAAAAAATGTTTTGTGGGTAAAGAAAATACAGTGAATCTTCAATGGTTTCATTTCAGAAGATAAAACAAACAAATTTCAAGACTTAATATGCGTGACGACCGAGCATAACAATATACAACAACAAAAAGTTAAATAGAATTGAAAATTTCTTCCATGATCGAAAAGTAAGAGGCATCAAGACAAAAAGTATAAAGCAGCCACAAAAATGCGTTTTGGTATTACATAAATTAAAAATGAAATTATAAAGTCTTCATCTATGATTGTTCGCGCCACAGAGAGTCAAACAGTAAACAATCATAGCATTAACATATATCAACTAAAGGACCCTTCTGAACAAATAAACAGGGAAAAATATGAACTCAAAAGGAGAAAAGAGAGAGACCGGGTCCGTCGAGAGGGTAAATGTCTATGCATGCATCGCCTACCATGCTACTCCACAATCAGTCAACATGTTACAATTATATGGCTGTTTCAAGTTAGAAGCCTTTATTTCAGGAGGTTTCATTGGTTGCATTTTCTTTCATATTAGTTTTTCAATACTGTTTTGCAGTTAAATCAGACTATTTTCTCTTACTCAACTTGTCACTCCCGTTGTGTAACTCAAATGAAAGTCCAATGATAGGTAATGCAAGGTAGCATGCAAACAAGATTAGATTAATTCTTAAGTAAAATAATTTCAACTTAAAATTGTAGTTTTATTTGTTTAACAAAACTAATAGGTTGTACAACATATGTTTGATTGACGTCAATGAGATAAGACCGCGACGATTAAAATAAGAATTAAAAACATTTAGATATTAACATACATTTTCGGCCGAAATTACACAATATGTTAGACAATAAGGTTTATGTGTTGTATATGATAATGCGAGTATAGAAAGATGTCAAATTTATAACTTTTAATCCAAAGGTATATATCATATTTTAAAAGTTCTGTTCAGTTATTTCTTAAAACAAATCAAATGGACATAAGTAAATGAATAGGTAAAAATTGAATAAAAGGGAATTTTATAGTTTCTTCTATACATTTATCGCTGTATCCTTATAATAAATAAATAGATCCCCCTATATCCTCCCGCTGACCGAGTAAATCCGGATTCCTCCGACCGGGTCCGGACCCAAAAATAAAAATCGTCATTATTTCAATAATTTATCACTTAGACTAACCATTCTTACTTTTTTTATAAACTCTGAATATGTTGCTTTCCATTGATCATTCGCCGATAACTGTTCATTCTTTGGTATTGGAGGAAAAAGGATAATATTTTATGAACCCTATTCAAAATTGGATTCCCGCTCGCCGGATATACACCTCGTTTAAAAAATGCTTTATTTTTCTACCATTCAAGGCTAAACATTTACATATGGACGTATATGAATAACCGAAATAGAACCCTCTCGATTTTTAAGGTAAAACAAATTAGTGTCATATTTTGATATTTTGGGATTTTGATATTTTTACCCATGATCATATACAAATACAAAATTTTGTCTATTTAGCTGTTATAACTGTATTTCTTCAAGTGTTCATGATAGATTATGTATTGTTTGTTAAGAATCAATTAGTTTTCCTCAATAAATGAATACAAATTGCAGAAATGCAATATCAAAATTTACAAAATATACACTCCGGAAAATTCCGGACTGAATGAGAAATTAGAAAAAAGGACACATAAAAGCTTCTTATTTTTTCACCATATGATATATATCGTATTAACGATGTTTTACAATCAGGATAATCAATATACTACAATAAAATCTAAAACAGACCGACCAGTTGTTACAACCCATTAGATTTTAAGCTCGGATATGTTGGTACTAAAATTTTAGATTATAACATATGAAATTTTTTTTGGAGGCTCACTTATTTAACTCATATTTTTTATTTCTAACAGTCAAAACATATTCTCTTTGAACTTTTACGATAGAATTGGTGTATTTCTATCCGAATTTATAACTAATTCCCATATTTATTCTAATCTAATCACATAAAAACAAGGTCTAAATGTTTCGAAAAATATCACTCCGGAATATTCCGGACTAAATGAGAAAAAAATAACGGACACATAGAACGCTTCTTTTCTTATCACCATGTAATATATTTCGGAATATTGACGTTTAACAATAAACATAATCAATATACTACAATAAATATACGTAGTAGGCGCGTCCTAAAACACAAAACACGAGAAACCAACCTAAAATGTTAGAAAACGAACATAAAGGCAATTATCCCAAAAGAGTAAAAATCTTCCCCAGCACCGCACAGGCATGCCGTTGGAGTACATTATAGCTTAAACAAATGCTCAGGGTCTCTGCTACATGCCTGAATCCTTACTTATACTAAAATATGCGAACGTAATCCAAAATTATATTTAATCGATCCCTACCCCTAATTTGGATAGCCAGACGCCAATATTGACCATACCAACCTCGGATCTTTTTTCCCTTTGGACCAAATTGAGTATATTATAGGTCTATACAAGGTGTCATTTTCATTGTAAAGGCCTTGACTAACTTTAAGATGTGTTTTCCTACGTAAATAAGTGCTTCATTGAGCAGAAAACACGAAAAACCAACATCAAAGCATAGAAAACCAACATAAAGGCAATTACCCATAAGAGTGAAAATCTTCCCCAGCACCGCTCAGGCATGCCATTGGGGTATATTATAGCTCAAACGATAGTTCAGGGTGTCTGATACATGCCAGAATCCTTACTTATTCCCATTTATGCAAATGTAAGCCAAAACAATTTTAATCGACCCCTACCCCAATTTGGATAGCCAGACGCCAATATTGACCATACCAAACCCGGATCTTTTTACCCTAGGAACCAAACTGAGCATATTATAGATCTATACAAGATGTCATTTTCATTGTAAAGGCCTTAGCTAACTTTAAGATGTGTTTTCCTACGTAAAGCGGTGCTTCATTAAGCAGAAAACACGATAAATCAACATCAGAGCCTAGAAAACCAACATAAAGGCAATTACCCAAAAGAGCAAAAATCTTCCCCCAGCACCGCCCAGGCATGGCATTGGGGTATATTATAGCTCAAACGAATGCTCACGGTGTCTGCTACATTCCTGAATCTTTACTTATACTAAAATATGTGAACGTAAGCCAAAACAATATTTAATCGACCCCTATCCCCAATTTTGATAGCCAGACGCATATATTGACCATACCAAACCCGGATCTTTTCACCCTAGGGACCAAACTGAACATATTATAGGTTTATACAAGGTGTCATTTTCATTGCAAAGGGGTTGGCTAACTATTAGACGCGTTGTCCTACACAAGTAGATGCTTCATTAAGCAGAAAACACGATAAACCAACCTAAAAGACCAGAAAACCAACATAAAGGCAATTAACCATCAGGGTGAAAATATTCCCCAGCACCGCCAAGGCATGCCATCGGGGTTAATTATAGCTCAAACGAACGCTAAGGGTCTCTGATACATGCCTGAATCCTTACTTATTCTAAATTATGCAAATGTAAGCCAAAAACAATTTTAATCGACCCCTACCCCCAATTTGGATAGCCAGACGCCAATATTGACCATACCAACCCGGATTTTTTACCGTTGGGACCAAACTGAGCATATTATAGGTCTATACAAGGTGTCATTTTCATTGCAAAGGCCTTGACTAACTATTAGACGCGTTTTCCTACATAAGTAAATGCTTCATTAAGCAGAAAACACTATAAACCAACCTAAAAGACCAGAAAACCAACATAAAGGCAATTAACCATCAGGGTGAAAATATTCCCCCAGCACCGCCAAGGCATGCCATCATAGTTAATTATGGCTCAAACGAACGCTTAAGGTCCCTGATACATGCCTGAATCCTTACTTATTCTAAATTATGCAAATGTAAGCCAAAAACAATTTCAATCGACAACTACCCCAATTTGGATAGCCAGACGCCAATATTGACCATACCAACCCCGGATCTTTTTACCGTTGGGACCAAACTGAGCATATTATAGGTCTATACAAGGTGTCATTTTCATTGCAAAGGCCTTGGCTAACTATTAGACGCGTTTTCCTACATAAATAGATGTTTCATTAAGCAGAAAACACGATAAACCAACCTAAAAGACAAGAAAACCAACATAAAGGCAATTGACCATCTAGGTGAAAATATTCCCCTAGCACCGCCAAGGCATGCCATCGGGTTATATTATAGCTCAAACGAACGCTGAGGGTCTCTGAAACATGCCTGATCCTTTCTTATTCTAAATTATGCAAATGTAAGCCAAAACAATTTTAATCGACCCCACCCCAAATTTGGATAACCAGACTCCAATATTGACCATACCAACCCCGGATCTTTTACCGTTGGGACCAAACTGAGCATATGATAGGTCTATACAAGGTGTTATTTTCATTGCAAAGGCCTTGGCTAACTATTAGACGCGTTTTCCTACATAAGTAGATGCTTCATTAAGCAGAAAACACGATAAACCAACCTAAAAGACCAGAAAACCAACATAAAGGCAAATAACCATCAGGATGAAAATATTCCTCAGCACCGCCAAGGTAGGCCATTGGAGTATATTATAGCTCAAACGAACGCTAAGGGTCCCTGATACTTGCCAGAGTCCTTACTTATTCTCATTTATGCAAATGTAAGCCAAAAACAATTTTAATCGACCTCTACACCCAATTTGGATAGCCAGACGTTAAGGGTCCCTGATAAATGCCTGAATCCTTACTTATTCTAAATTATGCAAATGTAAGCCAAAATCAATTTTAATCGACCGCTACCCCAATTTGTATAGCCAGACGCCAATATTGACGATACCAATCTCGGATCTTTTAACCGTTGGGACCAAACTAAGCATATTATAGGTCTATACAAGGTGTCATTTTCATTGAAAAGGTCTTGGCTAACTATCAGATGCGTTTTCCTACATAAGAAGATGCTTCATTAAGCAGAAAACACGATAAACCAACCTAAAAGACCATAAAACCAATATAAAGGCAATTAACCATCAGGGTGAAAATATTCCGCCAGCACCGCCAAGGCATGCCATCGGGGTATATTATGGCTCAAACAAACGGTTAGAGTCCCTAATACATGCCTGATCCTGACTTATTCTAGATTATGCAAATGGAAGCCAAAAATAATTTTAATCGAACCCTACCCGCAATTTGGATAGCAAGACGCCAATATTGACCATACCAATCCCGGATCTTTTTACCGTTGGGACCACACTGAGCATATTATAGGTCTATGCAAGAGGTCATTTACATTGCAAAGGCCTTGACTAACTATTAGACGCTTTGTCCTACATAAGTAGATGCTTCATTAAGCAGAAAACACGATAAACCAACCTAAAAGACCAGAAAACCGACATAAAGGCAATTGACCATTAAGGTGAAAATATTCCCCCAGCACCGCCAAGGCATGCCATCGGGTTATATTATAGCTCAAACGAACGCTGAAGGTCTCTGAAACATGCCTGATCCTTTCTTATTCTAAATTATGCAAATGTAAGCCAAAAACAATTTTAATCGACCCCTACCCCAATTTGGATAACCAGACTCTAATATTGACCATACCAACCCCGGATCTTTTTACCGTTGGGACCAAACTGAGCATATAATATGTCAATACAAGGTTTCATTTTCATTGCAATGGCCTTGGCTAACTATTAGACGCGTTTACCTACAAAAGTAGATGCTTCATTAAGCAGAAAACACGATAAACAAACCTAAAAGCCCAGAAAACAAACATAAGGCAATTAACCATCAGGGTGAAAATATTCCCCAACACCGCCAAGGCATACCATCGGGGTATATTATGGCTCAAACGAACCCTAATGGTCCCTAATACATGCCTGAATCCTTACTTATTCTAAATTATGCAAATGTAAGCCGAAAACAATTTTAATCGACCCCTACCCCCAATTTGGATAGCCAGACGCCAATACTGACCATACCAACCCCGGAACTTTTAACCGTTGGGACCAAACTGAGCATATTATAGGTCTATACAAGTAGTCATTTTCGTTGCAAAGGCCTTGGCTAACTATTACATGCCTTGTCCTACATAAGTAGATGCTTCATTAAGCAGAAAACACGATAAACCAACCTAAAAGACCAGAAAACCAACATAAAGGCAATTAACCATCAGGGTGAAAATATTCCCCCAGCACCGCCAAGGCAGGCCATCGGGGTATATTATGGCTCAAACGAACGCTAAGGGTCCCTGATACATGCCTGAATCCTTACTTATTCTAAATTATAAAGATGTAAGCCAAAAACAATTTTAATCGACCCGAACTCCCAATTTGGATAGCCAGACGCCAATATTGACCATACTAACCCCGGATCTTTTACCGTTGGGACCAAACTGAGCATATTATAGGTCTATACAAGGTGTCATTTTCATTGCAAAGGCCTTGGCTAACTATTAGACGCGTTTTCCTACATAAGTAGATGCTTCATTAGGCAGAAAACACGATAAAGTAACCTAAAAGTCCAGAAAACCAACATAAAGGCAATTAACCATAAAGGTGAAAATATTCCCCCAGCACCGCCAAGGCATGCCATTTTGGGTATTATATAGCTCAAACGAACGCTAAAGGTCACTGCTATAAGTCTGAACCATTATTTATTCTAAATTATTCGAACGTAAATCAAAACAATTTTAATCGACCCCTACCCCATTCGGATAGCCAGACGCCAATATTGACCATACCAACTCCGAATCTTTTACCCTATGAACCGGGCTAAGCATGTTATAGGTCTATTCAAGGTGCATTTCCATTGCAAAGGCGGTGGCTAACTTTTAGACGCGTTTTTTTTTTCTAATTAAGTAGGTGCGTCCTAAAGCAGAAAACACGATAAACCAGCCTAAAAGTCAGAAAACCAACATAAAGGCCATTACCCATAAGAGTGGAATTCTTTCCCCAGCACCGCCAAGGCATGCCATAGGAGTATATAATGACTCAAACGAACGCTAAGGGTCTTTGCTATACGCCTAAAATCCTTACTTATTCTTTATTATGCGACAGTAAGCTAAAAACGATTTTGGTCGAACCCTTACCCCCACCCCACCCCCACACAATTTGATGGCCAGTCGCCATGCCAACCACGGATCTTTTACCCTATAAACCGAGTTGCGCAAGTTATAGGTCTATTGCTAAGGCCTTGGCTAACTATTAAACGCCTTTTCTTAATTAAGTAGACAGAAAAGGCAGAAAACACGATAAATCAACCCAAAAGGCCAAAAAATCAACCTATAGGCAATACCTCATAAGATAGAAAATCTTCCTCATCACCGCCCATGCATGCCATAGGGGTATATTGTGGCCAGAAAATTAACCTATAGACAATAGTACATAATCCGGATTTGTCAAGACTTTCATCTCCGGTCAAAGGGAAACCAACGAAATTGTTATTATACCACTCCGGATATTTCCGGACTTCTTTCACCGGTCTGAGGGAACTTATTGAGATTTCCACCCATAATCCGGAAATGTCCGGACTTGCAATCCCGGTCTAAGGGAAACCAACGAAATCGTTATTATACCACTCCGGATATTTCCGGACTTCTCTCGCCGGTGTGAGGGAACTTATTGAGATTTCCACACATAATCCGGTTATGTCCGGACATTCATCGGAAGTCAAAGGGAACCTATCGAAATTGTTATCATACCACTCCCAATATTTCAGGACTCCTTTCTACGGTTTGAGGGAACTTATTGAGATTTCCTCCTTTAATCCGCATATGTCCGGACATTTATCTCTGGTCAAATGGAAACCAACGAAATTGCTTTTATACCACTCCGGATATTTCCGGACTTCTTTCGTCCTCGGTCAAAGGGAAACCAACGAAATTTTAATAGTAGTTTACCACTCCGGATATTTCCGGACTCCTTTCATCAGTCTGAGGGAATCAATTGAGATTTCCACCCATAATCCGGTTATGTCCGGACATTCATCGGAAGTCAAAGGGAACCTAGCGAAATTGTTATTATACCACTCCGGACTTCTTTCGCCGGTCTGATGGAACTTATTGAGATTTCCACACTTAATCCGTATATGTCCGGACTTTCGTCCCCGGTCAAAGGGAAACCGACGAACTTGTTATTATACCACTCCGGATAATTCCGGACTTCTTTCACCGGTCTGAGGGAACTTATTGAGATTTCCATTCATAATCCGGCTATGTCCGGACATTCATCGGAAGTCAAAGGGAACCAACGAAATTGTTATTAAATTCTCCGGACTTCTTTCGCCGGTCTGATGGAACTTTTTGAGATTTCCACCCATAATCCGTATACGTCCGGACTTTCGTCCCCGGTCAAAGGGAAACGGACGAAATTGTTATTATACCACTCCGGATAATTCCGGACTTCTTTCACCGGTCTGAGGGAATTTATTCGGATTTCCATCCATAATCCGGATATGTCCGGACTTTCATGCACGGTCAGAGGGAACCTAGCGAAATGTTGATTCAATCCATCCGGATATTTCCGGACTTCTGTCACTGGATGAAGGTAACCTATTGAGATTTACACGTACCATACGGATAAATCTGGACTTTTCATGTCCTGTAAAGGAAAATACACAAAATTTCAATCCAACTCATCCGGAGTTAAATTATTATATTTTTTCTTTATTTTTAGCTTTTGTTCTCATGAATGTATTCCACTGGAGGTTAAGCAATAAGTAACCAATCAATCATAAAAAAAAATGTATTTTTTTATCCGGTGTATAAAGTGTGTCTTGGAGGTGTCACATGTTTAGACTATGTATAAGATTTCGTCCTCTCATATCTGAGTGTCGTCATCTACGAAGATATGCGACTACAACATTTAATTTACATAGATGTCCTGATTAAACCGACGAGGAAAAGCCTTACTCGACTAACGAAAGCTTTGTTTTGTAGCGTAGGCTGTCGAGGGGTCGAGGGGTCTATGGCACTGGACATAGTGCAGGCGGTGTTTCCACGATGTCACAGAAGCAGGTGTTCAAATCCCGCAGAGGGAAGACAAAATATTGCGTTAACAAATTTGCAGGTCTTACATTGTTGGGCTAACTTTCAGACGAATTATATATAAATTGTGGTGTTGGTCCTGTATAACCATGGAGAAAGTCTGTTAAGACGTATATATATGTATATATAAGTAAATATTTGTAATTTTTTTAAATATACTTATTCTAAATAATGTGTTAAAATTACATTGAATATTTCTTTAGAGAAAATGTTTATTCAAATAAAAATTCAGGAATAAAATTCAGGAGTAAAATACGTGTTTTTTTTAAATGATATCACCAGATACATATGATAAAATGAATTATATGTCTCTGATATGACAGATTAAGGGTTATTGTCTAAAGGTATAATGGTATTTTTATACAGAAAAGTAAATACTAAATAAATTTATTTACAATTCAAAACGTGATAAAAGAATTAAAATTACAGTAGTTTAATGATGACAAATGCATGAAAACTACAAAACAAAAATGAAAAAAAAAAAAAATTAACTTAATCATATAATTAATTAATCTGTCAAAATTGTGACTTATTTTAGTGTTTCAGTGTTCTCGGGTTCTAAGCTAAAAAAAAAAAACAGCTATGTTAAATAAATCAAAATAACCAAGGATTTTCGTAATATATATATTCACGTAAATTTACTATCTGATAAATATCTTTCAAATTCAAGACTATAAAGATATAATTATGCTTCTACACCTATCAAGACTAATAATTAAACTATGTTTTTATTAATCAAATTGTGTGGCTTTTAACTTTTGAAATACATTCATGTATTATACCTAGCTTTTAGTTCTGTGATTGTTTTTGCATTGAAAACGATATTGTACTTTTTTTTAAGAAGAGAACATTAAAATTTAGCTCATAATGTTAAGAAAATGATTAAGGCCTCATCCCGGTACGTCTAAAATTGCTCGGGACCTCCTGGGTGCACTCAGGACATAAAAGTGCACTCAGGACTTTAAATAGATTAGTTAGTGAGTGTTGATGGTATGAATTCGATAGATAATTTAATTTATGATCTTAAACTTTTTATCTTAATAAAATCAATTAAATATTTAAGAAGATATTGAAGTTTTTATCGGCACGCGCCGTTTTCCTGGGATATGTCATGCATGACCAATTATATATATATATATAATTGAATACCAATTATCATGTTGATTAGTCGTTTGATCTTTAATAATTAGGAGTGATTAGTGATGGTAATAATCACAAACAAATACGCTTGGCAAACAAATAAAACAGGTTTCTTGAAAAAAAATAAAAATAATAAAAATAATTATATTGTGTAAGCAAAAATGTTAAATAAACTTTTCGTTTTGTTTGTAATAGTTGATACTATTTGAGAAATTACGAAATCTACATACAGTCGAGAAATTTTCCATTCAACCTATTTCATTTGAAAATGTAGAGCTAATTCATTGCAAAATGTGGCGCTTTTTTTTTTTTTTTTTTAATTTTCATATTACAATAGACTTTAATTGTACTGTTCTATAATCAAACAATTCGGCGAAACATCATTACTTTGAAGCTTTCAACAACGTTTAACCTTTTCACTTACTAAAATATATAGCTTTAGAATATTTTCATATTCCAATTTTCTTGTCGTATCATTGTGTTTTAATTTTAATTGTTCGGAAACAGTAGCAAAATTATTATTCATATAATGGAAAGTTGCCTCATTTATCAACATTGGTTTTGTTTTAAATAATAAAAATAGAATAACGAATAAGACATCAATAAATCGCCTAAAACATTAAAACAAAAACAATTTACCGAAATACTTGTATATTTATATAAATATGTGAGTGTTTTGTTCTAATTTCTTGTTATTAAGATTCATTTAAATAATAAACACGTTTTGTCTATTGAAAGTGTATCTACATATATACAAGACATTGTCGTTTGGCGTTTTCCTTTTTTTTTTCTAAGTTTCTTGAAACTCCTCATATAGTTAAACATTATTTATAGACAGCTTTCATTTGTCAAATTTTTATTTTAAAAAAGATAGATTTAGCCAATAAAAGTCCTTTTTGTCCAGTAATACATTTCTTGAACGAGTGAAATTGCGAAATAATATCTTTTTAAGCTTTTATTTTTATTGCGATAGCCTACATGTAAAAGAAATTTAAAGTGCATACACCCCCATAAACTTGCCCGAGCCAAACCAAAGAAAGAGACCAAGGACAGCACGTACTCAACCAAGATGACCAGAATCGTTTTAATTACAGTTTTGAAAAGGTCTCAATTGCGCCACTCTCTTTTTTCTGATGATATTAGTTGTGCAAATAAATGGAATCAAATTGCGCCACAATTACCTGTATATATTTGTTTACCTATATTATGCATCTAACATGTACTATCTTCGCTGGCTACGTGTTATCATTTAAAAAAGTGTCAATTGCGTCACTCTCTTTTTTCTGTTGGTACAAATTGCGCAAATAAATGGAATCAAATGCGACACAATTACCTGTATATATTTTTACCTATATTATGCGCGCAAGTGTAATCAAAAGCTGCGCGCAAATGTAATGGTAATGCGCGCAAATGTAATGCACTGATGTATCATGTACTATCTTTGCTGACAACGTGTTATCAACATACATTGAGGGTATTGCGTTGTTTCCGCCTTTAGTATGTGGTGAAATTCCTTCAAATTCTAGAAGAAAAAATAACGGACCTGAAGCATTTCACTCTCATTATAACGAAAAAAATTATGCTTTATATCCGTCAATGATTGTGTTTTTAGATACTCTCACAAAGGTTCAGGCCATGACTATAATGGTTTACTTTTACAAATTGTTACTTGGATGGAGAGTTGTCTCATTGGCACTTATACCACATCTTCTTACATCTATTGAAATTGAAGTGCTGGCTTAAAAGCTACGAGAAGTTGAAATGACGCGAAAAAAATTTTGCTAAAGAAAAGTACCAAAACTAGTGAGGAAAAGTGAACTGAAAGGCATATATTACTTTTTTAAGTTACAAATACCAGCATTTGGCTTAATGTTGAACAGAGACTTATAATAGTTGTAACTGTGTATATATGAGTGAACGTTTAAATTCAGCACATTTTTTTATATTAAAATGACTATTTTGTCGATAAACTGCCGATCGCTAGCCCGGGTAAAGGAAAAGGAAAGTCAATAATTAAGTAGATATATTCAAGTAAACATAAATAAATTTATAAAATTAGCACAATTGTATGATTGTTTTATTGGCGCAGATGAAATGTATAGTTTTATCCATTTTATTATAAGTGGCGCAGAAGTAGCATTGGCGCAAATAAGTTGTGGCGCAAATGATTCCTTTTTTGGCGCAAATAGATATCGGCCGCCAAGATATTAGACTTGACAAAACAAACAAAAAACAATTGTCTACCTTTGTATAATTATATCAAATAAAATATGATATTCAGTATACAATGTATGTTTATTTAGTTGATGTTGGAGAGGGGAAGCACAAAGAAAAACAAAAACGAACTTTTAATACACAAATAGACAACTATAAAACAATATCAATTGTAATTTCCTTTATTTATGAACTGCAGAACGTTAAAACATTGAATGGGAGTCTGATTTTTTTTCACCATAATCGTAAAAGTTCACTATGCATAAAGTAAATTTAATTACATAAAACAATTCCAAAACAACTTAAAAACATCGTATAATTCAATTTAATGAAAACACTGTTCTAATAACATGACATTCATAGGCAATAAGGATAATCCACTCAATTTTGTTAATTGGATAATTTACGGCTGAGTAGTTGTGTAATCAGTGACACGTGCACTCTTTATTTTATAAAAAATAATAAATATATATTTAAGTTCGTTTTCAAAATCTACCAAAATTTACTACTAAAATAAGCAGCGTGCAACGAATATATACATTCGTCCTGTGAGCATATACTATGACTTAAAAGAGTCCTGTGTGCACTTTTTTATGTTCTGAGTGCACTCAGGATGTCCTGTTAAGATGTACCTGCCTCAACCTCCCAAATTGTGTGGGGTCATTGGTTTTTACAGAGATTTTTACCCTTGGGTGAAAAAAATACGATTTACGATTTAATTCAAACAGTTTCTTTTTAATAACATAAAGAAACATAATATTTTATTTAAAAAATCAATATCGTGTTCTTTGTTTCCCTAATTTAAATAGAAGCAAAATATTTTTGTCACTTTCCTTTCGAAACAGAAAGGTTTTTTCCAATTAAATGGCAAACAATTTATAATCATATTTTATGTTTAAATAAAATGAAAAAATATAAAAAAAAGGTAATGTGACTTTTCTTATGAAATAAATAAATTATCTTCTCTTAAAAAAACACATAGTTCTGAAAAAAGTTTCAATACATTAGAATGGTACTAATAGAATAAAACTGTTTGGATTTTAATCTTCAATCCACATTTGCAATCCACACCAGGAAGACTTGACATTTCCGGTTATTGTACTATTAACATATACAGGTAAATGATCATGTAATGTAACACGATATACTCTGATCGTTTATCTTTAGAAGGTAATGGATATTATTGATTTTTTAGGAAGTTTCTCTTCTCTTGGATTTTTAAATATATAAATAACGGTTTTAGTCCCAGTCCTCAAACCATGATCAGAGAAATTAATTTTAATTTATTATTTAAAATTACTAACTTTTTGGCAAGGTTTGACTGAATAAGAGTACACACACAGTAACCCCATTTACCTATTACTCGTCCTAAACATGCATGCAATATTTGCCACTGAACCTATGACCAATATATAAATGTAATTAGTCCCAGAAGGGACGCAAAAGAAACACCAATCAAATACAAACTAGAATGAGTTAGATTAAACATATATTTAAAATCGTTCTGAATATGTCTGAAATGTTTGTCACTGGCCATTAAACAAGCAGTCTCAAATACTAGTATTTTGCTATGATTACATTAATTTTGATTTTTTCAATGACGCAATAAAACTGTGCTTTTTCAAATTTATATGATATGAAGAAAATGTTTCACAAAACGCAAAATGAAAATGGTATTGCAGTAACTGGGTGTCTTTGAATAGTGGTGTCGGAAGCTAGACATATGAATTTTGATGATCCGTATTTTACGAAATGTCAATAGTCTATTTGTGTTCTCAAATTTTATTCTAGACAAAAACCAAGTATATATTAAATTTTTGCTTTATTAATCATAATTACTATGAGAAAATGTTTCACAAGAGACAAAAAGCGTCGATATGGCAGTAATTTCGTTTCTTTGAATATAATATTGTGGTGTAAATTATGCATCTTCGTTTGGAACTATTTAAAAAGATCATTTTTCTTAAATCTGATATTTTTGGAATTTCACTGACAAACTGTTCGGTCATAAATTGCCATTATATTGTTAAACTAATTATTATTTTATCGAAATCGTTTTATTTGCAATATTTGTCCGTCAAAGTAATTTTATTATGATGTAACGATTTTTCTTTATAAAGCTTTTAGTGTTATAAGTAACAATTAAGTGTCAGTATATTTTCACAAAGTCGGAGATTTGTTTCTAAATAATTCTTTTTTGTAAATAGTAGATAAAGTCACAGCTTTACATAGTTCTTAAGTTTCCTTATGTCCTGTTGTCGATAGCAATGAATATATTACAATATAGACTTTGTTTTATTTAAATTTATTCTGCACAAAAACATTGTATCTATATTGAAATGTTCTTGCTCTACGATTCATAATTGCTATGAAGATCTTTCACAAAATGCATAGAGGATCGGTATGGTAGAACTTCTAAAGCTATGAAATTAATATATTTTTTAACCCGTATTTCAGAAATGCCAATATACACTTTGTTTTACCAAATTTTATTATGGACAAAATCAAAGTCTCTATCGAAGTTCCTTACTTTATGCAAGGATTTGTATAATGAGAACCTTGCTTCATGAAATCAATATATTTTTTTTAAAACTCCTTATTCTCATCTTTAATATGCTGTCACTGAGTGGTTAACAAGAGGTAAACGTTTTTTTATCAATCCCCTTAAAATTCCTCATTTCAAACAAACAGAAAAAGATGTTTATTCATTACAAACAGAAGAATGGTATTATTTTCTATAATAATTGAAAGACTGAACAAATAATAATACTTCTTGTTTTGACTACACTTAATTTTAATGCCAACATATTTTTAGCTGTATTTTGTCGGCATATCAAAGCATGTTTGCATTCAAGTAATAAACCGTTTATAAGCTTGGAAAGTTTATTTAATTGCAATAAACACAATCATTGGAAGGGACCTCGGTGGCCGAGTGGTCTAAGTAGTCCAACACTGAGGTTGTGAGTTCGAATCCCGCACGGGGCAGGTGCACTCGACTCCAATCTTAATTAATCTTAATTGACTAGGATTGTCAGTTTTCCTACCGAAGGTCGGTGGTTCTCTCCGGGCACTCCGGCTTCCTCCACCAATAAAAACTGAACGCCACGAAATAGCACAATAGTGTTGAAAGTGGGATTAAACACCAATCCACCAATCAATCAATCACAAACATTGAAATAGTACATCCCTCTTTTCTCACTTTATTAGTTCATTCAGAGAAAGAAAAGGGTTTTAATCACAACTATATGTAGTATTAAAAGCATAATATTCTTAAAACTTATGATAAAATGCAATTTATTTTTTCAATTTTCTGCTCATTTACTATGTTGAAAAATTTTGTTACGCTGTCCAAACATATTAACGTATATATGACACAAATACACATTTTTCCCCGTTTTTTTTTTTTTTTTTTTTTTTGTATCAGATTTGTTACTTTTTCCTACATTAATAAAATTTGTTCCTTTTTCCTAACACAGTTGTGACTTTTTTCTGTGACCATTTTTACGTTTACCTATGTCGAATATACGGTCAGACGGGCTACTACGTTTGCGCGAATTTGAATTTTGACAGGTATTACGTTTGCGGGAACAAATGGTATATTCTTTGCTCGAATTAACTATCAAAAAAGTATATTACCTGGGTTTTTATTTGTGTCTTTATCCAGAGAATAACTTGAACTTCATGGAATTTTTGTTGAAAATCTATGAAATTGATAAACAATTTATATAATCAAAGAAGTCTTTATTCGTTTATATAAGAGGATAATCATATTTACGATTTTTTGGGGTGTGTGACAGGAGGAGGATCTTTAAAATGAATAACATGGCCTAGAAAGAACTGAACACAATAATAATTTTGCCAAAGAATGGATGAAAAATGAATATCATGCAACACGAAGCCGTGGGAAAAAATTAACACTACTAATTAATTCAATACCAAACAAATAGTCCTGCCATCCCCTGCCCCCATATAAAATGGAAGAACATTCTAAGTTTTATAAACTATATTTAAAAAAAAACCGGTACGTTTTGTGCTTTCATTATGAACAGTCGTCCATATTCTTGTTATAGACGCAATAGTATTGGTGACGAAATTTTCAATTAAGCAGTTGGCAAATTGTTTTTTTTCGGCTTTCATTTTGAGTAACATCTTCCTTCATATAATCTGCACAACTGCCATCAACTTTCTCTGCTCAGCCTTGCTGGAAGAACTGACAATCACGCTAATCATTTTCCTATTTTAATTGACGAATTTATAGTTACTTTTTTAATTTTAATTATACGCGCAATCGTAGTAACTTTTCAACACGTTAATTTCGCACAAACGTGTTTTAGCATTGTGTCGCGCAAAAGTGGAAAATTGCTCGCACAAACGTGGAAATTGCTCTCAAGCAAACGTAAAGCGCCCGGATAGATAGTGATAGGTCAGATAGAAAGTCACAAAGATGAAAGGTAAAAAAATCAAAAACAAAAATTAATCAGTTAATTATTTTGAAATTATAAGACAAAAGGCTACAAGTCAATGGTAAAGTCACTTCACAATCTTATTTTCTGTACAATCATGCCACAGAAATTTATGAAGAAGAATGGGCTTTAAGATATGCTATCAAAATAATGAAAAACTGCTGTAAAAGACTTATGACAAAATTTAGAATATATACTCATTTTCAGATAACATTTTGCATTAAAATGTTATAACACAGTTAGAAGATATTTTATTTGTTAAGTATAAAATAAATTGGCAATAAAATATTGTCACAAAATGTTGGAAAAAATTACGAACTTATAAATTGTTTAAAGATGTTTTGAAACAGAGATGGTTTTGGATGAGTAAGAACATTTCAAGTTGAAACAGAAGTGCATTTGCTAACTTTTGTGTTGTGTCGCTCCTTGACGATCATAAACAGGTCTTTATGAAACAAAACTGTAAATGGAAATATTGCTTTATATTTATAGATCAGATTGAAGATGAAAACATGTTTTATATAATAATAAGATTGCCCTTTGTATGCAAATTGACGTAAAAGTTTATTTTATGAAACTAAAAAAAGTAATGCTGATTTTTTATTCTATCTGATGATGATAAGTTTATGTATCTTATTAAAAGTATAATATTTAAATTTTATCTTTGTCAATTCATAATTTTGCTATAGCAACTAGTTGTTATGGTAAAACTATGAATTTCAAAGACAGAATTTTGATATAATAAAAATACTGAGCGTTATGATATGGTTGCCAAGATCTGTTTTAATATTCTAAGTAAAAGAAATAGTTTTTTATATGCTTGATTGATAGTAATGTTATAGAATTGAAATGCTTTATAGACATGATAAATATATAGTTTTAATTGAATTAAATTTCTACAGTCTCTCATAATTCTTTATAAAATAACATTTGTATTTAAACTTATCAAATTCTGTTTTAAACAATGTATGTATTATGATAATTGTGTATTATTTTATAACACGAGGGAGACTTAAAATTTTGAAATCTGAATCTTTGCAAAATATACAAGTTCCCAAAGATAATATTCGAAATATATTTTAAGTTGCAAACATAAACATTTGCAAACATAAGGTTTATATTTTTAAAATTGATTCCCATTAAAGCAATGTAACTATAGATACTAAGACATATTAATAACCATCTGATGTTAATAAAGAAGCATACACAATCAAAAACTACTTTCTATAAATAGTATCTTTTCGGGATGATGTTTTTAGAATTACCTTCTAAACATAAGAAGCACTTTCCTAAAAAGTTTCGGTGACGGGGTTTTCAAATGTTATACAACTACGTGTGTGTTCTTCTTCAAACAATATAAGACGTGGACAATTAAAAAGTTAGAAACACTTTTTATTCAGGAATGTCTACGGAGGAGTTTCAGCGCCACACACTTTTTTTATTTTCCCTATGTTTGCAAAATATAGGTTGTATTATCTCGCAAAGGTTTACTTTATAACGCAAAAGTTTGCTTTATCTCGCAAAGGCTTGTGTTAAATCGCTAAATTTTGCGTGATCTTGTACAGGTTTGTGCTATATCGCCAAAGTTTGCGTTATAACGTAAAATTTGCGTTATCTCGCAAAGGTTTGTGTTAACGCAAACATAAGAAGAAATATTAAAAAGAAAAGTTTGTGTGGCTTTTATATACGCTTCCGTAGGTGTCAGTATTTTTTGTGAATACCTTTTTTTATATCAGATGGTGTAAATTTTTGACCTCAAATCTAAAAAATAGTTTAAACTTTGTCATATTCTATGTAAGATGTTGAATGATTGCCAATGAAACAACTTTCTTCTAAAAATCAAATGGCTTAAATCTAAGCAACTGTGGGGCGCTGCATGGCCTTCAACAAAGAGTAAAATTTAGATGTTTTTTTTTTTAACTCTTTCGAAGCGGACCTATACGGCCCCCAGTTTTTGGTGGGGTTCAATGTTGCTCAGTCTTTAGTCTTCCATGATGTGTTTTGTGTACTATTTTTGTCTATCGGTCTTTTCTGTCTTATCCATGGTGTTGTTAGTTTATTTTCGACTTATGAGTTTGAATGTCACTTTGGTATCTTTCGCTTCTCTGCTACATTCGATAGACAGCCATTTAATTTTTAAAGCAAAATCGGTATTAGAAGTATTTTGCGATTTAAAGCTAACAAGTGAAACTGTGAAGCTGCACCACCGGATATAGGTACCCCGATTGTTAAATCAGGTAAGGTCAAATTATTCTTACTTTCATTATATTCTACCCTTTGCTGACATTCAAAGTTTTGTTATACTGATTCCCGATAATGTAGCTACTATTTAAGGCTGAAATCGTTAGAATCGGACAGGGTGGTGCCTGTTCAAAGAAGTATGTGAGGAGTTCAACCTTTTAAATGTACAACCACATTTATCCTTCAACTATTTATTTTACGTTTTGTAGAACAAAGTTATATCATATTGAACGAACAACACTGTATTTCGAAATAAACTTTTGTTTTCACGGAGAAATTCATGTAAATGAAGAGAATAAATTGAACGTCGAATGGTTTTTACTGTACGGGAGTAGATATTTTTTGCTTTTCACCACTCTGGGGTACCTTTATCTGGCGGTTATGCTTCACAGTAAGTACATATATCATTTTAAAAGATATTATCGAAAACAGAGCAAACAACACCCACAAAATAAATTTTGATCTCAAACGTCGTTTAAGATCAAGCTGATGTTTCAAGTTTCATTTCTAAAGTACCCTATATTTCCATGAAAACAGAAAATATTTTTATTGAAAGTGAAATATAAAGCGAAAGAAGAGCTTCCTAAAAAAAGCAGCAACATGTTAAAGGCATTTGAAGTATACCAATTCCAGAAAGAGTACTTGAATTTGCATTCCAAACTAAACAGTATATTTAATGCACGGCAAGTCGAATAGTCATCTCTCTCTTCTTTTTTTCTTTTCATTTTCTTTTTAACAATTTTAGATTTGATTTGTTCCTTAAAATTCTTCTCATCTCATGTAGCTACTTCATATATAAGTCACGCACGAACAAACCTCCTCTCATTAATCCTGGGTATTGGATGCATATTAAATATCTAGAAATTTGTGACTTCATTCAGTGATTTTAACGAATTTCGTCCTTCATTTTGATTTCAACGTTCTTATGTAACATAAAAGGGTCAAAATAGGTACTCCGGAATATTCCGGAGTGGACGGAAATTTTAATTATGGACACAGTAAGTGACTCCGGAATATTCCGGAGTGGTCGGAGTCCGGATCAAGGTGACTCCGGAAAATTCCGGAGTGAGGGAACCGGGATTCAGGCCGACTCCGGAATATTCCGGAGTGGTCCGGAATATTCCGGAGTGAGGGAATCGGGATTCACTCCGACTCCGGAATATTCCGGAGTGAGGGAACCGGGATCCACGTCGACTCCGGAATAGTCCGGAGTGTCCGGAATATTCCAGAGTGAGGGAACCGGGATCCAGGGTGAGGGAATCGAGATTCAGGCGGAGGAGGATCCCAATCAATATCCATTATTTATAAAGGTAAGCTTTTATGTATCCTTTCAAAATCCTCATGAAAAATTCGACTGATTGTAAAGAAATCATTTTGTTTGCCAAGTTACGTTTTTTGGTTGATTGTTCATGTTCCTTTTTTTAATATTTCATATAAAAAGATTTATTTAAAGGTTAGACAATACTTGGTCATGTTATATGAATATGTCAAGCCCAAGATTGATTGTTTTAATGTTCATAAAACATGACCAAGTATTGTCTGGCCAATTTAGAACATATTCGTGCCTTTGAGTGGCATTAGACATTCATCCTTTTCCCTTGGAATAAATCAAACCCTAGTATGAGTTCACTTTAAAGTATAAACATGGTTAATAATAGGGATGTAAACCATATGTAATGATCGAATAAACTCATCAATTATACTAATCTAATTTAATATCAGACGCGCGTTTTGTCTCACCAAGACTTCATATCTTCAAATCATTCATATCTGACCATGTACAGCATGTACAATGACTAGTAGACCTTTGTTAGTAATTCTAATAAATTTGAAAACAAATTGTTAAATTCATTTTTAACATAGAGCATTGTAGTTGTCATTGTGTTACACAAATAAATACGATTACATTTTGATCATCTTTTTTATGTTGGATAGTAGTACATGTATCGATTGAACAGTATTAATAAATGACACTGTAACTCGTTCTGAGTTTCAACATTATGGTCCAAATACTCATGTCAAAATAATGTTTGTTAAGACCTAGTTACAATCAGATACCAGATTAACACAGATATTTAAACGTACAACGAATATCTTCAGAAAGAAAAAAATAGATACTTACAACTCATGGTTACAATAAATATAAAAACATTTACATTTAATTTATTAAACAGTAAGTAACGCAATCAATCAATTATAATGTATAAAATAATGCAAATACAGTAAAATACCACAGAATGAACATTTACTGCTATTTCTGAAGGAAAAAAAAAAGTATTAAAAATTAGAACGTAAAATTATATTTGAAATACTAAATTCAACAAAATTTCCTCGCACTCTTCAGGGAAAACGTTTGATAACGATACTCATTAAATATGTTATATAACACTTGACGTAAATAAAACGATATTATAGCAGTGTTTGTCAGTTAATAGGTCATGTTGCAGTGTCTCAAATACAAATATTTGACATGAATGTAAGACGAACGTTTATCTGATTACTGTTTGAGACGGTGTCAAACTCATTTTAACACGATACCACTTTATCAAAAGATATAAATATGTTATAATTTTGCAGTTATGATTTGATGAGTGTAGTATTTGGGATCTGTCATGCTACAATTCCTGCTTTGATAAGTAACTATGTTGATAAGAATAACTCATATCTAAAAGGGGATCATGTAGTTAATTTTACTGTTACAGGACGAACATTGATGTTATGCTATTTACATTGGTATTCTTATAATATCACAAACCAACATTCATCTTGGAATACGGATACGATTTTGGCTATAACGTACAAATATTTAAAACAAATAAAAGAGAAAAAGTGGTGCTCTACAATTACAATTTCGATTAGACATCTGGTCACTAACACAAACAATGAGGTCTTATAGAGCCCTTCAGTTTTTATTATTATGTTTAAAATCGGATACGAGCATGGAGCATTTCCTTATATACATGTGAACCAATAACAGGTTGATTTTTGTGTTTTTGATACAACCACAGAGTACCGTTATACGTTGATCAACATACGTTTCAACCATCGAATAAAACATGTTTAAGTCAACAATGACCTGAAATTTGACTTATCAAATCATTTTAGACATTCTTATACCAAAGATTCAAACCAACCAATACCAAAACTAAAATGAAATTAGTATACAAATTAAGGAAAAGTAGCTCGCAAGTATTCCGTTATTGTGATCACAATTCAACGATATCAGTTTTCGAAAGTGAAAATAGCTCGCAAGTATTCCGTTATTGTGATTACAAGTCAATGATATCAGATTTGGCTTCATTCGCCTTTCTCAATTTCATTCAAATTTTAACTAATGTGATGTGGAAAGACAAAAATCTAATATACAAGGCTTATTAGATATACCACGAATATCCATGGTCTTAACAAACCGTATTCCAAACATAAATTCAACTGCAGTCAATCGAAGTTCGTCGTCTTAAGTCAGCGGTTTCCTAAATTATGCCAAAGGAGGCAATGCCTCTGTAGAGAAATTACTTGGAACAAATTCACGTTGATGTCAGTTCTGCAAATGGCAATTCTATTCCAGATTATTTTCCAATATTACTATACTCAGTGAATAGAAGAACCTTTTCGCTCTATTTCCTATGTCATAACATGAAGACCCAAAGCCTTATTTATCTTGTGAATTAAATCAATGAACGTGTGGTTTAAAATATGTAGATCAAACGGGCATTGTTTAAGCGAACGTCTTACATTTTGTAGCAGCTGCGGAAAACCTAAGAAAACACAAACACAATATTAAATTTAGAAATTGAACCAATCAAACCATTCAGAAATAACAACGACAATAAAATCAATAATTAAAAGATTTCCATCGAAACAGCGAACATTCTTATAATAAACTACATACAACACGTTTACTCGGTCTACACGAAGAAATATCAGGGATCTAATATTACAATTTGAAAATAATTTAGATAAAGTGTTTTTATATAATTTATTTTTAAAAAGTGTTTTAAAAAGTGTTTTTATATTTCATGAAGTGTTTTTATATAATTTATTTTTTCTTCTCCATTGATTGACAGGCATTTATACTTATTCATATACGATTGCTTATAATCAAACAATCCAGATGAATAAGCATAATCAAACAAATGAAAGGAAAAAATAATACGATACGATATAACAGAAAAAATTATGGACGAAGTATAACATTTTCACTAGTATAAAGATACTTGTAGTTACAGTCCAAGCATATTTATACATTAATAATTCACATCATTAAAATCTAATCAGTGACTTTAACCCAGGAGTTCCAGTATATGTTGTGTTCTTTACACTCATATTTTTTTTTTTTGAGGAAATATGCTTTTCTAAAGTCAAATTTTCTTTGATATAATTTTAAATCCTCTATATGAGGTGTTTTATCTTGCATCGTTGATCTGTACTTTAATATCAAATTGACTTTTTTAATAAAATTTAGTTGATAGTTTTCATAGAGGCCAAAATGACAATATCCACATTTAGCGGAATTTTAATATGTGTTGCTTCATAAATCCAAGCATTTAGATGGTGTCAGATGTTTGCTAGAATATTACAGCCCCACAGTAAGTGTTCTATAGTTTCTGGTTCTTTCTTGCAAAATGTTCATAAATTACACTGTACAAGGTTCATTTTAAAAGTAAAGTATAAGTACCTAAAACCCGGTTAATCATTCGGTATTGAAACGAACAGAGCTTGTTTTTTGTTGTTGAAAACTTAGTAACACCATTATGATTTTTTCCAATCTCCAACATTTTTATTTAATATAATGTCCAAATTTCGATCAGCTGCAATTACAACTGGTATTGTACCTAGGTTTAAACTTGTGTTATACATGTCTTTTGAACAGACTTGAAGAAAATGTTAATTATCAAAAGGAAAACAGCTTGTAGTTTTCCCTTCAGTGTTGATTCTTATAGATTGTAAGAATTTTAATGATATTTTAATCCCATAAAATTGTAAAATGTTAGTTTAAAATCACTCTCATATACCGAGTATTACAATTCCCATCATTGTCTTCGTCATGCAACCGTCTTTGCTTTCATTCACGTATTCAACCAAGACATCAATAAGTGTCCTGGGGGGGGGTAAATTTGCCATCATGATAGCAACTTAATTTCTATGATATATTTTTCACAAACTGTCATCTATGGTCATTGGGTTGTTTTGTAATGTGAGACCTTTTCCAGAAGCAACACGTGATACAGGATCAACAATGAAATTCTACGAATTTAAAACCAACTAAATAAATACATAAACATTAAGACACTTAATAACTCTACAAAACACGTTAACAGCAGTTAGTGATATAAATTCTCCAGAAAGAAAAAATATGTATTGGGATTGTATGTCTATTAAAGAACATCATTCTTACTTTCTGAAATATATAAACGAGGCAAAACTTGTTTTATCCCATGGAGTTTATCTATCAATAAAAACAATATGAGAGCATTCACCTGACGGCAAACAGGAATATGTGTGCCATGTCCGAACATATAATCTTTACATACATAACATAGTTAATGAATCGCGTTTTACTGCTGTTCTCAATCTCAGTGTTACTTCTCTGCTTTCAACACAACCTTAAAGCATATACCTTCATATACGTTCAATTATTATGTTCTTTGATTGGTGATTTTGTAATTAATATACTGTCTAATTTTGTATCTTCAATTTCAATTTATAAATAGTTCTATTCAATATTCTACACCCTTCGCATTCAATTATTTCCAATCATTAAAACGTATGTCACGAATACATCGTGTAGTTTTTGCTCCATTTCTTCAGTTTGTCTCAAAATGAAATATAATTCATTTACAACAATATACGTGAAAAAGATTGATAAACAACAAACCATTTTCAAAACTTATACCAGGGTGATTATATTGATTTGGACAGATTAACTAAACATTCTATGTTAATGCAGTATCATAAAATACATACTTTTCTCATCATTGAATGTAATGTTTGATTCTGACCGAAATCTAGAACTTTTGACATTTTGTAAGTTGCTTATCATGAAAAGGTTGGTTTACATATGTACTGAAGGTTTCAAATATTTGATTGCCTTTATTTTATCTGGTATGGATATGTATTACATTCACATGATACATCCATTTAACATTCCTACCGTGATGGGAATAAAACTAATTTGGCTACTTAATACTAATTATCATTCACTGTAATATGAATTCAATCTAATGGTCTTTTTAATTAAGGTAACTATGGAAAGGCATTAATCTGTGATGAAATGATTTAACAAACATGATTCCTGACAACATGTGAAAAATGAAGTTTTATCGTCAGGCAAATATCAACAGAAACACATGTAAACTTGATCTGTAACTCATCATAATAGACTCACAAACTAAAAATTAGCTCAATATGCGAAGGGGTTTAGGTACTCCAGCGACAAACTGTCCTTTTCAAAGCAGTGGGTGTAACACTCTTTTAACTGTTGTTTATACAAATTAGATAAAATCATAAATCTGTCATTACCCCTGATAAATCCATGTGATACAGAAACTGGTATGTTAGTAATTATCTCAGGCACTGAAATCTGAGTCATATGTAATGAAAGTAAATAAAAATAAAAGAAATTTGTGTAGTTTGCTATACTCTTAGTGTTTATATTTTGTTCATATGTAAATATAAAATATACTACATTCTTGTGCATCACTTTAGACTTTTATATTCTGTTTAGTTCTAATGTACATGTATATATTGACTTTGAATGAAAACACAGATAAATGAATTAGTTGATACATGTGTTTAATCCTGTGAAATGGAAACAGATCAACCTTAAACAAAGAATACCATTCATAGAACAGGTAAGCTTTTATGATTTTATATCTATATAGAACTTTTGTTATAGCTTTACACTGGGACTTTACAACAATAAAATAATTTCTAATTTATGTTAACATTCGCGGGATTGATCAAGAATTACTATCTTTTGAAAAAAAATATGCTATATATATATATATATATATATATATATATCTTTATGAGAAGCTTGCCTAACCAAAATTTACTTTACAGTTTCGTTGTTATTTTTACTTTGTTTTAAAAGGTATAGAAAAGGTGTTCTTGTAACATTTACTTCAATATTCCAAAATGTATGTCAACATAATGCTTTTCATTGTGAAAATTTTCAACTTTTCTGTAAAATTACAACAGTGTTAAAATAAGGATTTTTTTAAATAACTATTGTTTATGCCCCCGCCGTAGCCGAAGGGGCATCAAATCTTAACCTTAGTCTTCTGTACGTCCATTCGTCTGTCCGTCTGTATGTCGTACGTTCCAAAATTGGTTTCCAATCTCTAACTTTTGTTTAAGTCAACCAAATTTTGTGAAACGTATACACAATACTAATTACCACAAAACACAGATCAAGTTTGAATTTTTGTGGCGTCATATTTACCGTTCTAGAGTTATGCCCCTTTATAAATGGAAAAATTGCTGATTTTTTTGTTTCCTTTCTCTAACTTTAGTTTGCCTAAACCAAATGTTATGCAACTCCTACACAATGCTTATTACCACAAAACAAAGATCAAGTTTGAATTTTAGTGGCGTCACTGTTATCGTTTTATACTTATGTCCCTTTACAAATGGAAAAAAATGCTGAATTTTTCGTTTCCGTTCTCTTACTTTAGTTTGCCACAACCAAATGTTATGAAACTTATACACAATGCTTAATACCACAAAACACAGATCAAGTACAAATTCGGGTTGCATCACTTTTACCCTTCTTGAGTTGCATCCCTTTATAAAGTCATATGTAAGCGGGGGCATCATCTGTGTCTCATGTACACTTTCCCCATCCATCTCTATTTATTTTTTAATCATAGGGAAGTAATTTATTTAACACAAACAAATTTCTGTATTCAGATGATATATACAGAGGGGTAGAGATATGATGCGATGGAACAATGTTAAAGATGTCAACATTTTAAAGAAAAGATAATGGTGAGAATCCTTAATTATAGTGCCAATTATCTTCCAAACGTATATACAATTAACTCTTATTTATGGGGTTCAAATTTTTATTCGTTTATGGGTACTTTGTACCTTTTATTTTTGTTTTACGTATGAAAAGAGTACACCTTGGGACTATTTCAAAGTAAGCAAAACCAACTCTGCTAAGCAGTGTATAAAGAAATTACTTTCAGACAAAAGATCCAAGCAAAAGATGTATTAGTACAATGTAGCTTTGATCCACCTGAAAATATAATAATTGTGATTTTGAAATGGTAGGATTCTTCTTGCAGTAAAATTTTGAAAGATGATACATAAATACATGTTACAAAAGGGGGATGAGTATATGCAGATTTAAAGGAGCCCCACCTCATAGAGCTTGTCAAATATAGATTATTTATACAAGACTTGTTTATGCCCACTACAAATTTCACATTTTAAAAGGTCCCCCCTTTTCAAAATCATTAACATAAAATTATCTCAACCAAGAAAAATCCTCTAAATTTGATTTTGCTTTTCAGCAGAACACCAATCCTCTGTCAGTAGTTAAAGATTTGCCATTTGAGTCTAATGACCACGGGACATTTTAGAACTTGGGAAATTCACCAAATACTTACGAGACCATGAAGGCCATTCAGATACATCTGGTGTAAGAAAAGGCAATATTCTTCGGCAGGTTTAAAAATATAAGGATGGAATACGGGTAAATGAAGGGGTCGAACAGTTGCCAGTTGCATCAGTTTTTAGAATCATGTATCAGCATATGGATGACTTCAAGATTTGTCAGAACTTCTGTTCTGCTGTTATGGAATCAGCACTTGGAAAGCAACCCACAAACGTTCTTAGGCACAATCTTTCTCTTTATAATGATATTATAGGCAGCAAATTTAGCAATTTCCAAAATTTAGCAACAGCTGATATCAACATAAGTAACAGCAACCTAGAGTTCATTGGTGAGGCATATCAATATAATTTTTCTTCCAGTCAATGGAAAAGATACAACTGTTTGAATGGCATTTCCAAAATTACTGTAAACCTGAGTCTGGATCAAGCTACGAACATATTTTGCAGCGAAAGGATGATTTCTTTAACATTAAAAGACGGAAGTCAACGAGTCCAACGAATGGTTGAGAAAACAGTTGAGATCAATAAATCTAGAAAGGTATCTACAGAAGCGCTTAACGGAATACAGCTTGAGGTAGGGGGACACAAGCATTTGCCAGACCACCTACAACGGGATATTATGACCTGTATAAAACCATATATATCAGAAAACATAGCCTCTGTACTATGTGTTGACTGTTCAAACACATGTAACCATATCCATGGAATCCATGTCCTAGTCGATCTGGCACAAAACCTAGAAATTCCCAGTCTGGATAATATTTGTGTCATCATAAGAGCATTGCTGCAACGCACACATTTTTGAATGCACCAGAAATTGTATTTCACCAATTACACATTTCGTTCATTTAAGGATTCCATTCCACCAAGGTTTACAGTAGGTGACCAACTGAAAATGGGCGTTTTGAGTGATAACATATATCATGTATCCAGAACACAACATGATGAAGCAATTGAACCTGATGAATTAATGCGACCAAACTTATGTTCCTCCTGCTTTAGGAATTTACATACTTAACCGACCCTTTGGATATCAACCATTTTAACGTGTACAGGAATGGCTGCTGCATGTACCACTACCAGTACAGATACAACTTGAGCATACCTACATTAGTAATGATGTGAAAAATGCTGTCAGCATTGAACAAGTCAAGCCAAAGATTGCAGCTTTGTACTGTCAGTTTGAAGCACATTTAAAGACACTTAACCAATCGTATGGTAGAATAATGCAAGACATTTATACAGATGGATTATTAGTGAACTATCACAACATTTCAACTGTATTTTCGCTGACTTCGCATGTTGGAATATCACATAGCCAGAGGACAGGAGATAGAAGACTGAGGAAAATGCAGACCCTGAAATCTGCTATTACCGTACCTTCATGAAAAATACCAACTTACATACAGAGGATTGACCAAGATGTTGAATGCCTTCAAGAAGTTTCTATAAAGCAATGTCATCTAGCATTACCAATGAACAACCTGGTTCACTTTACAATGAATATTGATCCACATCCTGGACAAAGCAGACCTAATCAGCTATGTACACTACCATTAACTGTTAAAGGAATACCAAAGAATGCACATCTAACATCTTGCTGGCACATAAATAGCTGTGATCAGGATCGTTTTTGCAGTTGCATGCACGAAACAGAACTAGGAAAGGATGATGTCAACAAAACTTTTCTAGAACAAACACCAGATGAGCAAGATACCAACAACATTTTCACAGAAAATATGGCATGGGGATTTCAAAGCTTGTTTGGAGTAGAATGTATTAAAAGTCTCATTGAAATTCAGAAGTTGGCTCAAAGTACCATACAGTCCCAGAAGAGAGACAATTCTCTTTCAAACAATAGTCAGACTGAAATGGAAATAAATATGGAAGAAATAAACAAGACAATGGAATTAATGAACATAAGCCTAGACCATCTTGACCCTGACGAAACCATTCCTCTGGAAACGGATATCGGGACAGTAGAAACTGATATCGGGACAGCATCTGAACCAGAATCTTTTGGTGACCTTTCATTTTCTGGATCTATGCAGAGCAGATTAGAGGAATTAGACGAGTCAACAGATATGAATAGCTTTTGGGATGAACAACTCTCTTTAGATCTTTCTGAAATTCAAAGTAATATATCTACTGTCTGGAAAATGCAGAGTTTGAACTTCTGCATGAAGAAGAAGAAGGAAATATTGAGGAGCTTATCTGCACAATGATGTCAACCTATAATGACAGTATTACAGTACCTGTTAATGACCAGTCAAGAACAGAGTGTCAACCAGTGCTTCCTGTAGCTGCCCCACCACCTTTGCTTTGTAGACACCTCCACCAGCCTCTGGTAGGGATTGCGACATTTTGGTATTAAAGAAGGTACTTGATGACATTCTTATCAAAACAGATGTCAATGTTAAAGAAGATAAAACCATCTTTGCTCCAGAATATAAAATTGCAAAAACTTACTGAAACTTATTGACAGCACAGAAAAATACAAAGTGTTTATTCCAGAGTTTCCTCTTCTCCATCTCCGTAAATCCAAAATAACCTATTTGATATCCGCATATAAAACAACTGGACTACTTCACATTCTGAGGTACATGAAAGATGAAGAAAATGAAAAGGATTGGACAAAACTGCTTACTATCGAGAACATTGAAACGGCCACAAGAAACATTTAGAGGTTATCAGTTGCTCTGCATCTTTCATTCTGTGTGTGTTATGTCTCTACACTCACAGAAGAAGAAGAAGCCGGTAAGGTTATTGAAGTTATGGAAGAGACACCTGACCAACTAAAAACATATTTGGCGACAACTTCGAAAGCTTTTGCAGAAAGGACAAAACCAGAATGCAACATTCTGTCTACATTTAGAACTTATGAGACACTGCGATGAAATTGTTGCTATTGTTGTGTCCGACAGGATTGGCGGAGAAAATGGTTACAGCCTGTTGTTGGCAAATGTTAAATCCTCACTTCCATTCTCATTTCTGAATAATGCATCTAGCTATGCTGGATTTTGTATCAGGCTTTTGTTGTCACATTACAGTTGCAGCCCATTTCATCAGAAGTTGAAGCATTCTGTGTACACATCTCCTCCACACAATGACAGCAAGGTTAATTTTGGCTTTGACACCAATCGGGAAATAGACCATAGAACTGCAAAGAAATGTATAAGACCTACTTCCACCATAAACTCAGTTTTGCCTAAGATGTCTACAGTTGATGACCAAGTTAAATACATATAATGAGAATGTCTCTCCTCACAGGACTTGAAGAAGTTGATGACACATCTGCACAGGACAACAAATCTGCTAAATCATGTGCATCAAAGTTCATCCAAAACAGTTATCATCTAATGACATGGAACATATTATGCGTACTGCCAAATTGATTATTAAGATGAATGCGTTGTCACATGCTGAACAGAAAATTCCTAAAAACATCTACCATCCATCTAAACCAGATATTTCAGAAACTTTGTTGGACAAGACAACATATGCCCTTGGCAACTTTTTGATCAGAAGGTACCTCTGCACCAATGGTATATTAGGGTTGAGTGAGGAAGACATACCACAGATTACTGATATTGAAGGTCCAAAAGTATTAATAAACCGTGCAAAAGTTATGAAAAGTGTCACCATCAATAGGGTAGATGTCAAAAGAAAACTAATATTAAACCAGAACATGTAAAATTAGAAGAGAAAAGGCAACAAAAGTGAAGAGAATGACAAAGGAAATCGAATCCTTCAGTACAATTCAGAATACTTGCCAAGCAGTTGTCAAACCTGACTGTTCTAAATCTACCGCAAACAAATCACTAGGAGTAAAAAGCTTTGAATACAATATTGAAGAAATGCCTGACAGATCTAGCTTTAGAACCATCAAATACGGACGAACATTTTCCAACACTTAGCAATTTTCTAATGTTCAATTTTAAGGATATGCCAAATCATATATCACTCACTGCCAAAATAGTTGTTGTTGAATTTGCAAGAGCAAAATTCAAAACCTTTGCAAACACAGGAGAAAATTATTTAAGATATGTATCCTGCGGCATCATCAAGAAGCTCCTCAAAGAGTTACCAAGCGTGCAAAGAATCATTATTTGCGAGGAAAATATTCTTTCACCCTGATATATTGAAGGCTGCAACAAGACAAAAACGCCAATCTAAAGATCCAATTACAATAGCACATTTAAAAGAGAAGGATGAAATTATTAGCAAGGGCAAATTCAGCAAAAAAGCAGCAATTTCAACTGGGCTGGGAAAGAAAACAGTCAGTAACTACCTAGGCAAACATTTGCATGAATTGGATATCCAAGCAAATGTAACTGTATATGTAGGTAGTGAGGCCGTCTATGGACAGTGTGAATGTGAGGATCCTAACAACTGTAGCTGTTCCTTGTTTACCATACCAGTTCGGGCAGTATTTACAAAACATGCTGGGGTATCTGGTATACGAAAGTTGGATGCAATCAGGCAGCGAAAAAGAGAAGCGGAGATGTCACAAGCTGATTGGTTACGTGATGTCCAACATGACCTCCATGATGGTGAATGTGTGATGAACTATGTTACATCATAAGACATTGATACCATCGTAATACAACTCTTCACTGTAAGCTTATACTGGCCAAGAAATGTAGACAACACGTTTAAATTCCTGTTTACGTATGGCTACAAAACAGAAGCCAGAGATCTATGATATAACAGGAATATTAACTGTACTCGAAAACGATTTGGAAACAAGTATATAGGTGCCACACTTGCATTGTTATTGTCCATGGGAGGCAATGACAATTTGCCAAATTTTCATGGAATTTCGAATGAGAAACTATTGACAACTGCGTTGTCAGAACCAGTTATATTGAGTTCGCTTCTCAAATTTGAACAAAAACCGACCCCAGAAATGTATTTGTTTGCACCTTGGATATGGAGAAGTATGTTCAACTGTACACCAAACTTTATTACCCCAAAACATTGAATATTGGGAAGTAAGTACAATGCCAAATAGATTATCTCTTGACAACTTTTAATCACGAGGCAAACCTTCCTAATTTTGTGGGTTCAGGATGTTTAAATTTAAGACAAGATGGAACAACCATATTTAACTTAGGACCTGAATGTCACACCAGTAACAAGAACGACCTGTTGACAGTTCCAGAGGAAGTTATTGGCAAAAGCTGAAGGAATACGCCATACCATTAAAACGAAAAGCTGTTAAGCGAATCTCTGAAGACACACCACAAAAAGGAAAAAGTGGCAAGAGACAACCTAAAATGTCGACGCCAAGATAAGTTTAGTACAACATAACCAAACAATGATTCAATATTAATATAATTAATAAAAAAAACTTATGGTAACTGAATTTATAAACATAGTAATCCCCAAAGTACAAATAAAATACATGGTCAGAGACGAACAGGCAACCAAGTTACATATAAAACACCCCGCACAAAGACTATAATGAACAAACAAGGGTAGACAAACGTAGCACAAATAAAGAAAAAAATGTGTAAATGGATTTAAAAAACCCAGGACAGAAACAACAAAATGGCGAGACGCTTAACACTTCAAAAATAAAGACAGATGATTACCGACTCAAAAATTGGGGTTATCTCAGGTCCCCCTGGAAGGATACAAAATCATATTACAAAGAAAGGGGTCTCACGAGTGAGAGTCAAAACAGCTATATAAATAAATACATAATAATAAATACATATGAGAGAAATATGATTAAGGTACATATTCAAAAGAGATATATGCACATGATTTATCCTTTTTCTTATTTCAGGAAAATCCAAGACCGCAGAAGGCTTCCTGATTCCTAAACCTTTGTGATGTTGATGTGAGCTGTCCATTTGGGAACATTATTATATGAACAGTCTGTGTACATGTGGACAAATTTCAATAACTTTTTACCTATGATAAACTTTGCAATAATTCAATAACTTTCCGAAACGAGAGGATGTCAATACCTTTGTGCTTTCTGTATATGATAGAATTTGTGCATTTTAAAAATTAAGGAAATGGTTTATTTTCAAGTACAAATCACACAAATCATCATACATATAAAATCAAAATAGAGAGGATTGAACTTTTCATTTGATTAATTCAGACAGTTTATATCTCCACTGTCTCCTATGTATTTACTTTAAAATGCTAGACCATAGTTTTAGATATTTTAAAAGTGAAAACTTCTTCAAAACACTTTACGATACACAAGTAACTATTTTGAACTCTTAATTTGAATCAATTTATGATAGAAATAATAAAAAAAAGCAACAATAAAACCTGTATATAAATACTCTGGACATGTTATTTTGCTTGAATATTGAAACCATATGTATCTCATCAGGTTGATGACTTTTAAGCGTGCACACAAATTCCAATTGCAGCTGATGAAGATCAGATTACATGATATGAACTTTCACTGAGAATTCTGTGGTCAATCAAATTTAATTATTTTTTATGCTCTATCTGAGTTGTTCAGATATAGTTTGTCGCTAGTGTATAGGAACAAAGTCTATATACATGCTATTTGTACGAAATTTTCAAAGTCCAAAGTCCTTAATTTCGGCCAAAATCAGCCAAGCGGAACCAAACGTGAACTCAATCTGTAACTCATCATAGTAGATTCACATACTAGAGATCAACTCAATATGTGAAGGCGTTTAGGAAAAAGTCCGTATATAGTTCGTTGTTGAATGAAGGAATAATGGAATGACATACAAGGGTTAAAATATATGGCCCTGATGTTTCTCAGTAGTATATGTATCGATTAGTTTTTGCTTATACCATGAACAGTATTAATAAGGGACACTGTAAACCTTTCTGAGTTTGAACATTATGGTTCAAAACATCATGTGAAAATAGTGTTTTTTTTTTAGACCTAGTTACGATCAGATACCAGATTGACTCAGATTTAATCATACAACGAATGTCTTAACAAAGAAAAATGGAAATATATAAAAGCAACAAATGACGAAAATAAAAAAAAAAAGTGACAATACAAATAAATGAAAAAGATATACCACAGCTTCACGAATATCCTCAGACTTAACAAACCGTATTCCAAATATAAATTCAACTACAGTCAATCGAAATTCGCCTTCTTAAGTCAGCGGTTTTCTAAATTATGAGAAAGGAGGCAATGTCTCTGCAGAAAGATTATTTATATCATATTAGGTATTCGATATTGTTTTGCAGTTAAATCATCAGACTATTTTCTCTTGCTCAACCTGTCAAACCCGTTGTGTAACTCAAATGAAAGTCCATGTAATGGTGTATGACATATGGTTCAATGGTGCAATGGTAGAAGGTGTATGGTGCTATGGTGTATGGTGTAAGGGGAATGCTGTAATGGTGTAACGTGCGATCGGGAATGGTGCGTATGAATTGTGTACGACATTTAAAACTATGCAAAATATTGATAAGAACTGATTTTTATTTTATACATTAATTTACAATATTTTGATCAAAATTCGTTTTTTTAAATAAATAAATAATTTTGTAGTCGCGCTTTCTTTGAAATTAAATTCCATTATGGTGTACTGTGTAAGGTGTATGATGCAAAGGTGTAACGTGTATGGTGTAATGACACAGGGTGTATGGTGTAATGGTGTATAGTGAATGGTGTAATGGTGTATGGTGTTAGTGGAAGTTTACACCATCCAAGGACTGTAGCATGCGAAGAAGATAAGATTCATTCTTAAGTAAAACAATTTCAACTTTAAAATTGTAGTTTTATTTATTTAACCAAATTAATAGGTTGTACAAAATATGTTCGATTGACGTCAACGAGACAAGACCGCAACGATTAAAATAAGAACTAAAAACATTCAGATATTAACATAGACAATACGGTTTATGTGTTGTATATGATAATGCGAGTATAGAAAGAAATCACATTTATAACTTTTAATCCAAAGGTGTTTATCATATTTTAAAAGTTCTTTTCAGTTATTTCTTAAAACAAATCAAATGGATATAAATAAATAAATAGGTAAAAAATGAATAAAAGGTAACTGTATAGTTTCTTCTATACATTTATCGCTGTATCCTTATAATAAATGAATAGATACCAATCAATATCCATTATTTACAAAGGTAAGCTTTTGTATCCTTTCAAAATCCTCATAAAAAGTCGAGTGATTGTAAAAATCATTTTGTTTGCCAAGTTGCTTTTTTTTTTTTTTTTTTTTGGTTGATTGTTCATGTCCCTTTTAATGTTTCATATAAAAAGATTTATTTAAAGGTTAGACAATACTTGGTCATGTTATATGAATATGTCAAGCCTAAGATGAACCTGATTGTTTTAAATGTTCATAAAACATCACCAAGTATTGTCTGGCCAATTTAGGACATATTCGTGCAATTGAGTGGCATGAGACATTCATCCTTTCTCTTGGAATAAATCAAACCCTAGTATGAGTTCATTTTAAAGTATAAACATGGTTAATAATAGGGATGTAAATCATATGTAATGATCGAATAAAATAGAACGGAGATAGTTTTGTGAGCAAAAAATGATACATTGTTTAAAGCTGGAGATTATTTGTCTGCTTCGATGAAATTTAATACTATTATATCTTAAATTCCTTTACTAAGAAAACCTACATAAATCAGTTTGACTCTAGGATCTGGTATAATCTAATGATTAAGTATTATTTTACCTTCACCTTTTCACCTTTTCATTTATTCCTTCCATATATGTAACATATATAACGTTTGCAATATTCAAAACTAAATTTTAAATGCTTTAGTAATTCTATTCTCTTGTTGTCATTTGATTAGACAAACTCGTGTATCCATTAACGAATTTCGTCCTTCATTTTGATTTCAACGTTCTTATGTAACATAAAGGGTCAAAATAGGTACTCGGAATATTCCGGAGTGGACGGAAATTTTAATTATGGACACAGTAAGTGACTCCGGAATATTCCGGAGTGGTCGGAGTCCGGATCAAGGTGACTCCGGAATATTCCGGGTGAGGGAACAGGATTCAGGTCGACTCCGGAATATTCGAGTGGTCCGAATATTCGGAGTGAGGGAATCGATTCACTCCGACTCGGAATATTCCGGTGAGGGAACCGGATCGTCGACTCCGGAATAGTCCGGTGTCCGGAATATTCGGAGTGGGGAACCGGGATCCAGGGTGAGGAATCGAGATTCAGGCGGAGGAGGATCCCAATCAATATCCATTATTTATAAAGGTAAGCTTTTATGTATCCTTTCAAAATCCTCATGAAAAATTCGACTGATTGTAAAGAAATCATTTTGTTTGCCAAGTTACGTTTTGGTTGATTGTTCATGTTCCTTTTTTTAATATTTCATATAAAAGATTTATTTAAAGTTAGACAATACTTGGTCATGTTATATGAATATGTCAAGCCCAAGATTGATTGTTTTAATGTTCATAAAACATGACCAAGTATTGTCTGGCCAATTTACAACATATTCGTGCCTTTGAGTGGCATTAGACATTCATCCTTTTCCTTGGAATAAATCAAACCCTAGTATGAGTTCACTTTAAAGTATAAACATGGTTAATAATAGGGATGTAAACCATTTGTAATGATCGAATAAACTCATCAATTATACTAATCTAATTTAATATCAGACGCGCGTTTTGTCTCACCAAGACTTCATATCTTCAAATCATTCATATCTGACCATGTACAGCATGTACAATGACTAGTAGACCTTTGTTAGTAATTCTAATAAATTTGAAAACAAATTGTTAAATTCATTTTAACATAGAGCATTGTAGTTGTCATTGTGTTACACAAATAAATACGATTACATTTTGATCATCTTTTTTTGTTGGATAGTAGTACATGTATCGATTGAACAGTATTAATAAATGACACTGTAACTCGTTCTGAGTTTCAACATTATGGTCCAAATACTCATGTCAAAATAATGTTTGTTAAGACCTAGTTACAATCAGATACCAGATTAACACAGATATTTAAACGTACAACGAATATCTTCAGAAAGAAAAAAATAGATACTTACAACTCATGGTTACAATAAATATAAAAACATTTACATTTAATTTATTAAACAGTAAGTAACGCAATCAATCAATTATAATGTATAAAATAATGCAAATACAGTAAAATACCACAGAATGAACATTTACTGCTATTTCTGAAGGAAAAAAAAAAGTATTAAAAATTAGAACGTAAATTATATTTGAAATACTAAATTCAACAAAATTTCCTCCACTCTTCAGGAAAACGTTTGATAACGATACTCATTAAATATGTTATATAACACTTGACGTAAATAAAACGATATTATAGCAGTGTTTGTCAGTTAATAGGTCATGTTGCAGTGTCTCAAATACAAATATTTGACATGAATGTAAGACGAACGTTTATCTGATTACTGTTTGAGACGGTGTCAAACTCATTTTAACACGATACCACTTTATCAAAAGATATAAATATGTTATAATTTTGCAGTTATGATTTGATGAGTGTAGTATTTGGGATCTGTCATGCTACAATTCCTGCTTTGATAAGTAACTATGTTGATAAGAATAACTCATATCTAAAAGGGGATCATGTAGTTAATTTTACTGTTACAGGACGAACATTGATGTTATGCTATTTAGGTATTCTTATAATATCACAAACCAACATTCATCTTGGAATACGGATACGATTTTGGCTATAACGTACAAATATTTAAAACAAATAAAGAGAAAAAGTGGTGCTCTACAATTACAATTTCGATTAGACATCTGGTCACTAACACAAACAATGAGGTCTTATAGAGCCCCTTCAGTTTTTATTATTATGTTTAAAATCGGATACGAGCATGGAGCATTTCCTTATATATGAACCAATAACAGGTTGATTTTGTGTTTTTGATACAACCACAGAGTACCGTTATACGTTGATCAACATACGTTTCAACCATCGAATAAAACATGTTTAAGTCAACAATGACCTGAAATTTGACTCAAATCATTTTAGACATTCTTATACCAAAGATTCAAACCAACCAATACCAAAACTAAAATGAAATTAGTATACAAATTAAGGAAAAGTAGCTCGCAAGTATTCCGTTATTGTGATCACAATTCAACGATATCAGTTTTCGAAAGTGAAAATAGCTCGCAAGTATTCCGTTATTGTGATTACAAGTCAATGATATCAGATTTGGCTTCATTCGCCTTTCTCAATTTCATTCAAATTTTAACTAATGTGATGTGGAAAGACAAAAAATCTAATATACAAGGCTTAGATATACCACGAATATCCATGGTCTTAACAAACCGTATTCCAAACATAAATTCAACTGCAGTCAATCGAAGTTCGTCGTCTTAAGTCAGCGGTTTCCTAAATTATGCCAAAGGAGGCAATGCCTCTGAGAAATTACTTGGAACAAATTCACGTTGATGTCAGTTCTGCAAATGGCATTCTATTCAGATTATTTTCCAATATTACTATACTCAGTGAATAGAAGAACCTTTTCGCTCTATTTCCTATGTCATAACATGAAGACCCAAAGCCTTATTTATCTTGTGAATTAAATCAATGAACGTGTGGTTTAAAATATGTAGATCAAACGGGCATTGTTTAAGCGAACGTCTTACATTTTGTAGCAGCTGCGGAAACCCTAAGAAAACACAAACACAATATTAAATTTAGAAATTCGAACCAATCAAACCATTCAGAAATAACAACGACAATAAAATCAATAATTAAAAGATTTCCATCGAAACAGCGAACATTCTTATAATAAACTACATACAACACGTTTACTCGGTCTACACGAAGAAATATCAGGGATCTAATATTACAATTTGAAAATAATTTAGATAAAGTGTTTTTATATAATTTATTTTTAAAAAGTGTTTTAAAAAGTGTTTTTATATTTCATAAAGTGTTTTTTATATAATTTATTTTTCTTCTCCATTGATTGACAGGCATTTATACTTATTCATATACGATTGCTTATAATCAAACAATCCAGATGAATAAGCATAATCAAACAAATGAAAGGAAAAAATAATACGATACGATATAACAGAAAAAATTATGGACGAAGTATCACATTTTCACTAGTATAAAGATACTTGTAGTTACAGTCCAAGCATATTTATACATTAATAATTCACATCATTAAAATCTAATCAGTGACTTCCCAGGAGTTCCAGTATATGTTGTGTTCTTTACACTCATATTTTTTTTTTTTGAGGAAATATGCTTTTCTAAAGTCAAATTTTCTTTGATATAATTTTAAATCCTCTATATGAGGTGTTTTATCTTGCATCGTTGATCTGTACTTTAATATCAAATTGACTTTTTTTAATAAAATTTAGTTGATAGTTTTCATAGAGGCCAAAATGACAATATCCACATTTAGCGGAATTTTAATATGTGTTGCTTCATAAATCCAAGCATTTAGATGGTGTCAGATGTTTGCTAGAATATTACAGCCCCACAGTAAGTGTTCTATAGTTTCTGGTTCTTTCTTGCAAAATGTTCATAAATTACAAGGTTCATTTTAAAAGTAAAGTATAAGTACCTAAAACCCGTTAATCATTCGGTATTGAAACGAACAGAGCTTGTTTTTTGTTGTTGAAAACTTAGTAACACCATTATGATTTTTTCCAATCTCCAACATTTTTATTTAATATAATGTCCAAATTTCGATCAGCTGCAATTACAACTGGTATTGTACCTAGGTTTAAACTTGTGTTATACATGTCTTTTGACAGACTTGAAGAAAATGTTAATTATCAAAAGGAAAACAGCTTGTAGTTTTCCCTTCAGTGTTGATTCTTATAGATTGTAAGAATTTTAATGATATTTTAATCCCATAAAATTGTAAAAATGTTAGTTTAAAATCTCTCATATACCGAGTATTACAATTCCATCATTGTCTTCGTCATGCAAACCGTCTTTGCTTTCATTCACGTATTCAACCAAGACATCAATAAGTGTCCTGGGGGGTAAATTTGCCATCATGATAGCAACAATTTCTATGATATATTTTCACAAACTGTCATCTATGGTCATTGGGTTGTTTTGTAATGTGAGACCTTTTCCTGAAGCAACACGTGATACAGGATCAACAATGAAATTCCACGAATTTAAAACCCTAAATAAATACATAAACATTAAGACACTTAATAACTCTACAAAAACACGTTAACAGCAGTTAGTGATATAAATTCTCAGAAAAAAAAAATATGTATTGGGATTGTCTATTAAAGAACATCATTCTTACTTTCTGAAATATATAAACGAGGCAAAACTTGTTTTATCCATGGGAGTTTATCTATCAATAAAAACAATATGAGAGCATTCATCTGACGGCAAACAGGAATATGTGTGCCATGTCCGAACATATATCTTTACATACATAACATAGTTAATGAATCGCGTTTTGCTGTTCTCAATCTCAGTGTTACTTCTCTGCTTTCAACACAACCTTAAAGCATATACCTTCATATACGTTCAATTATTATGTTCTTTGATTGGTGATTTTGTAATTAATATACTGTCTAATTTTGTATCTTCAATTTCAATTTATAAATAGTTCTATTCAATATTCTACACCCTTCGCATTCAATTATTTCCAATCATTAAAACGTATGTCACGAATACATCGTGTAGTTTTTGCTCCATTTCTTCAGTTTGTCTCAAAATGAAATATAATTCATTTACAACAATATACGTGAAAAAGATTGATAAACAACAAACCATTTTCAAAACTTATACCAGGGTGATTATATTGATTTGGACAGATTAACTAAACATTCTATGTTAATGCAGTATCATAAAATACATACTTTTCATCATTGAATGTAATGTTTGATTCTGACCGAAATCTAGAACTTTGACATTTTGTAAGTTGCTTATCATGAAAAGGTTGGTTTACATATGTACTCGAAGGTTTCAAATATTTGATTGCCTTTATTTTATCTGGTATGGATATGTATTACATTCACATGATACATCCATTTAACATTCCTACCGTGATGGGAATAAAACTAATTTGGCTACTAATACTAATTATCATTCACTGTAATATGAATTCAATCTAATGGTCTTTTAATTAAGGTAACTATGGAATGGCATTAATCTGTGATGAAATGATTTAAGAAACATGATTCCTGACAACATGTGAAACATGAAGTTTTATCGTCAGGCAAATATCAACAGAAACACATGTAAACTTGATCTGTAACTCATCATAATAGACTCACAAACTAAAATTAGCTCAATATGCGAAGGGTTTAGGTACTCCAGCGACAAACTGTCCTTTTCAAAGCAGTGGGTGTAACACTCTTAACTGTTGTTTATACAAATTAGATAAAATCATAAATCTGTCATTACCCTGATAAATCCATGTGATACAGAAACTGGTATGTTAGTAATTATCTCAGGCACTGAAATCTGAGTCATATGTAATGAAAGTAAATAAAAATAAAAGAAATTTGTGTAGTTTGCTATACTCTTAGTGTTTATATTTTGTTCATATGTAAATATAAAATATACTACATTCTTGTGCATCACTTTAGACTTTTATATTCTGTTTAGTTCTAATGTACATGTATATATTGACTTTGAATGAAAACACAGATAAATGAATTAGTTGATACATGTGTTTAATCCTGTGAAATGGAAACAGATCAACCTTAAACAAAGAATACCATTCATAGAACAGGTAAGCTTTTATGATTTTATATCTATATAGAACTTTTGTTATAGCTTTACACTGGGACTTTACAACAATAAAATAATTTCTAATTTATGTTAACATTCTGGGATTGATCAAGAATTACTATCTTTTGAAAAAAAAATATACCATATATATATATATATATATATATATATCTTTATGAGAAGCTTGCCTAACCAAAATTTACTTTACAGTTTCGTTGTTATTTTTATTATGTTTTAAAAGGTATAGAAAAGGTGTTCTTGTTACATTTACTTCAATATTCCAAAATGTATGTCAACATAATGCTTTTCATTGTAAAATTTTCAACTTTTCTGTAAAATTACAACAGTGTTAAAATAAGGATTTTTAAATAACTATTGTTTATGCCGCCGTAGCCGAAGGGCATCAAGTCTTACCCTTATCTTTCTGTACGTCCATTCGTCTGTCCGTCTGTATGTCGTACGTTCCAAAATTAGTTTCAATCTCTAACTTTTGTTTAAGTCAACCAAATTTTGTGAAACGTATACACAATACTAATTACCACAAAACACAGATCAAGTTTGAATTTTTGTGGCGTCATATTTACCGTTCTAGAGTTATGCCTTTATAAATGGAAAAATTGCTGAATTTTTGTTTCCTTTCTCTAACTTTAGTTTGCCTAAACCAAATGTTATGCAACTCTACACAATGCTTATTACCACAAAAAAAGATCAAGTTTGAATTTTAGTGGCGTCACTTTTATCGTTTTATACTTATGTCCTTTACAAATGGAAAAAATTGCTGAATTTTTCGTTCCGTTCTCTTACTTTAGTTTGCCATAACCAAATGTTATGAAACTTATACACAATGCTTAATACCACAGAACACAGATCAAGTACAAATTCGGGTTGCATCACTTTTACCCTTCTTGAGTTACATCCCTTTATAAAGTCATATGTGGCGGGGCATCATCTGTGTCCCATGCACTTTCCCATCCATCTCTATTTATTTTTAATCATAGGAAGTAATTTATTTAACACAAACAAATTTCTGTATTCAGATGATATATACAGAGAGAGATATGATGCGATGGAACAATGTTAAAGTTGTCAACATTTTAAAGAAAATAATGGTGAGAATCTCTAATTATAGTGCCAATTATCTTCCAAACATATATACAATTAACTCTTATTTATGGGGGTTCAAATTTTATTCGTTTATGGGGTACTTTGTACCTTTTATTTTTGTTTTACGTATGAAAAGAGTACACCTTGGGACTATTTCAAAGTAAGCAAAACCAACTCTGCTAAGCAGTGTATAAAGTACTTTCAGACAAAAGATCCAAGCAAAAGATGTATTAGTACAATGTAGCTTTGATCCACCTGAAAATATAATAATTGTGATTTTGAAATGGTAGGATTCTTCTTGCAGTAAAATTTTGAAAGATGATACATAAATACATGTTACAAAAGGGGATGAGTATATGCAGATTTAAAGGGCCCCACCTCATAGAGCTTGTCAAATATAGATTATTTATACAAGACTTGTTTATGCCCACTACAAATTTCACATTTTTAAAGGTCCCCCCCTTTTCAAAATCATTAACATAAAATTATCTCAACCAAGAAAAAATCCTCTAAATTTGATTTTGCTTTTCAGAACACCAATCCTCTGTCAGTAGTTAAAGATTTGCCATTTGAGTCTAATGACCACGGGACATTTATAGAACTTGGGAAATTCACCAAATACTTACGAGACCATGAAGGCCATTCAGATACATCTGGTGTGAAAAAGCAATATTCTTCAGGGTTTCAAAATATAAGGATGGAATACGGGTAAATGAAGGGTCGAACAGTTGCCAGTTGCATCAGTTTTAGAATCATGTATCAGCATATGGATGACTTCAAGATTTGTCAAAACTTCTGTTCTGCTGTTATGGAATCAGCACTTGAAAGCAACCCACAAACGTTCTTAGGCACAATCTTTCTCTTTATAATGATATTATAGGCAGCAAATTTAGCAATTACAAAATTTAGCAACAGCTGATATCAACATAAGTAACAGCGACCTAGAGTTCATTGGTGAGGCATATCAATATAATTTTTCTTCCAGTCAATGGAAAAATACAACTGTTTGAATGGCATTTCCAAAATTACTGTAAACCTGAGTCTGGATCAAGCTACGAACATATTTTGCAGCGAAAGGATGATTTCTTTAACATTAAAAGACGAAAGTCAACGAGTCCAACGAATGGTTGAGAAACAGTTAAGATCAATAGATCTAGAAAGGTATCTACAGCGCTTAACGGAATACAGCTTGAGGTAGAGGACAAGCATTTGCCAGACCACCTACAACGGATATTATGACCTGTATAAAACCATATATATCAGCCTCCTGTACTATGTGTTGACTGTTCAAACACATGTAACCATATCCATGGAATCCATGTCCTAGTCGATCTGGCACAAAACCTAGAAATTCCCAGTCTGGATAATATTTGTGTCATCATAAGAGCATTGCTGCAACGCACACATTTTTGAATGCACCAGAAATTGTATTTCTCACAATTACACATTTCGTTCATTTAAGTTCCATTCCACCAAGGTTTACAGTAGGTGACCAACTGAAAATGGGCGTTTTGGTGATAACATATATCATGTATCCAGAACACAACATGATGAAGCAATTGAACCTGATGAATTAATGCGACCAAACTTATGTTCCTCCTGCTTTAGGGAATTTACATACTAACCGACCCTTTGGATATCAACCATTTTAACGTGTACAGGAATGGCTGCTGCATGTACCACTACCAGTACAGATACAACTTGCATACCTATTAGTAAAGATGTGAAAAATGCTGTCAGCATTGAACAAGTCAAGCCAAAGATTGCAGCTTTGTACTGTCAGTTTGAAGCACATTTAAAGACACTTAACCAATCGTATGGTAGAATAATGCAAGACATTTATACAGATGGATTATTAGTGAACTATCACAACATTTCAACTGTATTTTCGCTGACTTCGCATGTTGGAATATCACATAGCCAGAGGACAGGAGATAGAAGACTGAGGAAAAATGCAGACCCTGAAATCTGCTATTACCGTACCTTCATGAAAAAATACCAACTTACATACAGAGGGATTGACCAAGATGCTGAATGCCTTCAAGAAGTTTCTATAAAGCAATGTCATCTAGCATTACTAATGAACAACCTGGTTCACTTTACAATGAATATTGATCCACATCCTGGACAAAGCAGACCTAATCAGCTATGTACACTACCATTAACTGTTAAAGGAATACCAAAGAATGCACATCTAACATCTTGCTGGCACATAAATAGCTGTGATCAGGATCGTTTTTGCAGTTGCATGCACGAAACAGAACCAGGAAAGGATGATGTCAACAAAACTTTTCTAGAACAAACACCAGATGAGCAAGATACCAACAACATTTTCACAGAAAATATGGCATGGGATTTCAAAGCTTGTTTATTAAAGTCTCATTGAAATTCAGAAGTTGGCTCAAAGTACCATACAGTCCCAGAAGAGAGACAATTCTCTTTCAAACTACAGACAAACTGAAATGGAAATAAGTATTTAGGAAATAAACAAGATAATAGAATCAATGAACATAAGCCTAGACCATCTTGACCTTGACCAAACCAATCCTCTGGAAAAAGAATTCTGGACAGTGGAAACAGATACCGGGACAGCATTAGAACCAGAACCTTTGGTGACATTTCATTTTCTAGATCTATGCAGAGCAGAATTAAGGATTTAGATGATTAAACAGATATCAAAGGCTTTTGGGATGACCAACTCTCTTTAGATCTTTCTGAAATTCAAAGTAATATATCTACTGTCTGGAAAATGCAGAGTTTGAACTTCTGCATGAAGAAGAAGAAGGAAATATTGAGGAGCTTATCACAATGATGTCAACCTATAATGACAGTATTACAGTACCTGTTAATGACCCAAGAACAGAGTGTCAACCAGTGCTTCCTGTAGCTGCCCCACCACCTTTGCTTTGTAGACACCTCCACCAGCCTCTGGTAGGGATTGCGACATTTTGGTATTAAAGAAGGTACTTGATGACATTCTTATCAAAACAGATGTCAATGTTAAAGAAGATAAAACCATCTTTGCTCCAGAATATAAAATTGCAAAAAACTTACTGAAACTTATTGACAGCACAGAAAAATACAAAGTGTTTATTCCAGAGTTTCCTCTTCTCCATCTCCGTAAATCCAAAATAACCTATTTGATATCCGTATAAAACAACTGGACTACTTCACATTCTGAGGTACATGAAAGATGAAGAAAATGAAAAGGATTGGACAAAACTGCTTACTATCGAGAACATTGAAACGGCCACAAGAAACATTTAGAGGTTATCAGTTGCTCATCTTTCATTCTTTGTGTGTTATGTCTCTACACTCACAGAAGAAGCCGGTAAGGTTATTGAAGTTATGGAAGAGACACCTGACCAACTAAAAACATATTTGGCGACAACTTCGAAAGCTTTTGCAGAAAGGACAAAACCAGAATGCAACATTCTGTCTACATTTAGAACTTATGAGACACTGCGATGAAATTGTTGCTATTGTATCCGAGAGGATTGGCGGAGAAAATGGTTACAGCCTGTTGTTGGCAAATGTTAAATCCTCACTTCCATTCTCATTTCTGAATAATGCATCTAGCTATGCTGGATTTTGTATCAGGCTTTTGTTGTCACATTACAGTTGCAGCCATTTCATCAGAAGTTGAAGCATTCTGTACACATCTCCACACAATGACAGCAAGGTTAATTTTGGCTTTGACACCAACCGGAAATAGACCATAGAACTGCAAAGAAATGTATAAGACCTACTTCCACCATAAACTCAGTTTTGCCTAAGATGTCTACAGTTGATGACCAAGTTAAATACATATAATGAGAATGTCTCTCCTCACAGGACTTGAAGAAGTTGATGACACATCTGCACAGGACAACAAATCTGCTAAATCATGTGCATCAAAGTTCATCCAAAACAGTTATCATCTAATGACATGGAACATATTATGCGTACTGCCAAATTGATTATTAAGATGAATGCGTTGTCACATGCTGAACAGAAAATTCTAAAAACATCTACCATCCATCTAAACCAGATATTTCAGAAACTTTGTTGGACAAGACAACATATGCCCTTGGCAACTTTTTGATCAGTACCTCTGCACCAATGGTATATTAGGGTTGAGTGAGGAAGACATACCACAGATTACTGATATTGAAGGTCCAAAGTATTAATAAACCGTGCAAAAGTTATGAAAAGTGTCACCATCAATAGGGTAGATGTCAAAAAAACTAATATTAAACCAGAACATGTAAAATTAGAAGAAAAGGCAACAAAAGTGAAGAGAATGACAAAAAATCGAATGCTTCAGTACAATTCAGAATACTTGCCAAGCAGTTGTCAAACCTGACTGTTCTAAATCTACCGCAAACAAATCACTAGGAGTAAAAAAGCTTTGAATACAATATTGAAGAAATGCCTGACAGATCTAGCTTTAGAACCATCAAATACGGACGAACATTTTCCAACACTTAGCAATTTTCTAATGTTCAATTTAAGGATATGCCAAATCATATATCACTCACTGCCAAAATAGTTGTTGTTGAATTTGCAAGAGCAAAATTCAAAACCTTTACAAACACAGGAGAAAATTATTTAAGATATGTATCCTGCGGCATCATCAAGAAGCTCCTCAAAGAGTTACCAAGCGTGCAAAGAATCATTATTTGCGAGGAAAAATATTCTTTCACCCTGATATATTGAAGGCTGCAACAAGACAAAACGCCAATCTGAAGATCCAATTACAATAGCACATTTAAAGAAGGATGAAATTAGCAAGGGCAAATTCAGCAAAAAGCAGCAATATCAACTGGGCTGGGAAAGAAACAGTCAGCAACTACCTAGGCACACATTTGCATGAATTGGATATCCAAGCAAATGCAACTGTATGTAGGTAGTGAGGCCGTCTATGGACAGTGTGAATGTGAGGATCCTAACAACTGTAGCTGTTCCTTGTTTACCATACCAGCTCAGGCAGTATTTACAAAACATGCTGGGGTATCTGGTATACGAAAGTTGGATGCAATCAGGCAGCGAAAGGAGAAGCGGAGATGTCACAAGCTGATTGGTTACGTGATGTCCAACATGACCTCCATGATGGTGAATGTGTGATGAACTATGTTACATCATAAGACATTGATACCATCGTAATACAACTCTTCACTGTAAGCTTATACTGGCCAAGAAATGTAGACAACACGTTTAAATTCCCTGTTTACGTATGGCTACAAAACAGAAGCCAGAGATCTATGATATAACAGGAATATTAACTGTACTCGAAAACGATTTGGAAACAAGTATATAGGTGCCACACTTGCATTGTTATTGTCCATGGAGGCAATGACAATTTGCCAAATTTTCATGGAATTTCGAATGAGAAACTATTGACAACTGCGTTGTCAGAACCAGTTATATTGAGTTCGCTTCTCAAATTTGAACAAAACCGACCCCAGAAATGTATTTGTTTGCACCTTGGATGGAGAAGTATGTTCAACTGTACACCAAACTTTATTACCCAAAAACATTGAATATTGGAAGTAAGTACAATGCCAAATAGATTATCTCTTGACAACTTTTAATCACGAGGCAAACCTTCCTAATTTTGTGGGTTCAGGATGTTTAAATTTAAGACAAGATGGAACAACCATATTTAACTTAGGACCTGAATGTCACACCAGTAACAAGAACGACCTGTTGACAGTTCCAGAGGAAGTTATTGGCAAAAGTTGAAGGAATACGCCATACCATTAAAACGAAAAGCTGTTAAGCGAATCTCTGAAGACACACCACAAAAGGAAAAAGTGGCAAGAGACAACCTAAAATGTCGACGCCAAGGTAAGTTTAGTACAACATAACCAAACAATGATTCAATATTAATATAATAAAAAAAAACTTATGGTAACTGAATTTATAAACATAGTACAAATGAAATACATGGTCAGAGACAAACAGGCAACCAAATTACATATAAAACACCCAGCACAAATACTATAATAAACAAATAAGGGTAGACAAACGTAGCACAAATAAATATAAAGAAGAAATTATATAAATGGACTTAAAAAACCCAGGACAGAAACAACAAAACGGCAAGACGCTTAACACTTCAAAAATAAAGACAGATGATTACCGACTCAAAATTGGGGTTATCTCAGGTCCCCTGGAACGATACAAAATCATACTACAAAGAAAGGGTCTCACGAGTGAAAGTCAAAACAGCTATATAAATAAATACATAATAATAAATACATATGAGAGAAATATGATTAAGGTACATATTCAAAAGAGATATATGCACATGATTTATCCTTTTTCTTATTTCAGGAAAATCCAAGACCGCAGAAGGCTTCCTGATTCCTAAACCTTTGTGATGTTGATGTGAGCTGTCCATTTGGGAACATTGTTGTATTAACAGTCTGTGTACATGTGGAAAAATTTCAATAACTTTTACCTATGATAAACTTTGCAATAATTCAATAACTTTCCGAAACGAGAGGATGTCAATACCTTTGTGCTTTCTGTATATGATAGAATTTGTGCATTTTAAAAATTAAGGAAATGGTTTATTTTCAAGTACAAATCACACAAATCATCATACATATAAAATCAAAATAGAGAGGATTGAACTTTTCATTTGATTAATTCAGACAGTTTATATCTCCACTGTCTCCTATGTATTTACTTTAAAATGCTAGACCATAGTTTTTAGATATTTTAAAAGTGAAAACTTCTTCAAAACACTTTACGATACACAAGTAACTATTTTGAACTCTTAATTTGAATCAATTTATGATAGAAATAATAAAAAAAAAGCAACAATAAAACCTGTATATAAATACTCTGGACATGTTATTTTGCTTGAATATTGAAACCATATGTATCTCATCAGGTTGATGACTTTTAAGCGTACACAAATTCCAATTGCAGCTGATGAAGATCAGATTACATGATATGAACTTTCACTGAGAATTCTGTGGTCAATCAAATTTAATTATTTTTATGCTCTATCTGAGTTGTTCAGATATAGTTTGTCGCTAGTGTATAGGAACAAAGTCTATATACATGCTATTTGTACGAAATTTTCAAAGTCAAAAGTCCTTAATTTCGGCCAAAATCAGCCAAGCGGAACCAAACGTGAACTCAATCTGTAACTCATCATAGTAGATTCACATACTAGAGATCAACTCAATATGTGAAGGGGTTTAGGAAAAAAGTCCGTGTATAGTTCGTTGTTGAATGAAGGAATGATGGAATGACATACAAGGGTTAAACTATATGGCCCCGATGTTTCTTAGTAGTACATGTACCGATTAGTTTTTGATTATACCATGAACAGTATTAATAAGGGACACTGTAAACCTTTCTGAGTTTGAACATTATGGTTCAAAACATCATGTGAAAATAGTGTTTTTTTTTCAGACCTAGTTACGATCAGATACCAGATTGACTCAGATTTAATCATACAACGAATGTCTTAACAAAGAAAAATGGAAATATATAAAGCAACAAATGACGAAAATAAAAAAAAGACAATACAAATAAATGAAAAGATATACCACAGCTTCACAAATATCCTCAGACTTAACAAACCGTATTCCAAATATAAATTCAACTACAGTCAATCGAAATTCGCCTTCTTAAGTCAGCGGTTTTCTAAATTATGAGAAAGGAGGCAATGTCTCTGCAGAAAGATTATTTATATCATATTAGGTATTCGATATTGTTTTGCAGTTAAATCATCAGACTATTTTCTCTTGCTCAACCTGTCAAACCCGTTGTGTAACTCAAATGAAAGTCCATGTAATGGTGTATGACATATGGTTCAATGGTGCAATGGTAGAAGGTGTATGGTGCTATGGTGTATGGTGTAAGGGAATGCTGTAATGGTGTAACGTGCGATCGGAATGGTGCGTATGAATTGTGTACGACATTTAAAACTATGCAAAATATTGATAAGAACTGATTTTTATTTTATACATTAATTTACAATATTGTGATCAAAATTCGTTTTTTTAAATAAATAAATAATTTTGTAGTATTTTTATTTGAATGGTATTTAATTCCTTTTAATATTTTTTCAAAGCTGTTCGGTGTGAGCCAATGCTCCGTGTTGAAGGCCGTACCTTGACCTATAATGGTTTACTTTTATAAATTGTTACTTGGATGGAGAGTTGTCTCATTGGCACTCATACCACATCTTCCTATATCTATTTAGATAAAAAAACATACAAAGGGAAAATGAAAATTACAAGTCAAATTAAAACATAATGATAAAAAACGCGAAAAACAAACAAAAATAAGATGGTTTATCTACAGAAAACCAAACGATTTAGCAACACGAACGTAGAAGCATAAATTATAAATATATTTTATTTGTTTGGTTGTCAAATCTGAATAATGAAATAAAATTTGATACATTAAAACTTAGTCTGAAAGAGAAATAAACTCTTTAGATCATGCTTCTTTTGTTTATTAGAGATATGTATGCTGAATGTAAAAATACAAGAATGGTACAAGCGGGCAATTTAGCTTTGTAACTGACCGATCACAAGGGATCAACCAAAGAACATCTTCCCTAGACTCCATTTATATCTTCAGTTATATAACCTGTCGTTTGTTTATTTGCAACCTTAGGTGTCTTTGACGTTAACTTAACTTCACCCTTTTACTACAATTGGTGATGTAAGGATATTTATTGAATGAAAAGGGTAGATCATCAAAAGGTTAATAAATAAAGAACAGTCAGTAAGTTTTTTTCGTCCAAATTTTGCCAGTGACTGCTGAAACCTCTTCTGTTTTGTGCATACCTGTTTGGTCATCAAAACTGTTTTATTTAAATGAAACCCCCAACCCCCTCTCTTTAATTATATGTAATAAAAAAGAAGAGATGTAGTATGGTTGTCAATCTATCTATCAGGGACCAAATGACGTTGATGTAAAATGTAAAGTCACCTACTTATTTTGTTGGTGAAGGTTACATTCTCCCTCTCAAAAAGAACTGAGGGACAGATAATTGGTTATATTTGTCAACATAAAAATTATATTTACTAAACAAGGGATATATGATACAAAGTTATTACATGGATTTTTCAGTACAAACAAATCATCGGTGTTTCTTTGACTTTGTTTACTCAGCATAGGTTTCTGAAATGACCTTCATCGGGTAGGATCGAGAGTTTTGAATGCCCCAAAAATATAAACTTTTAGAGCAAAAATGGTAAAATGACTAATATAGATGCTGGAACATGACCAATTAATATAAAGGTAAAGAACGAACTGGCGATCGACAGTATAACTGTTCTTTGTGGTTTTGGGAAGGGTAAGAGGCTACTTGAAATTCAGTTTGGTAAGGATTCGTTAAGCTAATCCAATTGGGAGGGGTGGACAAGAGGGTCCCTGATTCCCACTTCCCTAATCCCACATCCATCTCCCTTACTTGCAGACGAAAATCGGTCAAATTTCTTTTTCAAGCATATCCCTATTTACTCCCGCTCTTCCCCAAGGTACCCGCGTCCCGCCCCCTCGTTCCCTTACTCCTGTCAACCCCCTCAGTTGTGTTTACCTGATCATAGTAGATGATTGAAAAATTGAATACCCCTTAAAATATCAGTAATAAAAAAATGGAAGACATTTTGAATTCGGTATTTTTGTTATACTTTTTTTCAAAATTCCACATGGAACTCGTTTCACTGATATCTATAACAAATATTTCATAAATTGCCGATAAATGACTGGGTATCAACTCCTCTATAATAATAGGACCTTAAATAGGTTTTGCCGTTTATTCTTTTGTGTCCTTATACGGTCATATAGCTCTTCGAATATTTATCTTCGGCTTTCAAATTTTCGGTTCTGAGCGTTCCTGATGGAAGGAAGTTGAGAAAGCGCTTTGACATCAGTATTTATAATTTTCATTTTCTCAACAAAACTCTAGGTGGTAATATGAAAACAGAATTTTCGAATGTTTTGCATGTCTTACTTCCACATTTACGTAGGAGGCAAAGGGCAACTCATTTATTGACCTTAAAAACGTTTATGCAATAAAAAAAAAAAAGATAGGGCATTGACTAACTACTAGACTAATAAGACTAAAGAAGGTTTTTTTATTACTTATATTTTATTGTCACTTTCAGAAGTTTGCCGCACCCTTTTCAATCTACTCCTACGCCACTGTTCCGTATTGAAGATGATTTTTTCATCTCATCTCTGATCAGGCGAAGTTTGTACTTAACTAACTTAACACAGATGTTTGTTATATAAATTGTGTAACTTTGAAAAATTTAGTTTTACAAAACACCACACGATTATAATTCGGATATGAATAGATTTTAACAGGTAATACAAAAGTTAAACAATTCTATACAACAGGTTTAGAACATATCGATCTTTTAAATACTTAAATATCCGAGTTGTAGGGATAGTTTAATACTTCTGACAACAGGTGAATTACCTACTTCGAGTCGGTATTAAAACCGACCTGATTTTCAAAACACTTTTGACTATATATTCTCAAATAAACTTTAACTTATCCAATCAATAGTTCTTATAGAAAAGGCCTTATAATTCTTTTCTGGCATCTTTTCTTATTATGAATGTCGATATTCAGAATTCATAGAATTTTTCATACTAGAAGAAAAATAGGCCAGAGATGCCAAAAGTAAATTCAAACGCATAAGTCGAAGACAAACTGACAACCCGATGGGAAAACACCAAAAGAGACAAACATACAAACGGACAAACAGTCTAAAAAACACAACATAAAAAACTAAACAATGAGCAAAGAACCCAACCAAAAAACGCTTTCATGTCGACCCCTCCGGTCTCAATTCTTATCCGGCCCCAACTTTAAATATTTACAAGGGATAACAATTTTATATATAAGACTTGTAGTTCCTAAATATTAATGAAGTGTATGAATAGAAAGACAATAAGAAAGAAGTACAAGCTAAAACTAGTTTAAATGAAGGAGAGTAAACCCCAAAACCAGCAAATATCCTTTTGTAATACTTTGTGAAAAAAGGGCGAATCAAGCTCAAACCCTTCTTTGCTCAAAAAAAGTGTGGTATGTGACCAACATGTTCGACCTCGGCAGCATGCATTTCGGAGTGAAAACAACGGGTATGATCTCAGATGCTCTGGATTGGTAATTAGCACATCATTCTCCACATCTGGCACCACATGGTAGTTTCTGCAGAAAGGTATGCATAACATGGATAACAAAGATATTTTCCTACTATCTTCGTAACAACAAAGAGTAGGCTATTAATTGAGAGGCGTAAGGTACCAAAGGGATATTCAAACTCATAAATCGAAAATAAACTGACAATGCCATGGCAAAATAACAAAAACACTGCAAAGACAAACAACAGTGCAAAAAACACAACATTAACAAGAGGCTCTCAAGAGCCTGAATCGCTCACCTGTATTTCAGAGGAGAAGATTTTTAAATGTTAGCAAACTTGATGAACAAATTGTGTAAAATTGTCTTTAAAGGGCAATAACTCCTTAAGGGGTCAATTGACAATTTTGGTCAGTTAACTTTTTTGTAGATCTTACTTTGCTGAACATTATTGCAGCTTACAGTTTATATCTATCTATAATAATATTCAAGATAATAACAAAAAACTGCAAAATTTTGTTAAAACTACCAATTTGGTGGCAGAAACCCAACAATGGGTTGTTCGATTCGTCTGATAATTTCAGGGCCGATAGATCTTGACCAATTGAACAATTTTACCCCATGTCAGATTTGCTCTAAAAGCTTTAGTTTTTGAGATATAAGCCAAAAACTGCATTTGACCCTTATGTTCTATTTTTAGCCATGGCGGCCATGTTTGTCAATGGATCAAAACTTCGGATACATATTATAAACAAGATACCCTAAGGAACATTTAGTTAAAGTTTGAAGGTAATTGGCCCAGTAGTTTCAGAGAAGATTTTAAATGTTAGCAAACTTGATGAACAAATTGTGTAAAATTGTCTTAATAGGGCAATAACTCCTTAAGGGGTCAATTGACAATTATGGTCTTATTAACTTTTTTGTAGATCTTACTTTGCTGAACATTATTGCTGTTTACAGTTTATATCTATCTATAATAATATTCAAGATAACAAAAAACTGCAAAATTTCCTTAAAACTACCAATTTAGTGGCAGCAACCCAACAATGGGTTGTTCGATTCGTCTGAAAATTTCAGGGCTGATAGATCTTGACCAATTGAACAATTCTACCCATGTCAAATTTGCTCTAAAAGCTTTAGTTTTTAAGATATAAGCCAAAAACTGCACTTGACCCTATGTTCTATTTTTAGCCATGGTGGCCATGTTTGTCGATAGATCAAAACTTCGGATACAGTTTATAAACTAGATACCCTAAGGAACATTTAGTTAAAGTTTGAAGGTGTTTGGCCCAGTAGTTTCAGAGGAGATGTTTGAAATAGTTTACAACGACAGACGACAGAGGATGACGGACGCCAAGTGATGGCATAAGCTCGCATGGGGCCCTTAGGGCCCGGTGAGCTAAAACTAAGAATGAGCAATACAAACCCCATCAGCAACCTGGGGTGATCTTATGTCCTCCGTCTTCAGATGGAGATGAAGGCATAAAACTTACATCTAACAGCATATGATTGGTGAAAGCATTTCTATATAATTGTACGCCTTTTCGTGAAGGTCTTGCATATCAAGGAATGTTTATTTATGGAATGGAAATGAAGAAATAAAAGACAAGGATTTGCATTAAGTAATCAAAGTAAACTTAAAGTTTGAAAAACAGCCAAAACTACCTCACTAACTTTAACAAATATAATTGTGGTTTTATCCATCAAATCATATATACATGCATTGAAAAGAAATAGATCAAACAGCAAGAATTTCAGTCTAAGTGAGACGAGTGGTATCGACAGGGTAAGCATTCCCTACTATAAATCTAGCATCTGTCTTGCTCTAAAGTCACAGATGAGAAACTGGTAACTAAATCATGTTTCAGAAAGACTGAAAATAACATTATACAAACGCTAACATTTAAAGTAAAACTACAAGTGAGCTAGTGTACTGAAATCAGTTCAAACATTATTAGTAAAGATACTGATTAACATGGGAGGAAAACAAGATAAAGTGAATTAACAGGTCTATGTGTTGCCTTCTGACCATTCCAGTGCTAGATTTCTGTCCCTAAAACAATTGATTGCCTGGAAACAAAAACATTCAAGAAATAGACTGTTGTGTCAAATCCTAATTCTGCTGAATTGTTCTGTCAACTGTGTAATAAGATTGACAAAAGATCGAGTTAAAAAAAAGATCAGAATATGAGAAATTACTGAAGGTCAATCATGCCTTTCCAAATTGCAAGATTTGTTAGTGTATTAAAACATATCATTCTTCTGAATTTTTGTAGATACACTCTTAAATTGTTAGCGTTTTTTTTTTGGCCAAATCATAAGTATCTCAGGCATATATAGTGGTACTGTAATTCTGTCATTCGAAAACAATCAGCCGTCCAGACTATTCTCTCATGCAGAAATTGATAAGATTTATGTAATTATAATTGGTCAAATGTGAAGACTGACCCTAAACTTTATTAAAGAAGAATAGTACATGTAGTATGAAGGATTTTATCAATAACTGGAGACAGGTTAGGCTGAAGGGCAATAAATAAAGGTGTAATGATGTAGATTCAATAAATTTTATTGACAAATAAAAGTAAAATTACTTTGCTTTGTTAGCCTTAATTTTATTTAAAAACATGATAAACATAAAATAATCTAAGACATAAAATGACTTGATTTCATTTTACCAAAAACTTGGCAAAGGTCAATACTCATCCATATAAATATATTTATCCCACAGTAAAAGACAATCAAAATCTACATACACAACAAGACAATGTCCTGTTTCATTTAATGTGGATTCATTCAATTTCCATGATATTAATTTTCGTGGATTCAGGGAATACTGTTTTTTTTTTCGTTTTTATCTAATTTCATTGTTTTGCCAAAGTATACATACAAGCCTATATAAAGTGAGTACTTCGTTGGACATTTAAATTTGTCGTTTACATATACCCACAATATCCACGAAAATTGGTATCCAAGGAATAATGAATACATTTACACAGCATTATGATAAACTGAAGAAAGCTTTTCTTATCAGCAGCTGAACCACACAAAACATACTGTTTCTGTGCAAGTCTTAGACATAGGTGAACCACAATTGAAATGTTTGTCAAAAATACCAATTTCCTAAAAGTTCCAACGCAGAATGCTTTTAATCCATAAAATCAAGTATAAAGAAAATATACAATCTTTCCTAAAACTACAAAAAATGGTATCCGTGAAAATAATTAATGGAACAGTCCTTATAAAAGTTAATAGAGCACAATGAAATATTGAAAAAAGAACTCATATGAGGATTGTATATAGAATTTGGTCAGATATTACAATTGTTTTTCCAATTTGAAATAATACAACAGCAAATGTGATATAGAAATGAAATATACAACATAAAACCACAAAAATCATTTAGTACCAAATATAAAAATTTCCTTCCACACATAAACAAATACTGGATTCAACTACCCCTCAAAACAGCAAGCAACAATCATTTAACTATGCAAATTAAATGGAACAAAAGTACTAATTCAGTCTGCAACTCATAGTTAAATAAAATCTTACCAATAACAAATAAATATGCATACACCCCACATCTCCTTTATTCACATTAAAATCACATACAATCAAGTATTACAATCTTGTGAAGGATGAATTTCTCTGTTTTTCTAGTGTATATCACAACAAGCTATTTAAAAGTCATGTCCACATGATTTGAGGAATAAAATAGTGATACAATGAAACAAAGCAGGAATATAAAAATGGGTTCTTAACATACATTTCACTTCAGCAGTCCTAAACTAGACTGGATAAAATATAAAATCCTATATTCATTCCAAATCATTCTATTGTATAGAAATAATTGGTTTCAAATGGGAAGTAGGTAGATCTTTTAAATATTCTGATGAATTCTAATCACATTGTATTTTCTCTTTTTATTAAAACTTTCAAGATATAAGATAATTTATGCATTCAACACTTATGTTACACTTTTAGCCATTGGTCAATTTTTTACTTTTTTTAATTTAAAGAAAACAGACACCAAGTGAGGGCCAGGTGAGTTAAAACTTTTGTTAACCAAATACCAAAATGTGCTTTTCAAAATTTTAAGAGAAACAAAATTAAAAATAATACTGCACAATCTTTTTTTTTCAGTAGAGCTGATTTCTTCTCAGATATCAAACTCATCAACCAACCATTCTTTGTTTCCCATGAAAACATAAACATCATTTGAAAGAAAAATTTCCTTAGTGATTATAGATTTTTAATAGTCTCTAGTCCATTGTGTTATGCCTGACTGACAGTCATATGGTAAAAATGTATTGTTCATTGATTTCAATAGTCTTCTGAATTTTATAATCTGACAGTCATTCAGTCCAGCATTCAAATCTAACATTGAACTGGACATTGTTGATTATCTGACAAAACATAGTTTTGAGAACTAAATCTATCACCAACATCTGTTATCCATGAAGCATTGTCTATAAACTCATAACTATAGAGGTTTAAAAAAGCTGTTACTCCCAGTGAGTAGTCTTCTCTTCTTTGTGGCTCCCTCTGTAGATGAGCTTATTTCACTATTATTGTTTGTTCGAGATTTCCTTTTAGGAATCATTGGCTCAACAAATTCATTTGCACTGCTATTTTGTGACGAAATATTTTCTTTCTCCTCCAAATTGTAGGTACTGTTTAGAGTTGTTGAAATCTACAGAAGAAAATAAAAATTACTCCATTTGTATTTAGTGTAAGTTCATCTAATAATAGTGAGTTTTTTTCTCTTTGAACGTTTCACATTTCTGTCATCCAAGTGCCTTTTATGGCTTACATTGTGTACTTCATGATATTAATCCTTGCTTATTATAAACGACTGTAGGTTACCCTGTAATTGTTCATTTTTTTGTCTTTGGTCATTATGGATAGCTCTACAACTTTTTAGGTTCTTATACATCCTTGGCTTTCTAAAATTTTTGGCTTTTAGCATTCCTGGAGAAGGTAAATTCAGAAAAGCTCTTCAGACACATGAAATTTACGTGTTATTTTCATTTTTTGTCTCATTGGCAATCATACCACTTTCTCTTTTTTACAATATGAACACAGCCAAATTTCTAAATTGAATCTTGGTTGTTGATCGTCTGGATTAGTTGTTGATCCTGGCTTCTATGTTATGATATTACCCCCTTGTACTTACACTATCATCATCTGGATTGGTTGTTGATCCTGGCTGTTCTATGTTATGATATTTCTCCCTTGTACTTACACTATCATCATCTTGACTGGTTGTTGATACTGGCTGTTCTATGTTATGATATTACCCCCTTGTACTTACACTATCATTGTCTGGAATGGTTGTTGATCCTGGCCCTTCTGTGTTATGATATTACCCCTTTGTACTTGCACTCTCATCCTCTTGATTGGTTGTTGATCATGGCTGTTCTATGTTATGATATTACCCCCTTGTACTTACACTATCATCGTCTGGATTGGTTGTTGATCCTGGCTGTTCTATGTTCCTACACTGACTGGAACATTTACAATGGTCAGAGCACACAATGCCTTGTTTTCGACAGCCACAGATTTTCTTCAGGCAGTTTCCTTTACAGTTACATTTTGTTATAGAATTTCTTGATGGATCTTTTTTTGGCTACAAGAAAAACTAGAGGCTCCAAGGACCCTGTGTCGCTCACCTGATATTTTTATTTACAATTGATGCATGATAAATGCAACTGTTGTACTGTCGTTTAGTTTCAGAGATATAAGACTAAAAGTGCATTTTATTTCAGCCATGTGTGCCATGTTGGCAGGAGGGTCATCATACACAGTGGTCCCTGGATATCCTAGTGGTGATTTAAACCAAGTTTGGTTTAATTTGACAGTAGTTTCAGGGAGAATTTTGTAAAATTTATCTAACGAAATGAAGTGATGAGAAAGTTTGTTGTGAAGTTTTGTTGTTGCACAACCCCCACCCCAAAAAAAACAAAAGGTAATAAAAATTATCATTTAAGGGCAATCTTTCCTATTAATAATTTCTGCAAAATTCAGTTGATTGTGCAAGGGTTGTATAGCCACCTGAGGTCGTTAAAACTCTCATTTGTTGTTGCAAAATTCAAGTGGTTTTGAATTGCTTTGTTGATCTTTTTTGTATTCAACTTTTAAACAACAAAGTACAACAAATATGATGACTGATACTCATGACACTGAAAATATGGTCTTCATTCTTGTGAAGAAAATGGTAAGGTTTGAAATATTTCTTAATTATTAATTCAATACCAATACTTTAATTTGTATTGGATTTATCCCAGGAAATGAGAACAAGGGACACAATTAAATTCAATTTTTTCCTAAATTTCTGATAAAATATAAAATGAAGAACTATATTTTTTAATGAGAATTTTTTTAATAGTTAATTGATAATTTGAACAATATTAATTAAGTTTTAGATCTTGCATGGTTGATTAATTTTCTCTCAAAATTTCTGATATTCTATTAAAGTTTTAAATATAATATGAGGCAGGCATTACCTGTGAAAGGGGATGAAGTCTGTATAAATTAGTGTAGGAATTCAAGCATCATTTGCACTTGAATCTGTAGAAAATGAAGCCAAAGTACTGAAACATATCTGACATTCGACCTATTGTTCGGGATTATAGTTGTGACATCATTTTCAATGTAAAGAAAGAAACACCATCATCAGGTATTAATGTGGTTTTTTTTTCATGTTATAGAATTATCAATTATTTTTATTGCCAGTACATTAGTAGATTGTTTTCTATATTAATTTTCTACTGCAGTTTCAGAAAAGAAGATTACAAAGGAAAACATTTTGTAAAAATTTACGAAATTAATGAAAATTGTTAAAATTGATTATAAAGGGCAATAACTCCTTAAGGGTCAACTGACCATTTTGGTCTTGTTGACTTATTTGAAGATCTTACTTTGCTGAACATTATTGCTGTTTACAGTTTATCTCTATCTGTAATAATTTTCAAGATAATAACTATAAACGGCAAAATTTCCTTAAAAATTACCAATTCAGGGGCAGCAACCCAACAACCAGTTGTCCAATTCATCTGAAAATTTGAGGGCAGATAGATATTTACTTGATAAACAAGTTAATCCCTGTAAGATTTGCTTTAAATGCTTTGGTTTCAGAGTTACAAGCCAAAATCTACATTTTACCCTATGTTCTATTTTTAGCCATGGCAGCCATCTTGGTTGGTTGGCTGGGTCACCCACACATTTTTAAACTAAATACCCTAATAATGATTGTGGCTAAGTTTGGTTGAATTTGGTCCAGTAGTTTCAGAGGAGAAGATTTTGTAAAGATTACAAAATTTACAAAAATTGGTAAAAATTACTTTAAAGGGCAATAACTCCTTAAGGGGTCAACTGACCATTTTGATCATGTTGACTTATTTGAAGATCTTACTTTGCTGAACATTATTGCTGTTTACAGTTTATCTCTATCTGTAATAATTTTCAAGATAATAACCAAAACGGCAAAATTTCCTTAAAATTACCAATTCAGGGCAGCAACCCAACAACCAGTTGTCCAATTCATCTGAAAATTTGAGGGCAGATAGATATTTACTTGATAAACAAGTTAATCCCTGTAAGATTTGCTTTAAATGCTTTGGTTTCAGAGTTACAAGCCAAAATCTACATTTTACCCTATGTTCTATTTTTAGCCATGGCAGCCATCTTGGTTGGTTGGCTGGGTCACCGCACACATTTTTAAACTAAATACCCTAATAATGATTGTGGCTAAGTTTGGTTGAATTTGGTCCAGTAGTTTCAGAGGAGAAGATTTTGTAAAGATTACAAAATTTACAAAAATTGGTAAAAATTACTTTAAAGGGCAATAACTCCTTAAGGGGTCAACTGACCATTTTGATCATGTTGACTTATTTGTAGATCTTACTTTGCTGAACATTATTGCTGTTTACAGTTTATCTCTATCTATAATAATTTTCAAGATAATAACCGAAAACGGAAAAAATCCTTAAAATTACTAATTCAGGGCAGCAACCCAACAACCCATTGTCCGATTCATCTGAAAATTTCAGGGCAGATAGATCTTGACTTGATCAACAATTTTACCCCATGTCAGATTTGCTCTAAATGCTTTGGTTTCAGAGATATAAGCCAAAATCTACATTTTACCCTATGTTCTATTTTTAGCCATGGCGCCATCTTGGTTGGTTGACCGGGTCACGGACACAATTTTAAACTAGATACCCCAATGATGATTGTGGCCAAGTTTGGTTAAATTTGGCCAAGTAGTTTCAGAGGAGAAGATTTTTGTAAAGTTAACGGACGACGGACGACGGACGGACGGACCACGGACGCCAAGTGATGAGAAAAGCTCACTTGGCCCTTTGGGCCAGGTGAGCTAATAAAATACTGAATATTTATAGATTACGATTAAGAGTGCATTCATTTTTTATTGGTAGAAACCAATTTTACTGGATGAAGGAAAAATTATGTTTTCATGGATATTAAGATTTCATTGTTTTCTCAAACTCTGCATACAAGGCTATAGAAAATTTGTACATTATTGAACATTTAAATCCTGAAACAACAAAAGTTAGTATCCCACAGTTAATAATGAATCCACTGTATATCAAATTGTATACATTTTGTTTTTCTTTAAGGCTGATTTTAGCAAACATTTAAGAAGTCAATTGGAATAACTGCCTTATTAAAGGAAACTTCGCAAAAAAATCAAAATTGATATTATGTCCATTCTGTGTACAAAAGCTCAAATTCATAAGTATTAAAGTTTTATTCTGCTAGATAAGAGATCACCATCAATTTTAAATTTAGAGTATTAATTCTCTGCATGCCGCCATTTTGATATCTTCTCCGTTTAGAAACCACGACAGGTCTATAAACCACAAAGGACCAAAACTACAGTAACCTAATGTAGTCGTAATTGCGTGTCGATATCTTTTCAATCGTACGGTTGTTTTATCCGACTTAATAACTTGATACGGAAAATGTTATTATTTTTTAAATAACCATGGTCTGTCGTTTTAAACTGTTTATATGGAAATTAGTTAAAAGTCAAAGTTCAAATTCATTAATGATCATGAATAAGTGTTCCGTGAAAATTATTTTTGAAAATCTAATTTCTTTATAATTCTATTATGCAATAAACTTATTTAAATAAATTTGGACCTTCCCTTATCTGATCACCAGCATGGCTAAAGGTATTACTCCCAAAGGTATTGTGAGGTGACACGTCCAGGTATTCAAGCGATTTCCTGTTGGGCTTGCAAGTTCATGCATCGTTTCACTTCTGAGGGTATTGATCAGTGTACACAGCCGATAACTTGTAACTTTCTATTTTGAACTATCAGGTGTATAATATACATCTCTGTCTTGCGTGTCCGATAGTGATATACAAGTCATTACTTAACTCATACGCTTGCTTATAAATAACATTTCTGGTGTAAAGAATATTATTTACAAAACTAGAGGCTCCAAGGACCCTGTGTCGCTCACCTGATATTTTTATTTACAATTGATGCATGATAAATGCAACTGTTGTACTGTCGTTTAGTTTCAGAGATATAAGACTAAAAAGTGTGTTTGAAACCTATGTTTTATTTCAGCCATGTGTGCCATGTTGGCAGGCAGGGTCATCATACACGGTGGTCCCTGGATATCCTAGTGGTGATTTAAACCAAGTTTGGTTTAATTTGACAGTAGTTTAAGGGGAGAATTTTTGTAAAATTTATCTAACGAGAAATGCGAAGTGATGAGAAAGTTTGTTGTGAAGTTTTGTTGTTGGGCAAACCCCCAAAAAAAAAAAAACAAAAGGTAATAAAAATTATCATTTAAGGGCAATCTTTCCTATTAATGATTTCTGCAAAATTCAGTTGATTGTGCAAGGGTTGTATAGCCACCTGAGGTCATTAAAACTCTCATTTGTTGTTGCAAAATTCAAGTGGTTTTGAATTGCTTTGTTGATCTTTTTTGTATTCAACTTTTAAACAACAAAGTACAACAAATATGATGACTGATACTCATGACACTGAAAATATGGTCTTCATTCTTGTGAAGAAAATGGTAAGGTTTGAAATATTTCTTAAATATTAATTCAATACCAATACTTTAATTTGTATTGGATTTATCCCAGGAAATGAGAACAAGGGACACAATTAAATTCAATTTTTTCCTAAACTTCTGATAAAATATAAAATGAAGAACTATATTTTTTAATGAGAATTTTTTTTTAATAGTTAATTGATAATTTGAACAATATTAATTAAGTTTTAGATCTTGCATGGTTGATTAATTTTCTCTCAAAATTTCTGATATTCTATTAAAGTTTTAAATATAATATGAGGCAGGCATTACCTGTGAAAGGGATGAAGTCTGTATAAATTAGTGTAGGAATTCAAGCATCATTTGCACTTGAATCTGTAGAAAATGAAGCCAAAGTACTGAAACATATCTGACATTCGACCTATTGTTCGGGATTATAGTTGTGACATCATTTTCAATGTAACGAAAGAAACACCATCATCAGGTATTAATGTGTTTTTTTTTCATGTTAGAATTATCAATTATTTTACTGCCAGTTCATTAGTAGATTGTTCTCTATATTGATTTTCTACTGCAGTTTCAGAAAAGAAGATTACAAAGGAAAACATTTTGTAAAACTTACCAAAATTTACCAAATTAATGAAAATTGTTAAAATTGACTATAAAGGGCAATAACTCCTTAGGGGTCAACTGACCATTTTGGTCATGTTGACTTATTTGAAGATCTTACTTTGCTGAACATTATTGCTGTTTACAGTTTATCTCTATCTGTAATAATTTTCAAGATAATAACCAAAAACGGCAAAATTTCCTTAAAAATTACCAATTCAGGGGCAGCAACCCAACAACCAGTTGTCCAATTCATCTGAAAATTTCAGGGCAGATAGATATTTACTTGATAAACAAGTTAATCCCTGTAAGATTTGCTTTAAATGCTTTGGTTTCAGAGTTACAAGCCAAAATCTACATTTTACCCCTATGTTCTATTTTTAGCCATGGCAGCCATCTTGGTTGGTTGGCTGGGTCACCGCACACATTTTTAAACTAAGTACCCTAATAATGATTGTGGCTAAGTTTGGTTGAATTTGGTCCCGTAGTTTCAGAGGAGAAGATTTTGTAAAGATTACAAAATTTACAAAAATTGGTAAAAATTACTTTAAAGGGCAATAACTCCTTAAGGGTCAACTAACCATTTTGATCATGTTGACTTATTTGTAGATCTTACTTTGCTGAATATTATTGCTGTTTACAGTTTATCTCTATCTATAATAATTTTCAAGATAATAACCGAAACGAAAAAAATTCTTAAAATTACTAATTCAGGGCAGCAACCCAACAACCCATTGTCCGATTCATCTGAAAATTTCAGGGCAGATAGATCTTGACTTGATCAACAATTTTACCCGTCAGATTTGCTCTAAATGCTTTGGTTTCAGAGTTATAAGCCAAAATATACATTTTACCCATATGTTCTATTTTTAGCATTGGCGGCCATCTTGGTTGGTTTGGCAGGTCACAGGACACAATTTTAAACTAGATACCCTAATGATGATTGTGGCCAAGTTTGGTTAAATTTGGCCCAGTAGTTTCAGAGGAGAAGATTTTGTAAAGATTACAAAATTTACAAAATACTGGTAAAAATTACTTTAAAGGGCAATAACTCCTTAAGGGTCAACTGACCATTTTGATCATGTTGACTTATTTGAAGATCTTACTTTGCTGAACATTATTGCTGTTTACAGTTTATCTCTATCTGTAATAATTTTCTTCGGCCAGGTGAGCTAAAAATCTTAATAATTCCCAAAAAAATTAAAAATGATAAAATAAAATCTATTTACATATTTTTCCACGGGTAAATTTGGGAAAATGTAAGTATATACTTGTTGTCAATAGTGAAGGACAGTTTGAAACATACAAGAAGTATTGATTTAACAAAATGTACACACTTGTCGATCATTCGTTTATACACCTGGATAGAAAGTTACGGAACTATAGATAGTCGCAATTTAAAATATACATGTATACATTGAACATAAGAAAGAAACATACATTTTGTTTAAATTGGGGTAAAAGTTTTGTAAATAGACTAGTCCACGTATGCCAACAGTATGTAATCATCGGATGTCGATGGACTATTGTATACCAAAAGAAGAAGAAAAAGAGAACCAATTTGATTTAAATACAGGTCGATATCTAACTTGCTTTGGTTCATCGAAGTTTAAATATGGACATAGTAAAATCACAGATTTATATTTCAATTAGATTGTTCTCGGAACAAAGGAAGAAATTCGTCATCATCACAATTGTTGGGTATAATGGATAATAATGTGAACATGGTTCTGAAAGTGTTTTATGCCAAATTTCCTGTTCCGACATGTATGTTATATATATGTCACTGGACGTAAACTGATTATCCACAAGGGATGTGATTTTTTTCCCAGGAAAACTATTGAGTATCAAAGTTTCAAATTAATTTCGGGATTTATTTTCTTTCTTGGTATTCAATAACAGAAATTTAAAGAATAAACTGCTTGTCCGCTTTAGGGTATTCTTGTCAGTTAAAACAGACTTATAATTATATACAAAAATAGGGAAAGATGACATCAAATTGGTTCTGTCTTTTTTTTAAACATCGTTGGTCAAATAGCTAAAGTATTATACGTTGTGAGACGAAGACTATTTTAATAGGGACATTCCGATTATGTATAAATTATGCTGATGTTTTCACACCTGTAAAGAATATTTGTTCGTAATTTTCGATTGCATTCCAAGAAGATCCTTAAATTTTTGTCAATTTTTTTTCAAATAGCTGAAGTATTTATGCGTTGTGAGATTTAAAATATTTTGATGAGAACATTAATTCCTGAATATGTAAATAAAGATCGTTTTGGATGGACTAAATTCTATAATTGCAATTGGTAATGATCTGTTTCAAATATTCAAGGTTACCGATTCTAATTTAAAATAGCACAATTTTAGTTCATACACTTGTGTTCAGAAGGCTATTATTATTTAAAATTTATTCAATTAAATTAATTCAGTATTTCATCGTTACAAAAGTATCGGCGGTCATAATTCATTTAAAAGTGAGCTTACATAAAATATAAAATATACAACGACTATCCAGTTATTGTGCGATTTAATTACTCCACTAAATTAATTTTAATTCTTTTTTATATTTTCTGTGTCTAAAACCAGCACTCCGTTTATCATTCATACGAAATGTTGTTCACACCTGGAACGGTAAATCGTGACGGCTACAATTCACTGAATGAAGATCAAAAGATTACATTACAGAATGCTAATCTTTTAATTACCTTGAGTTTAACCACGAATTCAACATTCACTAAGTGTCACATAACAATACACATTCTATTTCCACAGTACAAGTAATATTTGCTGGACTGAAGCAAAAAGGTCAATACAAACAAGTATTTTTAATACACTATCGATCATGTCAGTTTCCTATGTTTGTTTAAAGTATTTGTCGGAAAAAATCATAAAATGTTTTATTGTATGATTGACTTTTATTACTAAAATTGTATCAAAAATCGTTAAAACATAAATCCTACAATCTAATTTTAAAAGTTGCATGGCTATCACCTATTTTTAGTTGGTTAATAGCTACTCCGAAAGTCGTCGATGCGCTTTAAATCGCGTTATTAGATGGTTAACGAACAAGACTTAAATGAGATTAATTTCACTCCCGGCATGCAAAAAGACTTAAACTACGTCACATAAGTCAGGAAGTTTTGATAAATAAAATTAATAATTCCCAATTTTCTTCTTTATTAATTTTCATATCAAAATAAAACTTGGTGAATATGTTTTTTATGGTATTATGAACATAATAAGATGATAAGTGAAAAATCGCGAATTTTCCCTTTAATGATTACCTCAAAAAAAATTGAGAATGGAAATGGTAAAGATATACCTTATGTCCCTTTAGTTGTCCTCTAGTGTGGGAGGTAGTGGGTAAGAATTGTATTTTCCCCGATTGGAAATAATTTTATAAATAATCTGACTTGTGAATTACACCTTCTTTTCAAAATTTTTAGACTAAGTCTTTAATTAAAATTCAGAAATTATTGCGATGTTTTTATTATTGCGAATTATGCGACAGGTTTAAAATCGCAATAATTAAAACTCACAGTTTGAAATTCTTTATATGAATTAACCAGGGTTTTCTCAATATCGCAAAAATTTAAATTGCATTTTAGTCTTAAATGACAAAATCGCAATAATTTCTGTATTTACAGTACACAGTATATATTTTAAATCTTAATCTCCAAATCCTAACCTCGAATTCTAAAAATGTATTTACTGATTTCATTTATGAGTATGCAGGTCAGCATTTTTACTCAAGCTTAAACCTGTACAACCATACATGGAAGACAAATATAGAAAATCAATAAGAATTACCTTACCTGAACTATCTTTGAACTTTGCTGAAAAGAAAAAAAATTCAGAGTTAGAATTTTACACAATTTTGCTGTTTTCCAAAAGAAAATGTCTCTACCTACATTAGAATGATTAAATAGTGACAAATACTTATTCACTGGAAAGGGAGACACACAATCCTAGTTTCCAAACAGATCAGTCAAACATTAAATATTTAGGTATCTTTTGCCCCTCCTTTAATGTTGTCGAAGTACTGTTAAACTGACAATATATGTAAATAGACTATTCAAGCTGGGTGGCAAATTTCCATTAAATTTTCAATTATCTACTTCTAACAATCAAATGCTTGCGAGTAATGAAGGGTAAAAATTGGGAACATTGAATTGTATTACTGGTAAACTGAATGTAACACATTCAAATTGTGTATATCTTCCTTTGTTCATAATTGTAGTTGGAACTTGAACTTTTTTTAAACAAATAGATTCACACATCATGCACAGCTAATGTTATTTTTCAACAAAAAGTTTTCTTGAAAAGTATGTTTACAGACATTATTTGCATTTGTGACTTGAGTATCTCAGTACAAATACTTTTATCAAATTGCTTAATATAGGCTAGATAGGATCTAATAAATGTTAGACTCATTTCACTTTATCGTTTAAGCCCTCAAAGGTATAGATTATGCCTGGAAGATATTGAGCTATCAATCCAGTGAAATAAGGATTTTGATTGCATTTTATGCAATCTCCACCCATATAAAAACTAACTCCTCTCCCACATCTTCTATCTTCCCCCCTCCCCCACTCAAATTTTAGCAATCAAAAACCAATCAATTGATCTTCCCTGCAGTCTTGGACTTACACAAACACTAAGACACCCCCATCCCCATGTTTTAAACTTACTTTTCTTTTATATTTTGGTGTCCTCCACCATTCCTCATCACTGTTAACATCCTCCTCCTCCTCCTCTTCCACGCCATCCTCGTCATCACTAATAGCAGCAAAGTATTCCCCTTCACTCATAAACGACTCATCTTTTTCCACAGTTTTCCTCTTGGCCTGTAAAGTCAATAATATTAATTGTCATTTATAGCAGCCCAATTTTATTTTAGATTTAATCATAAATGTGTACAATTTGAACTCGCTTCTATTTGTGCAGACCAAATTTCAAGGATTGAGGAAAAATAGAATTTTTCATGAATATTTGATTCGTAATTTTGCTATACCAACAAAATCCTTGAAAACTGGTATCCCATGAATAAGATTGAAGACTTAGAGCAAGACCAGTCAGCTTGGGAGATCAGGTTTGATGACATGTCTTCAAGTAGGACTGTCACCTTGTTAATAAGCTAGTTCAAATTTAAACGTGGTGTCGGGATGGTCTAAGTAGTTCATCTACTGTATCACTAGCCTGTCAACACTGAGGATGTGTAGGGCCTGGTGTCTGGGTGGTCTAAGTAGTTCATCTACTGTACCACTAGCCTGTCAACACTGAGGTTGTGTAGGGCCTGGTGTCTGGGTGGTCTAAGTAGTTCATCTACTGTATCACTAGCCTGTCAACACTGAGGTTGTGTAGGGCCTGGTGTCTGGGTGGTCTAAGTAGTTCATCTACCGTATCACTAGCCTGTCAACACTGAGGATGTGTAGGGCCTGGTGTCTGGGTGGTCTAAGTAGTTCATCTACTGTATCACTAGCCTGTCAACACTGAGGTTGTGTAGGGCCTGGTGTCTGAGTGGTCTAAGTAGTTCATCTACTGTATCACTAGCCTGTAAACACTGAGGATGTGTAGGGCCTGGTGTCTGAGTGGTCTATGTAGTTCATCTACTGTACCACTAGCCTGACAACACTGAGCCAACAGGGGCCTCTGTGGCTGAGTGGTCTATGTAGTTCATCTACTGTACCACTAGCCTGACAACACTGAGGATGTGTAGGGCCTGGTGTCTGGGTGGTCTAAGTAGTTCATCTACTGTATCACTAGCCTGTCAACACTGAAGTTGTGTAGGGCCTAGTGTCTGAGTGGTCTAAGTAGTTCATCTACTGTACCACTAGCCTGTCAACACTGAGGTTGTGTAGGGCCTGGTGTCTGAGTGGTCTAAGTAGTTCATCTACTGTACCACTAGCCTGTAAACACTGAGGATGTGTAGGGCCTGTGTCTGGGTGGTCTAAGTAGTTCATCTACTGTATCACTAGCCTGTAAACACTGAGGTTGTGTAGGGCCTGGTGTCTGAGTGGTCTAAGTAGTTCATCTACTGTACCACTAGCCTGTAAACACTGAGGTTGTGTAGGGCCTGGTGTCTGAGTGGTCTAAGTAGTTCATCTACTGTACCACTAGCCTGTAAACACTGAGGTTGTGTAGGGCCTGGTGTCTGAGTGGTCTAAGTAGTTCATCTACTGTACCACTAGCCTGTCAACACTGAGGATGTGTAGGGCCTGTGTCTGGGTGGTCTAAGTAGTTCATCTACCGTATCACTAGCCTGTCAACACTGAGGTTGTGTAGGGCCTGGTGTCTGAGTGGTCTAAGTAGTTCATCTACCGTATCACTAGCCTGTCAACACTGAGGTTGTGTAGGGCCTGGTGTCTGAGTGGTCTAAGTAGTTCATCTACTGTACCACTAGCCTGTCAACACTGAAGTTGTGTAGGGCCTGGTGTCTGAGTGGTCTAAGTAGTTCATCTACTGTACCACTAGCCTGTAAACACTGAGGATGTGTAGGGCCTGGTGTCTGAGTGGTCTAAGTAGTTCATCTACTGTATCACTAGCCTGTCAACACTGAGGTTGTGTAGGGCCTGGTGTCTGAGTGGTCTAAGTAGTTCATCTACTGTATCACTAGCCTGTCAACACTGAAGTTGTGTAGGGCCTGGTGTCTGAGTGGTCTAAGTAGTTCATCTACTGTATCACTAGCCTGTAAACACTGAAGTTGTGTAGGGCCTGGTGTCTGGGTGGTCTAAGTAGTTCGTCTACCGTATCACTAGCCTGTCAACACTGAGGTTGTGTAGGGCCTGGTGTCTGAGTGGTCTAAGTAGTTCATCTACTGTACCACTAGCCTGTCAACACTGAGGATGTGTAGGGCCTGGTGTCTGGGTGGTCTAAGTAGTTCATCTACTGTACCACTAGCCTGTCAACACTGAGGTTGTGTAGGGCCTGGTGTCTGGGTGGTCTAAGTAGTTCATCTACTGTACCACTAGCCTGTCAACACTGAGGATGTGTAGGGCCTGGTGTCTGAGTGGTCTAAGTAGTTCATCTACTGTACCACTACCCTGTCAACACTGAAGTTGTGTAGGGCCTGGTGTCTGAGTGGTCTAAGTAGTTCATCTACTGTATCACTAGCCTGTCAACACTGAGGATGTGTAGGGCCTGGTGTCGGGATGGTCTAAGTAGTTCATCTACTGTATCACTAGCCTGTCAACACTGAGGTTGTGTAGGGCCTGGTGTCTGAGTGGTCTAAGTAGTTCATCTACCGTATCACTAGCCTGTCAACACTGAGGTTGTGTAGGGCCTGGTGTCTGAGTGGTCTAAGTAGTTCATCTACTGTATCACTAGCCTGTCAACACTGAGGATGTGTAGGGCCTGGTGTCGGGATGGTCTAAGTAGTTCATCTACTGTATCACTAGCCTGTCAACACTGAGGTTGTGTAGGGCCTGGTGTCTGAGTGGTCTAAGTAGTTCATCTACCGTATCACTAGCCTGTCAACACTGAGGTTGTGTAGGGCCTGGTGTCTGAGTGGTCTAAGTAGTTCATCTACTGTATCACTAGCCTGTCAACACTGAGGTTGTGTAGGGCCTGGTGTCTGAGTGGTCTAAGTAGTTCATCTACCGTATCACTAGCCTGTCAACACTGAGGTTGTGTAGGGCCTGGTGTCTGAGTGGTCTAAGTAGTTCATCTACTGTATCACTAGCCTGTCAACACTGAGGTTGTGTAGGGCCTGGTGTCTGAGTGGTCTAAGTAGTTCATCTACTGTATCACTAGCCTGTCAACACTGAGGTTGTGTAGGGCCTGGTGTCTGGGTGGTCTAAGTAGTTCATCTACACTAGCCTGTCAACACTGAGGTTGTGTAGGGCCTGGTGTCTGAGTGGTCTAAGTAGTTCATCTACTGTACCACTAGCCTGTCAACACTGAGGATGTGTAGGGCCTGTGTCTGGGTGGTCTAAGTAGTTCATCTACCGTATCACTAGCCTGTCAACACTGAAGTTGTGTAGGGCCTGGTGTCTGGGTGGTCTAAGTAGTTCATCTACTGTATCACTAGCCTGTCAACACTGAGGTTGTGTAGGGCCTGGTGTCTGAGTGGTCTAAGTAGTTCATCTACTGTACCACTAGCCTGTCAACTGAGTGGTCTGAGGATGTGTAGGGCCTGGTGTCTGGGTGGTCTAAGTAGTTCATCTACTGTATCACTAGCCTGTCAACACCGAAGTTGTGTAGGGCCTGGTGTCGGGATGGTCTAAGTAGTTCATCTACTGTATCACTAGCCTGTAAACACCGAAGTTGTAAGTTCAAACCCAGCATTTGATTCCAATCTTAATTGAAAATTGTTAATCAATAGCGCTGTGTTGTGATTAGATACCGCTGCGGTCTGTCGCAATACCACTGCGCTGACATGCGATAGCGCTGAATACCGCAGCGCTAAACCAGCCTGGGGAGAACACTGGAACATGATTGCATATAAAAACTATATTAGTCAAAATAATAACAATTGTTTTCATCATATGTTTTCTTTGTGAAATTATTTTTGTATGTTTATAAAATAGATCTGTTTTAATTATTAGAACAAAGTATAAGTATTAAGGTTAGACGAAGAAAATAATAAGTTTGACAACAGTTCAAAGTTACACTTTTTGTTAATCATTTAACTAGACGTTGATTTGTTTTTAATTTTCCTATTTTAAAAAAACAGAAGGTACTTATTATCCCTGATATTTGTAACAATAAATAGAGACTTAGATATAGGAAGATGTGGTGTGAGTGCCAATGAGACAACTCTCCATCCAAATAACAATTTATAAAAGTAAACCATTATAGGTCAATGTACGGCCTTCAACACGGAGCCTTGGCTCACACCGAACAACAAGCTATAAAGGGCCCCAAAAGTACTAGTGTAAAACCATTCAAACGGTAAAACCAACGGTCTAGTCTATATAAAAAACGAGAAACGAGAAACACGTATAAATTACATAAACAAACGACAACTACTGTACATCAGATTCCTGACTTAGGACAGGTGCAAACATTTGCAGCGGGATTAAACGTTTTAATGGTACCAAACCTTCTCCCTTTTTCTGAAACAATAGTATAACATCACAACATAGAAAAACACACGATAAAACATCAATTGGAAGGCTTAACTCAATGAAAAACGTAAATTAACACACTATGAACGAATAAATTCGATCTGTGATACCTGAAAGTAAATACATAGTTAATAAAATATTAGGGACAAACATTCAAGGCCAAAAAGCAAACAAACAAGTCCAAATAAAGCCATGGCAATACACCACCGCGAATTAGTATTAATCAATATACATTGTACTTATGAAAATTGATTGTGTATTTAATAAGTAATGCTATGTAATGCCATGTAATGCCAAAATTGAGGCATTACACATTATGTGCATGCATTACGTGGGAAAATGTAATGCATTACAGGGCATTAGAATTACAAATTAGCATAACCCCATGCCTTGATGCAACCTCATGATTATATTTACCTTTGCTTTGGATTTGGATTTGGGTGTAAGGAATGGTGATGCCACCTCATGATTATATTTACCTTAGCTTTGGATTTAGGTGTAAGGAATGGTGATGCCACCTCATGATTATATTTACCTTAGCTTTGGGTTTAGGTGTAAGGAATGGTGATGCCACCTCATGATTATATTTACCTAAGCTTTGGATTTAGGTGTAAGAAATGGTGATACCACCTCATGGTTATATTTACCTTAGCTTTGGGTTTAGGTGTAAGGAATGGTGATGCCACCTTATGGTTATATTTACCTTAGCTTTGGGTTTAGGTGTCAGGAATGGTGATGCCACCTCATGGTCAGCATCTATACTGGGCATCAAAGCAAAACTTTTCCCTTGATACATGGCCTTGGTCAGATGCTGTTTCAGTGATTCACATTCATCATTTTTCTTCTGAACCTCCTCGTGAAGTTTACTCAATTTATCAATCTCTTCTTGCTGTAATATATTTTAAAGGGATTAATTCTTTAATTTGCAATCAACTATCATTGTTCAATAACATACAAAACTATATGAAGGAGAATGCTCTCTTTGTTGAGCTAAGCATACACCCAATTGTAACTTAAGGATGTAGATAGGTGAATTAAATGGTTAAATCTACAATTTGAAATTGATACCATAAGGCAGAAGTGCATTAGTTAAGGAACAAAAAAAAAAAAAATTATAGGTTATAGAGCTCCTTTTCAAGATATTGATTTTAAAAAAATGGCGGGAAAAGGCTGACTCCGACTTTTACCTTATATTTGGATTGGTATTATTTGGGTCTCAAATCAAAAGAAAAGAAAAGAAATCTAGAATCTGCTTAAATTTTTTTAAATGCCCTTTTTTTAGCCATTGAAGTCTTATATGTAAGGAAAAATGGGTGATGTATTTTACCCTGTATCATAGGAAAAAAACCAAGGAGTCCAAACATCTGACAAAAATTCCAAAACCTGACCTAATCAAATCCTTAAAGTATTGTAAAACAGTGAAGTCATTATATTCAGTAGTTCCTGTGAAAAGTGTAATTAAAACATTTGTTATATTTGTTGTTCTCTTAGCAAGCAATATGGACCTATCATGAGACAGCAACCTGACACATCATTCAGATGTTCTAAGAAAGACATTAGTCTGCCATATTCCATATATCCATGCAATCATAGTGACATCACAAGTGACCTTTCTGCACTAGCATGCCCAGATTATATCAAACTGGTCGATTAACAAAATAATTAACACATTCGTAAAGGCTTACATAATTTTACAGTTTTTGTTATTTCAGGTCCAAATAATGGCTCTTATCATACAGTTCAGAAGAATACCTTAAAAAAAATGTGTCTATAGTACACAGATGCCCCACTAGCACTATCATTTTCTATGTTCAGTGGACCATGAAATTGGGGTCAAAACTCTAATTTGGCATTAAAATTAGAAAGATAATATCATAGGGAACATGTGTACTAAGTTTCAAGTTGATTGGACTTCAACTTCATCAAAAACTTGACCAAAAACTTTAACCTGAAGCGAGAAAGACAGACAAATGGACGGAGGGACAGACGAACAGACACACAGACGGAAAAACATAATGCCCCTATGTGCGGCATAAAAATGTGTCCACTGGATAACATACTATGCTCACACTTTCAATGTTCAGTGTACTGTCAAATCTTGGTCAAAATCTAATTCCTGCAAGTTTTTTTTAGAGTCCACATAATAATGAACATGTGTACTAAGTTTCATGTTGATCTGACCACACCTTCATGGTTAAATTCTTTGAACCGAGCTTTAACCTGATGAAGGACAGACGGACAGACTGAGAGAACAAAAACAAAATCTAAATCTCTACCTGGAATTTGATTCTCTGTCTAACGTCTTCATCTAACGTCACATTACTATCTACACTTTTCATCTGTCGCAACAGAAACAAAACCTGAAAACAAAACGGAATCAGAATTTCTTAATTAGATCAGCACCAGAACCTTTTTTTGTAACATTAAATTTTCGCATTAATATATGAAAATAAGTTATACCTATTAAAACGTTTAAACCGGCTGCATTTGTTTGCACCTGTCCTAAGTCAGGAACCTGATGTTCAATAGTTGTTGTTTGTTGATGTGGTTCATAAGTGTTTCTCGTTTTTTATATAGATTAGACCGTTGGTTTTCCTGTTTGAATGGTTTTACACTAGTCATTTTTGGGGCCCTTTATAGCTTGCTGTTTGGTGTGAGCCAAGGCTCTGTGTTGAAGACCGTACTTTGACCTATAATGGATTTTCTTTTACAAATTGTGACTTGGATGGAGAATTGGCACTCATACCACATCTTCTTATATCTAGTATAGATAGAAATAAATGGAGAATGTGTCTATTGCCCACAGATGCCACCGCTTGTTAATATGCTTGAGTCAACTTCCACATACAGATACAAGATTCAATTGTTTAAAACAATTTTGTGATTATAAGCATTGTAGCTTAGTGTATAAGTTTCGTAACATTTGGTTGACACAAACTAAAATTAGAGAACAGAAACGAAAAATTCAGCAATTTTGTTGTTTATAACAGGGCATAACTCATGAACTATAAAAGTGATGCCACCCAATTACAAACTTGATCTGGGTTTTTTATGGTAATAAACAAGTTTTTGGTTGAGGCAAACTAAAATTAGAGAACGGAAACCAATTTTGGAAACGAATGCGACGTACGGACAGACAAGGATAATACTTAATACCCCCCTCTACTTCAGCAGCGGTATACAAATTGTGTTTGTGTGTTTGTGTGGGGTGGGGGGTTAATTTCAATTATTGGAGGGTGTAATTTTTTAAGATACATCCTTTACAATTCTCAGCTGTCACAAATAAGTCAAATTCTAATGATGTAAAAAACAAACTTATTACCTTATCTTCATGTTGTTTTTGTATCCTGGTTACGTTGTCTTCATGTTTGTGTTTTAAATTCTCTATTTCTTTATTTATTACCTTATCTTCATGTTGTTTTTGTATCCTGGTTACGTTGTCTTCATGTTTGTGTTTTAAATTCTCTATTTCTTTAGTTATTACCTTATCTTCATGTTGTTTCTGTAATCTGGTTACGTTGTCTTCATGTTTGTGTTTTAAATTCTCTATTTCTTTCTGCAATTCTTCCATTTCACCATGTCTGTCTATGTGATGTAGTTTAGAATCTTGTAATTCACCCTGGGCTTTACTGCTATCTGCCCTAGATGATACTGCCTGTTAAAATAGGAAATCACTTGGAATAAATATAGACAAAGGTTAACTATAGTTAACTTGAAAAAATTTGGACCCCTATGCTAATTATTTATCCTGAATGGTAGTCTAACAACCATATTTGTATCAATATATATCTTTTTGACTTATTTATGAAAACAGAGCAAACAACATGCAATATATGAACAGCACATGTAAACCTTTTTTTCTATTAAATATCTATAGATATTTCTGTATGAAGAAATTGTGAAAAGGAGAGAGAGAAGGACAGAATAGGAGAGACAAAAAGAGATTTTCAAATGATTTATATTTGTTTTTCATATCTTGGTAAAACAATAGTCTCTTGTTGTTATATTCCTGAAACCCTGTAACACCTTAGTCAGGTGGTGCTGAAAGGGTGATGTAAAACCCTGTAACACCTTAGTCAGGTGGTGCTGAAAGGGTGATGTAAAACCCTGTAACACCTTAGTCAGGTGGTGCTGAAAGGGTGATGTAAAATCCTGACTATTGAAAAAAAATAGAAAAAAAAAAGATTAACTATGGTTGTAATGTAAAATTCAATATTCTCCACATAAATGTAGGGCTTAATCTCAACACAAGTGCACACTCTGAAATGAGTAATCTGCTTTATTAATGATTGAATTATGTTTTTACTACAATACTATAACATATTTTTAACATTTCAATGATCCATGAACGTCTATCACCAAGAAATAGTTAACCTATTGCTTATAGCATCTGAGAAACAGACCCAAATACGAAAACTTAACATTGACTAATGAACCATAAAAATGAGGTCAAGACTCAAGGTCAGATGAAACCTGCCATACACCATGCAATTACTCCATACACCAAATATAGTTGACCTATAGCTTATAATATCTAAGAAACAGACCAAACCACAAAAACTTAACATTGACCAATGAACCAAAAAAATACGGTCAGTGGTTCAAATTAGCTTTACAAAATGAAAGGTCCACGACTAATTGAATCTTCAAATGAAAAGTCCTCCTTTAAAATCAAAAGTTCTGTATCAATGTATAGAATGGGAGGTATAGGACTTTTCAAAAATGAAAAGCCTCTTAAAACAAGAATGTGTCCATAGTACACGGACGCCCCACTCGCACTATCATTTTCTATGTTCAGTGGACTGATAAATTGGGGTCAAAACTCTAATTTAGCATTAAAATTAGAAAGATCATATCATAGGGAACATGTGTACTAAGTTTCAAGTTGATTGAACTTCAACTTCAAAAACTACCTTGACAAAAAAACTTTAACCTGAAACGGGACAGACAGACGAACGGAGGGAGGGACAAACGAACAAATGGACACACTGACACACAGACCCAAAAACATAAAGCCGTTTAGTGGAAGTGGGGCATAAAAATTTCACAATTTCACAAAATGTGCTTCAGTAAATAAAATAACAAAAAGTAGCATTTAATTGTTAATTGTTAATTATTACCTGTTCTAGTAACCATTTCAATGCACACTTTGCTTCTACCATTGTGTATAAACTCTCCCCCATAGATCTTACCTGTTCTAGTAACCATTTCAATGCACACTTTGCCTCTACCATTGTGTGTAAACTCTCCCATATAGATTTCCCTTTACATTCTGTAAGTAGGACATATTTTCAATAAGATTTATGTTTTGTTTTCAATTTATAAATATACTGAAATATACATTATGTGAAAATATAGGCTTTTTATATTTGTTATGCCAGCCCTCATGAAAAATTCATTGCTTACTGGAAAGTTAATCAGTTTCTACAATTTTCATAAACTTATAAGACTTTATCCTGCAATCAGCCAACTATTGTACAAATAACAGGTACACAAATAAACTTTTGCTTTATTTGTACTTGTACAAATAAAGTCTCCTGTTACCCCGCTTCCATGTTGAGCAAGTGGTAATGCGCTTATTTCTTTTTCCATAACAGATCATTTTGGGGTCCTCTTCGCGGTCCGCATTTAAATTATGTCGATTTCTTTGAAAAATTAGAGGCAACGATTTGGATTTCAACAACTTAAGTTTCAGGCGTCAGGTGTTAATTGCAGAATAAAAACAGTATATATACATTGTCGGAAAATATAAGATTTATTTGTACTCGCTATGAAACAGGAGAAAAGCTTGGCGAGCCTCGCTTTTTGTCCTGTTTCTAAACATTGTACAAATAAAATTATGTATTCTGACGATGTACATATATTGTATAAAATTGAGAATGGAAATGGGGAATGTGTCAGAGACAACAGCCCGACCAAAGAGCGAAAAACAGCCGAAGGCCACCAATGGGTCTTCAATACAGCGAGAAAATCCCACACCCGCAGGCGTTCTTCAGCTGGCCCCTAAACAAAAATGTGTACTAGTTCAGTGATAATGGACGTCATACTCAACTCAGAAATATATAAAAGAAACTAAAATTAAAAATCATACAACACTAACAAAGGCCAGAAGCTCCTGACTTGGGACAGGCACAAAAAGTGGTTACATTTATAGACCAGGCTTGGAGGACAATAAAGTTATCATAAACATGTTTTAATAACCACACCAAACATTTTGTCATGCTCAGCAATTGATAGCTATTTCTCTTTCAATTTGCAAATTTCAGGAAACACTACATACAAATAATGCTTTCAAAATCTAAAATGTAAGTTTTTATTTCTGTGAAACCTTTCACGTCGCAATTTTCGCAATAATATAAACAAATCAAATATTTCGAAAAACTAACTTTACACAGCATCCTCCAATTTTACACTCCTCCCACTTTTGACCCCCTTTTGATTCTTACCTTGATCAGCATCAACAACCTTTTGTTGGAGGTCAGTTATCTGAGCATTCCTAGAAAGATAGAAAGGCGAAAGTAGAAAAAAATTCATTTTCAAAACCTTCATAGTAACTAGTAACTAGTAAATAGTAACAATGGAAAATTCGGGATTTTTTTTTTAGGAAGAATTAGCTCATATAATAAGAAAATAAGTTTTATCAGAATAACTAATCTGAGAATTCAAATATTGAAAATACTCAACCAATGACCAAATAACACATAAATTATCAAATGTATGTAGCAAATGAATGAATCATTACTGATGTTTGGTCACAAGCTGAATATATCTTAATATTTGAAATATTGAATAAGTTATTCTTTTATTACATTGACTTTGAATGTTATAAAAAGTAGAAAATGCTATATTTTTTCTATGTCTTTTCACAGAATTTTTATCATATGTGAAATTATAGGGTTTTTTTTAACTGTAATCAAATGTATAAATTCTCATCATTCATAAAAAAATCTACGATTGCAAGCATTAGGCTAAGTTTATTGATAGAATTTTGGTCAATTAAAACTTAGCTATAAATATTGTCATGATATCCTTGATAGAGAATTGCTACTTGCAGGAAAGCTATTAAAATAGGCTTTCCTATTTCTAAAGCTGAAGTCGTCCCTTCCAAATATTTAGACACAATCATGATTTGGTTGACCCTTATGGAATATCTGTGTCACAGATGACCGTAGGTATGTTCAAATTTTCATAGCCTGTAGTTTTTTCCCTGATTGTGTCGACACCATTGATGACACTTGTGGTGCAGGATGTCTTTAATACCTTGAGATCACCCTTTTTTTTTTTGAGGGATCTGTGTCACATGACATATCATCAGACATGATTGATGACACTAATGGTGCAGGATGTCTTTAATACCTTGAGATCACCCTTGTTTTTTTGGTGGGATCTGTGTCACATGACATATCACCAGACACGATTGATGACACTAGTTGTGCAGGATGTCTTTAATACCTTGAGATCACCCTTGTTTTTTTGGAGGGATCTGTGTCACATGACATATCACCAGACACGATTGATGACACTAGTTGTGCAGGATGTCTTTAATACCTTGAGACCACCCTTGTTTTTTGGGGGGATGTGTGTTCCTGAGTTTTTAGTTTTAGCTGAATTAGTATGTCTGTTCTTAATCAACTTATGGGTTTTGATTGTCTGCCTTTTTTCTTTCTTTTTTTTTAACTTTTTAAGATTTTTTTATGACAGCCAATGTCAAAATATATTATTATATTTTATGCAAATTTCTTATTATATTATCTATTCGTTTACCAATTCTTATTTCTACATCATTTCCTTCGTTTTGTTGTTGTTATTAGTAAACTATCTTAATTTATGGCTTTATTTTTTTACAATCGTCCTTCTCAGGCCTCTACAATAACTTTTTTTTCAACTTGCCCAACAGGACAAGTACATAACAAAACTTACTTGTCCGAATGGAATTGTAACTTGTCCAAAAAAAAAAAACCTTTATATTAACCTTTTCGCATTTTAGGTTGATTCAATGAACAAAATGAATTAAAACAATAGAACAGAATGTGATTTTATATCTCTTGATATCCTTTTCAAAAATATAAGTTCAGAACAACTGAATCTAGTCATGTCTAGTCATGTCTAGTCACAGGATTTAGGTTTTAGTTTTCATCAATGCCAAAGTCTCAACAGACTCTGCACATCAGGCACAGTCTGGTAGGCCTGTCAGTCTGCACTCATTTGGTTGATATCCTGGTCTTTTATGTTGATAAAATATTGATTATTATGATAAATGCCTTACTACAATCAGCTTTGTTTTTAATATATTAAAATGTTTATTCAAACACAATCAACTATTGTTTGTCTAAATATGATCAAATATGACTTTCTGAATTCTATGGTCAAATTGAATTTCTTCATTTTTATTTTTAAAATATTTTTGTTAAATAAAATTTATCATATACTAGTATTTATTTTAAAGCAGCAGAATAAGGTAATGAGGTACTGGTTTGTCTTGGTCCCGAAATGTCTCCAACAGTGCCGAACTGTCTTTTAAACATCGGACAAGCGTGATGGTCGAGCCCTGCTTCTAAAAACATAGTGCACACTTGAATCGATATCATAAGGCATTCATTTTAATAAAAAACATACTGCCCTTGGATGAAGGTGTTAGGGTGATGAACACACTCAGTGAAATAATTATCACTTGTGACTTCGTCTTGGGTGATAATTTTTTCCCTTGTGTGTTAATCTACCCTAACAACTTCATCCAAGGGCAGTATGTTTATAATAACATTGTATTTCCCTTCTAATGTCAAATTAACAAAATTCATTTTTTTCTACAAAGTATATTTATTCTGTTACCTATTCTGACATCCAACTCGAACTTCTTTTAAACTGATTTTGAATGTGCGTATTGCTGTGTGTTTTTTTTTTTCCACATTGGCTAGAGGTAAAGGGGAGGGTTGAGATCTCATAGAACATGTTTAACCCCGCCGCATTTATGCGCCTGTACCAAGTCAGGAATCTCTGGCCTTTGTTAGTCTTGTATGTTTTTTTAATTTTGGTTCATTTATATGTTTTGGAGTTTAGTGTGACGTCCATTTTCGCTGAACTAGTATACATTTTTTTAGGTAGCCAGCTGAAGCCCGCCTCCGGTTGCCGGATTTTCTCGCTGTATTAAAAGTTCTAACATAAAATTCTTTGAAAATTAGTAACCAATGAAAAATACTGATTCCTAGCCAGTTTACCTCTCATCAATCTGTTGTTGTACTTCCTCTATCTGTTTCTTTACATGTTCAACCTCAAAACTTGACGAGTCTAACTTTCCGTCTTTTATCCAGGCCAACTTCTGTAATGCAGAGAGTTCATAGGTCAGATATAAAAAAAAAATTTGTACAAAAAAAATTTCCTGCTTCAATTGAATACTTCACTCTTCTTTCAGTTACTGTGGTTTCATTATTATTTGTTAGATACAAATTTTCGTGGATTTTGTTGGTATAGGTGAACTACAAAAATTAAATGTTCAACGAATGACAAATTTCCTATAGGCTTGTATGCAGACTTCGGCAAAACCACGAAATTAAATATCCACGAACATGCAAGTTTTCCTTAATCCACGAAAAAAATTGGTCCCCATGAAAATATATGAATCCACACTATGTCTTTTGTGTTTAATAGAAAATATCATTAGACTACAAATAATTCCTGCATATTACACTAGGGCTATTAAGTGCCAATCTGACTTAGAATCAGGCAGTGGTGAAACATGACAAACAAAAACCCACTCAAGTTGACATTAATTTATGTTCAAAATGTATAATGGTGTACGAATATAACATTCGTTTCCTTGTCCTGTTCTGGTAATTCCAGATATAAGGCCAGACTTAAAAATATTTCTGATTGCCCAAACCCTACCCACCAGTCTCAGGTGTGGGTAGGTAGGTAGGGAAATTCTTTTTTATATATATTTTTAGAGAAAAATAGGGGTCAAAATTATTTTACCTTGTAAACAACTTTTAAAATGAAAGACTATTATAGAGTTTTGTATAAATTGTCAGACACATATATGCCAGGATCTATATGTACTATAAAGATCTTTTCTATTAACAGTTTTTTTCAGCATTCCACCTCAATGTTCACACTTTTTTCTGAATGTTTACATTGTAAATACAGACAAACATTTTAAATGAGTTTTTTAATACAAAATTCAAATACAAAACACTTGAACAAAACACTGTTGACAGAACTTCTGTCATAATAATAACATTTTAAATTTTGACTAGAAACATAATACTGAAATAAACTTGGACATAAATTCAAAATTACACAATATGGGAAAATTGAATCTCCTGTAAGTCCTGTTTAGAGATTCAAAATACTTATACAACTATGAACTGCATAACTGTCACTTTGACACTTAAAATTTGACTAGTAAAACTGACGTTTAATGACTAGAATCCTTTAATAAAGATGCATGTTTTTTTTAACACATTTTAGAACTAAAGGTAACAACTTAAACAAAGCTGAATCAAATTCCTGAACAACTTGGATTGGTTCCTCAAAATCGGGCTCGAACGAGTGTCCTGATCGGTCAGAGACAGTCACAGAAATTTCATCAGTTTTCCGTAGCATGAAATCGTCATCACACACTTCATCAAACACCTCTTTCCATGTTTTTGTGTTTTCAAAACGAGAGAGTTTGTTGGAAACTACGGGTTTTGATTTTAATCCAACCTTTATTTGTACTGATTTAGAGACGGTAAACATGTTGTTTTCATCCGTATCAATTGGAGGCTTTTATACATAACACAAATTGTCCTGTGATAAAGTGCGGTCAGATCGGATCAGGTTATTCTATGCAACAAACTCAAGACGGATACGGATACGACAAACATCTGCAAAAAAAAAACATCGCGAATTTTGAATAAAAAAAGATTTTGACTCGGGTGCTTTTTTATGGGTCGGTCGGGTTAGGGCAAACCAACCTATTCTTTTTTATGGCCTAATTTGGTTGAAATGCACTAGAAATTAACAATTAAGGGGAGCTAACTCCGTAATTTGCTATCATTCTTACCAAAATTTATCTAAAGATTTCTCGAATTACCAGACACGCAGAAAAGAAAGACTCAGGATGAGGGTAACTTCAAAATATGATGGTTAGGTCGGTGGGTTTTTTCCGCCATGTTTTGATTTTTTTCAAAATTGCCTGATTCTTTCAAAGACTAGCACTTAAAATAAAATCAATGAGGAAGGGTTGGAGGGACTTATAAACAGTCAGGGGACTTATTGAAATAAGTGATTTTTAAATCACTTATTTAAGTAGCAAATTCGAAGTTTTGTCACAAATTGTGATTTTGTAGTTTTACAAAAATTTTAAACACACAGGTTTAGATAATATCCTATCATTAGTAAAATTGAAAAAAATGAACTTTTTGCTTCTTTTAAGCAGCGAGGTTTATGCCTTTGATGCAATCATTTAGCTGCAAATTCTATTTTAGTTGAAAAAATGCTATAAAAATGGCTTTACATAATGAACTGATACTTTCTTAACAGATTTTTCCCAGCAGTGGGAGTATTTTTCCTGTAAAATTCAAGGTTTCATCTTATTTACATTGTATCATAGGTCAAATTTATTTGTTCAGTGTATGTTCAATGGTGTTAATATGTCCTTTGATTGAGTTAAGCTATTTCAGTTGATATTTTATAGTGTGTCTTTCTATGTTGTGATGTTACGCTATTGTTTAAGAAAAAGGGTGAAGGTTTGGTACCATTTAAACGTTTAAACCCGCTGCATTTGTTTGCACCTGTCCTAAGTCAGGAATCTGATGTTCAGTAGTTGTCGTTTGTTGATGTGGTTCATAAGTGTTTCTCGTTTCTCGTTTTATATAGATTAGACCGTTGGTTTTCCGTTTGAATGGTTTTACACTAGTAATTTTGGGGCCCTTTATAGCTTACTGTTCGGTGTGAGCCTAGGCTCCGTGTTGAAGACCGTGCTTTGACCTATAATGGTTTACTTTTATAAATTTTGACTTGGATGGAGAGTTGTCTCATTGGCACTCATACCACATCTTCTTATATCTATGTAATAAAATTCTACTGTTCGCAATCAAAATTTCACTGTTGGGGTGTTGAAATTAGTAGGGTTATTAAAATAATGATACTTAAAAGAAGTGATTTTTTGGAAGGAAATTGAGGTATGATACTTAAACAAGTGATTTTGATGTCATTATCCTAGATTTAGTACAAGGTCATCACCTGACATGACCCGGTCATCCTATCAACACAGATGTTGGTTCTGATAATTTTAGCAACATAATTAGTCCCTGGATCATTAGTATTCTATATTTAAAGCTACAATAAAATTAAATCACTTAGTCTAGTGATTAATTTGTACTACTTAAATAGGTGATTATTAAAGAAAGACAACTCTTACTTCAAACCTTTATGGACATCATAATACTTGAATCAGTGATTTAGAAAATCACTCATATAAGTAAGTCCCCTGACTGATAAATAACCACACAAAGAACATACTTTTTTGGAATAATATACTATTGATTATCTTGCTCTAAGGCCCAAAGAAAATGGTCAGCTAACCCTCCCTAATTTACAGGCTCTAAACCTAACTTTGTTTTCCTAAAAAATGAAGGAAATAAAAATAAATGATAAATATGCTAGATATATCTAATTGAAGATTTTGGTATGTTATCAACTTCAGGAATCACTTAAATTAGAAAATTGATCATACTGGACAATTACTGGTGTATCCTGTCACTTAATAGATTGCAAAGGAACATCCAACCTTAGAAGGTGGAGCATCCTCATGTCAGTCACTTGTTACTAACCTTGGTGGGTGGAGCATCCTCATCTATCCTGTCCTTCAAGTCTTTCAAATTCATCACCATTTCCTTACGATCAGACAGCAGCCTGTTCAAATGATATTTGGCCTCCCTGATGCTGACTCTGACCTCCAGCTCATGACTTAACCAGGACTACAATGATCATTTACATTTTGTGTCATTCTAATGCAAAGTTGTTTGCATCGTTCATTTCATTTCAAAGTATCAATTCCACAATTGATGGTCTCATATTTTTTGGTGCAAGTGTAGTCTTCTAGTGATTTGATTTAAATATGAAAGATTTTGCGATGTTTTCTCTCAGTCGCATTATAATGGAGATAACCGTATTGTTTTTGAAGAATAGTAGACATCAATTTTTTATTGGATGGGGAAATATCTAATTACTGGTGTTGCTAACCTCGTGTCTTCAGTAAATTAAATTTGCTACCATTAAATCAACTATTGATACCTGCAAATCTTCAAATACAATACTGATCAAATTATTCCTTCTAAATGTATATATTGAGTGGTTTTTCAAAAGGTTTCATTCAAGAAAGTTACCTTTCATCTTGTTTATGGCACAAACCACTCAATATCTATAGTAAGAGAAGATTTGATCTAGAGAGCAAATAAAGTAAGTGGAAGATTCCTGTAGAAAAGTATGATTTTTCTGCTTTTTTAATTGGAAATTCTTTAATTCACTTATCAAATGAAGTGTCATCATTCATATCTAAATAAGAAGCTGCGCTAAGAGCAAAATGATATGCCTGTTTTGTGCATATCGAAATTGTTGCCAGAATAAAATGAAATATTAAGAAGGCATTTTATTGGAAGTTAGTAAAATGGCACTGTAGAAAAAATTACATGATGATATCCTCTGTAATTACAACTATTAAAAGACCCATAACTCTGAAAAACATACCAAAAATTTGTATTTGTAATTTATTAGTAGAATACAGAATTTAAAAAAAATTCAAACTTTTTCTTTAGATGCTCTTACTTTGTCATGAAGATTTAGCTTTTATAACAATCCAAAACGGTTTACAAATTTATCATCTTGAAAAAATTAATCCCAGACTGTCTGGTAAATGTTAACTTTAAAAAACTTAAGTCCATCTATCAGAAAAATACTGAAAATGAAAAACTACATGTATGAAGGTTTGAAATTTGACAAAGTAATTGATGTGCAACAAACTTTAAGCCATTTCAATTGATATTTTATAGTGTGTCTTTTTATGTTGTTATGTTACACTACTGTCTCGGGTTAGGCTGAAGGTTGGTGCCTATTAAAACGTTTAAACCTGCTGCATTTTTATGCACCTGTCCTAAGTCAGGAGCCTGTTGTTCAGTGGTTGTCGTTTGTTGGTGTGGTTCATAGGTGTATCTCGTTTTTTAGATTTGACAGTTGGTTTCCTGTTTGAATTGTTTTACACTAGTCATTTTGGGCTGTTCGGTGTGAGCCAAGGCTCGGTGTTGAAGGCCGTACTTTGACCTATAATTGTTACTTTTTATACATTGTGACTTGGATGGAGAGTTGTCTCATTGGCACTCATACCACATCTTCTTATTTATATTTAACCCCAGACTGTATCTACTTGTTAACTGTAAAAAAAAATAAGTCCATTTATTAGTAAAATTCTGCTCTTGATACTATATTTTGGTCATAAACAAGCTTCTGTCCAAATTTCATAAAATTCCATGGAGGTTTGACAAAGTTATTGATGTCCAAGAAAACTTTAACCACAGACTGAACCTAAATGTTGAAGCCGCCGACAACGACAATGGAATTTAGTATCCCTATGTCTCACTTTCGTGACATTTGACAAAAAACTGTCAGAGTCAAAAGCAAACCTGCATTCACCAATCTCAATAACAGTGTAGAAATATAATCCAAGCATTCAAGAGCTAGATTTTTACCTCTTTGTTTAACAAAAGCATCTTGTGTTCACCTGACAAAGACACTCTGCTTTACAACATTAAGTAACTGTAATTTGACCTACCCTAACCCTATTTCCTATACTGGTTGTGTCATATTTTTCAAATTTCTCATTTCTCTCTTGCTGAACTTGTTTCTGTTTCACTAAAGCTTCCTTCAATCTCTTGTTTGCTGCAGCAGCCTAAAAATAAGTAAATACAGCTATAAACTAAACAGAACAAAAAACAAAATACAGCCATAAACTAAACAGAACATAAAACAAGTAAACTTGACAAAATTGAACTGATCATGTTTTGGGGAAGGTTAACTTACTGGTAGTAAGACCTGTCACAGCCAGGCTAGGGAACTAGGTAGGCATATGTAATAAGTGTTTTCCTCAGAAATTTCTTATATCATCCTGGTAAACAGGAAATCATAAAATACCATCTTGTTTCTAGAAACTATAGCATCACATCCACAACACTATCTATAAGAAGCTGATTTCAGATAGCATCACATTACCATGATGCTAAAAGGCCCTGGGGAGAACAGTGTGTAATATGTGCTGATACAGCGTGATTAATGTCCTCCTTTACACCATTACTCAAGAAAGGAGGCTTATACAGAGCATACATACAAAATAGGAAATTAAAACTATGATTTAACAGACTATAAAATGATGAAATTTGAATAAAAAGTGAGGAAAACAGATTTCTTAAGATGTAACCAAATAACACAATCTGTTATAAAAGATAAGCAGATCAACTTTCTGTAAATAATTTTATGAGGCAAAAATGTACAACCAGAAACACCTCTTTTATTCAATGCTCAACTAGGTGGTTAAAACATTAGAACAACATGAGGGTACATTCTTACTTTATGTCCTTTCCTTATTAAAATGCTGTATAATTCCCCTATGTGAACCTCTATAAATCTTGTTTATTAGTCTTCCTTTCTGTTTAAAATGTTCTATTGTTTCCCCCTCCCCCTGTGAACCTCTATAAATCTTGCTTACCTCTTCTCCCTTTCTTTTCAGAATGCTTTGTTGTTTCTGGTTTTCTCTCTGTAACTTGGCAATCTCACAATCCCTTTTTCTTCCCTATTAAATCACATTAATATTTCATAGTCACTAAATAAATGTAAATAATTTTCATCAGTCTATCAGAAATACTACATCTTATGTGGACTTTGCTTTTCCCGTCCTTTCATAGTGTGCATCCTACCAATGTCCACCCAAATTATATTGAATACTAACATTTATCTACTGATACCATAGACTGATTGATGTTTGCTTAATGCCACCTCAGTACAAACAGCTTTATTACCGCAAAACATCATACAAAAATAAGGAAATGCGGTCTCATTGCCAATGAGACAACTATCAATTTAAGTCCAAAGAATAAAGATGTAAACAATTACAATATAATTGTACGAATATTTGGACAAAAAAAGTGTTCAAAGCATTCAGAGAAAAGGTCCTTAATCATGATAAATCAGGCATTGAAATGAAATTTCATGCTTTGTGGAGGCTGTGAAAAGTTTCTCCATGCATGAAATATTTGCCCCAATATTCTGACAATTATGGCGTGTTTTATATTCTTGACATTAAACTTTTGTTGTACAATTTTTCTCTATGGTCTGTTTGTTTATCAAATTGTTTTGCAGTTCACCTGAAAATGTGCTCTATTCATACATTATTTCCACCCGAATTAGCTTGATGTTCCCCGATATAATGTTTGTATTATTTCTGTTTCAATACAATAAAATTGATTAGGCAAATAATGAGAGTATTTATCAAATTTCGTTGCCAATAAGTCTGTTGTTTGTTAATAGTTGCCCCTAATCTATGTTCTTCAATACAGATGTTGTTTTATCAATAACTAGCAAAGAATTCCACTTACTGTCACTTTGAGATGAAGCACAGTAAAAAAAACACTGGTCCTTTGCTTTTGGTTTTTGAAGTTGGATTAGGATTTTAAAGTGTCATGAAAAAATAAACCATATTCCTTTTTTTTTTTTTTATCTTTTTTAGTTCCTTCTTTTCTCCTCACATGTATTTGAATAAAAAAAATTCCAAAGAAAAACCTTTTGTTGTAACTGCATGACTTCTTTTTCTTTTTTCATCTTCCATCGTCTAAATTCATCTGCATCTTCTTTCATCTGTTTCATCAACTTAACTCTCTGTTGTTTCATACCCTAAAATTATACACATACTTCTAATATTTGTAAATTAAACAAGACATAAGTTACACTTACTAGACATCATAATTGAATTTGTAACACCATATTTTCATACTCAAGTAATATTTCTAGAATAACTTAAATAAGCTTATCTGACAATAATCATAACTACATATTATAAGCCAAATACTAAGTGTAAACAACTTTAACGAACCATCGTTAATCATAGTAAACTTAATAACATACACACTTTTATAATCACATTCACTAAGAATATGAAATTAATTACCTATTATAGCTTTACAATATCTAGGCTTTGTAGATGACTTATTGACCATGATCAAGCAAATGTTTAAACATCTTATTAGAATTGCTAAACTCATGATGAATTAATCAAATTAATTTACTTATTCGAAATTGATATAATGTATTATTACTGCAAATCAAAACTAAGTGAATAACAGATGTAAAATATCTAAAAAGTCTATGAATAGGACAGCTGGATCATTGTCTACTAAATTCGATATTACATTTTACATCCTAGATTAATTATATAAACGATCGACTAATACATCTGAATAGCTTTTGAAACTTCTCATGTTAAACAATTGACATGAAATGTTACATTTCAGATTATAGCAGAATTTGAATTATAAATTTCTATGAAAAGTCTTGCAAGATTTTTCTGTAATAATCTAATTTGTTGTGATCATTTTGACAGAATGTTGTGATTAAACTAACTTGTTTGTAATAATATTTTGAAGATTATGTCATAACTAACACAATTTCACTTTTCACTTGAACTGCCTTCTTAACGCTTGACTTCCATTAAACATGGATATCAAAATCTTGATGATATAGGAATTACATTTAGAGATCTCATTATATAGATAGACTAGTAGTCACTATTTGGAAACTTTAACATATCTATTAATTCATCCATGATTTACATGTTTCTACCTAAATAATACATGTTGACTCATGTACATGTAGATTTCAAACAGATTATATTATGATTTGACGATTGCCTCATTCAAATAGAATTCTACCTTTACATTCCATTGTAGTTTACAATTCAATTCAAACATTCCAAGTAATTAACAGCAATATCAGCTACGATCACTAACAATTATAATTTTAATAAATGATATTACTTCATTAAGTAAGGTATAGTTTATGTACTTAGAATATATTTAACAAGTTTAGTCATTCAAATTAAGTCACTTTCTAAGTTTTCATTCAATTGACGTTTTTGGCTTGACATAACACTGTTCAAATACGATTCAAAGTTTTCCATTAATAGTTTATAGTTAAGTTCATAGGTTCCATATTACAATTAGTCTCACGCAATCTAGAAAAGTCAACAATCATTCAGGTACAGATTTGAATTAGGTTCTATTGTTCATCTAGCTTTATTATTGATACAATTGTCCGATGTATGTTAGTTGAACGATACAGTAAACAATTTGATCATAAGAATCCAGGGTTTAGGACCATTTTTAGAATAATAGCATTTTATATCTGCTGAATTCAGTATTAGATACCCTTTAGTGACTTAAGTCTCTTCCTATGAAAATGTTATATAGGTGTGAAAGAGTATTAGAACAATGAATTTACACGTTTCTATTCCCAAAAGTCGTGCATTCTAGTCTTTATACAATTATAGCTACTGCTAAATTATTACTATTCTAGTTGTAATTTTAAATAGAAAATTGTCTGATATTATCATACTATTTATCAAAAGGTTTCATAATTTATGTTATCATCTTTTGAATCATCAGTTTAAGATGATTAATTTGAATTATGCAATTCATGCTATTTCACATGATATAATGTTATGATCAATTACTTGTAATGTGTTGAATATTATTCACATCAGTATTATTTATTAGAATAAATTTAAAGTTTAATTAATTTAATTAATGTTGTCATTAATTCATTGATGTATCACTGATAATTATATTAATTTATATGACTAATGTATTATCCAGATATTATGTAATTTTCAACTTAACGGAATTGTCTTACATTATCACTTTCATATTTATTCTTCGATTATTAAATATTGACAATGATATAGAAATTAAAGCTATAAACAATTTATTTGAAATATACAATATGATTTAACTATATTTACGTTTCTATATTGATTTTATGTATAGTCTAACAATTACTAAACATTTAATATGAACAGCTTCATTGAAACTATTACGTTTATCGTAATATGCTTACCTTAAGAATAGTTAAATTTAGATATCATGCAAATTTGTACTAATTACAAGCCACTAAACAGAATACCGAATCATATGTTCTCAGACATTTACGCGATAAGCCCACGAATGAACTTATAACCTACATTTAGTAACCTTCAGGAGTGATTCAAGGTAAAAGCTGTCATTACATTACGTAATTCATAATTGTACTTGCAAATAGGATTATATCTAATACATTTAACGTTATTATAACATTGCAAATCGAATTGAATACTATTAAATCTTACTGTTAGCGTGAGGTTTTGCATAATACACTTGACCGTACATCATATGGATTTCAGCAAGCTGTTATAATGTGATTAAACACATCGATTTGATTTCACTCAGACTTTAAAAATTTAATTGGCACAATGTAAAGTCTAGACTGCTCATCTCTGTATAGTTGCATAATGTATTAATATTCTGCAGATTGCAGTTATAATTCCTTACTTGCTATTGTTAAAGTTATTAATGGATTCATTATTATTTGTGGGATAACAAATTTCGAGAATGTTGGGGATAAAAGTAAACAAATTTAAATATTCAACAAAGTAGAAATTTTCTGTTGGCTTGTGTCCAGACTTTGGCAAAAACATGAAATAAAATATCAAGAAAAATACAATTTTGTCTCAATCCACAAAATTGGTATCAAAGAAAATAAATGAATCCACGATAGTTGGTATTTTGTATTACAAATTCTTACTTGCTAGTTGCGGAGTTATATTTAGCATTTTCTAAAGCTTGTGCTAATTCTTCTTTCTCTTTCTGTAGACTTTCTATCTCTGAATTCATCCCACTGATGGCATGCTAAAATGGAGAGAAAAATCAATAGAAACACATTAAAATGGAGAAAATATCAATAGAAATGCTAAAATGGACAAAAAATCAACTAAATAAACTAAAATGGGGGGAAAATCAATGGAAAAACAAAAATGGAAAAAAAATCAATGAGAAAACTAGAATGAGCAGAATCTCAATGAAAAATCAAGCCCATCTAGTCCCCTCCCCTCTTCAGTAAACCTACATCATATTGGCCTTTCATTGCTTTCATCTGATCATTATTCTGTCAAGTGTCTGACCACACCCATCTAGTCCCCACCACTAATAAGTAAACCTACATCATATTAGCCTTTCGTTGCCTTGATCTTATCACTATTCTGTCAATTGTCTGACCACACCCACCTAGTCCCCTCCCCTCCTAAGTAAACCTACATCATATTGGCCTTTCATTGCTTTCATCTGATCACTATTCTGTCATTTGTCTGACCACACCCACCTAGTCCCCTCCCCTCCTAAGTAAACCAACAGCATATTGGCCCTTCATTGCCTTCATCTGATCATTATTCTGTCAATTGTCTGACCACACCCACCTAGTCTCCTCCCCTCTTTAATAAGTAAACCTACATCATATTGGCCTTTCATTGCTTTCATCTGATCATCATTTTGTGTCATCTGTTTAGCAAGCAGTTCCTTTTTCTCCAGCAGTTTGTTCAGTTCTTGCAATTCATTTGTCATCTTGGCTTGCCTGAAGGCATATTCTTTAGACATAGCCCTACTGTCTGGGGTTCCTGGGAGGGATTCAGCCTGGTCCATATCCTTAAATACATATAAAATAAAACTTTAGACATAGCCCTACTGTCTGGGGTTCCTGGGAGAGACTCAGCCTGATCCATATCCTACAATACATTTTAAAATTGAAAAAACTACCACTTATGATAAGCGATTCAATGCAATTATCTTTATTTACACCATGTACACAGTTCAGTTTTGTTGTTTTTTATCAAACATCAAAGTGCAATAAGTTTTAGATATGTTTTTTTCCCCCATGATGTTCAAAAAACGAACTTAGTACATACCTCATCTTGTTCTGCTAAAGATTCTTCTGGTTCATCCTATAATTAAAAAAAAAAACAATTACAAATTAGAAGCATTAAAAACAAGTATCAAGTTTTTCATTTTGTAACTCAGGGTAAAAATAGGTTGATCTCAAACATCAATTAAGAGACAATATATGTCAAAATGTGCATCAGAATTCTTTCATGACAGCATTTCAATTTAGGGTGAATAAATGTTGAATAGTATGTCTTATGGCACAATAAACAATATTAAGTTGAACAACTGTGAACAGCTGTATAAATGGGATGGATAGATAGATGTATAAAGTCCAGATTCTAGTCTTACATACTGTAAATTTAGAAATTATTGCGAGGTTTATATTAATGTGAATAATGCCACTGGATTAGTATCACAATAATAAGAACTCACATTCTGATAACTAAAAGATAGATCTGTGTGCATGTTTTTTTTCGAAATCATTTTTGTCCATTCTTGAAAAATTGCAAAAATAGTTTTAACCTCAAATAGTGCAGGAAAACAGACTTGCAATGCCATAAGTAAATGAACCCACAGAGTTTTCCATTAAATAAGGTTTTAATAAGTGAAAAAATAACTAAAAACAACCCTACTATAATTGATTTCTGTTAAATTAATTACCTTATCCTCATTGACTCTTTCAGCAAGTTGTCTCAATTTATCCATTTGTTCCTTCAGCTCTGGATGAGAGTTGACATCTAAACTCGAACTTAATACATTGAAATCCACCCTGAAAATAGATATATTATTTCCCTTTAAATATTTGCATTTTGAGGTCAAAAGTCATAATATGAAGCATTTTTAGCTAATAAAAATGCACAAAATTGGAATATTGGGTAAAACTAAAAGTGTTCATTTCTGAAAAAGCCAGATCTTTTTACCTATAACAAAGATTTTATATCTTCAATACCGATTTAATTAAAGTTTTCCTTTAATAAATTGATATAAAATTGTCAAATACTAATGTTACAAATTTGTCAGGCAACTTTGACCATTTAGGGTTTTGGCTATTGTTTTAAGGTCCCTTTTGGTTATATATCAACTCAAGTATTTATATATTCCTTGGCTTTCAAAGTTTTGGTAATAAGCGTTCCTGACGTAGTTCAATCCACAAAAATCCTTTGGATACACCAAATATTACTTGTTCTTTATTACTTCTTATTTTCAGTTATATACAATAAAACTGAGAATGGAAATGGGGAATATGTCAAAGAGACAACAACCTGACCATAGAGCAGACAACAGCCGAAGGCCACCAATAGGTCTTCAATGCAGCGAGTAACTCCCGCACCCGGAGGCGTCCTTCAGCTGGCCCCTAAACAAATATGTATACTAGTTCAGTGATAATGGACGTCATACTAAACTCCAAATTAAACACAGGAAGCTAAAATTAAAAATGATACAAGACTAACAAAGGCCAGAGGCTCCTGACTTGGGACAGGCACAAAAAAGCAGCGTGGTTAAACATGTTTTTTGAGATCTCAACCCTCCCCCTATACCTCTAGCCAATGTAGAAAAAACAAACGCACAACAGTACGCACAGTAAAACTCAGTACAAGAGAAGTCCGAGTCTGATGTAAGAATAGGAAACAAAAGAAAATAAACAAAATGACAATAATACATAAATAACAACAGACAACTAGCAGTTACTGACATGCCAGCTCCAGACCTCAATTAAACTTATTTTTAAAATTAACACTTAATTTAGTCTGAGATTGCTCTGACATTCGACAGCCCTTTTTTATAACTTGTTGAGGCCTTTGGACATTAGAGTGCAGTCCATATAGAAAACATGGAAATTGAAGACCCAGACTGTGGGCGGCAAGTTTCTATCTTAAAAAAAAGATCCATTTTCAAGTAGATAATCATATCACACAAAACATTCGATTCATTTTACTCCATAAATATGTAACTTTTATTTGCATACTAAACCGCTGTAGCACTAACAAAAGCTTTATTTCCATCAACCCACTGTTTTCAGCAACATACTTTCTCAGAGTTCTTAAAAAGGCTGTCAGAATTCCGAGGAATATCAGACTACACTTAATATTGCTATAAATTCAGATTTCAACATACCTATTTATCATTGCAAATTACTGACAACCAATAATTATGCATGATTAATCAATGATTTTTAGGTTCATGTTTTTGCTGAAAACATTGGTGATAGAAATAAAAAAAAAAATTTCACAATCGGGCCATAAAAAAGAATATGTTTGTTTGCCCTAAACCTACCTACCCAGGAAATAGCTGCCTACTCAAAATCTTTTATTGTCCTGATGTGAAAAAGTTTCTTTTTAATCAGATAAGCATGCAGACTAAAAACATCTGACACTTTAATTTCTCTTTGCAGAAAAAAAAAAAGAAAATGCCTACCTACCTACCCACTGTCTCTACCTTTGGTTAGGATTTGGGCAAACCAAAATATTTTTAAGTGTGGCCTAGTTATCCTGTAACATTTTCCATTGCATAAATTTTCAAAAAAAATATTTTCTATATGGATTAAAGATACAACTCGAGATGTTTACCCAGTGTCCTTTTTGAAATCATCCAGTCTGATTTTCAATCGTTCACATTTCAGGTCCAACTTGATAACTTTTTCACACAGATTTGCACTGTTATCAACGGCTCTCTGTAATTCATCTGACAACTTCTCATTTTCTTCCTGAAATAACAAAATGCATCAAGACATAAATCAACTGTGCCAAAGATGCAGAGGCAAATGATTCATATACTTACAATGGACTGTAGAAAAAGTGTGCAGCTATTGGTCAAAATATTTACACTGGACTGTGGCAAGCTGTGGCTAGCAAATGGTTAAAAATTAACAATGGACTGTAAAGTGTGCAGTCATTGCTGCAATATAAACAAAGGACTGTTGTGTTATATGTGAGTCAATGGTACGATACATGTATTTACAAAGGACTTGAGTAATAGGCACTTGTAATCACCACTAAAATTCACAGAGGCCTAAAGAGCTTTTATCAATCCTATTCACAGAGGAATAAAGAGCTTTTTATCAATCCTATTCACAGAGGAATAAAGAGCTTTTTATCAATCCTATTCACAGAGGAATAAAGAGCTTTTTATCAATCCTATTCACAGAGGACTAAAGAGCTTTTTATCAATCCTATTCACAGAGGACTAAAGAGCTTTTTATCAATCCTATTCACAGAGGAATAAAGAGCTTTTTATCAATCCTATTCACAGAGGAATAAAGAGCTTTTCATCAATCCTATTCACAGAGGAATAAAGAGCTTTTTATCAATCCTATTCACAGAGGACTAAAGAGCTTTTTATCAATCCTATTCACAGAGGACTAAAGAGCTTTTTATCAATCCTATTAACACATTATGTATTAATTTGAAGAAATAAGTAAAATAAACTTATTGAAGACCCATTGGTAGCCTTCGGCTGTTGTCTGCTCTTTGGTCGGGTTGTTGTCTCTTTGACACATTCCCGATTTCCATTCTCAATTTTATTCTCTAATTTTTGTGCTATTTTCACATTTCTTGATCAGTGTGAGAAAAATATTTCTCCTCACTAGTGAAATATCATACCATATACCATGCCTGATGACGTCACATATAAAGGACACAACTTTCTGCAAATCTTTGAAAAGGAAGGATAAAAATCATTAGAGAAACAGATTCCACTACTATAACTCGTGTATTACGATATTTCTTCACTATCAACATTTAAATTTTAATTATTTAAAAAGCTTGGCAAGCCTCGCGCTTTAAATATTAAAATTTAACTGTCTCGAGTGGAGAAATATCATAACACACTTGTTGCAGTGGTGGAATCTATATTTATCCAACACTATGGTTACTGAAAAGTTGAGAGTTAGTTACAAATTAATCATAAATGACACCCTTGCTATATGTATTTGATGTGAAATCACATCACACGGTATAGCATGCTCACATCAAGCTTGATACTAAATTTCAGGAAACTGAGAAAAATGCCAGGAAAATTTCATGGGACAGAAAGAGGAAAAAACATCAAAATTATTAGAAGTTGTAGGAAAGTTTAATTCTATTAATCTCTATAAATGTAAGCTAGTAAAAGAAAACATGAGCTATTGAAAATTTTCTCAAAGTATCACTTTTTCAACCACAAAAATCATAGATGCTTTTAAAAAATAAATCTGTATTTCAGGAAAGACAAAACATGAAACTTGTCAAAATAAAAAGGAACTTTAAATCAAATCAATCCTAGCATGCAAAATAATTGGTTTCAGCAAATTCATATTATTTCTTTTATTGTTTTGTGAATAAATCAGGTCATTAGTTTTCTCTTTGGAATTGTTTTAAATTTGACATGACAGGGCCTTTTATAGCTTGCTATGCAGTATGGGTTTTGTTCATTGTTGAAGGCAGTATAAAATTGAGAATGGAAATGGGGAATATGTCAAAGAGACAACAACCCGACCAAATATGGTGACATATAGTTGCTAACATCTACGTTATTTGGTCTATGGTGGATAATTGACTGACAATTAATCACACCAGATCTTCTTATTTTGATATTTAGCCATACATTTATCTTTACAGAATCTAAACAACTATAGGTAATTTCATGCTTGTAAACCCTTAATTTGAACTATTGGAAATGAATAATTTTTGAAAATTTGTATACTATTGTTGCCACTTATTTGCCCTTTCACTTTTTTGATTCAAGCGTCACTGATTAGTCTCTTGTAGACTAAACATGCGTCTGACGTACAAAATTTTAAGCCTAATATCTTTGATGAGTTTACTCACACCAATATTCACTCATATATTGATTTAAGATTGAAGTCTCATTAATGTATACCCAACATCTTATTATTATTCATACTTAAATTTACAATGGATATTTCACCAATAGTGTAATGTTCTTTTTATTTGGTTTATTTGGTAGTAGTATGAGATGACCCTACTGACATGATATGTGTGATAAACACATAAAATAATACCTCTAGCTGTTTGTTTTTCTCTGCCAATTCTTTGACTTTGTCCATTATAGAGTCCTGATCTCTGAAAAAAATATATAATAAAATTTTAGTTCTAAACGTACGGAAATATAAACTGTTATTAAGTTTTTAAATGTACATGTATATATTTGTGAGTCTTTTCAAATGAGATGTTTTAACTTTTCCCGTTTTTTTTTGTATTCTTTATCCTGCTTAATGTTTCACTGAATTCTCCTGTTTGAGATAAACCATTGTAGGCCAAGTAGAAATCTTTAATTGAAGGTTCATCGAGTAATGGAAACTCAACAAACATTTAGATTGTACTTTGAGACACAAAATTTCAAAGTCAAATTGTCCAATTAGTTGCATCTATGAAATAAACCAAATATTTCTGTAACACAACTGTAAAGCATTCAAACTTAGCAGGGCTAAATTAAAAACTGACCAATACCAGGTCTTGACCAGTGTCCCTGCATGAAAATTGATTGAGGTTACATGTATACTGAGGCATAATTGATCATTCCCTTTCATTGAAGCCAAGAAAACTTTGACGAAATTTTCCTTGTACGTGTCATATCTAACCTATAGGCAACCCAGTATGGCTGCATGACTGATGTGAAAATTGCTTACATGCTACAACTCAACATTATCAAGTTACAGACCAAATATAAAATCATCCCCTTTTTTAAAAGCCAAGAAAACTTTTACAAAAGTTTTCTACCAATGGTCTTTTGGACAAACAGAGTTAAGTGGTTACTTTACCTGCTTCTGCTGTTGGTGACCAAGATAAAAATAGAGACAGAATATATACATCATCTCCTTGATAAATATACATACGCGTATGACATGGATGTAGATGCTGTGGTAGATGTTGTAGATGAAAAAACTGAAGTACATGTAGCTACTGAACTCTCACATTTAATTGTTAAACCCCCAGACTGAAGTCTTGTCTCTAATTCTATAACCTGTTAATACAAAAATAGTAGAAATTTTAAATGTTCTGACCACTAATCATTTATCATGTTTATAGGGATTAATTTTACCTAAAGTGTAAATATACCACAAGATAAGTTTAATTTCATGGAGTCAATATAAATAAAATTTCTAGGGCATCCATACTCTTCAGTTTTCACTTTTCAATAAAGTGGTTGAATAACAATCAATGACAATTTCTGCTTTTTATATAAATATGAAATAGCATATTTTCCTTTAAGTAGATCAATGATAATAACGATAATTCAAATCATTTTAATAAATTAAGGCGTTTTTAATGAAAAATATATACATCAAAATCTTGAAAAAATAGATCTATGTGCATGTTTTTTGAGATAAAACATTTGAAACTATAATTTTTGGAGAGAAAATGATATCGCTTGATTTTTCATTGGAAAGGCATGAGAGTAAAATTGTATGTGTATAGTAAAAGGGGCAAAAAATGAGAATATCTTGTTAGAAGAGGGTTAGAGATGTATGCTTAAAGCAATGTTTACATATTCTACATGTAACATGAAAATAGACACATCAAAAGAACAAATGTTACTCCTTTTTATTCTATTTGAAAATTTTAAAAAATCCACTGTGTCTTAGTCCAATTTACTGCAATAAATGAGAAAGGCCTATACCATTAAAATGATCCTTACCAACTGTTTCAGTCTAATGATCTCTGCCGTCTGTGGATCACGATTAATTATAGGTTTGTTCTTGATCTTTCTGGCTCTATCTGCATAACGTAAGGTGTTCAATGTCTCCTCCATATTAGTGTCTGCTGGGCTGATACATGCTACCATGAGAGTGTAGGAATTGCCTCCCAATGAATCTAGAAATTAATATGAACTAAGAGTGTAAATAGTACCTTGAATTATCTCCCTTTGATCAAATGAAACATTAAAATTACAACTTATTTAACATGTTACAGTAAAATATCAAAATTATCATAAAGAATTTATTTCACATGTCAGTTAAATAAATCAAGAAAAAACACTCAAAACTTACCAGAGAGGTCTTTAAAGTAAATATTGAGAGTGAAATTGTAAGTTTACACATCAATAGACAAAGAAAAAAGTAATTAATCCTAAATTTGCTCCTGAAAATTTGTGCCAGCGGATGGCCATTATCAGTCTGACATAACATCATAATTATCTAATTTCTCAAACTGTCCACCATATTTAAAGAAAGATTGCAGTGAAATATTGTTTATTTCCCTATGAATTCATGACCTGCCACAATAAAATACCATGACCTGTAACCATGGCAAACCATGGAAAGGATTAAACTGTGATATTTATACAGTTGTGCAAAATTCTTAACGCACAATGGTAGTTAAGAAATAATTCTTAAATGTGGTGCTTTATGCTCATTTTAACATGGTTAGGCATAATATTTGTCAATATCTGTATACTGAGTTTTAGCTAATTGTGTAATTCAGAACTTTTCCATTCCAAGCGGACATAAGACACGTTTAAAAGGCAGCCATTTTGAAGGATGAGGTAAAAACATTTTTAATAACCAAGTGTTTAACTGTTTCTAAAAAGATTTTATTGAATTTCAAGGTGATCATCCCCTACATAAATATTCATTTTGATATCCAGCGTTGTTCAAAATACAACTGACGTTGCAAATTCTATTATGATGTCCATGTTTTATTGGAATAAGATTGAACATGTCTGTGTTTATAAAACAAAAGAGGAGTCTCATATTAGAAAACAAAATATCAATAATTTCCTTCTATAGTACTACCTTGAAGAAGTCTTGTCAACTTAGAGTCTCTATATGGAATATAGGACCTCTTCTCTTTGTCATCACCCAGTGCACTGATGACATTGCCTAAACATAAAAGTCCTCTGTTGATATTCACCCCTTCCTTAAACCTTTCTCCTTCTGCCTGTGTCTTCTTCGCTCTCTCAGATCCTGCTAGATCTACTAAGTGGAACTTGGCACTACAGGTGTCATTTCTACATTAGAAAATTAAAGATTAAAAATATTTATTTTGTGCCTAGGACTTCTGCTTTATCCGCAGACATGTATCTATAACGGCAGTGAGCTATTAAAGGTTTGTTTTATTATCTGGTTTTTCTAAACTGATTCTTGTTGTAAACTGAATAAAATAAGAAAATGTGGTTTGATTGTCAATGAGACAACTTTCCACCAGAGACCAAATGATGTAGAAGTAAGCAACTCTTTTTCATTTTTCACTTATCATTATAAAAAGGGAAAAATCTATTTGTCTGTCCAATTAGGAAATGTGTGTGTTTATGTCTTAAATGTTTTTGGTTCTTCAAAGAATTTTTAGTTAAAAGCAAATCCCTTTAATGTCTGTAAAATTGTACCACATCTTGCTAAGACTCTTGACAGTTTTATGTCTGATCTATATGGTTAAGACAATGCTGTATATTAATCTCTAAACACCAATTATTAATTTACAAGTAAAGTGTTGGATTTTAGTCTTACAACATCTACTGCATATATGGAAAATTTCACCACGGACATTGTTTGCTAATTTCACGATCTTGTAAAATGAGCAAATAATGTAGATTAATAGTTATTTGATACCTGGATATCAATTTTCGTGGATTATATTATTATCACCATTTTACGAAATTTTCCTCTGATCTTGCTGACTGATAATTTTCTTTCTCAGTGGAGTTGAGTGATATGAAAAATTATCGCTAGAAACTAAGGGCCCACATGCCCTTTGTTAATGAAATTAACAACGTCGTTACAGGTAAAACAGCGATAAACAGATTATCATTGGTCATCTCAACTTGATTGCTTTTCTCCCTTTCGACGTACCGGCACAAGCGAGAAAATCAATCTCGTTGAGATAACCAATTATAATCTATAAGTATTGTCAAACTTGAATTTACATTTTCAATGATGAACACAATTGCAGACTTTGACAAAACATCAAAATCAAATATCCACAAAAATACAATTTATCGATCAGATAAAAATTTGCATGATCAAAAATAAACAAATCCACAGTAAGTCCCTACACAAATTTGTATAAATCAACAATATTGATGTGAACGACACACTTTTATTTGACGAGTGAATTTAAGCCCAGCACAAAAATGTTATGCATTGAATTTAACAACCTGTGAGATATCCACATTTAGTGTCCTTAGGGCTATTCCATTACAATGTATGTGGGAGGGTAGAAAGTGAAGTTTAATTATTGAATGTGGGTCATGGGTCTTTTTTTCAGTATGCGTCTATTACCATTATGCAAAATAATCTAAAAAATGGTTCTTGGTTGTAGGGATATTTTTAAAGTCCCTTCCTACCCTCCCACATACATTTTAATGGATTAGCCCTTAGTCTTTAAACTTAAATTGGACATACTCATCATCTTTTTTCTTCATTTCCACATGTATTGTAAAGATAGCATGACTTCTACTGGACGTGTTATTCATTGCTGTGGCTCCCGTTGTTCTGACTTGACCTCCCATGCTAAGGCAGGTTAATGTTTCTTCGTAGGATGTCACTGTTTTTTCTCTTAAACCTGGTAACTAAAAGTACAAAGAGAAGTTTGGTTAAAAATTCATCTCCATTATTCTATTTCAAATCTATCTTTGAAAAAGATTTTATCAGTAAGTCTATACTTACTATTAGTAACACAATGTGCTTCAATGTCATTATTTATTAGTGTTTTTCAAGAAGAGTATGTCATTGGTTTGTTACATGGACTGTTCAGTATTTTTGGTGAATCTGGTCATCCTTTTCATGTGTTTCATTGTATTTATTTGTTTGTTTTTTTTCTGAGAAGTTGGTTGTTGGTGGTTGAATTCAGTGGCGGATCCAGGGGTTGGAACCCCCCCTTTTTTTTGACAATCAATGCATTTGAATGGGGACATAATTGGAATCCCCCTTTTCTCCTGGGTTGGAACCCCCCTTTTAAAAATGGCTGGATCTGCCCCTGGAATTGGTCTGCTTAATTATCCAGTATTTTTGGTGAATCACATCATCTTTTTTACGTGTTTCATGGTCTATATTTAGATATTCAGTGTTTAAACAACAAAGTGAATGGTTTACCCTGATTCCTCCTGTAGCATCTTCTCTGATAGCCAACGGCTCTCTCTTAGACATTGGGCACAGTAAGTCATTTATATCCTCATTGTATATCTGAAAGAAAAGAAAGGAAATTTATATTGTATTCTGTATCATGGATAATGCTAGAAGGTTTGGCTCTTGGCTCTGAAAACATTTTTTTTAACAACTATGGGGTTTACCAGACATCTTAAGCAAAAGGTAATGTGTCCTGGTATCTAAACAGTAAACAATACATTTTGAGGTACAGAAAAAGATCCTTTTTTTATCTTGAAAAGGAAGAGAAGTAATAATAAATATATATTTTATTTGTTAATGATCAAACAATGATCACAATCTTGTGTAAAGAAATAACAAAATTTGCTCAAAGCAGCATCCTTACAAGTAATCATGGTTATTGCTGCTGATTGTATTACAAGGTGATATGTGTTTTGTTTTTACCTCCAAATATGAAACTTTAACAGTGAACGAATACTCTGGTCTATCTTCCATTCCGTTGAACAGTTCCTGCATAACACGCGGAATGACACCTTTTTCTATTTCACCAACCATGTCATAACATCCTCCCATGGTGTAAGTCTTCCCACTTCCTGTTTGTCCATACGCTAAAACTGTTGCATTGTACCCTGAAACATGCACATCAATTGTTAACAAATATGTTATTCAAACACATGTGAAAGAGGTTTAAGAATATGTTTTCCCTAGAGGATTTTTACATGAGATGTACAGTATTAATTCAAAATTTGAAATCCAATTAACTCTTCAATCTTCATGAAGATCATCCTTTCAGTCAACATCAAATCTCCACAACAATGCCTAATCATAAAGTCATTTTATTTTAAAACAATTGAATTCCATGTAACATTGCTCTATACAGCATGTACACCTTATCTAAATATGTACAGTATGTTTCAATACATTGCAATAATAAAATTACTTTGCCACCCAAATAACTATACCCTTTTAGTTTCTATTCATTTTGCCAGGAAGTATTTTGTCTATTGCTCAAAATCTGTTTTAAATGCATTCAGAAAAGGTGGCAAGCTGACAGTTTGTTGTCCATTTCATCCAAATGTCAAATGGACAAAATATAAAATTTAAGGGATCAGTCCAGCAAGCACTAACATTTTGGAAACTATGCTGCCTCATAAATTACCTTTGAAGATGTTTTACAACAGAATCATGTCTCACATCAAGAGCTGGTTATTAATGGTTGTCATTCTTTACCTATACATCATATTCGTTTTTCATTTGTTGTTTTGTACTAGGGATGGGGTAATCGTAATCTGTAATCGTAATCGATTGTAATGGATTACATTTTTCCAGTAATCGACAGTAATCTGTAATCGAAGACATTTTCGATTACATGTAATCGTAATTTAATCGATTACAGCAAAATCATGATGTAATCATCGATTACTTTTGATTACATTTCGATTACTTTAGTAAAATAGTTTGATGAAATATAACCTATTTTAAATGAAAACATGTATGTATTCATCATTTTGAAGTACTGATATGACTTGAGTTTATCAACTGCCTTTATATTTCTATCTATTGTCTCAAGCTGCATTATGATCAACCAGATCCCCTACCATAATTTACTTTATATCTAGCTTTTGAAACAAATGGATTTATGTGCTTGTCAATAAGTCAACACCTTTAAATTAAAATAAGAAAATAGATTTGAAATAAGAAAATAGATTTAAAATAAGAGATGTGTCTTAAGTTAAGTTCTGTACTTCCTTAAAGTAGTAAGCTTATTAGTGTTGGATAATCGGTTGAAATTACCAACCGATTATCTATTACTATCGGTTGACAGCAACCAACCGACTATCGGTTATAATCGCATCATTATACCTTGCCCTTTTTTTAAATGAAATCATGCATTTAGTCACATTGTGCATGTCTAATGCGTATATTCCATATCATTGCAGAGTTTTATATGTTCATATTTGATCTTTTGTTTCCTTTTCATATTTTATTAAGCAATTAAAACAGTGAATCAATTAGAATCCAGATTCAGATTGAACATATTTTTTCTTATTATTACAACATTTATTACCAACAATGACACTAAAATTTCTAAATTTCAATGGTATTACTCACATCATAATTTCAAATACATAGCTGTATCCATAAAATTTGAATGCTTCTCATTAAAAAGATAAATAAAGTATTGTACTTTTAGCAATTTAAACATTTAAGCATTGAAATATATACATTTAACTAAGGGGATCCAACCAATGTCTGTTAATTCGTGTAACGTGAGGGTACCCAAATTGCACCTATTTTGCAAGTTCTTTCACCTACATTTATTTATGATCCAGACAACAGTTTCCATTCTGTGTTTATTTCGTAGATGTTTCCTTATTTATTGTATAGTTTCACCAATTTAATTTTGATTTCATGCTGAAAAATAGAAAATGGGGTTGAACCTACATCCAAACGATCCATGATTCTGTAATGAGGAATACCCAAATTGCATCTATGCTTTAATTCACATCCGTAAGAATCAAATATCCGATGTTTTGTTTTATTTCTCCAAATATTAAGAACAATTTGACAATAGTCCATGCTTACTATCCATTTTTTTTAAACAGATGCCTGTAACATGTTTTAGTTGCTCATTTTTAAAAGTTGACATTTTGTGGACGTCGCCATTCCGTAGAGTTTATTTTTTACAGTGAATACTTCATCTGTTGATATATACTGTGAACGTTTTGTGTATATTTGAATATATTTATCTATGTTGAAAGACGTGCATAATGTCAAATCATGAAAATACAAATTGTTTAGTCTCTAAGAAAACTTGTAAGATTTCCGCTGCCATTTTTGCTAAATGGGTGCAATTTGGGTACTCGGTGCAATTTGGGTACTGTGACGTAAGAATGCTTATTTTTCCTTTTGTGATCATTATTCTTCTGACAGCTGTGTCATTCATGCGTCTGTACTTAAAATTGCAAGAATGCAGAATTCTTACATAGTTGATCCGTATCCGATCCGTGATTCGTATATATTTCAATGGCGGACAAACCGGAAAATTTACAAAAATAAACGATGTTTATCAAGCAATTTGGAAAGGAATATGACGTTTTGACGCAACAAATGGATGAAACATTAATATAAGGCAAATTGCACCACGTTCTAATGTAACAAAAATTATTTTGTCTAAAATCAGAATGATTTCGTGTACGCTCGGGTAACAAGAACCGGAATTGAAAGAAAATATGGCATAAAAGTTCTTTATTTTAAATAAGATACGATCAATCTGTAAAGTCAATGCTTTTACCACGTTTATGAAAAAGAAATTGGTTATGTCTTTGATTATAGGATGTTTGACATTGTTATTGTCGTCGACTGATATTTTCGTTACAATTTGTTCGACTGTGCATGTAAAATGCAAACCGGAAACGGACCGGAAGTTGATATGCTAAATGTCCGAAACTATAACGACAATTGATTGAACAAAATCCCAATCGATTATCGACATCGCAAGGCCCAAACAACTGATTTCCGACTTATTCCGATCATCGGAACAACACTAAAGCTTATTTGTATTCAATTTCCTAAAAGCATAATTTTCAATAAGATTTAAGCTTAGAATAGATAAACAGTTGATTTCTTATCATGTTATGATATACATGTATAAAAATTACAAAGTACACAAAATCCTTTTAACAATGAACCAATGCCTATGCATTGAAATTCTTTTCAGAAAAGATATATGTATCCCTCGTTGACACTATAAATATATACTGTTTATAATTTTATTAGAGAATAAAAAATCTAAACAAACTTCTTGTCTTTACTAATCAGATGATCAAAGTCTTCTAATCACTATATAAGACACATACTTTGTTTTATTTCAATTACTGTTTGTCTAATTAAGATGGAGATTTACATAATTTTGCCCCAGGTTATAAACTGTACTCCACTGGCAGTTTTATAACCTATAATTAAGGTGGTTATCCAACAAAAGGATTAAATCATGTCTGTCATTATAATTATAAATTTTGATCTTTAAAATTAGATGAACTAATTAATAATTCTACTTTTTATATTTTCTTCAGAGAAAATTTCCAACATTGTTAATAACTATGCTAAAATATACCTGCTTTTAATGAATAAAAACAAAAAGCTAACTTAAGACAGTACGAAAGCAAAATTATTGAAAAACCTTAGACATATATATATAAGTGATTGATGGAATGCGATGTCATCTCTAATTCATGTTGAAAGTCAAAATTCAAGATTTTTTAATAATTCTGATCCTCAGTGAGAGATTCCACATAGATAACAACTGTCAACTTATAATTTGGAAACAATGCTTTAAATGCTGTTTTTGGCAAAGTTCTAAATTTCCACTATACAAACATTGATCATCATAATTGTGTTTAACTTACTTTATTTTTTTTAATTTTGAAGCATGTAATTGACAGTAATCGAAAAGTAATGTAATTACTTTTGATAAAGTAATCGATTGCAATCGATTACATACAAAATCTGAGTAATCGATTATTAATCGATTGCACAAAATACCTTCATGTAATCGATTATTAATCGATTACATTTGTCAGTAAACGTGCCCATCCCTGTTTTGTACATAAATCAGACTGTTGGTTTTCTCACTTGAATTGATTCATAATTTAGTTATGTCTGGGCCTTTCAGAGCTTGCTATGCAGTACTGGTTTAACTCATTATTGAAGGCTGTACTGTGACTTAGTTTCTAAAATCTATGTCACTTATCTTGGTTGGATAGTCAGCAATTATACCACATCTCCTTATTCTATATGTTTAGAATAATCAGGACTGTAGATGACTTACCCTTGACCATGAGCAAGACAAGATGTTTAACACTTATAAAGGAATTGTAAACCTCATGCTGAGAATAATCAAGATTGTAAGTGTCTTACCTTTGAAGATGTGCTTCACCAGATGTTTGACTGCAGAATCGTAAACCTCAAGCTGGGAATGATCAGGACTGTAAACATAATCGTAAGTAAAAGATCGGTTGGAACCTAGGACAAGCTGGGGCTCATTGTCGATAAAACGTACACATTTCTGACATCCTTCATTCAATTCCTTTGTGATTAGGGGTCGACAACGGATCGCAACGCGTACTGGAATAACTTTGTCCTCCGACATGGTAAACCTGCAGAGATAAAAGTCAGGGTATCAGGGTATTATACCGGAACTTCTGCCTTATACAATTTCTTAATGAAAAAGTTCTTGATGATTTCTTCTGTTTTAAAATCAATTTTGTTGTGTATTTTGACAGAAGTTAGTGTTTACAACTTATATTGTTTGTGAAAAGTTTTTGAAGGAATTCTCATTAAAATGACAGTCACCTTTTTTGCCAACTACATTTTTTCCTTCACCTTGAACCGGTGCCTTTACGCCTTCAGCACCATTCCATACACCCGAACGAGGTAAAAATTTAATAGGAGACCTTACCTTTAAAGTTAGTTATAGATCCATTTTGTCACAAAATTAAAAAATACACCATTTAGTTTACAAGTTTTTGTCACGTGATAGGAAATGTAAAGCACAGTACTTTTCTGTCAGTTTTTCAACAAGCAGATTTTCTGATGCCATTGACAAGCACTTTCCCGAAAATAGGAATTCTCCTTTACGATTTTTACATTTAGTTCTTTCATAATTAAATTAGAGAAATGTTCCAAAACAATACATGCAATATGGCCAGCTACAGATCGACAAAAATTATAATTTTGACAAAATGGATCTATAACTATCATTTAAGGTAAGGTATTTTGAAAATTTAAACAAAGGCTTTTTTGTCTTCTATTCAATTTTTATCTGGTTCTTTGTACGGAATTGTGCAGAAGGCTTAAAAGTAACCTGTTCAAGATGACGAAGTTGGCAAAAGTTTTTCCTGAATAGACTTAATAGGGCTTGAAAAGGGATTCTAGGGGTTACCATATCAGAAAATTGTCCCGCACTCAGAATCCCAAAAGGGATTAGGAGGGTAACAAACTCAGGTTTACGTAATTGTATCTAGGTCTACTAGGTCCAATGGTATATACATTGTCCTTGATTTGTGTATGGTTGTTGGAAACGTAGTTCAGTACACACATGTTGTATCATACCAGAATCACAGGGTTGCTCCAGGACCATGTTTGTAAATAGCATCATCATCTATATCCTCTGAATCATATTTCATTAGCATGCCTTCTCTCTCTCTCTTTCCCACCGCATGTTAAGGTAGTCACACACAAATATATTTAGAGCAGAAAAAATGAACTTTAGAAACAATTTCGTTCTTTTTATTCACCCCAAGCCGTGTTCTAGGATTTTTATACATATGCAACTGGTATCAAAAATTCACTTTCCCGCAAGTTTAATGAACTTTGCCTGAATTTTATACTATTTTAAAAATGTTTTCATAATTTTGTTATTCCTTTTATCACATGTTTATAGATGTAGTTTAATTTGAAATTATGAACTCAGTTATTTCCATTGATATTAATTAGTTTGTCTAACTAGCTTGTGATTGTGTTGATAATTCAATGTCATGTTCATCTAGATATACAAAAATTTGATGGAATATATAAATTTTATTTTGAAATATATTAATTTTAGTTTGACACAGTGATAGTTCATATAAATCAGGGCTTCGGAATTTTTATGAAAATGTATTAACCCAGGGGAAAGTGATCTTACAATTTTACTTTCCCACAGCGGTTTTCACTTTCCCGTTCTTTTTTTTTTTAAAGTCTGAAAAAAAGATTGATATATGAACAATTAAAAAACATAAACAACTTTATTTGAAAACATACATTACTGTTTAAGTCTAATCATTTCCGTTTCTTTGATGAATTGGCGGAGATAAAATATTTATGCAAACTCATGGCTTCCTGAACTCCATTACTGTTTACTGGTAATAACTAACTACCGCTATAAACGTAAGGAAACAAGAGATTACTTCAGGGAACAAGTTTTGAAACTAGTTTTTGTCCATAACCGACCGTCAAACAAGAATATAACGCTCTAGAAATTACCACCTACAGACGATTTACCTACCCGACGGGAAAGTGGTACCTGAGTTTTCGCTTACCCGACGATTTTTTTACTTTCCCCGGGAAACGGGAATTCTGAAGCTTTGCAAAAGTGACATTACATCAGTAATTCAAATGTATTGGCACAAAAAAGGGATAATAGCGTCAAACATTACACGCTAAAAATCATGAATTTGAGATCTGGATATTAAATCTATTACTGTTTGCGTTCCGGTTATTAGGTTTTTGCGCCTAGATCACTTGACATCTGGGATTTCCATGATAAGCTGTCAAGCGTATTTATGAGAGTAATCTTAAAACACATGCGCATGTTTTTCTCCCCTAGACTTTAGAACCCCTGCATGACTTACACCATCAACAACGATCTCGCTTTGAGAGTTTCATTGAAATAAAAGATTACAAACGTACAGCAATCATTTGATCTGTATGAATAGGAAGTTTCTGTAATTTAAATTTACTTGCCCACGGACAACAAAGGTTTGAATTTCCACTTTCCCGTGACCTAAATCAACTTGTCACGGGTGACGGGAAATGGGAATTCTAGAACACTGCCCAAGGACATTGAACTTACAAATGTAGTACAAATAATAATTTATGACGTCTTGAAAGGCTATTTAATTTTTTTGCTTTGACGCCTCCGCTTCACCTCAAAGCAAAAAAATAAAATAGCCTTTCAAGACGTCATAAATATTTTGACTAACGTCATGTGAACCCAACTACTTTAGTACTTTGTCCAAATAATAATTTATGACATCTTGTACGGATATTTAAGTTTTTTGCTGTGATACCTTCCTTTGATAATTATTATCTGTTTACAGCAATGTCATTACATAAGGCGTTATGAAATAATATGTGGGATACGGAAAACAGAGACATGAAAGAGCACCCCATCCCCCCTTTTTATACCATAGCGTTTGAAAACTCATCATAAGGCTGTGACCTCATGATAAGCTGGTGCAATTTTATGGACCATGCAAGGTTAACGGATACAAATAATTTCCAAAGTCCTTATTTTCTAATTGGTGAGATTAATGCCTTTGTTTATATATTTACCTTCCCGCTCGTCTTTGAATCCCAGGTGGCGCTTCAATACTCATCCGAATCGAATTTTAAAGTTTTTACCGGTTTTCTCATTTCCGGGCCTGTATGGAAGAAATAAAAAGGGGGGTCTAAACAGGTTGGGTTAAATGAAGGCATTATTATGGTGGGACAAAACTTTTTTAGGACCTTATAAAAATATGAAATATTAAATTTTATCTAATCGGAATATTTGAGTTTTTTTTTCTTCTGATGGCAGATGCATATCCTTCCTGTCTGTTGTGGATTTCCTACAATAAAATGCCGTTATTTTGTTTCCATAATTTTAAAAAGGGTGGTTAAAAAACAAGAACATTATCAATCATTGTCTTATATTATAATCCCGGTTTCGTCCCACGCCTGTTTTTCTCTATTCATATTGTTTGCCATTACTCTCTAATATGTAAACCCCATCCAGACCCTCGTGGATAAAATCTTAGTTACAGGATTCAAATTGTGTACGCCAGTCGCTCGTTTTGTCTACAAATGTCTCACCAATGACGCTCGAATAAAAAAGTATAAAAGGCAAAATGAAAAATAAATAAAAAGTTGAAGAGCATGTATAGGACCCAAAATTTCTAAAAGGTTTTACCACATACAGCTAAAAAATCTTTTCAGTATACGGATATGGATAGTAAACTGCACATTGCTAGAAAACAAAGAAATAGTGATGCCAACGTTAAAAACGTTAATAATATAATACAGATAGACAGGAAATACGTACAAAAATTTGAAAAACATTGATTAACAAAATTTTAATCTGCTATTAACCGAGTCCCTGTGGTTTCATACTGAAAAAAGACGAACGTATACGTAGTACTCATTTATGAACTGTCGCCGATACTGGCCACCAAGAAAAGGCAGTATAATCCATTATCAAATGAGTAATTTGTTCTTCCTAAAACTTCGGACCTCTTAAATTCACCTATACCTGGTTTTAAAAAAAATATTTTAAAAGAGATTTACATAGAATTAGGCGAAGTTGGTAAAAAACAAAAACATTTTTTACATTTCTACGAATATACTGATGTATATGGACAAATTCTTGTAAATATATAATAATAGTTAAAAAATGTTGGCGATCCCACTTTATAGGGCTATTCACGATTGCCAGTTGATATCGATTTACCTGATGCATAGATCTGTCCTGGCAGTCAGTAACGAATTTCTCGCAATGCTTGTTAACCCTTTAAAAACATGCAGTGCTTAATTATGCTTCTATCCATATATTAGTATTCATGGTTGCATGATTACAAATAGAAAGTGCTAATAAAAAAGATACTGATTTTGATTCAACTAGATCTTTGAATGAATATTCCAGAATTGATCTTGTCTTCCTTCGAACCCTTCAATATCTTATATACCTCTTTAATTCCTTCCTTATTATAACTGGTGGCAATTTATACATTTTTTTTACAGGTAGTGTTGGAAACTCGCCTTCAACGAATCTTTTATAAAATCACTCCTGAAAATTTTCAACTTTTTCATTGTCCAATTAACATCAAAAAACATAAAAAAAACAACAAAAACAAGGGTACACAATCACAAAATATGAATAGGATGAGTTTGATATACCTTGTGGAAAACTAACAAACAATAAAACACTCTGGTTAACTTTTTTAAATTTCTTGATCAGTTCAATGGACTTTCTAGTGCTGCTATCGTATTCTTCTATAGTACCACAGCCCTAAGTGTTAAGATCTAACAATATTTTGGATTTATTTTTAAACAGACCATCAAATCATAAACGCCTGAATTTTGAGTAATTGTCCCAAAAATGTACAAGAAAGACATAGTTAACCAAAACCACAATTATGTTGAAAATAAAGCTATGTATTATCTTTCAGAACGAACTTAATCAATCTTGGTAAGTGATGACAAGCATGGTATTAAAATGCCTTGAACGGCAACTTGCTCAGGAAGGGAAAACAATAATCCACCCTTCTTTTGTTTTTCGTGCGAGTAAAAAATCTGTGAAAATGGCACTCTTGTCATCTCACAATCGAGGAAATGATGACTACCACAAGTGTGATATCAGTGATCATCTGTGACACAGTTATTCCACATCAGTCAACCATATCGTGAGGATGTCCATAAAACTTTCGAAGGGATGACTTCAACTTTACCATATGGAACCCTTCGTCTAATAGCTTACCAGTGATAATAAGTAGATCATCTAAAAATTGAATTTGGGCAACAAAATTTTCATAACCCACGTCTCCTTAATTTCACAATTGCAATGGATCCTTTATTATTGAAAGAAACACCACATGTGCTAATAGTGATGTAGAATTTTCTCACTCCTATTGAACACCTGAGATCCCCTCTGGCCTTTGTTGTTTAGTCTAGTTTTCTGTTTATTGCTGTGTAGAATGTCTGGTTTTTTTTATTATATGTCCTTTTAGACCATGGCATTGCGTTTTTATCATTGTATTTCCTATTTGCCTATGGCATGGTCTGTTTTTTCATTGCATTTCCTTTTTGCCCATGGCAATGTCAATTTTCTTTCATTGTATTTCCTTTAACTATAGTCCATGGCATTATCTGTTTTTTCATTGTATTTCCTTTCAGTCCATGGAATTGTCTGTTTCCGTATTGAAACTTCCTTTTTGCCCATGGCATTGTCTGTTCTTTTCAGTGAAATTTCTTTTTGCCCATGGGATGTTCAGGTTTTTTTCATTTTGTTTACATTATTGCCAATGGCATTGTCTGTTTTTCATGTTGTAAATATTCACATAATCTATATACCAGGAAAACTACATGAAGTGTATCCTGTATAGTCGCTAGAGAGGGTCTGGAAAGGGGGGTTAATTTCTGTATTAATCTATTTTTTGGGTCCATTATTCCCAATTCTTTATACTTCAGAACTCAATTCTTCTCTATTCCATAACTTGCACATTTTTCTCTATTCTTATTTTTTTTTTATCCTTTTTCTCTATTCTTTAAAAAAGAGACACAAGATACCAAAAGGATTATTAAACTCATAAGACAAAACGACATGACAACACTATGGCAAAAAGACCAAAAGACAAACAACATATACAAAACTAAAGACTGATCAACACCAACCCAACCAAACATCAGGGTGATCTCAGGTGCTCTGAAAGGGTAAGCAGATCCACCACCACATGTGGCACCTCATCCAGCCCCTCATTACAGCTACGGATTTCATGGAATTCTTCACTTTCACCTGCACACTAAAGTTCAAAAGATTAACTCATTTTCAAAGCTTGGAATGTATCGTATGTTTCAATCCTTTTGGTAAGAGAAAAGAAATGACATACCCAATTAATACAGTGGACACAGGGCACAATGTTCAAATATTCCCACTCTTTACCTACCCTCAACCTCAGTTTCACTGAAAATAGGGGACTGATAGTAAACAAGAGTGCACACGCTGAAATGTCTTGCCTACTATACTGACCACTGATTTTATGTGGATAGTCCTACATATAAAGTTTTACTACAAGTATCACATTAACATTTATGATCCAAAACAATGAGGTCAAGGTCAGAAAAACCAAGGCGGAAATACATGTACACTTTAGTACAATCATTCCATATACAGAATATAGATGACCTATTGCTTATAGTATAAAAGAAACAGACCAAACCATGGAAATTCTATATTGACTAATGAACCATGAAAATGAAGTCAAGGTCAGATGAACTCTGCCAGACAGACATGTACACCTTAAAATCATTCCATGCATCAAATATAGTTGACCTATTGCTTACAGTATCTAAAAAAACAAAGTTAACCAGAAAAACTGAACATTGACCAATGAACCATGAAAACAAGGTGAAGGTCAGATGATACCTACCAGACAGACATATACACCTTACAATCATTCCATACACCAAATATAGTTGACTTATTGCTTAGAGTTTAAGAAAAACAAACCAACACACAAAAACTTAACATAAGTAATGAACCATGAAAATGAGGTCAAGGTCAAATAAAACCTGCCAGACTGACATGTACATCGTAAAATATTTCCATACACCAAATATAGTTGACCTATTGCATGTAGTATTAGAAACAAATATAGTTGACCTATTGCATGTAGTATTAGAAAAACAGACCAAAACACAAAAATTAACATTGAGCAATGAATCGTGAAAAATGAGGTCAAGGTCAAATAATACCTACCAGACTGACATGTACATCGTAAAATATTTCAATACACTTAATTTAGTTGACCTATTGCATGCAGGATTAGAAAAACAGACCAAAACACATGAACTTAACATTGAGCAATGAACCCTGAAAATGAGTCAAGGTCAAATAAAACCTGCCAGACTGACATGTACATCGTAAAATATTTCCATACACCAAATATAGTTGACCTACTGCATACAGTATTAGAAAAACAGACCAAAACACAAAAACTCAACATTGAGCAATAACCGTGAAAATGATGTCAAGGTCAAATTAAACCTGCCAGACTGACATGTACATCGTAAAATATTTCCATACACCAAATATATGACCTAATGCATACAGGATTAGAAAAACAAACCAAAACACAAAAACTAAACTATTACCACTGAACCATGAAAATGAGGTCAGGTTAGATGGCACCTGCCAATTGGATATGTACACCTTACAATCATTACATACACCAAATATAGTAGACCTATTGCTTATAGTATCTGAGATATGGACTTGACCATGAAAACTTAACCTTGTTCACTGATCCATGAAATGAGGTCGAGGTCAAGTGAAAACTGTCTGACAGGCATGATGACCTTGCAAGGTACGCACATACCAAATATAGTTATCCTATTACTCATAATAATAGAGAAATTAACATTACAAAAAATTTTAATTTTTTTTTCAAGTAGTCACTGAACCATGAAATTGAGGTCAAGGACAATGGACAAATGACAGATGGAAACTTCATATCATAAGGCATCTATATACAAAGTATGAAGCATCCAGGTCTTCTACCTTCTGAAATATTAAGCTTTTAAGGAGTTAGTTAACGCTGCCGCGGGTGCTGCCGGATCACTATCCCTGTCAAGCTTTCTGCTACAAAAGTCGCAGACTCGATAAAAAAATCAGAAACTTGAATGGGTTCTATCTTTTAAATTAAGAATGCCCTATTTGCTTACTTCAGTGAGACTTATCACTGAATTGTTACTTGTCAAGATCAACACAACAGATGCCACAAGTGGAGAGGGTCTGATTACCTTTTCACAGTACCTAAGATCAATCCTGGTGTTTTGGTGGTTTTTTTTTTACTTTTCAGTATATTGTTTTGTAAACTTGTTTGTATTTTTTGTAATTTTTCATTTTTCTGTTTTTTTTTCAACTTATGATGCTTGAATTTTTATGTCTTCTGCATCTATTTTCAAAATATCATTCCAACAAACATTGCATAGAATGTCCAAAGTACACAGTGTCAAATTATTTGTAATGTAATTGGTTTATATATCTGTCACTTGATGGATACCCCCATGTTTTTGGCATATAGTTGGGTTGCTGTCTCATTTATTTTTACCAAAGGGAAGTAATCAGACAAGATCACTGATGCGACTGTCATACAAGTGAGAGGTTTAGCTAGCTATAAAACCAGGTTCAATCCACCATTTTCCACCATTTTCTACATAAGAAAATGCCTGTACCAAGTCAGGAATATGACAGTTGTTATCCATTCGTTCAATGTGTTTGAGCTTTTGATTTTGCCATTTGATTAGGGACTTTCCTTTTTGAATTTTCCTTGGAGTTCAGTATTTTTGTGATTTTACTTTTTGTCAAAGAGGAACAACATACCTTTTGAACTTTCAACCATTTTTGAAAAATATTTCAAACAGTCGGTTATTTTGTTAACAAAAAAAAAGTTTATAAAAAATATTACATTTTTATTTACAAAACATCACATTTACATAGACAAAAACTTAACAATATAAATCTGAAATGAATAACAAATATTGTCAATCTACCATTACAAATTTTATCGTTGTATATTATCAATCTTTCATTTAAATATTGGCACATTTAATGTACTAAGTAACTAACATTAACCGTTAGGCAATAATCACACATCAAAATAAATATTTTAATTGAAAAGAATCATTATTTGGGATTCCACATTTAGAACAAGTTGTCCAGCTTAATTCTATTTATTTTTCGTGATTAGATAAAAAATCTGAAAAAGGTAGGAATCATCTCTGGATTAGCAAATGACAGTGTATTAAAGGGGCATTAGATGTCAAATTCATGTTCACCGATTTGACTCAAATTCTCATATTTGATTTATAACATACTAAAACGTATATCTAAATTACAATAAGTCTTAAATAAACAATTTGTTTCACTTTCAATGTTGACATTCTTTTCCTTTTAATGGCTGAACACAATTTATACTTGGTAACCATTCTGTAGCTATTGGGTTAAATTGAAGGTCACATGAATACGGATTCAATGACGTCGAATTATTCACTTGCAAGTAAATAATTCATCAGCGATGTTTCTTAGCTTATTTTGACAAAATTGAACTAAACTGGCTGCTAAATGCGAATTATTATTTCACTTTCATAAATGATTGAACAAAAAAAAAATCATATCTTAATTTTTATTTATATCTCGTAGCTAATGCCTCTTTAAGAGCCACAACTTTTGTTATGACAGGAATTGCCAAAATAACAATTTTATATTTTTGCAATTGTGTTAACTAATTTTTCTTGAGTAAAACTTATAGAAAATGCACATGTAGGACAATGTCCATATTTGGCCCCAAATTTCAATTACTTTGTAAGGGCTATTCCATTAAAATGTATGAGGGTAGGAAGGGAAGTTTAATTATTGAATGTGGGTCATGGGTCTTTTTTCAGTATGCGTCTATTACCATTATGCAAAATTATCTAAAAAATGGTTCTTGGTTGTAGGGATATTTTGAAAGTCCCTTCCTACCCTCCCACATACATTTTAATGGAATAGCCCTAAACAACAATGATATTTAAAATTTGAGAGATATATGATTCAATAGTTCTAATGGTTGAATGTTACAACACTTTGATATTTTTTTTATCAATTCAATGAATGTATTACTATTAACATGATCTAAAATTGTAATTGCAATTGCAAAATCAAGTTCATAAAAAATGCCAAAATTTGTATAATTTGTGTTCTAAGTAATAGAAAAAGCTTTTCATATGAAATTACTTTGTGTACTACATGTACTCAACACCAGCATGAATGACTTTAAACCAAACCACCTAGTGTGAAATGCTCAAAAATACAGATAACAGGTGCAATGAAGTAATATAATATAAAACTATTGATGAAAAATATCCCTCAATCAAAAATTAAAAAAAAAACCTGGTTTTGATTTATAAACTATCAAATACCCTTCTTCTATATTATCCTCATATTATACATGTATAACAAACAGAAATATACTGACATTACACATGTTACATATCCATGTACCAGAAAAAGGAGTCACCAAGGACTTTTTGGGCATTCTGAATGAAAATAGTTGAAATGAACATAGTACATGATAAAAATTGTCCAAAAAATTGTACTGGAGAACATTTGATTTTTTAATACATTTTTTTGTCGTTTAGAAGGAGAAGACAACTTTGTTCCTTGTCTAATCTCTATGGAATACTAGTGGGCACCTTATATTAAAGCAGTTAATCAGAACTAAAAAAACAAACAAATATTATGTACCAGTATCACATAAACAGTCAGAGCTCAGACATAAATAAGTCTTATTTTGCTTTTGACTTGTAGAGGTCTAAATTTGCATGTTTCATGGGTTCTCTCCCTTTATTAGAAAAAAAAATAAGACTCCAACAAGTCAATTAATGTTAATCAGAAAATTTTTTACCTTTATTAAACTGTTGCGATTAATGACTTCTTCAAGTCGAAAAGTTACCAAAATTGGTGAACTTCAAGACCCCAGCACAAATATAAAAAGGTCACACATCTACATGAAATTGGGACAACATTGTTAAATAAGTCTGTCATTTTCTGACTTAGACAAGTCAAAAACTGTTAGCAAATTTTTATCAAATTACACGATTTGACACTTCTTTAAGTCAGAAACAAAAACAGACTTGTTTATATCTGAGCTCTGACTGATAAATATAGATTCTTCCACAGCATCAAGTGTGATACAATATTTCTCCACTCCAGACTGAATGAGAGGCTTGTCAAGTGTTTTAAATATTTAAAATTTTAACTGTCGAGAATGGAGATATATTGTATTGCACAAAACTCTATGGTTTCTCTTATGATTTTAAGAAGATATGTAGTCCAACTTTATCTATCTTTGTAGATGTAGATTTTTCAAGTAGAAGTTTAAATAAGAATTTTAATAACAAGTGCAATATTCATTGTCAAATTTTTCTTCCTAATTGCCCTGCAGTTGAACCCTTAAATAAAGACCCTTGTACAATATCAATACCCCGTCAAAAAACATATTCTAACAATATAATGTAAACAATTAATAAGAAATACAAAAGCAAATTTATGATAGGAAAATCATTACCTATATAATAACACCTGGGACATATATATTTGTGACATTACGTTAACTTATATTCTGTATGTGTAATATAAAATCAAGGACAAAAATATAAATGCCTTAATTTAACAAATGTGATATAACATCAATTTATTTCAGGATTTTCAAACAACATTTTTGATTCTGCCATGGTTAAAGTTCTATTATGTTTGACTTCTGAATAAAATGAGCTTAAATACTGAATAAAAGCACCAATTTACTGGTAAATTTCTTAACAACTTGTAAACATTCAGTTTTGAATGAACACAAAGTGTGGGACATTATGCAGATCTGATAAGGATTCAATGAAAAACAATTTGACATCTTTAACAATATTTTTATTTTGTCTTTTCATGCTTCAAATATTACATTTCTTTATTTTTACCTTTTTGGCAAGAAAAATTGGCATGCACTTTTGAAAAATAATATAAAAAAAACTTTGCATCAAAAACTGGATAAATCTATTTTCGAAAAAAGATAGCAGTCTTTAAATTGAATTAAGAAAAGACAAGATACATTATTATCTATTGCACAACCTTTCCACCAAATGTAACTATTTTTGTCCTAGTAATGATCATAGTTACATTTATATTTTGATAAACTTATAATTTCCCTTTCCAGTGTCATATAAATATGTATATTTTTCTCTCCTCCAACATTCACTGGAGAATATTTAAAAATGAAAGACATAAAGATTATTTCCCTTGCACTATTTCCTTTTTATCTCCCTTGTTTGTTTTCCTGTCAAACTGGATGAGAATCATCCTCATCATGATAATCTTTGGCACTAATTGAGTCACTTTCCAATAATCTTTGTTCGTCAGTGTTTTCCTGGTTCATTAACCCTCCATTCAAACTGACTTTTGGTAATTCATCTCTGTGCGCCTTTGGCAAGTTTTTAAGAGAGATGTTCACATCTCTAAAAGCATTTAATTGAAAAATACCCATACATATTATCAAAAACCCACATATAAATCCAAATATATCTTTGGTGGACATTGAGAAAAATTCTTTATATAAAACTAATGATGCCACTATAACACATGTTGTGAAAAAGACATAATATATAGGTGTCACTACCGCAGTGTTATAAATATCTAGTGCACGGTTCAAAAAGTTCATCTGCACTAATATACAAATTATAACAGCTGAAAGAAAGACGTAAGTCAACCAGTTTGTAAACTGATTTTGTCCTTGAAGAGTTTGATGTATGGCAACGCCCACTCCTTTACATCCCATCACAGTGAATGATCCCAAAGTAGAACATATTGTTATATAAACTAGAACTGTTCGATTACCATACTTTGGCGCTACAAATATCATAAAGAATATGGCAGTTCCCACCATCAGGAAAGCATATATTACAAACCCTGAAAAATAAAAAAAACACTTACATGTCAAATACTTACATAACTTAGACTGTGTTCACACAATGTTTTGCAGACATGCTTTTTGTAAAAATCTTTGTGATAACTAATTTTTGACATGCATTCACTTTAATATTCAAAAGTCAATTGACAACTCTACCTGCTTACCCTTTTGAAGCACCGGAGATCTACCTCGGTTTTTGGTGGTGTTCGTGTTGCTAAGTCTTTAATTTTCAATGTTGTGTTTTGTGAACTATTATTTGTCTATTTGTCTTTTTCTTTTTTAGCCATGGCGTTGTCAGTTTATTTTGGACTTATGATTTTGAATGTCCCTTTGGTATCCTTCTCCTCTCTTAAGGCATTTCAACAGGTTGATCAATACATTATACTTAATAGTAAAAATATTCAATTAAACTATTTATCCCCCGCTGTCTTGTGTAAATTAAGATCTCAACATGTGGTGCTGTCTGTTGAAAATTAAGATGGTATGATGACCTCCATATTTATTTCTTTTCTTGTGTTGTTTGATTACTGTCTCATTGATATATACCTATCATTTATTTATATGCATATGGACAGTTTATAAATATAAGATTGTTTGCCATTGGGTGGTTCTGAAATATCTATACGTCACATGTCCTTTTATTCATACTTGCCAAAAATAAAATTATTTAAAAAATTTACAATGTGAATAATTATGACAGTATCTAGATATAAGAAGATGTGGTATGAGTGCCAATGAGACAACTCTCTATCAAAGTCAAAATTTGTAAAAGTAAACCATTATAGGTTAAAGTACGGTCTTCAACACGGAGCCTTGGCTCACACTGAACAGCAAGCTATGAAGGGCCCCAAAAATTACTAGTGTAAAACCATTCAAACGGGAAAACCAACGGTCTAATATATATAAAAACAAGAAACGAGAAACTTTTATGAACATGGTTTACTAGACATAACTGATAAATTGTTGATATAACACTGCAACTGTAATGCATAAATATAGCATGTTCAAGACCTCACTGTGTGACTTTAAGATAAATAGTGCTGTTCCCTTGCTTTTTTATTTTATGTGCATGTACTGATTTGTGTAATGAATTGAAACATAAATCCATCTTTTTAACTAGATTTTTTTTCTCATTTTTATGATAGGTAACTGATTGCTATATCAATAGACTTTTTTCATATGGTCCGACACAGTTATCCTCCTTTGGTTTTCTTCGTCTACGAATATAGACCCTAGTGTAAACAGTGTATAACTTGCAAGTTTTTTTCATACACTTTCCCAATTTATTTCTTGATATTTGATGCATGAAATATTAAGTTAGGGGGTGAAATTACATGTTAAAAAAAATTCTGTGCTGAATCTTTATGTTAAGTAATAATTTGGTCTAGTTAAACTAGAGGCTCCAAGGACCCTGTGTCGCTCACCTGATATTTTATTTACAATTGATGCATGATAAATGCAACTGTTGTACTGTCGTTTAGTTTCAGAGATATAAGACTAAAAAAGTGCAAAGAACCCTATATTTATTTCAGCCATGCCATGTTGGCAGGCAGGGTCATCATACACAGTGGTCCCTGGATATCCTAGTGGTGATTTAAACCAAGTTTGGTTTAATTTGACAGTAGTTTCACAGGACCAAAATTAAGAATCTAAATACACGGTTAGATTCGGGAGAATTTTTTGTAAAATTTATCTGAAACATATTAAAGAACCCCAAGAAATGCAATTGAAGATTTCTTGCTATTGCGCAATACTGTGCAATTGAAAAGTGATGAGAAAGTTTGTTGTGAAGTTTTGTTGTTCCTAGAGATCCATTTACTTAAACTAAACACCAATATACGACCACAAAAATTTTTGCGGTCGTATAAAAAATTCTGTGCTGAATCTTTATGTTAAGTAGTAATTTGGTCTAGTTAAACTAGAGGCTCCAAGGACCCTGTGTCGCTCACCTGATATTTTTATTTACAATTGATGCATGATAAATGCAACTGTTGTACTGTCGTTTAGTTTCAGAGATATAAGACTAAAAAGTGCGTTTTATTTCAGCCATGTGTGCCATGTTGGCAGGCAGGGTCATCATACAGTGGTCCCTGGATATCCTAGTGGTGATTTAAACCAAGTTTGGTTTAATTTGACAGTAGTTTCAGGGAGAATTTTTGTAAAATTTATCTAAAAAACGAAGTGATGAGAAAAAGGTAATAAAAATTATCATTTAAGGGCAATCTTTCCTATTAATGATATCTGCAAAATTCCGTTGATTGTGCAAGGGTTGTATAGCCAGCTGAGGTCGTTAAAACTCTCATTTGTTGTTGCAAAATTCAAGTGGTTTTGAATTGCTTTGTTGATCTTTTTGTATTCAACTTTTAAACAACAAAGTACAACAAATATGATGACTGATACTCATGACACTGAAAATATTGTCTTCATTCTTGTGAAGAAAATGGTAAGGTTTGAAATATTTCTTAAATATTAATTCAATACCAATACTTTAATTTGTATTAGATTTATCCCAGGAAATGAGAACAAGGGACACAATTAAATTCAATTTTTTCCTTAAATTTCTGATAAAATATAAAATGAAGAACTATATTTTTTAATGAGAATTTTTTTTAATAGTTAATTGATAATTTGAACAATATTAATTAAGTTTTAGATCTTGCATGGTTGATTAATTTTCTCTCAAAATTTCTGATATTCTATTAAAGTTTTAAATATAATATGAGGCAGGCATTACCTGTGAAAGGGATGAAGTCTGTATAAATTAGTGTAGGAATTCAAGCATCATTTGCACTTCGGAATCTGTAGAAAATGAAGCCAAAGTACTGAAACATATCTGACATTCGACCTATTGTTCGGGATTATAGTTGTGACATCATTTTCAATGTAAAGAAAGAAACACCATCATCAGGTATTAATGTGTTTTTTTTCATGTTATAGAATTATCAATTATTTTTATGCCAGTACATTAGTAGATTGTTTTCTATATTGATTTTCTACTGCAGTTTCAGAAAAGAAGATTACAAAAGGAAAACATTTTGTAAAACTTACCAAAATTTACCAAATTAATGAAAATTGTTAAAATTGACTATAAAGGGCAATAACTCCTAAGGGTCAACTGATCATTTTGGTCATGTTGACTTATTTGAAGATCTTACTTTGCTGAACATTATTGCTGTTTATCAAGTTTATTTCTATCTGTAATAATTTTCAAGATAATAACCAAAACGGCAAAATTTCCTTAAAATTACCAATTCAGGGCAGCAACCCAACAACCAGTTGTCCAATTCATCTGAAAATTTGAGGGCAGATAGATATTTACTTGATAAACAAGTTAATCCCTGTAAGATTTGCTTTATATGCTTTGGTTTCAGAGTTACAAGCCAAAATCTACATTTTACCCTATGTTCTATTTTTAGCCATGGCAGCCATCTTGGTTGGTTGGCTGGGTCACCGCACACATTTTTAAACTAAATACCCTAATAATGATTGTGGCTTAGTTTGGTTGAATTTGGTCCAGTAGTTTCAGAGGAGAAGATTTTGTAAAGATTACAAAATTTACAAAAATTGGTAAAAATTACTTTAAAGGGCAATAACTCCTTAAGGGTCAACTGACCATTTTGATCATGTTGACTTATTTGAAGATCTTACTTTGCTGAACATTATTGCTGTTTACAGTTTATCTCTATCTGTAATAATTTTCAAGATAATAACCACAAACGGCAAAATTTCCTTAAAATTACCAATTCAGGGCAGCAACCCAACAACCAGTTGTCCAATTCATCTGAAAATTTGAGGGCAGATAGATATTTACTTGATAAACAAGTTAATCCCTGTAAGATTTGCTTTAAATGCTTTGGTTTCAGAGTTACAAGCCAAAATCTACATTTTACCCTATGTTCTATTTTTAGCCATGGCAGCCATCTTGGTTGGTTGGCTGGGTCACCGCACACATTTTAAAACTAAATACCCTAATAATGATTGTGGCCAAGTTTGGTTGAATTTGGTCCAGTAGTTTCAGAGGAGAAGATTTTGTAAAGATTACAAAATTTACAAAAACTGGTAAAAATTACTTTAAAGGGCAATAACTCCTGAAGGGGTCAACTGACCATTTTGATCATGTTGACTTATTTGTAGATCTTACTTTGCTGAACATTATTGCTGTTTACAGTTTATCTCTATCTATAATAATTTTCAAGATAATAACCGAAAACGGAAAAAATCCTTAAAATTACTAATTCAGGGCAGCAACCCAACAACCCATTGTCCCATTCATCTGAAAATTTCAGGGCAGATAGATCTTGACTTGATCAACAATTTTATCCCATGTCATATTTGCTCTAAATGCTTTGGTTTCAGAGATATAAGCCAAAATCTACATTTTACCCTATGTTCTATTTTTAGCCATGGCGGCCATCTTGGTTGGTTGGCGGGTCACGGACACAATTTTAAACTAGATACCCCAATGATGATTGTGGCCAAGTAGTTTCAGAGGAGAAGATTTTTGTAAAAGTTAACGACGACGACGACGACAGACGACGACGGACGCCAAGTGATGAGAAAGCTAAGTGGCCAGGTGAGCTAAAAGGTCAAAATTAGTATGTCGGAAACTTTCAAACTGAATTTTAGACCCCTTAACACAGAATTGTCCATATTTTGAGTTAGAGCTGGTAGAAGTTTCTATAATTTTGATATTATTTGTCCCAATAGTAGTACACTACGTTTCTAAAAGAAATGCACTACGAAATAACTGTGTTCTCGGGCCATATTACCAACTTTTGACTCAAGATTATAAAATTTTTCAAGTTACCTTTTCTTTTAGAGGACATCCTGGTACTGGTCAATTAGAGCAACAAAAATGAGTAAAATCAAACATATAATCGGTGCAATTTGAGGAGAAAGTTTACTGTTTTCCGATAATTTGTTGTGTAAAGAAAATATCAAGCTGCTAAATTTCCCCAAAATTGTACCAAATGAAAGTTTGATTTTACTTCTTTTAATGCTCCCACCGGTACTTGACCTGGTACCAGAATGTCCTACCAAAAAGTAGGCAATCTGTTGAAAAATATAAACTTTGGAGTCAAAAGTTGGTCATATGAAATATTTTTATTTAATATTCTGTGGATACCTGGTTCCTGTACTTTTTCTTTTAGAATGTCCATACTGGCAACTTCCTGTTCTTGTGGTGAGTGTAAAACCATGACTGTAGACCCAATCACACACAGTGCACAGCCCATTTTACCTAGTATATTCAATTTTTCTCTCAGGAATATTGAAGATAAAACAGAACTGAAATAGATATAATAATATGGTGAGACTTCTTGTGCAATTAATTTTTACATTTTTCTTGTCCTCAATTTAAATATTCTTTACAGGTCCCATTAACATGGGTGATACAATTTGTGATCTTATCTTGTAATATAATTAGGGAAAATTTCACATTTTTAAGTAAGGTTCAATAATTTATGGTGGTATTGAGCCTGTAATAGGTTGCTGATGATGGTGGATGGCTGTTTAAAGTCCAGTGGCGATATGTTTGGAGTTCTTTACCACTGTTGAATACTGTAAAATTAACCTCAAGATTTCAATTTTGGTTAACAGTTTTTGTCAGGTAGCTGCCTCTGGAAGTAAATATTTTTTTTTTTTTCAGTACTAAAGATCAAGTAGTTTCAAAAACTAATTTTGAAAAAGCTTTGAGTTATTTCCCCTTGACCAGCAACATTACAAAATAGTTCATCAACTGATTATCAAAACTTTAACAACAGTCATTTTAACTTCCTTAAAGACTGAAAATACACTGATTTACAGACAAAAAAATTTGGTTTCAGGATTTCATTTGCTTATGGTGCATTTAAAATCTATTTCTGTACACGTTTCATATTTCAACATTAGAATTGTCGTCATCCAACTTACCTTACAATAACACTGAGAGCACCAAGTGGTGTGACTAAAGTGGCAGGAGCAAAGGCATAAGCAGCAAAGTTTGCAAACTCACCCAATATCACTGAAATAATATACAAAGCAAAGTTTACACACTTGTTCAAAATCAATAATTACGGTAAACCTTTAAAGTGTTTCTCATTTCTTGTTTTTTATATAGATTAGACTGTTGGTTTTCCTGTTTGAATTGTTTTACACTAGTCATTGTGGGCCCTTTATAGCTTGCTGTTCGGTGTTAGCCAAGGCTCCGTGTTGAAGGCCGTACTTTGACCTTTAATTGTTAACTTTTTATACATTGTGACTTGGATGGAGAGTTGTCTCATTGGCACTCATACCACATCTTCTTATATCTAGTCAAGTTAGATAGCTTCAGTAAATAAATGTAAAGTTAGCAAACCCAAACCAAATCTAATTGGGTAAGAATTGGAGAAAAAAAATCAAACTTGATCTGTGGTTTGTGGTTTTAAGCATTGTGTATAAGATTCAAACATTTGGTTGAGGCAAACTAAAGTTAGAGAACGTAAACCAATTTTTTGACGTACAGACGGACAAGGGTAAAACTTAATGCCCCCTCCGCTACGGTGGGGGCATAAAAATTTAAAGGTTTTGTGTGCAATGATAATAATAAAAGATATTATATCATACTTACTGAGGGACATTCCAGCCCACCATAACCATTCCTTGAGGTAACCATAACCTCCTTGATCTGAAAGTAAAAATAATTTTGTTAAGTCATTTTTTCTTGAAAATTTGACAACAATCTGGACAAACTGTAGAGAGAGAGGTAAAATCTGACAACAATCTGGACAAACTGTAGAGAGAAAGGTAAAATTTTACAACAATCTGGACAAACTGTGGAGGGAGAGGTAAAATTTTTGAAAAAATGTTGCCCCTCATTAGTAAAGTACAAAAAATATTGCCCCTCATTTTGTAAATACAAGAAATGTTGCCCCTCATTTTGTAAATACAAGAAATGTTGCCCCTCATTTTGTAAATATAAGAAATTTTGCTCCTTATTTGTAAAATACAAGACAGACCATTGAATGTAATAAATGATTATGACACTAAAAGGTAAATGCTCAAAAGATTGTTCATACTCATGCTGAACCTGAAGGCTTTGATGAATGTATGAAGTTTTTGTCCACAAACTGTACTGTGACCTTGAACTTTTCGTCTATTTCTTGTTTGTATATGTGAACCATGAATTAAAACATTCCACAAAATAAAAATTTCCTACAGGCAAGTAATTACATACAAAATTAGTTAAAACCATGAAATCAAGCATCAATGAAAATACAATTTTTCCTCAATACGTGAAAATTGGTACTAATGAATTAACAGTATAATAAATTGGATAATGATATTTTCAAAATTTGACATTCTAGTTGACCTCAAGATGTTTTTGTGCATCTCTGGGTTGCTCTCTCACAAACAAATATCCCACATCAAATTTCATTCAAATTGAGAGAAAAATTACTGTCAAAACAACTGGCTATGTGTGCAATACAGATATACAAGTAATTATCATTAATCAGATAATATACTTCAAAAGAATCTTTAAATGTGGGTTCTAAGGCTCAGACATTCAACATTGAGTTTTTAAAAAATTCTCGTTCAAGTATGTTATAGAAAAAAAATATGGCTGGTCCTGAAAACAAATATTCATGCTCCCTTACATACACACAAAAGTGAATGGCTGATTCCTAAGGAATGGGTTTTACCTTCGTTACAAAGTTAAAAACAAAGTGCTACCAGAACAAACAGAAATTTCAATTAGATTTTCAACGTAATTTTTTCACCAATTTACGATCAATGAGATTACAATTTAAAATATGTGACATGTCATTGAAAATCGTCTTCTTAAAGATTATTATAAAACCAAGACATATAAATCAATATCGTATTGAACCAATATCATAAGGAACACCTTTATACATCTAAACATGTTTCTGAAATAAAAGCAGTTTCAATTATAATCAATAAAAACAACAGAATATCTTGACTGCGTATAAAATGAACAAGGCTGCATGATATGGTTCATGTACATATTGATATAGAATGCTGATCATTAAAAATTGAACAGTTAAATTGACTTTTATGTTAATTTTTTTTAAACAAACGATTCAGTTGGTGTAAGACTCTAAGTATGTCTTTTCTCATTTTTAACTTAGTTTAGTATGACGTCCATTATCACTGAACTAGTATATATATTTGTTTAGGGGCCAGCTTAAGGACGCCTCCGGGTGCGGGAATTTCGCTGTATTGAAGACCTATTGGTGACCTTCTGTTGTTGTCTGTTCTGTGGTCGGGTTGTTGTCTCTTTGACACATTCCCATTTCCATTCTCAATTTTATTAATCATGTTAATTAAAAAAAAAATTATTTGAAAAAAATCAGTCTTTACCGTATAAGGCCATAGAAGAGGGTCTAGATGGGGGGTCCTTCATTTCTGTATTCTTTAATTTTTAGGCCATTTTTCTTTATTTTTGCTGCCCTTTATTTCTGTGTTTTTGCTCATTACTCTCTATTCTGTAAACCCATCCAGACCCTCATATAATGTTAAAATTTCAAATTATCTTTTTTTATACCTTCTGTTATTTGTTTCAGATTCATATTTTAGTATTTTAAGTTTCTTAAAAATTCTTACCATCTTTAATGAAAATCAGCAATATTGTAACATGAAATCCCCCCTTTTTCACCCACTACCAGAAAATAAAATAAGATTCTAAATATTAATTCTACATGGCTTAACCATTATTGATTTTTTTGTCAGAAAAACATCAACCTTTTCTAGAACTTTCATTCTACAACAGCATCATCTTTGTCTCAAACCCATGCTATAGGAGCCATCTCGAATGTGATGTATTGCTCCATGGTGAAGGCCTCACTGTGATTTTGAGATGAAGAACCATACTAATAGTGCTGTTCCTTTGCCTTTGTTTTTTCCCTGTTTAGTAGCGATTTAGCTCCATGAATTGATAAATCAAATCCTTTCTTTTCAAATCAATTACATAAAGATATTAAAATTACAAAAATAGGTTTCTTTTTTCAATCTTGTTACATTATACATCCTGTATTTCAGAGAAAATATTTTTTCAACATCCAATCTATTTTTACCTTTGACAATAAGATTTTAATTCTATATTATTTATAACTATTACCTGCCCTGGTTCCCTTACTCGCACTAGTATTTATCCTTTAAAATAACTAATATTATTTAATTGGCAATCCAGGGGGCCAAAATACCAATGGAATGAAGATATTTTATCAATGGGTATGAATTTTTAAATGGGTAAATTATTTTTGGGATTTTAGGGCTAACTTCCTATAATTATTAAATTTAAAATTTTACAATCTTTTATTTTTCCTTGTGACGGAACTTTTAAATTGTTTCCACCTTATTTCCAATAATTGGAAAAAATACATTTCAATATTGCATTTATACATTTTCGAAAATTTAAGTCTTATTCAATGGATTATTCTTATATTAACTTTCAGCCCTTGAAATCTAAGGTTAAAATCAATGTAAAGTTTCTTTTCATTCGAAATGGAAATAAAGTAAACCAATTGAAAGAAAAAAAATGTTGGAAAATTAAAATTTAAATAATAAATAAAATTACAAGGATATTAATAATTTTCAAACCATTATTTGTTTTTATTTAAATAAAATGTCGAATTTTGTCCATGAAAGGTGGAAACAAATTTCAATATTTTATTAATCCCTTTCCTTGGTTTAAATTTTAAAGAGTTCATTGTGCCATTTATAAATATCCCAAGAACAGTGGATAAATAATATTAATATTAATTTGGGCCCAAACTTTGCTTATCAAATTTAGAATATAAAATTACATAAATTTTGGAGTTGTAAAACAATTTCTTCATATATTTTAGAAATCTGTTATTAAATCATCCATTTAATTATTGTTGCATAATTAAAAGGTGTTTAATCAGATCAGAAGAATTCGAAATTTTTCCTTATTAAAATCTTAATTCTTTACCTCCTGTTTTCATATAAAATATGTGCTCATTAAATTTAATATGTGAAATCCATCATGATCTTTAAATGATAAACCAAACTGGTTAATTAAATTTTAGAACCATTTTTTAAACAAAAATTTTCACATATAACTTTTAATTTTACATTTAAATGTTAGATTATTAAAATATCCAAATTTAATTCATTGTATTACACCAAATTAAAATAAAAAAGTTTAATCAAATACAGAAAGAATTTTAACCAAAAAACATGATTAAAATGTTATCTTTAAAATTAAAATTCTGATAATTAGAAAGCTTAATTAATTTCAACTGCAAGATAACAAGAATCTTCTTTTGTATTAAATCTTTTAACCCAAAATTAACTGTTTGATTTTCCAAATTTTACAGGAAAAGGTAAACCCCAAGTTATAAATATTAACTTTCCCAATCCAATTAAAAAAGAGATAAAATCCAAACAAAAAATTAATTTCCTTTTGGACCTTCGTTAAATTACATACTTTTAAATTTAAATTAATTTGAACAAATTAACAGTTCTATTACAACAGATTTTTTAAACACACCAATGTTAAGGATGTAAAAATTTTTGGTATTAAACTTAACCTTGCCTTAATCAATTTACCTAATTTTTTAATGTCCAAATTAAATTGGCAGCTTATTATCATTATTCTAATTTCACAGTCAATTTCTTTTTGGAAATCAAATGAGCCTTAATCTTTTTATCGTCATTCGTCAAATCTCATTTTGTAGCTACCATTAGCCTCAATTATGGAGTAAAACATTTATCGTTCACGTTATTTTAACAAATATTTCACCATCATTCATCATGTGAGGTACCTCATTCCTACCCTCATAAAGCTAAAGTTTATGCAGTAAATGCATTTTAACTGCAAAAATAGCACAGTTACAGGATAAGCATTTATTGTCAGGTTTTCTGCATATTGTAAGATATCAGATGCATATGAAGCTTTTTATTGAGTCAGCGCAATGAACAAGTTCGCAAATTTGGCAGCTGATATTTTACATATCAATTTAATGAAAATCTGATAATAGATTTATGAATTGTACTTGTATTTTTCATGATCCAGAAAGAATACTTTTTCTTTGCTTTGCCAGCAAGCTGGAAGAAAACTTGATAAATTCAGTTCCAACTTATAAACGTTGGGTCAAACTTGACTTCAAGGTTAAAGTTATTCAGTCCCGGTCAAGCATTAATACTGTCTCAAAGACATAAAGATATATAATGAAGAGCTGAGTGCAGTGATACAGGCACAGGGAAGATTAAAAAAAAATTATGCTACCCAAATTAAAACTTGTAAAGTGTCAATGAAGCAATTCAGTCAAGCATTATTTCATTCTAATGTAAGATGTAAGACATTTTGCACTGATATTTTTTTTAAAAGACAGAATTGTATTTTGCTAATGAAAATAAAATTAAATAATTTTATAAAAAATTAAATGTAATATTGTATAAATAAAAAATAAGAAGATGTGGTATGATTGCCAATGTGATAACTCTCCACCAGAGACCAAATGACATAGGAGTTAACAACTATAGGTCACTGTTTGGCCTTCAACAATGAGCAAAACTGCACAATCAGCTATAAAAGGCCCCGAAATGACAAATGTAAAACAATTCAAACAAGAAAACTAACGGCCTGATTTAGTACAAAACAATGATAAAAAAAAATATGATATACAGCAATAATCGACAACCACTGAATTACAGGCTCCTGACTTGGGACAGGCACATATACAATGTGGCTGGTTGAAACTAGTTTCTACATGCACAATGTTCAATATTACTTTGTTTCTATAAAACTATCAAGGAGATAAGACTATATTTCAAATTTTGAAAGTTGCCTGATGAAAATATCTTATCTTTTCAATTGAAAATTCAACATAGAATCCTCTATTTTTCTCTCAGACAAAGCATTATTTATATATAAATTACCTATACTGTAAACACATATACTTGAAGCATACATTTTTGTACATTTGTACCTAGATAAGGCATGGATATTTGACAGCTTGGTCCTTTTACCATGTTTACAAAGCCTTAAGATTCAGTACTACTGTCTCAATCTTTTAAACTTTCTAATAGATCATTCTAACTTTATAATTCTTGTAAAGGGCTATTCAAGGAAATTATTTTTCTGTATGTATTAGAAGTGGAAGCAAAAAAAAAATACTAATACAAATGGAAATAAGATATTATGGGTTATGGGGTATAAAAAGATTGTTGTTCAACTCTCCATATTTTATTTTTATGAAAAATCCTGAATATTTTATATTTTAAGAATATTTATTATTCCAATCAAGAGCCCTTGATGGGCAGCATAACATGTACACATAAAACAATACATCATGATTTCTAACAGAAAAACATTTTTTTTTTATACATTGAAATGAAACATTAAAACGTTCAGACATGTTATTATCTCCATTCTATATAAATCACATACATTTAATTCCAGGCAGGATCAGAACTATAAAATCATTACAATTATCATTGTTATTACATACATTAATTTACATTTCGTCTAACATCTAGACATGTAATAATATACTTCCTAAATATTTAAGTACAGACAAATTTTCATTAGTGAATAACCAAACAAATTTTGCCTCATTTGAGAGATATGAAAAATTAGGACAAATACTGTTTATCTCCTTCAAAAATATCTCTCTATCATCTTTGTTCAGCACATTTGTCTTACCTGTTGATTTAGGAGCCGAATCTATATTTAGAATCAATCAAGTAGAGAAAACACCATCAGTAAGTTGCTACTAATCAGTAATTCAGCTATGAATATTTCTGGATAGTTTTAGATCCAGTCCATCATTTTTAGACCACTAATTCCAACCAGTCAGATGACCAGATGTGTGTATTCCCATGTTTTATCAGAGACAGGTAAATCCAAACAAGATCAAATCTAGTTGTCAAATTTCATTTGTCATTGTTTCATGTGTGAACTTCATGACATTAAAGGAAACACAAGTATAACATGGTAATGTCTGAGTACACAAGTTGTATACACTTTTGTTATAAATATGTCAAATGTTTATTTTTTGATTATATAATCTGGAATGTTTAAAAGTTGCTTGTTCATTGCCGAAGGCAAATGTGTTTTTTAATATCAAAATAATTGAGATGTGGTATGATTGCTAATGCATGAGACAAGCTCAGACAACTATTCGAATGATGTAGATGTAGCAACTGTAAGTCACCAGCCAGCCTTTAACTATGAGCTAAACTCATTTTCTATGTTCTGAGTTTTTGTTTACTGTTTACTCTAACATATATCTCACTTTGACACATTTCCAAATTATTATCATGATTACTGTAAATTCAGAAATTATTGCGAGGTTTTTATTAATGCGAATAATGCGACTGGGTGAGTATTGCAATAATAAGAACTAGCATTCTGATATTAGACACATATATATGCATGAAGCTTTTCCTGAAATCGAAATAATTAATCTCGCTTTTTTGTTCAGTCTTCAAAAATCGCCATAATTTCTGAATTTACAGTATACTCTGTCATAAAAAGATCCATTTCTTTCAAATGAGTGATGCACTAAATGTAAATGTGAAAGGTCAAAAAGTTTATGTGCAAGTTCAAAAAGTAAATGTGTAAGTCATTGGACTATTGTTATCTGCAATGTTTTTAAAGTCATTAATCAGGTCACCAGCTTAAAGATTAGAGTATATATTTGTAAACAAAGAAATTGTTCCTATCTGGCAATACTAGACATGCTAGACACAAAACGATTTCCCTTGCATCATAATGTGGCCTCGAATAACACCTCCTTTTGGCACTTTAAATTTATTTGTTTTGTTATATTCCTCATAAAAAAAATTACTTTTCAGCAAAAACGCCCACCTAATATTAGTAATAATATCACAAACTGAAAAACAAATGAATAGCAATATATTGGGAATACAAATGTACCCTCAGCTGCCATAAGGGTGCAAATTCTTTTAAATTTTTAAAAACATAGGTGACAATTTACTTGAATCATGAAAAAATAAATGGGGAATGTGTCCATGGGACACAGATGATGCCCCCGCTTGCATATAACGTTATAAAGGAACATAACTCAAGAACAGTTAAAGTGACACTACCCAAATTTGTACTTGATCTGAGTTTTGTGGTAATAAGCATTGCACATAAGTTTCATAACATTTGTTTGAGGCAAACTAAAGTTAGAGAACAGAAACGAAAAATTCAGCAATTTTTCCATTGGTAAAGGGACATAACTCTAGAACGGTAAAAGTGACGCTACCCAAATTCTAACTTGATCTGTGTTTTGTGGTAATAAGCATTGTGTATAAGTTTCATAACATTTGGTTGAGGCAAACTAAAGTTAGAGAACAGAAACCAATTTTGGGACGAACGGACGTACAGACGGACAAGGGTAAAACTTAATGCCCCCTCCACTACGGCGGGGGCATAAAAACCTGAGACTCCTCAGATATAAGGGTAACATGGCAATGAGACAGCAACCTTACAAGTAAAACCCCAAAAGTAATCTAATCAAAGACTCAAAAAGTTTATTATATAGGGGTTTATCAGAAAATAAAGCATTACAGGTAAATCTTTGTCTTCAAAATGGTAACACCTATAGTAATTTTTACCAGACAAGACAAAAAAATTTAAAAATCCAAATATATATATTTTCTACTAAGCTTAGCTTGGTACAAATTTGGATACCAGTACTACCACTAATAAGAATAAGTAATCTGCATGTGCACCTGTCCATTATGTTATATATATAGCACGCCTTTTACGAATTAATGTATTTAATTCACGTAGCTTTGAGTGGATTAAATATGTTAATGAGTAAGGCATGGCTATATATGATTTGTAACATTAATGGGTTATGACACACGTCAAAGGTTAAATGCTGACCAATAAAACTTTACTGTACTTTTCAATATGTCAATCAAATAGTTGCGTGATACTATATTTTTATATAAATGGATTTGTATGTCAGATACAGGTACATTTAAATTTCAGGCTCTAATTATGAAGGTAATTAGTACTATTCTTCCATTCCCAAGAACTGGAAAAAGACCGGTTAAATGATTTCAATGGTTGCATGTTGAATGCGTGTTAGATCCAGGGACAAATATTTGAAGCATGATCAATTCACGGAGATAGGCCTTTATTGAATGAAGAAAATTACTAAACATCCAGTGACATATATTTTTTAGAATATTATTAATTTCGACACGATAAAAACAGGCATCCAACCAAAATAACAGTAGGAAAATTTATAGTCATTTCTATTAGATTTTGTTTTATTTTTTCATGAAGTGGAGGAAATTAAACGACTTAAATTCCAGTGACAATTTTTTTGAAATATTATATTGTCACGATAAAAACAATTAAGTATCCACCAATTTATCAATATCACCTCTTCGTTTATAGACCACATTATTCCTTTTTGTAGCTCTCCTTGAGCATTCATTTGTTTCAAGTACAATGTATACGGAACCATTTTTAATTTAGGGTTAGGTTTACAAGTTTGGCTAGTGTTAGGGTAAGCCCCCTCCCCCTTTTTTGATTTTTTTTTATATATTGGTGTGTATACATTTTGTTTACATTAATAAGGACATTTTATGGGCATTGATTTCATAGTTTACTAGGCCAAGGAGGCGGAGCTAGACAGTGAAATAACAACTTTTGAGATGGAAGTTAGAGCACTGGTCTAAGCTCCTCCCATTCTTTGCTTTACCTATGACAAGCGACACACAGCGGGAATGGAAAGTGCAATAACTAAAAAATCATTTAGTTAACGCACTCCTCTAAAAATAACCGAAGTTAACTCACTCGAAGATCAAAGGAAAAATTACCATTCATGTTACAAGTTATATATATAGCATGCCTTTTACGAATTAACGTATTTAATTCACGAAAAGCGCAGCTTTGAGTGGATTAAATATGTTAATAAGTAGGGCGTGGCTATATATGATTTGTAACATGAATGGGCTATGACACATGTCAAAGGTTAAATGCTGACCAATAAAACTTTACTGTACTTTTCAATATGTCAATCAAAACGTAGCGTCATACTATATTTGATTTTCAGAAAATTAACACATGCAGCAGATGACAATTGGATTTGTATTTCAGATATAGGTACATTTAAATGGATTCAGACTCGATTTGTATTTCAGATACAGGTACATTTAAATGGATTCAGACTCGATTTGTATTTCGGATACAGGTACATTTAAATGGATTCAGACTCGATAGCCATTTATGTGTTATTGAATTGTTTTTTTCTCCCGAAAAGTCTTGAGGGGGAGGGGGGGAATAGATGCAAAATTTTATTCGATGTTTATCCGCCTTCAAACCCGAAAAGAACATGTAGTTTCAAAGGAGTTTTAACGTTGTGATAAGAAGAAAACATTTTCCAATACCAATATATGAAAGTAATTTATACTATTTTTCCATTCCCAACAACTGTAGAAAGATCGGTTAATTGATTGGAATGGTTTTTAATTGCGAGTAAGGTCCAGGGACAAATATTTGAAGCATGATCTATTCGCAGAGATAGACCTTTAAAAAATTGAGAAAATCACTAAAGATCCAGTGGCATATATTTTTTTAGAATATTATTAATTTCGACATGATAAAAACAGGAATCCAACCAAAATAACAGTAGGAAAATGTAAAGTCATTTCTATTACATTTTGTTTTATTCTTTCATTATTTACTTCTCGAAGGAGGCAGAGCCAGACTGTGCATTAACAACTTCTAAGATGGAAGTTAGAGCACTGGTTTAAGCTCCTCCCATTCTTTGCTATTCCAACGAGATGCGGTCAACGGCAGATTAGGAGAGTGCAATAACTAAATAAATGGGGAATGTGTCCATGGGACACAGATGATCCATGCCCCCGCTAGCATATAACTTAATAAAGGGATATAACTCAAGAACTGTAAAAGTGACACTACCCAAATTTGTACTTGATCTGAGTTTTGTGGTAATAAGCATTGTGCATAAGTTTCATAACATTTGGTTGAGGCAAACTAAAGTTAGAGAACAGAAACAAATATTTCAGGAATTTTTCCATTTGTAAAGGGGCATAACTCTAGAACGGTATAAGTGACACCACCAAAATTCATATCTGATCTGTGTTTTGTGGTAATAAGCATTGTGTATTAGTTTCATAACATTTGGTTGAGGCAAACTAAAGTAAGAGAACGGAAATGAAAAATTCAGCAATTTTTCCATTTGTAAAGGGGCATAACTCTAGAACAGTAAAAGTGACGCCACCAAAATTAATACATGACCTGTGTTTTGTGGTAATAAGCATTGCACATAAGTTTCATAACATTTGGTTGAGGCAAACTAAAGTGAGAGAACGGAAACGAAAAATTCAGCAATTTTTCCATTTGTAAAGGGGCATAACTCTAGAACGGTAAAAGTGACGCCACCAAAATTGATACTTGATCTGTGTTTTGTGGTAATAAGCATTGTGTATAAGTTTCTTATCATTTGGTTGAGGCAAACTAAAGTTAGAGAACGGAATCAAAAAATTCAGCAATTTTTCCATTTGTAAAGGGGCATTACTCTAGAATGTTATAAGTGACCCCACCAAAATTCAAACTTGATCTGAGTTTTGTGGTAATAAGCATTGTATATAAGTTTCAAAACATTTGGTTGAGGCAAACTAAAGTTAGAGAATGGAAACCAATTTTGGGACGTACGTACGATCGTACGTACAGACGGACAAGGGTTAAACTTAATGCCCCCTCCGCTACGGCAGGGGCATAAAAATCATTCAGTTAACGCACTCCTCTAAAAAGAACTGAAGTTAACTCCCTTGAAGATCAAAGGAAAAATTATCATTCATGTTACAATAATATAAAGAGATACATACCAGTGATTGAGGTGTGGAACCAGTTACATCTGTCGATGTGGAGTTCATTGTAATCCACCAGAGACCAACACATAAAACGGCAGTACAAGCTATTACCCCATAAAGGATGTTGCTGTTTTTCTGAAGAAAAGAATTTATCAGGTATAAACAGTAAAAGAGCATTTTGTAAATAAACAGCTGCGCCATGAGCGCATGATACGCCTGTTGCTTTTTAAAAGAATAAAGTTCAATAACTTCTCAATGTCATATCAGAAATTTATGAAAAACTGAAAGGAGGTTATCTTAATAGATATAAACCAGTCACCAAAGTTTCATGAAAACTCCTCAAAGCACTTTAAAGATATTGTCTGAAAACTGGAAAATCACCCTTTTTATGAATAAAATCCCATAACTCGGAAACGTAAAATCTAAAATTTATAATAATCTAAAGGGAGCTTACGTCAATAGATATAAACAATTCACCAAAGTTTTTTGAGTTATTGTCTGAAAACTTGAAAAATCACCCTTTTTTTAATAAATAAAACCACATAACTTGGAAATGTAAGATCTAAAATTAATAAAAATCGAAAAGGAGCTCATGTCAATAGATATAAACAATTCACCAGAGTTGAAATTGGTGAAAGTGTTTTTGAGTTTTTGTCCGAAAACTGGAAAATGCCCCTTTTTTAATGAATAAAACCCCATAACTCGGAAACGTAAAATCTGAAGTTTATAAAAAATGAAAGGGAGCTCACGTCAATAGATATAAACAATTCAACAAAGTTTCATGCAAATTGGTTAAAGCGTTTTTGAGTTATTGTCCGACATGTTGAAGACGGACGGACAGACGGATGGACAACGGTATACCATAATAGGTCCCGTAAACAGGCGTATAAAAAGTTTGAATTTAAGAAACAAAATGTAGCGTAGTTGACCAAGTGATCTCTTAATAAGAATACATTACGTGTCCAAAGGACACCCTGCCAAGCTGGCACCAGCACATTTCTATGTTCAGTAACTGAACTGTGAAATTTTTCTCAAAACCCTCATTTTGCATACATATATATATATATATACACATGAATATTAAACGTTTCAAATAATAGTGAATGGTATTCAAGTTAATATGACCACATACTACCTTAAACCACAACTTATCTACCTTTAACCATGATTTTAACCTATCACATTTCCATGTTCATTGAACTGTGAAATCAGGTTCTACACCTAGTACTTTGGCATATATATAAATCTAAATTGAAAACAACGTTCAAACCTATGATTGCGTTGGATAAAAACCGCAATTTTTATACGTGTGCATGCAAAACAAATTTCTTGGTAGAGGGGTCAAAATTTAGCACAAACAACATTTTCCAAAAGACCAAATAAGTGAAAAAGTATATTTTAACAAAACACATTTGACTAGCAGGTTGAACAATGGATGTTCTTAAATCCTGCTGACTGCCATTGGCGAATGCCAAATAAATGGATCACCAGATGTAACAAAATGGATCTTAACTATTAATTTAATACCAAACAGAAAACAATAAACTTGCGGAAAAGATGGTATACCGCAAACAAATGGTGCAAAATTTAGTACACCATATCCTGATTTCGACAATTAATGTCTTTTCAGTGATGTTAGGAATCGAAACAGTATTTGGAAGGCCATATAATTTACCTCAATTTAGGATAGACTCTTGAATTTTGAAGAGTCGTAATAGGATGAACGGATCATATATATATATATGCCAAAGTAGGGGTATATATATTAAACAGTCATGTTGAGCAGACAAAAATCCCTCTGAAGTTTTAATTACATATAATAACATTAAATGTATCAGTACATGTATGTTTCACCCTCAGGCAAAGTTGACCTTAGATGAATTTGGCTATTTGTTTTAGGTATTTTTGTCATATAGCTCTTCAACTGTTTCGATACTTATACATCTCTCGGATTTCAAATGTTTGGCATTGAGCGTTCCTGATGAAGGTAAATCCAGAAAAGCGCTTCGGATGCATGGAATTATTAAACGTGTTGTTTCCAATTTTTTTCACAAGAATCTGTAATTTTGATTGGCAGACAACAATCAAGAGGCATTCCAAAATTATGTTTTATTTCTCAATAAAATGCAAGGTTCATGACAACACATGCTTCTCATGATAACTTCACTACAATGCCAAGGAATTAAAGGAACATCTAATATATATTTCATAATTTCATTTTGTTTATGGAAAGGGAAGCATAACAAATTTATAGTGTGTAACAATTTGACGTTTTTGCATTTTATTTTTATGGAACTTAAAAAAACTCCAAAAACTCAACTGTATACAAAAAATAATATTCTGATTAAAATTGCAAACATTAAAGTTCTTATAAAAAAAATGTAACCTTGAATGATAATCTTTAAATAGGAGACTTAAAAAATATTCTATTTTTCATTTCTAATTGGGACAGGAATAGTCATTCTTTTAATGCAAGTGTGCATTAACTAACCAGAATAATTCATCCCCTCCCCATAATCGATCTCTCCTACTTGTTAATATACATGTAGCAATAGAAGATCAAAGAAAAGTAAATAGATATAAGAAGATGTGGTATGAGTGTCAATGAGACAACTCTCCATCCAAGTCACAATTTGTAAAAAGTAAACCATTATAGGTCATAATACAGCCTTCTACACGGAGCCTTGGCTCACACAGAACAACAAGCTATAAAGGGCCCCAAAATGACTAGTGTAAAACAATCTAAACCATGTAAAGAGGAAAACCAACGGTCTAATCTATATATAAAAAAAAACGAGAAACAAGAAACACTAATGAACCACATCATTTGGGTTGGCATTAACAGAATTAACTGTATTTTAGTGTGCATTAACAGAGTTAACAGTATTAAAGTGTGCATTAACGGAATTCAATCATTTAATATATTTAAGAATTTCATCTGTATTTCAATCCTGATGCCATTGGAATTAATATCAATGAAATATTGTCTATGAACTACATGACAGTCTGGATTATTCCTTAATTTTTAGATAATTTTTATCTACTCTTTACATTTCTGTCCATTTTTCTTTATTCTTTATATTTTTAACCCCATTATTCTCTATTCTTTAATTTTTCGCTTATTTTTTTCTATTCTTAATTTTTTTACCCTTTATTTTGCACTTTTTGTCTATCATTCATTATTCTGTAAACCCCATCCAGACCATACTACATGTATGTTAAACACCAGTGTAAGAATCAGGGAGACAATAAAAAAAATCCAGTCAAAGAAAATGATATCATGGCAAAAAAATAACAACAAAACTTTAAACACTTCACAGAAAACTACATGAACTTACATTGGTAACTTTTTTCACATCTCTCGACAGTGAGATAGCCACTATATAAAGACTGTAATAACATAACATGTGCCAACAATGTAAACAATGATAAACGGGGCAATTCAGAAATTAAATTCCATAGTTGTTAAGGATGTACAACTCTGAAGAACCAAAAATTTCTAGAATTAAACTTTTTTTCCTAACCTGATTTTTGGGTTTATATGACTGTAAGAAAGTAACTGTTGAAGAAAAAATCATATGGTGGTGCACTTCTTTTTTTGCTAAGGCCATTCGAAAGTACCCCATTTTTAATGATTTTCCCATTTTTTATCGTTTTTTGGGCTATCATCATGAAAAAAATCACAGTTTCACAATTCAACTTTTTTTCATACTTTCACTAAAGATGAAGTGGACCAATCTGAATAAATTTAACTGAAAAACTATAGGTTGGTGTTAATATTAGAAAGTTTGATAAAATTTTGTTGCTTTTTCCTGTCAAATTGACCATGCTGTCAATTTTGTAAATTTTGGATTTTTCACTTTTTTTAGAACAAAAAGAAAATTATTTCAAATTCTTTGTTAAAAATGATTGAAAATACATTTCTCTAATTCATGCTTTTTCACATTTTTCGATCGATGTGAAAAAAATATTTCTCCTCTCTAGAGAAAACTTTGTTTTTTGGCAAATGATTGGTCAAAATGTAATTATGACGTAAAATTTGCTTGGTTCCTTCTGAATTTCCTATTGTGACATCAGGAAAAAAGGCAACCACGTCTGATGACGTCACATATTAAGAACACAATTTTCTGCAAATCTTTGAAAAGGAAGGATAAACTTTGTTCAGATATCGTCACAGAAACAGATTCCACCACTATAACTTATGTGTATTACGATATTTCTCCACTCTCAACAGTTAAATTTTAATTATTCAAAAAGCTTGGCAAGCCTCTCACTTTAAATGTTAAAATTTAACTGTTTCTAACTAGTGGAGAAATATCGCAACACACTTGATGCAGTGGTGGAATCTATATATCTAAGAATTTTGAAAAGAAAAAAAATTGATATGGGATGTATATAGTTTTGGTAAAATTATTTCTTTGTACCCCTCACCCATTTTCTCAACACTTTAACTGAATACACTGACCAGATTGGTTATGAAATTTGAAAATTTTATTACTTAAAATCTACTTATTGTAAGTACACAATTTTTCCACAGAGTTTAGTTTGATTATAATATTTTTTAAATTCATTAATATTTTCCACTTGTATCATGTGTATCAAATGTTTTAAAATATTTCTGTACGAGATTTCAACAAGACTGAAACATCATAAGAACACATCCTTAATGTTTCTGAACATAAATAACATTTGGTCAATATATAAGAACCTTAAAAACCGGGACCTCCTGATAACTAAATTGGTCTATACGCACAAGTTTTTACAAGAGATCATGATGTGAAAAAATGTATACAATATCTACAATATTATGTGAATATGCCATCAACCCCTTCACTTAACAATAATATATGTCTGTATTTCATGAATAAATAAATCAATTGGAGAGTCAAATGCAGTCAAACACAACCGAAAACTGGCAGTTTTTTTTTGCAGGTTCTTGACAGCAAGGACAAAAGTGAATAAATATCAACATATCACAAACAAACGCATTCAAAATAACATTCATAATTTACCACAGGCAATGCAGTGAAGAAATATCTTTTAATAGCCAAATTACTTGGTCACACATACACACTGAACAGTGCTAGTCAAGTAAAATGTTATATATATAATTTGGTAAAAACAGTACTATCTAAATAATGTTAATGATAAAAAAGCTACAAACTTTTTTTTGAATGGCTGACTTCTGTTCCATTTACATGACTCACCTGAAAGTTTCACCTGTTTATCACAACTATCATAAGTGACCATGCAAAAACCTAAAAATAGCCACCAAAAGGTAAACATTAATCACGTGATAAGCCGATAAGAACACGTATCATCAAAAATGATTGATAAAATATTCATCACCATAAGTTAATCATACATGTAAGATATATATGCACAGAGACGCAATCACTGTTACACACTAGTGTATATATATATATTGAAATCAATAGCTTCTGGGGTTTTGATTTCCTGGAACTGTTCTTTGTAAACAAATCTCTTTCCACGTGTACATCAGTAGAAATAAACCTTCATGTGTCAACTTATGTGATCTTACCATTGTAAAACATTCTGCTACAGTCATAGATGGATTCAAACTGGAAATGAAAAGGTTTAAGAGAAAATCAAAGGAGAAATAAAATTTCTGTTGTGGAACCAAATTTAGAGAGTAAAGTTAAACCGACTGCCGTTTAGACGCAATATAATTCCGTACTGTTTCAAGAGTTAGGGTTGTCTCTCTTCGGCAACAGATCAGTAAAAATTAAAAAAAGAGGTTCGATTTGTTTTTGTCCGAGTGTGATGGTCTGCAGAGGAGGATATAGGGCGGGGCGGCCCGGGCCCCCCTTTTGTGGGAAAAATTTGGTTGATTATTTAGGAATCACTGAGGCATAACTGGACCGGGCCCCATCTTATGGCAGTCAGTGATCAGTAAAAATTAAAAAGAGGTTCCCCCTAGGGCGGGCGGCCCAGGCCCCCTTTATGAAAATTTCTGGATCCGCTACTGGTCTTAACTGGTACTAGGGGCCGTCTTGGAATGGCAGTGAGGTGTGAGTTAAACTGGAATCCGCTTGAATTTACGATAAGCTCAAACTGAACAAACAAAGTGTTGTAGTCAGCCGAGAACCAGCTTAGGTGTCAGTTTTTGTTCTTGTGAAAATTAAGAATAAAACACGAGGGGTACAAAATCCAAGACAAAACCAGAGCAAACCAGGAACAGTGCTTTTATTGTTGTTCTTCACCTGAAAGAGATTGAGACCTTCACCACAGAGCAAAAACTCACATCTCATTTTAACATTGGTCACTTTGTTTGTCCTAAATCATTAGACAGTTCAAACAAAACATTCAAAGGCGCTTGCAGGGGGGATCCACCCATTTTTAAAAGGGGGTTCCAACCATATGTCCCTATTCAAAAGAATTGATTGTCAAAAAAGGAGGGGTCCAACCGGTTTATTCTCGCGGCCCGCAATGAGAATCTCGCCGATGAATTACTCTAATAACAATCGATAGCTAACCAAAAATAAACAACAAAATAACAATGGGAAAATTTACCTCAGATAAAATAATTTCTTTTCTAATAAACTTTCAATTTGGGTATAATTTTTCCCCCCAAGAAAATTGCTCAAGGTAATTGCGTTGTTTTCAAAAGGTCGTATTGGGAAAACATTTTTAAATGTAGATTAATGACAAATTTTTCATAGAGAAGGGTTGTACTTGAGTTGCCAGTCGGAGAAAAGGGATCTTTCAGTTGTTTCTTTTGAACATCTTAATATGTCTCTATCTCAGTTCGAAACGAGTAAATGATGTCAAGGATTTGTATAGTAAGAAGGATTGGAATCACGTGGACAGTTTGAATAGCAGGCATTGAAATAAGATGCGTATTAATTACTATACAAATCCTTGATGAGGTGATATAACCATAGAAACAAAGAATAAATGAAATACAAAGAAATAGTAAACAGCCATCAGGGGCGGATCCAGCCATTTATAAAAGGGGTGGTTCCTAACCCAGGATAAAGGGAGGGTTCCAACTATATGTCACCATTCAAATGCATTGATCGTCAAAAAAAGGGGGTTCCAATCCCCGGACCCCCCCCCCCCCCAACCCCCGCCCACGAATTCGCCACTGGCCATTCATCATCGAAGACAATACAACAACATGCAAATGCGCTTATGAAAAAGTTTTCTTTGTTCTTCATCTTGATATTGTATGAAGATATTCGACGGTGGAATGAAATCAGACATCAAAACATTTACTAAATTTTATCATCGGTACAAGGACATCATTCGTAAATATAGCTCAACATGCAGACTTCTTATACGTTCAGGTATTTCACATCCAATCTTTTATGGTAATATTCTTTATAAAGCACAAAAATGTCAGTATTCACCTCAGAAGCTAACAAAACCTTTAAATAGACTTATTAAGAAGGGATATAGTTACGATACTGTTGTCAGGTCATTAAAGATTGCATATTTTGGCTTTAATATTGATTCACTTATAGGGTCTTTGCATCGGAACTAAACACATTTATTTAAAACCAGTTGTTGGCATGACACGGGTTATGCTCTTCTCATATATTTTATGATGGTATGATAGTAAACCCTAACGGGAGGGATTGTGCTTGATATTCATATGATGAAGACATAATCTTTCTATCAGTTTAATTGAGGTCTGGAGCTGGCATGTCAGTTAACTGCTAGTAGTCTGTTGTTATTTATGTATTATTGTCATTTTGTTTATTTTCTTTTGTTACATCTTCTGACATCGGACTCGGACTTCTCTTTAACTGACTTTTAATGTGCGTATTGTTATGCGTTTACTTTTCTACATTGGCTAGAGGTATAGGGGAGGTTGAGATCTCATAAACATGTTTAACCCGCCGCATTTTTGCGCCTGTCCCAAGTCAGGAGCCTCTGGCCTTTGTTAGTCTTGTATTATTTTTACTTTTAGTTTCTTGTGTATAATTTGAGTTTAGTATGACGTCCATTATCACTGAACTAGTATATATATTTGTTTAGGGGCCAGCTTAAGGACGCCTCCGGGTGCGGGAATTTCTCGCTGCATTGAAGACCTATTGGTGACCTTCTGTTGTTGTCTGTTCTGTGGTCGGGTTGTTGTCTCTTTGACACATTCCCCATTTCCATTCTCAATTTTATCATATGAGCTAATGTAATAATAGTTTTCATCCCTCAAAAGTATCGTTCATACAAAAAGTGATAAAATTCACTCTTTCAAAATTTGCCTTATTTTTGCCACTTCAATATTTCATTGGTGTCAGAAAGTTGTCAGTCCGTTTAAATGAAGTTGATCATGAACAGGTATAGTTTTCGAGATAAGAGAATAGATATAAGAAGATGTGGTATGAGTGCCAATGAGACAACTCTCCATCCAAGTCACAATTTGTAAAAGTAAACCATTTTAGGTCAAAGTACGGCCTTCAACACGGAGCCTTGGCTCACACCTGTTTACAGATGCTATAATGAACATCGGTATGGACAAATCCAATTTACTGGTATAATCTAACATTTATACGAAAAACAGGACACATGTATTTTTTGGTTTGTAATCCGGATGAAACTCGCGCAAATTTTACGACCGAGGTCTATTTGAATAAGACTTTTTTTTCAAAGTTTTTTGTAAACATAGATAGAAAAGTCATTAAAATGATACCTATAAGGCCTTACCTTTTACATGGATGAGTTATTTATACTTGTCTTGGTTTTTATTCTCCTTTATATCTGCTCAAGCAAGATGACCCAATGAATTTATATGACCGTTAACACGGGTGTCATTCGGTATATCGAGAAAAAAGATCGTGAAAGAATACCTTACGGTGGTCAAGTATTGCGATTGGATCGTGAAAGCTCTGGTATAGGATCGTGAAGGAAATCTTATCGAGAAGACATATGCAAGGACAATTACTAATTTAATTTAATGAATTATAAGGACAAATTTACAAAAAAATAAAACTGTCTGTCAAAATGGTTCAACGTTATGATCAGTAACTAAGAAAAATCAAGGTTTAAGAGTAAACCGTTTTTACAAAACTACAAAAGGCAGATTGCTCTTCGAAATTTCAATGACATTGAATATGTTAACAAACAAGATTTTTTTATTAATTCGAATGACTAAACAACTTTTCTTGGAAAAATGTCATTCCATTTTAATCATTCAAATGGTTCTTAAAGTTATTTTGAGTAAACATATTCAGAAATTTTGCAAAAAATTAAATATTTACAAAAAAATTGATTTTTTGGATCGTGAAAGATCGCGTACCATTTTTTGAAGATCGTGAAAAGGATCGTGAAAGATCTGATGCTCTGAAAACGTTCAAATCATTATTTGATTATACGATAATTTAATTTTTTTAATTGGTATAGCAAATGTTGGATTTGCATGACTCATTCCGGTTCTATTTCATAATACAGCCTTCTACACGGAGCCTTGGCTCACACAGAACAACAAGCTATAAAGGGCCCCAAAATGACTAGTGTAAAACAATCTAAACAGGAAAACCAACGGTCTAATCTATATATAAAAAAAAACGAGAAACAAGAAACACTAATGAACCACATCATTTGGGTTGGCATTAACAGAATTAACTGTATTTTAGTGTGCATTAACAGAGTTAACAGTATTAAAGTGTGCATTAACGGAATTCAATCATTTAATATATTTAAGAATTTCATCTGTATTTCAATCCTGATGCCATTGGAATTAATATCAATGAAATATTGTCTATGAACTACATGACGGTCTGGATTATTCCTTAATTTTTTAGATAATTTTTTATCTACTCTTTACATTTCTGTCCATTTTTCTTTATTCTTTATATTTTTAACCCCATTATTCTCTATTCTTTAATTTTTCGCTTATTTTTTCTATTCTTAATTTTTTACCCTTTATTTTGCACTTTTGTCTATCATTCATTATTCTGTAAACCCCATCCAGACCATACTACATGTATGTTAAACACCAGTGTAAGAATCAGGAGACAATAAAAAAATCCAGTCAAAGAAAATGATATCATGGCAAAAAATAACAACAAAACTTTAAACACTTCACAGAAAACTACATGAACTTACATTGGTAACTTTTTTTCACATCTCTCGACAGTGAGATAGCCACTATATAAAGACTGTAATAACATAACATGTGCCAACAATGTAAACAATGATAAATGGGGCAATTCAGAAATTAAATTCCATAGTTGTTAAGGATGTACACCTCTGAGGAACCAAAAATTTCAAGAATTAATTTTTTTTTCTTTTAAAACCTGATTTTTGGGTTTATATGACTGTAAGAAAGTAATTGTTGAAGAAAAAATCATATGGTGGTGCACTTCTTTTTTAGCTAAGGCCATTCGAAAGTACCCCATTTTTAATGATTTTCCCATTTTTTATCTATTTTTGGGCTATCATCATGAAAAAAATTACAGTTTCACAATTCAACTTTTTTTCATACTTTCACTAAAGATGAAGTGGACCAATCTGAATAAATTTAACTGAAAAACTATAGGTTGGTGTTAATATTAGAAAGTTTGATAAAATTTTTGCTTTTTCCTGTCAAATTGACCATGCTGTCAATTTTGTAAATTTTGGATTTTCACTTTTTAGAACAAAAGAAAATTATTTCAAATTCTTTGTTAAAATGATTGAAAATACATTTTCTAATTCATGCTTTTTCACATTTTTCGATCGATGTGAAAAAATATTTCTCCTCTCTAGAAAACTTTGTTTTTGGCAAATGATTGGTCAAAATGTAATTATGACGTAAAATTTGCTTGGTTCCTTCTGAATTTCCTATTGTGACATCAGGAAAAAGGCAACCACGCCTGATGACGCCACATATTAAGAACACAATTTTCTGCAAATCTTTGAAAAGGAAGGATAAACTTTGTTCAGATATCGTCACAGAAACAGATTCCACAACTATAACTTATAGATATTCGATATTTCTCCACTCTCAACAGTTAAATTTTAATTATTCAAAAGCTTGGCAAGCCTCTCACTTTAAATGTTAAAATTTAACTGTTTCTAACTAGTGGAGAAATATCGCAACACACTTGATGCAGTGGTGGAATCTATATATCTAAGAATTTTGAAAAGAAAAAAAATTGATATGGGATGTATATAGTTTTGGTAAAATTATTTCTTTGTACCCCTCACCCATTTTCTCAACACTTTAACTGAATACACTGACCAGATTGGTTATGAAATTTGAAAATTTTATTACTTAAAATCTACTTATTGTAAGTACACAATTTTTCCACAGAGTTTAGTTTGATTATAATATTTTTTAAATTCATTAATATTTTCCACTTGTATCATGTGTATCAAATGTTTTGGAAATATTTCTGTACGAGATTTCAACAAGACTGAAACATCAGAAGAATACATCCTTAATGTTTCTGAACATAAATAACATTTGGTCAGTAAGAACCTTAAAAACCAGGAACTCCTGATAACTAAATTGGTCTATACGTACAAGTTTTACAAGAGATCATGATGTGAAAAATGTATACAATATCTACAATATTATGTGAATATGCCATCAACCCTTCACTTAACAATAATATATGTCTGTATTTCATGAATAAATAAATCAATTGAGAGTCAAATGCAGTCAAACACAACCGAAAACTGGCAGTTTTTTTTGCAGGTTCTTGACAGCAAGGACAAAAGTGAATAAATATCAACATATCACAAACAAACGCATTCAAAATAACATTCATAATTTACCACAGGCAATGCAGTGAAAAAATATCTTTTAATAGCCAAATTACTTGGTCACAAATACCAGGAATATATATATTGATAGATATACTGTTCCCAGCAAATACACACTGAACAGTGCTAGTCAAGTAAAATGTTATATATATAATTTGGTAAAACAGTACTATCTAAATAATGTTAATGATAAAAAGCTACAAACTTTTTTTGAATGGCTGACTTCTGTTCCATTTACATGACTCACCTGAAAGTTTCACCTGTTTATCACAACTATCATAAGTGACCATGCAAAAACCTAAAAATAGCCACCAAAATGTAAACATTAATCACGTGATAAGCCGATAAGAACACGTATCATCAAAGATGTTTGATAAAATATTCATCACCACAAGTTAATCATACATGTAAGATATATATGCACAGAGACGCAATCACTGTTACACACTAGTGTATATATATATATATTGAAATCAATAGCTTCTGGGGTTTTGATTTCCTGGAACTGTTCTTTGTAAACAAATCTCTTTCCACGTGTACATCAGTAGAAATAAACCTTCATGTGTCAACTTATGTGATCTTACCATTGTAAAACATTCTGCTACAGTCATAGATGGATTCAAACTGGAAATGAAAAGGTTTAAGAGAAAATCAAAGGAGAAATAAAATTTCTGTTGTGGAACCAAATTTAGAGAGTAAAAGTTAAACCGACTGCCGTTTAGACGCAATATAATTCCGTACTGTTTCAAGAGTTAGGGGTTGTCTCTCTTCGGCAACAGATCAGTAAAAATTAAAAAAAGAGGTTCGATTTGTTTTTGTCCGAGTGTGATGGTCTGCAGAGGAGGATATAGGGCGGGGCGGCCCGGGCCCCCCTTTTGTGGGAAAAATTTGGTTGATTATTTAGGGAATCACTGAGGCATAACTGGACCGGGCCCCATCTTATGGCAGTCAGTGCCCCCTTTAGAGAGTAAAAGTTAAACCGACTGCCGTTTAGACGCAATATAATTCCGTACTGTTTCAAGAGTTAGGGGTTGTCTCTCTTCGGCAACAGATCAGTAAAAGTTAAAAAAAGAGGTTCGATTTGTTTTTGTCAGTGGGTGATGGTCTGCAGAGGCGGATTTAGGCCCGGGCCCCCCTTTTGTGGGAAAAATTTGGTTGATTATTTAGGGAATCACTGAGGCATAACTGGACCGGGCCCCATCTTATGGCAGTCAGTGCCCCCCCTTTATGAAAATTTCTGGATCCGCCACTGGTCTTAACTGGTACTAGGGGCCGTCTTGGAATGGCAGTGAGGTGTGAGTTAAACTGGAATCCGCTTGAATTTACGATAAGCTCAAACTGAACAAACAAAGTGTTGTAGTCAGCCGAGAACCAGCTTAGGTGTCAGTTTTTGTTCTTGTGAAAAATTAAGAATAAAACACGAGGGTACAAAATCCAAGACAAAACCAGAGCAAACCAGGAACAGTGCTTTTATTGTTGTTCTTCACCTGAAAGAGATTGAGACCTTCACCACAGAGCAAAACTCACATCTCATTTTAACATTGGTCACTTTGTTTGTCCTAATTATACCAGTAAATTGGATTTGTCCATACCGATGTTCATTATAGCATCTGTAAACAGGTGTGAGCCAAGGCTCCGTGTTGAAGGCCGTTCTTTGACCTAAAATGGTTTACTTTTACAAATTGTGACTTGGATGGAGAGTTGTCTCATTGGCACTCACACCACATCTTCTTGTATCTATTCTCTTATCACGAAAACTATACCTGTTCATGATCAACTTCCTTTAAACGGACTGACAACTTTCTGACACCAATGAAATATTGAAATGGCAAAAATAAGGCAAATTTTGAAAGAGCGAATTTTATCACTTTTTGTATGAACGATACTTTTGAGGGATGAAAACTATTATTACATTAGCTCATATAATGTCTGATTTCATTCCACCGTCGAATATCTTCATACAATATCAAGATGGAGAACAAAGAAAACTTTTCATAAGCGCATTTGTATGTTGTTGTATTGTCTTTGATGATGAATGGCCAGTGGCGGATCCGGGGAGGGGGGGTCCGGGATTGGAACCCCCCTTTTTTGACGATCAATGCATTTGAATGGGGACATATAGTTGGGTTAGGAACCACCCCTTTTATAAATGGCTGGATCCGCCCCTGATGGCTGTTTACTTTTTCTTTGTATTTCATTTATTCTTTGTTTCTATGGTTATATCACCTCATCAAGGATTTGTATAGTAATTAATACGCATCTTATTTCAATGCAGGCTATTCAAACTGTCCACGTGATTCCAATCCTTCTTGCTATACAAATCCTTGACATCATTTACTCGTTTCGAACTGAGATAGAGACATATTAAGATGTTCAAAAGAAACAACTGAAAGATCCCTTTTCCCCGACAGGCAACTCAAGTACAACCCTTCTCTATGAAAAATTTGTAAAATTAAAGCGCCATTAATCTACATTTAAAAATGTTTTTCCCAATACGACCTTTTGAAAACAACGCAATTACCTTGAGCAATTTTCTTGGGGGAAAAATTTATACCCAAATTGAAAGTATATTAGAAAAGAAATTATTTTATCTGAGGTAAATTTTCCCATTGTTTTTTTGTTGTTTACTTTTGGTTAGCTATCGATTGTTATAGAGTAATTCATCGGCGAGATTCTCATTGCGGGCCGCGAGAATAAACCGGTTGGACCCTCCTTTTGACAATCAATGCTTTTGAATAGGGACATATGGTTGGAACCCCTTTTAAAAATGGGTGGATCCCCGCAAGCGCCTGTGAATGTTTTGTTTGAACTGTCTAATGATTTATATAATCTAACATTTATACGAAAACAGGACACATGTATTTTTGGTTTGTAATCCGGATGAAACTCGCGCAAATTTTACGACCGAGGTCTATTTGAATAAGACTTTTTTCAAAGTTTTTGTAAACATAGATAGAAAAGTCATTAAAATGATACCTATAAGGCCTTACCTTTACATGAATGAGTTATTTATACTTGTCTTGGTTTTTATTCTCCTTATATCTGGGACTATTATACTAACGTTAGTATAATAGTCCCAGTTTATATCTGCTAAAGCAAGATGACCCAATGAATTTATATGACCGTTAACACGGGTGTCATTCGGTATATCGAGAAAAAAGATCGTGAAAGAATACCTAACGGTGGTCAAGTATTGCGATTGGATCGTGAAAGCTCTGGTATAGGATCGTGAAGGAAATCTTATCAAGAAGACATATGCAAGGACAATTACTAATCTAATTTAATGAATTATAAGAACAAATTTACAAAAAATAAAACTGTCTGTCAAAATGGTTTAACGTTATGATCAGTAACTAAGAAAATCAAGGTTTAAAAGTAAACCGTTTTACAAAACTACAAAAGGCAGATTGCTCTTCGAAATTTCAATGACATTAAATATGTTAACAAACACAAGATTTTTTTATTAATTCGAATGACTAAACAACTTTTCTTGGAAAAATGTCATTCCATTTTAATCATTCAAATGGTTCTTAAAGTTATTTTTAGTAAGCATATTCAGAAATTTTGCAAAAAATGAAATATTTACAAAAAATTGATTTTTTGGATCGTGAAAGATCGCGTACCATTTTTTGAAGATCGTGAAAAGGATCGTGAAAGATCTGATGCTCTGAAAACGTTCAAATCATTATTTGATTATATGATAATTTAATTTTTTTAATTGGTATAGCAAATGTTGGATTTGCATGACTCATTCCGGTTCTATTTTGTTGGTGAATAGGGCTATAATCGTTCAATGCAATTGCATCTGATTATCTTATATATAACTAGAAAAAAACCCGCGCGAGCGCGGCTTGAAGACTATTTGAAATGTTTATGGTGATACACAGTTTGGATCGTGTTTCTCAAACTGTTTTAATGCACTGATGCATTATGTTGATAGTTTTTATTAGTTTGTCAGTTCTTCTTCCATAGGAGTTTGAATGTCCAATTTGTAGCTTCAGTCTCGGTGCTACACAGGTGCTCCTAGAACGGAGGAAATAACTCAGAGAAGAAGAAGACAACCTAGAACACTGATGATTAAAACATTTCTCAGTGGTGCTAGTTTGTAGTATTTTTTTTTTTCGAAAGGTGCGAGTCAAGTTCTGTCTCTGTGTGGTACGGGTGCTCCCAGAACGGAGGAAATAACTCAGAGAAGAAGAAAACAAAATAGAACCGGAATGAGTCATGCAAATCCAACATTTGCTTTACCAATTAAAATAAAATTTCGGTCTTCACAAATTGAAACAATCTTTCCATGACTTTGGTAAATTTTCTAAAGATTACAGGTATACAAATTATAGGTAAAAAGCGCAAAAGTCTTGTCAATTTTTGTTCAGGTTTATCAAAGTTAAAAAGCGTAAATGTCCATAGTGTTTGAAGCGCAAATGTCCTTTAGTGCTACAGGTAAAAAAGCGCAAACGTCCTACGTCCGTCTGGTCACGCCTTGTCTTTCAAGATCAAGATAATGCGTTGACAGACATAATTTTTTTTCGGATTTGTTCCGCGTTTTGAAAATACAGCTGATTTTTTTTCACAGATTCTGAAGTAGAATTACAATTAATTACATTCACGATCCGATCGCAATGCTTGACCACCGTTAGGTATTCTTTCACGATCATTTTTCTCGATATACCGAATGACAGCCGTGGTTATTTATAACAGGAAAATGGACCTCCGTCATGATTCTTTATATTATTTATCATACTTCCGACCGAAAAAGATATGGATTATCGCTCCGCGGGAGTCCCGATTAATCTCGAGCCGCGTTTCCTTTCCTTATCATAGAAAATTCTTTGTATCACCATTTTCATAAAACGAACGTCATGTTATAGAACAAAGGTTAAGCTTTAGAATTGTATCTCATTGACATGCCTAGTTCAAGTGGTTATTTAACCTTTACCAGAATGAAGTGTTTGGATGTATGTTTTTACGAACTTAAAATGTTCAGCATGGTTCGAAATAAAATCATTTACAATATACCAATAATATTTAACATTCGTAATGTAGACGAAACTGCAGGAAAATATTCCTTCTTTCAAATGACATCTCATTTTGACACTTTGTCAGTGTCAGTCTTTTCTTCTTTTCAACATTTTAAAAATTCGTATTACAATGCAAGATTAATGGAACGGTTTGAAAAAATAATGAAATTCCAAATTGAAACTTTGGAAAATCGTAGAAAAATTAGAACTTTTAACAGAAACATAAAAAAGAGTCCAAGTTCTAGAATAATGTTTCAGCTTCATGAAGATACCAAATATTTTTTTTTTTTTTTGCCTTTAATGGTTATCGAGTCTTTAGAAAAAAATCAAATCACTATATTTTTTGGTTTGTAATCCGGATGAAACTAGCGCAAATTTGACGACCGATGTCTATTTGAATTATAACAGGAAATTGACCTCCGTCATTATTCTTTATATTATTTATCATACTTCCGACCGAAACAGACATGAATTATCGCTCCGCGGGAGTCCCAATTGATCTCGAGTCGCGTTTCTTTCCTTTTAAATATACAATTCCTTGATATTATCAGAAGTCCATTACTAGGAAATTGAGGAAGGACATTACATTATTTTTACCTCTTCTAACTTTATTTTCAAAATTGAGGGCACAATTTAATTTTGCTAAAAATGGTTATTACTGCTAAATTCGTGCAACTTTAAAAAAAAAATATTTCTGAAAAATTTTAAACGTAACATACATACTAAAAAATAAATAGAATAGAATGTTTATTCCTAGTGACATGAACAATATAACACTTTCATATAATGGTTTACTTTATAAATTTTGACTTGGGTGGAGAGTTGTCTCATTGGCACTCATATCACATCTTCTTATATCTTTGTACTGTATGGATGCACTATTTGCCGACCTAATTTTTCTTGTCAACTTTATAATGGCAAACTTTTCACAATTAACTCTGAAGTTAAACGTGCGTTGTTTTAAGAAGTGAGATTTTTATTCTGACATTTTCTACGCTAATAAATTATTGTAGTTTTTAAATTGATAAATTATACCAATATTTTTATTTAATATTAAAACCATCATTACTCATGACACTGTTATAATATGGCATCTAGGATCAGCTATTCATTAACACGTCAATGGTCAAACATTATTTTCAACTGTGTGCTAGTTTGTTTTATTATACTTCACGTTAAAATGCCATATTTTGATTGGCTTATACGAGGGAGATAATTTACTCTATCCCATGGCTCAGCGGGAGACAATTTTTGAATGTCACCCTCTCGTGCAGACCAATCTAAATCGATAGTTTAAAGGGAAAGTAATTGAATTTACATCAATAATTTTAAAGACAATGCTCGAGTTCTATACGTTTTGGGCTCAGAACTTTTCATAGAATGTCAATATAGAAGATGCATCTTGCATTAATTTTGTTGTTTTTGTAAAGACGGTAACGTTTAACTTGGTATGTACATGACTTCATAGTAAATTACTATGAATTTAAATTTTAAGACAATAATGGCAGAACATTCAGTATAATAAATTAAATAACACATAGCTAAGAGGGTGATAGAGCAGATTGTTACCCCTCGCCTCGGTTGACAATGTTTTCTCGGGGTAACAATCTGCTCTATCACCCTCTCAGCTATGTGTTATTTATATAATAGGATGTTTTGCATAAATTATCGCTACCCAGAATGCATCACAAAAAATTTGGCCATAGATTTTTGTTACTATTAATAGAAATCTCGCTCAAATCCCGTTTGGATCACAGTTGGAAGTACGGGGACATCGTGATACTGTATAACGGGTTGCACACTTCCTCTAGTAATGGACTTCTGATATTATATATATGAGCATGCGAGTTAAGATAGATCTAACATGATTTTAATCAGATTGGTTTTATGCATCCTTGGCTTTCAAATTTTTGAAATTGAGTGTCCTGATAAAATTGATAAATCCAGATAAGTGCTTCGGACGCATGAAATTGATCATGAAAGTTTTATTTTTATAATCTATGAAAACGACAGAAGTTTTTTGTCTTTCTTTCACTCTCCTTTTCTTCCCTTTTGTGCCTAATTCATATACCTTTTAGATTTGCAGCGATGATATTAGTATATTTGAATTGTTTTAAATTATTTGTTTATCATCAACATTTGTAATTGATGACAACAGAGACTTGTGTCTTTGGTCATGTCGGTGACAAACATTTATTTTTTAAATATTGACATGGACCTGTTGACGGATGGTTGTTTAAAATATGTTTGATATGAAGTAATGGACCACGAAATCGTCATTACCAACTCGACGACAAGACCATACTGTTGCAAGCGAAATCCAATAAAACTTTACACCTATTCTAAAACAAATTGGAACAAAATCAAAGCAGACACGAGCAACTTAACATCAGACATCGTAGAGCACTTTAAAACCAGGACTCTATAGAAAGGTCATGGATTAATAAAAGAAAAGAAGTTCATGCTATCATCGACCTGAAGAATATACAATAAAGAAGAAAATATTATACTATGGCTTTTATATAAACCACTTAAACGTATGGTTAAAAGAAGGGCGAGAATACACAAACGTATACTGGTAATTAAACAAGTATGTAAACGTAAATTTAGTGAGGCGTCCCACAAGACAAGGTACTAATACTTGGACTAATATTATTTTCTATGCTCGAGTTCGTCAAATATCAGATTATTTGTAGATGATTGCTAGCTGTATCGACAAGTAAAGTCCACAAAGACATGTGAAAGACCATCCAATTTTACAGGAAGACCTAGCAAAACTAGAAATATGTGCTAATCATTGGGGCATGAAATTAAATGCTAAGAAATATTAAGTAATGAGTGTAAAACAAAAGTTGAGCATATTCGACCTGCTTGACAATAAAATGTTTGGACAAGTAAAAACAAACCCACACTTGGGACTTAACACATCAGAAGATCTAAAATGAAGCAGTCACATCAACCAGTAAAGCTAGCTGTACCCTAGGTTTCATAAGGAAAAAAACCCAAATGCCCCAAAGAGTTCAAAAGTTGGAATACAGAGCTGAAATCTGGGATCCGTACACTAGATAAATCTATAGGCATATTTTCTAAACAATCATGTCTTTCAGTATCAGCTATAAGACAATAGAAACGTTTAATCCATTCTTTAATTGGCGATCTTATATTTTTTTTTCATAACTTTAAAGTTTTGGTTTATTTAAAACTGATAAATGGACTTAATCTTATAACATTTTTAACATGTGTCAAGCCTGCAAGCTTTTTTATGATGAAGAGATAACTGAAGCAAAATTTTGAAAATACTAGTAAAGGTTTTTTTTCAATTTTATCTCATCTGACACGAAGGACTTATTTGTCCCAAATTGACATCATATAGGAATCACAATGTGCGGTTGCGCATAGCGTAGCATCATAAGGGGCTAGATGAGTTCGTACATCTCTGTACTATTTAATTCTTCTATGCCATTTTTCTTTATTCTTTATTTGTTTCCTTCATTATTCCTTATATTTTAGCACCCTTTTTCTCTAATTTTTTTTTAATTATTTTTTGCCCATTTTCTATGTCCTTTATTTTTTGTTCCTTTATTCTCTCTATTGTTTGCCCATTATTCAATCTGTATTATGTAAATCCCAGCCAGACAATCCAACATATATATATATATATATATATTTATTAGTTATTATTGGCTTTGAACTAGCTGTCAGTAACTGCCAGTACTCTCAGATCTTTACATAGTGTCTTTTTGTTGAAGGGATGTATAAATACCCTGCCACGTCCGGTCTGTGTTTTTGTTATATGTTTTTCTGCTTTGTATATCGATCTGATGAGTTACGCCCTTTTCAACTGTATTTTATAGTTTGTTCTTATGTTGTACTGTTACACCACTGTCCCAGGTTAGGTTAGGGTTTGGCGCTAACAAACTAGTTTAACCCCGCCACATTCTGTATGTGCCTGTCCCAAGTCAGGAGCTTGTAATTCAGTTGTAAACTTCTATGGCATTTGGTCTCTGGTGGAGAGTTGTCTCATTGGCAATCATACCACATCTTCTTATTTTTATATCTATGGTTTGTGCAAGTCGTGTCAAGTTCCTATATCTTTTGAATGCCTATGAAGGAAAAATATGAAACTTTGTATGAAAATAATACGATGTAGTATGATTACCAAATGCTACAGATTTCCATCGGTTTCCAAATGACGTGGATGTAAGCAACCATCGGTCCCTGTATGTAGCCTTATACATGTTCAACAAGGTTTTATTTTTTCCAACAACCAGATGGTGTCTTGAATAAATTTAGAATGTCTTTATGCATGGTCAAGGTCAATACATTATATTAAGAATACAAGAAGCAGGAGTCGAATTTTCGTTCAGGCACTTGACTTGCGACAGATATACTCAGAATGCTGCGGGGCTAAACATGCGTTTGCGAGCACCCTCACCCCCTAATCTGGGACAGTAGTGGTACAGCACAACACAAGAAACTGACAAACATAGCCCCACTGAGAAATCAATATCTTCTTCTTTCGTTTAACAACCTACAGAAATGAGACATTATCAAAGAATGAACTGTCAGGTCATCAATTAAACAAGAAAATTAATTTCTTACAAATTTATTCTAGAAAGACATTAAATATTTATGAAACAAATAAAATAATCGCGTAGATTCGACAGAATTTTATAGAATGAAAATCTTCCAACAACATCATTATTCAGAACAATAGGATAAAAGTTTGCCAAAATCACACACAGAACAATAACAAAACATATAACAACATATTCAATCATGTAAATAAATAAAACATACTCAATCTGATTACAGATCATGTGTACACGCTTTGCTTGCAAGCCCTGTAAGTAAAGCGTTGAAACAGGATCTGTATTTTAACTGGAACTGATATTACTACAATATGTATGGACAATTAGCTTTGTGTATTAGATAAATATCTACCCGGCCTACACATGATACAGTTCTTAACTGCTTTAAGGTTATTTCCTGACTAAATGTTAAAGTCCTTTGTAATATGTAACTATAACTCAGTGCTATTTGATTAATAACTGCTTAACGTTCTGTGACAAATATTACATATACATTCAGGACGGAAATATGTTTTTATTAGACGGACTCACTGAGATGGATTTATAACGTGCTAGCACACAAGGTAACTAACTGTCCAAAGAATGATATTCCAACATATCCAGGTACACTATTCTGATCCCGAGCCAATCGGTCTTAGGTCTTACTCCTAAATATGCTTGCTTTTCGGAAAGTAACCCTTACAAATGTCAAAAGCCACCATTTAACAAAGACGGGGCGAATAAAATACCTCCTAAACTTTAGGCGAATACACAATGCGTTTATGATAAAATATTATGCTGTAAAAAAAGGCTATGAAAGGAGATCTGTTTTTTTCTCGTACGAACGTTTTCGTGGAGTCACTTATCGCTCAAATGCTAATTGAAAAAAGAAAATTCATTGAAACAATTCCCTTTGTGGAGATTGAAATCGCAGCACTATTATGCTGTTTTTAATAAAACCACGAGAGGGGGAGGGGTCTCTTCCTATATAAATCTTAAGGTTTGAACAGACGTGTCGCTGGTATCGGTCACTATTTGAAATGTCAAATATATTTTAGATTTCATGTCAACAGATCAAAAATTTTCATCTTAATTCTGTTCAGATACATGTCGATAAAAACTGTGTACTGATCTTTTTATCTAATAAAATGAATGATCCAATGTGGTTAACAGCTAAATAAAATGTCACCAATTGTATATCTAATCGCTGGAAAATATATAAATGGGTTATGATTTTCCTAAAAAAATTATTAATTGGAAGGGATTTTCACAAAAATCTATATATTAATGGGTGGCCATGGGGTGTTAAACCCCGGTCAGACGTCTGTTACGTATCCACATTTATACGATGACTCCCCCTCACCCCCACCCTTGTGACTAAAACGTCAACAAGTGACAAAGTAAGACTCAAAAATGCACATGTGCTGTAACATGTTTCCCAATATTATTCGTTGTTCTTCATGTCATAGAGGATATTGGAACCACTTGATTGGAACCACATGATTGGAACGAAATCACAGATTACATGGACTATAGCCAAATTAAGTCTCCTTCATTTAGAATATCTTTTTATCATTTTGTTTCAAATACAATCTGGTCTATACTGGCTATACTTTGACTGTTATCCAGTTTTCGATAAGTATCATTAGTATTTTTTATATTTCCATTGACTAGAATGTTGATAGTCTCATCTTTTTCAATTTCCTTTTTATGAGCCTTCGGTAGATTTTTCATCGTAATGTCCATGTCTTTAAAGGAATTCAGTAAGAATATTCCACCTACTACAATGATAAAACCTAAGAAGAACGATACTATATCCTTCCAGTTCATGTAGAAAAAATCTTTGAACAAAACAGCAGATAAGGAAACAACGAATGATGTAAATAGCACGTAATTGATTGGTATCACAACGGCAGTGTTGAATTTAGCTAACGACCGGTTCAGGAAGTTCAACTCAACCAATATACATGCGATGACTATAGCAAGATTTACATAAGTAAACCAGTTCGTAAACTGCTGGTCCCCTTTTACTGTCTGTGATATAGCTATACCGGTTCCTTTAGATCCCATAACTGTGAAAGAGCCAAGTATTCCACAGATCGCTTGGTAAACCAGTACGTATCTTCCTCCATATTTCGGCGCCAAGATTATTATGAACACCAATGCAACGGCTAATAATGTTAAACAGTACACGATAAATACTGAAAAATAAATATATAAATATGTCAGAAGATAATAAGTGAAACAAGTTTAACCTTTCTTAAAGGTACGGAGTGCTTTGCAATATCATAAATTAAGCAAGCAAGAAGTAATAATTGATGGTCGGTTCTTGAATACCCATACTGTATTTATATTTCTCATCTTCCTTTTATTTTTATCTTCTCCTGCCCGGGACATGTTAAAAATTTTAGATCCGATTCTAACTAACAATCAATCAGAACCGATATTTGCACAACAATTATATCAAATAAAACTATTCACTTAATTTGCACTGCAAAGGAAACACAAATCCTTCCGGAGCACTAACACACATTTTTTGTCTAATACCGGTACTATTAGCTGTTTTTTTTTCTCTAGAAATTATTTTTTATTGTTCTTCTCTATTATTCCAATTATGTGGATTTTAAGGCAGAGAGCTGAGTGCCCCAAAAAGAAATTTAACCATTCCAATAAAGGCAATAATATTACTTTTTGGCCGTTTGATAATATGGCATTGATGGCAGATCTTTGATAAACTTTTTAAAAATGTTTTCATCTCTTGTCTAGGACGGTTACCGGTATAAAGAGCTTGAACTCGTTTAAGAACTTGACGTATTGTACAGACAGTCTTGATTATTGTTGCAGACCGTATGTTTATACCTCTAGATATCTTTGGTTAGCTTTACATAACTGGAGGATGAAGACTACTATTTTCTAAATTGTAAACTGAACTCAACTTTAAGAGATTAGTTATTTTTTTAAATCAATTATGTGAAACCTGGCTGTACAAATTATCAACCACTTTTCAAGCTGAAACAATTGTTTAATACTGATTTCGAACTTTTGTCAGTGGTTTCTAACTTTATTTAAAAAGCAATAAATGAAATCCTTGTTGATCAAAAGTTACAATATCATGACTATGTTTTTTTTCATGTTTCTTCTTGTAATTATGGAATTTTGTGTTAATACTGTGTTATATTTTGTGTTTTTGATAAACCAGTATTTGTGTAATTTGCCAATAAAATTGTTGATTAATATATTTTATTGTTACAGCCCATTGATGTTAACAAACGTGTGTCGTTCCTTTTACATAGACGTATATATAAATAAAACATATATTACTTGGCTCTTGAACTTTCTCTAACATTTCATCCATACTGTGAACTTGGGTTTCCTGGGGTGAATGTACAACCATGACAGTGGATCCGATCACACACAATCCACAACTTACTTTACCTATTATATTGAGTCTCTCTTTCAAAAAAATTGATGACATAACAGCGCTGCAAAAAAAGAGATTTTTTGGTCACATTTTTTTAAAAATGTCATTTACAAGTTAAACCTTTCTAAAAAACGTTTAGTCGAAATGAAGCACTAATTTTTTATCGTCTTAAATACCCATACTGTTAGTTTATTCCTTATCTTCCGTGCTTAATATGTTAAATGTTAGCAATTTTATATCTCACTCTAGCCAATAGAACTTTAGCCACTCGATCAACAAACTTACATACATTATGAAGAAAAGTCACAATTAAATGAAGAATGTATGTACTAAATGGGGTAAAAATGATTTCATTATAAAAGTAATATAATTTTATTATGATTAGTGATATAAAACCAAGAAGATGTGGTATGATTGTTAATGAAACAACTATTCACCAGAGACCAATTGGCGCAGATGTTACTGAGCAAATAAGCCAACCTGTTAAGGAAGAAGATGAAAATTAAATCCGTAATCATATTTTCAATCGAATATGCGATGTAAAATATATAGAAACATTACAGTATTGATAAGTATAATAAACTTTGGTTGTTTTATATAAAAACGCATCAAGCCATTATAACAAAAACAAGGCTTGCGCATGTAGTGAGAATTTGTAAGGAGAAAATTCGATGCAACTTCTAATAAGTCATATATGAAGCTAAATCGAGTTTTGTTTGATAAATCAATGAACACGGTACATTCAATCGGCGTCTAGACTAAGCTTAGAAAGTCTGATACAATTTGCTCTAACGTCTGAAGGCCTTTGACAGTTCTAGATGTGGCCGTGGTCAGAGCAATTGCGGTCTAAGAAATTTACAAACGAAAATAATGTCTTTCTGTCCTATTGTCCTTCATCTATCATATTGAATTCATAATATAAATAAAGTTTATAATTATATTGTACTTACGTCACAATAACACTCAGAGCACCTAATGGAGTAACCAATGTGGCTGGAGCAAAAATGTAGGCTAGAAAGTTTAGTATTTCTCCAAAGATCACTGAAATTGAATAAAAGTATCTTTTTTTTAAATAATCACACAGATATATAAGGGGACTGGTCTAAAAGTTTACGGACAAGTTTCATTAATTTTACACTTTCTATTTCGGTCGGACGGTTTGGTGGTTTACATCCACTGCAACTTAATGTCCCGAGATGGACAGACTTCCTGTTTTGTATGAAAATAACACTTTGTGGGGCGCTTAACAAAATGTCATACATAATATATATTTGATGGCCCACACAAAACATACATCAGCAACAAAGTGTTACCACACATAAAATGGCGTCTGCTGATTGGACCGTTAAAATTTAATCATACATGTCTGATCACAGGCACTGGTTTCTATCCATGGGAAGCCCCACGATCAACGTATAATATACGTTGATCGTGGGGCTTCCCATGGATAGAAACAAGTGCCTGTGTGTCTGATACACACTTTTGCGTTAGTATCGAATAAGTTGTAATAACTAATGAGTTGGATAATACAAATTGATGTCAGACGACAAAACGATAAAGCGCGCATTATATATACGACTTTGTTTGTTTGGTTTTTTGTGTCTTTTTCTTTGTTATTATGACAATTTGGTGTTGATGGCAAATCTTTTTTTTAACCTTGATTAATTAATTCCAAACGCTTATCAGACTGAGATGATGTGAAGCTTGACATGCATATTATTTTGTATAGAGACAACAATATAATTCGACACCAATCATACTTAAAAATGAACTTATTAGATTAGGTTTAAGTGACGTACTTAAGAACATTCCAACCCACCACAGCCATTCTTTTAGATAACCATATCCATCGTGGTCTACAATAGAAATAAAAACATTGAAAGCTCAGTATCTAATTAAAAAAAACATTAACATATATAGTGAATTTCTTGCCACTTATATCGTTTGATTTTCCGCGCTTGATTCTAAAATGTGCACACAATCAACACTTTGACAAACATGTAAACTTATAAAAAGAAGCATTCAATTCTTATAATTACCTTTACATGCTACTACCATGAAATTAAGGATGTTTGCTGCTCCTATTTTTGACTTTTGTCAGATAATCGGAATCCTCTAGTTTTAGAAAGTGCCAGTCAAAATAATGCCCGCTAACCCCTTCTTTTCTTTTCATAATTTTAATACGTATAATTTAAAAAGCAATTTTTCAAAATCTTATAGAATTCTTGTTATTTTTTCATAGTTTTGGAAAGAAAGAAGATGCCAATGTTAAATGTATTAAAAATCTATAGAGATTCGTTATCTGCCATTTTTTCAATGGAGTATATCTCAAAAAGAAGGACACGGACCTTTCATTTTTTCTGCGTCTTTAGTTCTATTATTTATATACTATCAATTTATAACAATCTTTTAAAAAGCTCGCTAATATTGTGAAACAGGATTGCAAATATCCTTAAGAGTTATATCAAGCTTTTCGGTTTTATTCCCTATGTATTGGTTTTTCACATTGTCACGGATAGCACGTGCAGTCATAACTGGGTTGCGTTCAATATCTTAGCTGCTATATACGTAGGGCTACGTATATTTTGACTACTGAACGTGTAGCTAGCCTAGTCGCTAAAATAGATCTAGATAGCCAAAAAAAAATGTATGCTATCTAGAGAATCCAAAATGGCGTCGGAAAGGTTATTACTCATGACGCTGTGTTCAACTTGATAGGCTAGCCACGTAGCATATCGTTCAACATAGAAAGATATCTAAGACATAGCGGCTATACTAGATGCTACGATATTGAACGCAGTCCTGTTGTATTTTATAATACGAAAATAAAATATGACATTGGAGTGCCTCGCGATTGTTTTAGCCAATCAAAATTACGGATTCTAATGAAACATACATGTAATGTAATCATTATTTGATATAAACATAGAGCAAGTCAACTGAACGAAATTTAAAACACCATTCAGATCATATATATACTGGCAGTTAAACTGGTCGGTTGCCAAACAGGATAAGTCGATGTTCAAAAGATAATTCAATTTAACAAAGTTTATGTTCAAAACGTTTCATGATTTATTTCCTTAAGTGTTAATAGTATACAATATTTATATTACGCAATAGTTATATAAATATATGTATAAACCTTTTTTAATTTATACTTTTTTACACGAGATATATATGTATTAAGTTATGCGTATATATCATGTGTATTATGTGTATATAAACATCTACTTTCTATTGTGAACGTCGTATAACGCACAGTGGTACCAATATCTTGCATCACGCTATTACACTCGATCGTTGTAGTAAAAACCTTATACAGAAAGAATATGACAAAGGTCAAATACATATCACGTGTTTAACCTCTACCACCTACCTGGTCGTACACCTTCTTGTTTCTTTGCCACTCTATTTAATCCAAGTTTCTTTACTATATAACTACTACCAGTAAATGCGTTTGAAAAAATAGCCAGACTAAATCCTATCCAGAAACCATATATATCTTCCTCAGATACCACATGAATTGTTTCCTCAGTTACATTTAAAATGCTTGGTTGGGTAGTGTTGTTATAAGACATCTAAAAATAAAAATAAATCTTTTTAATAAGTTTTGGATTTTCAAATGTTTTGGCCTTGAGCATCATCGAAGAGATATTTATTGTCGAAATGCGCATCTGGTCCAGAAAAATTGGTACCGTTAATTTTATTATTTCTATATAAAAATAAGGAGATGTGGTATGATTACCAATACAACGACTATCCACCAGAGTTCAAATGACGAAGAAAAACGTAATTATTGGTCCAAAATGACCAAATCCGTCCTGCGTCAAGGAATTAAAAAATTGTTAAACACATATATACCTGTATGAGTGTCTGAGGGTGTACAAAATAAAGGACAACGAAATACAATGAATAGAGAAAAATAGGCAAAAAGAATAAAGAATAGATTAAATGGCCTAAAAATCTAAAGAAAACAGAAATGATGGACCCCCACCCAGACCCTCGTGTATAAATACAGATAAAAATCGTCATAAATATTTGTTTCTAATTTATTTTAAACGATAGAAGTTTCCTAGCATTCATGTACAATCAGTTTCTTTGAAGTATTTTAGTTCCTTTGAACTGAATCCATGACAAAAATGTTATTTGAATTCCTGTAGTAAAAAGAAAAGAGAACAGTATTTTGTTATTCTAGTAAAAATGAAAATTCACCATACCTTTTTTTAATCTTTAAAATATTTTATGGTGGATGAAACTGTACAGCAGATTCATGCGCTTAACCTTTGTTGGCAATCATAAGTGAAAACAATATTACCTTATCACCATGATAGGCCGAAAACTAACTAATTGCCTATTTAAGATCAATTCTCTTTGAAATTAGGGTTTTAATTGGAAATAAATATCATTATTTACTTTTCATTACAGAAGACGTAAATTTCAAAGTCGTTCGTTAATTGGAACTTTCAAATCCATTTAAATATTTTTGACGTGTGATATAAATGTTTCTAGAAATTAATTATCTGTCATGAATATTATTAATTAATTGATTGTTGCTTACTTAATGTCATGCAGGATGTCACGAATACGACTAGAAATAGATATAAGAAAATGTGGTATGAGTGCCAATGAGACAACTCTCCATCCAAGTCAAAATTTATAAAAGTAAACCATTATAGGTCAAAGTACGGTCTTCAACACGGAGCCTTGGCTCACACCGAACAGTAAGCTATAAAGAGCCCCAAAATTACTGGTGTAAAACCATTCAAACGGGAAAACCAACGGTCTAATCTATATAAAAAACGAGAAACGAGAAACACTTATGAACCACATCAACAAACGACAACTACTGAACATCAGATTCCTGACTTAGGACAGGTGCAAACAAATGCAGCGGGTTTAAACGTTTTAATGGTACCAAACCTTCACCCTTTTTCTGAAACAATAGTGTAACATCCATCAGTTAGGCCATGGCTATGATTTGATTTATAGTGCTCAGTATCCAATCTTTCCCTTTCAAGAGTTAACTGGGGTATAGAAATCTAGTCAATTGAATTACTCACGTTAGGCAACACATTAAAAACAGGATTAGATTGCGAAGTCAAATATATTGTCTCCGCGATATAGCCTTTTTGTGATGCAGCAAACATCAATCAATCAAAGATCAACCAAAAATATAAAGGTAGGAACACTACCACGAGTAAAGGAGGACATTTAGCAGGCCAGTGGCGGATCCAGAGGGGGTTCCGGGGTTGGAACCCCTTTTTCTTGACGATCAATGCATTTGAATGGGGACATATAGTTGGAACCCCTATATCCTGGGTTGGGAACCCCCTTTTGAAAATGGCTGGATCCGCCCCTGCAGGCTGTATCGGCACAGACTAATGTGAGCATTGACATACACCGTTCCCGGCCACACCGTGACGGGTCTTACTATCAGAAAATTACCCCCTCTCCACAAAAAAAAAAAAAAAAACATTAAAAAAAACAGTCAAAATGTTTATTTGAATATTTTAGTCAGTTGTGTTGTATGTCTGTGGTGTATGTTTACACAGTTTTGGCTGCTGGGTCCCAATTATTATCACATTAACTTATTATGTCTGTTTGGGTTGCTCATTCAATGTTGTCAATATAACGGAACTATAAACAACTGTCATACAAATGGATGGTTTAGCTAGCTATAAAACCAGGTGTAACCCGCCATTTTCTTTGGAAAATGCCTGTACCAAGTCAGGAATATGGCAGTTGCTTTTCACTTGTTCCGTTGATTGATAGCGTTTGATTTTGTCAGTTTTTAAGGACTTCCCTTTTTTGAATTTGCCTCAGTGTAGTTCAGTATTTGTGCTAAACTTTTTTTTGAATTTGCCTCAGTGTAGTTCAGTATTTGTGCTAAACTTTTGTTAAAAGGACCTAACATAACATTGTTATATTTCATTTAGCGGTTATAAGACCATTAATTTGGTTAAGGTATAAATCAGCTTATCTCACACACCTTTTATCAACTTTAAAAGCCTTGTTATGTCTGATGTAAAAGAACAACAACACCACATTATTCAAACCTTTTTTTATAATTTGAAGGTGCCAACATTTAAAAAAGACATGTATTCAAGAAGTGCCAATCAACAAAAGGTGCTATTATGAAATAACATTTAATTATTGATTAAATGCAGAAGGTTAATTAATGTATGAAAAGGTAGGAAAAATATCAATACTTTAAGCATAAACATTAATTCGTTTTTGGTGCTTTATGCCATTTTCAGCCATAATACACTTAAAAACCACCGATCATCGATGGAAATCCCATTGGTTGACCAAAAAACAGGCTTATCCATCACCATAAGAAAACAACCGTTCCAAAGACACACAAAATTACACTGAACACACTTACACAAAAACCTTAAGATTGAATAACACGGACCCGTTACCGAAAAGGGGGGTGGGGTGGTGCACAATTATAAGAAGTATATTAAGTAATACTTGTCTTATGTGTCTGTTCCAAGACTAGGAACTCGTTATATAAATGGGTTTTTGGTTGTTAGTCAATGTTACATTTAATGACGTATCTTCAACTGAGACTCGAAGCGATTTAGCGATGATAAAATCGTATAACGCGATCTTTTATTTATTGTTGATAACCGTTTTTGACCTGTAAATATATTTTGGAGTTTTGTGTCGCTGGACTACTGTCTTGTATAGCTGTATACCATCTATTATTCAGATGATTTCTCAGTTGATATGATCAAGTAGCTGTATTGATTTTTTTAACAGCACATTTGAAACGTTCTGTTTGTCTTGCATGGTTCAAAACTTAAGTTATTTTGGTTTTAACCACCGCTGACGAAGGAAAATAATTTTAGATTTTTTGTTATCTTGTACTCAATATATAGCAAAAGAATCCAATTGGTTTCAAAATATACCAGATCAATTTTATGGATAGAGTGTTTTACACACAGAATATCGCAGGTAAATTTACATTGCAAATGGAAATGATGTAATATTTGTTCAAACCTTGGTGCTTTTGAATTATTCAATGTGTGCCGTATCTTCTCACAATAGACCAATCAATACGAATAAACGGACATGTCTGGGTATATGCCAATGAGAAAGCAAACTGTAGACAAAACGAACAAAAAGATATTTATTCTAGGGAGCAACATAAAAAGGACAAGGTTCACTTATGTCAAAATATGGCCTTGAACTTCAAATGTATCAAAAATAATTAAAATAACATAAACGGTACCAATTTTGCTGCATCAGATGCGCATTTCGACAATCAATGTCTCTTCAGTGATGCTCGAGGCCAAAATATTTGAAAATCCAAAGCTTATTAAAAAGATGAAGAGCTATTCACCAAAAAGGACACAAAAGTATAGCCAAAGCCGGGCAAGGAATCAGAGCTTTGCATGAGGGAGATATTAACTTAATTTAAAATAATTTCAAGAATTTTGTAACTGCAAATTTTAATAACACAAAATCCGTATTTTCATGCTAGTATCGAAGTACTGGCTACTGGGCTGGTTATACCCTCGGGGACTAAAAGTTAAATGGATATATGTTACAGTACATATTGGAATTTATTAGGTTCCAGAATCCTCTTAGCACACATTGGAATTCCAATATCTATATATATAATACTAGTAAAATTAGAATTAATGTTAATTAGAATAAAATTCCTGGTAGAAATTGGGATACACAGATTTGTACTTGGAAGATTCTAGATGGTACTAATTTCCTAGTAGGATACAGGATATTACTAAAATCAATAGTTGGTATGATTCTGGATTCTACTGGTTTCTTTTTATTATATATTATTTTACTTATGAACATGATACGAAGGCAATAAAATAAATGATAAAATAATGCCACTTTTAATACTTTATAACAAACAAAATATGGTAACACGTACATAAACTTTCGTGAAATTCTTTTATTAATAATAACATTAGCTAATATTTTGTTTATGGTATTTTGATAAGTAAACAATTTTGACTCTACAACACGGTGAACAAAGTGAGGGAAACAGATTTTCATGTTTCAAAAAGATTGCCTTCGAAGTAATTATTTTGAGACAATATTGAAAATTTACCATGTTTTTGTTGTGTATCTGATAGACGATATTTACAATATTGCCATTAAAATTTGGCTTTGGTTAAGAATGTCACAATGAATACTCAAAATTTGCCAAAATTGATGTGCTTAACCATATATAAGTATCTATATTTTGATCAAATGTTCTAAAATACATGTCCACTATAGCTTTGAATTCATAGGAAATTGGCCCCAACTCTTTTCGTTTTGATTTTTTGATTACATTAGTTTATTTCACTATAAAGACAAAAACAAAACATTTCTTTTATTTTGATTTTTTAGTAATCATCTAGTACAATCCAGGAACATCCCTAGTACAAATTTCTACCAGTAGTCTACCAGTAGATATTGGAATTCTAAAATGTACTGGATTTTGATCTGTAGAAATAAGAATTCCGATCTCTACTAGTAGATATATATTGGAATTTAAGTTTTTTACTGGGAGGATTATGGATCCTACTGAATTCCAATGTGTACAAGGATGGTTCTGGGTCCTACTGAATTCCAGTGTCACGGTACTAGGAGGATTCTGGATCCAAATGAATTCCAATGTGTACTAGGATGATTCTGGATCCTACTGAATTCCGATTTGTACTAGGATGATTCTGGATCCTACTGAATTCCGATTTGTACTAGGATGATTCTGGATCCTACTGAATTACGATTTGTACTAGGATGATTCTGGATCCTACTGAATTCCGATTTAAACTAGGATGATTCTGGATCCTACTGAATTCCAATTTGTACTAGGATGATTCTGGATCCTACTGAATTCCGATTTGTACTAGGATGATTCTTGATCCTAATGAATTCCAATGTGTACTGTAACATATATTTTATAGGCCTTAACGTAAACTTGAAGTCAACATGTTTAAAAAAAAGCCCGATTATTATTCGCAATTTTGCTTCCTAAAAGCTATAGGAATGGCCCAATACTACAGAAAATGGAATCCTTAACCCCAAACAAAAAGGAAAAAAAGAGTAAAAAATTAAAAATGAAGAATAATAGGCTAAACATATAAATACAGAATACGTAAATGAAGGACCCCCATTCAGACCCTGTTTTATGGAATCGTTAGACACAAAATAAAATCTAGATCGGGGTTCTGGCCGAAGGTACTTTTCAAAAACTAATAGTGTATATATAATATGCCAAGGTTTAATTCATCCTGAGTCTTTAAAAGCTGTGAATAAATTTAATAGAACACCGGCGTTTGGGGAATAACCCCCCTTTTATATAGTAAAATAATATTGACTTTTTTTAACATTTTGTTCGTTTTGTTTATTCTTTCTTTTTTACACAGCAGGTGTTGTCGTCAACATAAACAAACAGGTTAAAGTTGTTGTAATTTGTACACTCAATAGAGCAAATTTAAATTGCTCATTGTTGTCCAAAATTATATTGTATACAATCAGCAGTACAATGCCATTGTTTTCGTAAGGAAATGTTCCAAACGTTCAAATCAAAAATAAATCTTAATCTCATAATCCGAATGTCAAAATTAAAAAAATGTTTACACTAATTTTCGTTCAATAAATTTATGTCTACCCACTCTATAAAAACAAGATGTAGTATGATTTCCAGTGAGACACATATCTAACAAGACCAAATGATATAGAAGTAATAAGCAACTATATGTCATCGTGCAGCCTTCAACAATGGGCAAAACAAACCGCATATCAAGCTACAAAAGGCAAGACATAACAAAATGTAGAACATTTCAAATTGGAAAACCTGATTTGAGAACTGAATATATTTGTTTGTCGTTGATGAGACAGCATCAAAATAAAACAGAAAACTACAAACATCTTTTTTTGTGTGTAGAGATTATAAGTTTATGGTTGTATACACACCATTTTATTATTTGAACAAGAAACCCTATGGGATAAAACAGGTTATCGATCGCTGTTCCTCAATCCTATGTCTACATCGTATATCACACTGGACGTAAAGCAAACAACAATCAATTCATCATTGTGTATAATGTGTATCATGATCAGGTAAATAAGCTTGGTTCCTTTGTAACACATTCAGTAAAACTTGGGACAGAGAGCATCTGAGATCACCATCGATTCTTTTAGTGGGATTCGTGTTGCTTAGTTGCTAGATTTCTGTGTAATGTTTTGATGTTATTGTTTTTCAATTCGTCGTTTTTGTTGTTTGGCTATGATATTGTCTGTTTCATATTGGAGTCTTTATTAAGCAGTCTTTAGAACTGAGGGGGGTCAGACCCATGTCAGACAAGCTTATGATTGTGTTTTTTACATAAATTTATAATTGAACTCTTAAAATATGTTCTATTATATTATATTGTATTGTACTACACTGTATTGCATTGTATTTAAAATGTATAATTGTTTGTTTGTATTGCTTGACCCTTATGGGTGTAATTTTGCAATAAAGATTATGTAAGTTATTATTAGACTTAGGATTTTCGATTGCCTCCTTGGGATGTTCTTTCTTTCTTTTAAAAAAAATATCTACCAAAACATGCATATTGATATTGATATTGATATCGTTTTTGTTTGTTTATTTTTTGTCATACGTTAGAGATCTAAACAATAAAGATTTTAATTTAAGATCAATCAAAACAAACTATATGATCGTGTTTTAGACTTGTATGTTCGTCTTTTTCTTCTTGTCGCCATGATGGTTTTCGTCCTCTGTGAACTTATTATCTTTGATTGTCCCGTTGGTATTGTTTTACCCTTTTAATGATAATGTAATTTAATTTACTTACTGTATACGAAGTCTTATTAACTTCCTCTTTTAATCCTTTCAAATATTTGTCAATAATTTGAAATATAAGACTGAATGTAGAAAAAATTAGCACTGCTCAATAATCCAGAACATTTTCGCATATGAATTGAATAACCGATCTACCTTTAAAGTATACCAATGAATTACAATATCGATTCTATACAATTTGTATTGATCTTTGAATCATTTCTATACGAGATTAATAATACATTTAAAAATGTCTTCGGTTCCTACGTCAAGGTGTGATTCTTTCGTATTTGCAATATTTGGTTTTGAGCAGTAAATACCGATCGAAAAGTATCAAAGGTACGAAATGAAACACATTATAACTTCCATATCTTCTAATTTAGTTCAATAATATATCAAAAAGACTAATATGAATGGAGCAACCGTATTTTTGTTTTCGAAAATCGATCACAGCTATTTTTAAAGAATGACGAGAGTTATGTAATAAAATCTACAATACAACAATAAATAAAGGATATGAATTTTAAATGTATATTTAGAAATTCTTAACAATTTAAAAGTTTAAAGCATGACTTCACCTCATGACAAATATATTGGGATGCGAGTCTTTAGAACAATTAAATCTCTGATTTTGATATGTTATGTAATATTTTTCCGCTGTATTTACCCATTATGTTTTTAAATTGCAACTATTAATTCTCCTATAACTATCACATTTTCACTCGAAATAAAAAAAAAAAAAAAAAAACATCGCGACACTTTTGAGCAAAATTGGTCCAGTGTCCACTCTCACAGAAGTCGTTGAGTCTGATGAGAATCAATGGAACAAGGAACTCATTTCACAGCAACCATACATGGTATACAACTCAAATATCAACATTTGTTTTTACAATAAATGGAGGATCTTCTTGTATTGATACAATACTGGTTCGTTGTTTGAAATGGTCCTTAACTATAACAATAAGAGTTAAAATCGCTTATCTGCTGAAGTTCCTAAGGTTAGTAGTAGAGCCAAATCGCTTATCTGCTGAAGTTCCTAAGAACACCGAGTATAATCTTGCCAGTATGTTGTGCCAGCATGTTGTCCTCTTGATGTCGTTCGGTTGCTGTCCCATTGACGAATACTCCATATCTCCTGTTTCTATTTACACAATGTAATGTGACATAGGATCGAGAAATAGTAGAAAGTAAGCAATTGCATGAAAGTGAGAATGGAAACGGGGAACGTGTCAAAGAGACAACAACCCGACCAAAGAGCAGAAAACAGCCATGAACAGTTTTTAAAAAGTACCCTTTAGCTAAGTACGGAGCGCGAGTAATGATCGCAACATCTACCCGGAAAATAACAGTCATGTTCATTTAAAATTTATACGTGAAATTCAAAATATAGCAGTCGCCTCGCTGAAAGTTCCAATACTTGACACGATTTGAACTCCCTTTCACAACAAATGGTTAACAGCTATGATAACTCTATATCATTATAGTGATAAAACGAGACGAGGGAAATACATCAACCAACAACATCATCTAACCAAACATTGGTTTTAGAAGATGAATGGACTATGGCGTTATCTTACCTATTAGCATGATTAGTTGATTAATTTCAAAAATCAGACAGTCTCACAGGTTTTTGATTTATTATACACGAACAGTTTACACACGATCACACGATTTGATTAATTATTTAGTAAATTCTATACCATGAAGAATATGAAAGTCAATAAAAGATCATCAAGCAAATAACACATAAGAAGGTGTGACACAGGGTGTTCATTACCCAAATACCGCGGCCTTTTTTATAATTTTTCTTACTTCCGTCTTTTCCCTTCTTTTTCCCAGATTCCAATTTTTTGCGGCGGCGGACATTTAAATGAAAAAAAATGAGGTTTTAGCCCCAAAGTATAGCCCATTTTAGCACCAATGTATAGCCATCTTAGCACCAAAGTATAGCCAATTTTAGCACCAAAATATAGCCCATTTTAGCGCATAAGTATAGCCCATTTTAACGCCAGACTTTTTACAAATTTTACCGAAAAGTGAAATTATCAATGGCCATTTTAGCGAAAGAAATTCATTTATGGTAGGATAAAAAATCTAATTACATCAAGACAGCACAACATAAAAAAATTCTTGTCCATTACAATATAGCGCTAAACGTGTAAACAGTTCACTCAAAAGTTTAATTGTCAAATTATGTCCCATTTGCTCGTAAAATTCTAGTCTTAAAATTGTGATAGGAAATCCTCCTTATTTTGTCTAGATTGAGGTGCAGATTCATCGATACATCTTATTTCAATATATTTTGTTGTTTGTAATTTGATGCAAGTATCTACAAAACATAAATGGCTGTGTGACGTAAGCATGGTAAGCAACATATTGTACTTTTTTTAAACTTTTTGAACCTGTCCCCACTTTTTAACCCACTATATAAAAGCGTGTCGTCCCCTCACATAAAATATTTAAAATTTCCAATGGTATATATTAGTTGACCTTAAAACTACCCCGTATCCACAACTTTGACCTCGTGATGATGGCGCATTGATCAGTCCTCTTATTAAAAAGACAATGAACTGAAAAATCATTGCAAACTTTACAAACTACTTGCACTGTTGAAGTACTTGTCATTGGAGTTGACATTTCCAGACTTGGCAAAAAGAGTGAAGGCAGTAAAAATTGTTCTGCGTCTCATAAATAACAGAAAAAAATCACCCCGATTTCTTACCGAGAATTATTCCTCTTTCTCTGCTTATTTGATCGTGTATTTGCAATGCAAATTGTAAAAAAAATGTACATTATTGTTAAATCAATTACTTCATGTATATGCCGTCAATCCTTAACGATATAATTCTGATTTCAATTTACGAAATTTAACATATTTATAGATTGTGAAAAAAAAAGATGGAGATTTTAATTTTAAGATTTGATTTGTTGTAAAATGGTCTGTTTAATTAAGCGCATAATCTTAATAAGGCCATGGGTCAAAAATGTAGAAAACCCGAAAGCTAATGGCATGGTATAAACTAATAGCATTAAACAGGAAACAATTACACGTATGAATGACCCAATTAACACTAAAATAACAAATATGGATTTAAGTGATTCAACATTTTGATTAAACGTAAAAGCTGACTGATTCGTCAAATATTCATGCTATCACATGTTCAGAAAAATCGGTTGCTTTTAACAATCAGATTTAAATTGTTTAATTATGGTCCTGAAGACTACAAACATTTGGTATACAGCAATCAGCAATAAAATGACGTATACGTATTTCCTGTTCTAGCTTGCGATCGGTTTAAGATTTATTTACTCAGCGCGTAACGTTTGCGCGGAAAGAAATCCACGTTTGCGCGACAAAACGCATTATTTTAACGCGAAATTTACCAGTTGAAAAGTAATTAAGTTTGCGCGGATTAATTAAAAAAAATCCTCGACTTTTTATAAACAAATTATGATTTCCGAAATTAAACAAATTTACTTTTAATTTTAAAAGAAACGAAAATAAAATTGAACTGTTTTAGCCACAAAATGTACCAACAATGGGCCAGAGTATTTTCACAGCCATTACAATGAACAGTTTTACTCATCCAACCATCTACACCTTCGTTGAGATTATACTACAAGTTTAGGCAGACTATTCGCGGTAGCGATAACCAAGCTCTTGTAAAGCGCACAGATAAAGAGAAAATTCAGTTTACCGTTAAAAATAATTTGAACTTTCAAACTGGGGAAATCTCCCGCCAATGTTATTTGTAATCGCTAGGGTACAAGTACCAGGCAAGAACTGATCTATAGATGGTTCCTGTAGATATCATATACATGTATACTGTGTTTTATTCATGACTGTATACTTTAAATGTTCCTTTCCAAGATATTCACTGTATTTTATTCAAAACTTTCTTTTACATAAATTTATTGCTTTTTAATGTTTATATAAACAAATAAAGAATTCTCTAATATATATTTATTAATATAGAAAATAGGAAGATACGGTATGATTGCCAATGTGTGTTCAAAACAATAAAAAAAAAAAAAAAAAAAACATGATAGACAACAACAACCGACATCATTCATTTTCCTGAGGTTATTCTCAGGATTAAATCCCAGCTAAAAACTCACCTCAATTATAGGTAAATTCGCACAGACGTAATATCATTTCTTCGTGCAAACGTAATGCTTGTCATATTCAAATTCGCGCAAATGTAGGTCGGCCTATTTACTGAGGCTCGAGTTACTTTATTTATTCTATGTTTCTGCTGTTGATGTTGATCATTACATGAAATCACAATACCCATACATACTTTATTGCATTTGAATTGGTACCGAAGTTTGCAAGAGCGAATATTTTGTTTTATGTCCAGTGGCAAGTATTTCATACATACAATAAACAAATTAACACAATATGTATGTTCTGCAAGGTATGCGACTAGGATGAATGGCAGGAAATTTGGACTGCCCTGAAAAATGGGGGTATGTTGGATAGGGCAGAAATTAAGTTTTGTAAACAAGCCAACTACTGACCCCTTGAAAGATGTTGCAATGGTTCTTTGACGAACAGAAAGCTCGGCACCTACCCTACACGAGGAACTAGTATCCATTCCGACGGGATGTGGCCGAGTAGAAAAGAAATATGATAAACAAGAAGTTGAACGCAATATCATGTCAAGTATACATCCATTCAGCTGACATATGGTCTAAATAGGATTGTGCGCACGTAGAACCAGTTTAACCACACTACAGTGTATGCTTATACCAAGTCAGACTATCTGGCACATGAGTTGTTGGTCTTTTATTGTACTTTCTATTTTCTCGGAGGATGTGTTGGTGGATGTGTTGGTGGTTGGTTTAATTGTACTGTCCAATATTTTTTGTTAGGGAGCTACCATTTTTTTTTTTTTTTTAGGGGGAGTTGCTAGGATGAAATTTGAAAAAAATAGGCAGGACAGGAGTTTTGAGGGAAAAAAAGGCAGGATGAGACACTTGCAAAAACAAAAAAGTCAGGATGACAATTTAGGTAAAAAAAGTCAGGATAAACTAAAAATAAAAAGGCAGGACCGAATAGAGTGAAAAATAAAAAGGCAGGACAGAGATTACAACTAAAAAAAATGCAGGACAAAATTTTTCATCCTAGCCCCCCACCCCCATAGAAATCAAATGGTAGCTCCCTTATTCTTGTTGTCCTTTTTATGCATTATCCTCTTGCCTTCTGTTTATGACACTCAGGACACCTCAACATAATTAAGCTGCAGAAAAGTATTAAGTCATTCTTTCTTGTACACCAAATCAAACTTTGACTCAAAATATCATGTTTAGTGGTACAATTTCTTAGTTCCGCCTGTTAAACAAGTAGTGGCTACTCGGCAGGTCTGAAACTGCTTACAGATTACAACAAAATATTATTAAGCTGCTGAACTAGCATGAAGTTATTTCTTACCCTTAAAGGCAATAAAAGTTTGACGAATAATTACATACTTTGTGGTAAAATAACATTCCTAAGTATGGTAAAATAGGAAGTGGCTGTCATGTCTGACACTTGCTTACACAGTACTATGCAACATGATTAAGGTCCTGGAGTCAGTCGTAAGTTTTTTTTTGTGAAAACCACTCCAGAGTCATCCTTTTTCATAAAATCAAAAACAACATTAATGAAAAATTACATGTTCTTTGTGCATAAAAAATCAAAGTATTGTGAAACAGGTAGTGGTTGCCCAGAAGATCTGAAAATCGCTTACATGATACAATTAAACGGTATAAAGATCCAGAGATCAAGCAAAACAGATCTATCGGATTTCGCGTGCTCATACGAGTACAACGGAATCAGAGATCTATATGTTAATTAAATTGATCAAACATCAACGTAGCTGAGATATAGATAAAGAAAGTTACAAACAGACAGACGGACGATGTGAATGTAGTTAAATGGCCATGTACTTTGCAAATGGGAGTATAACATAGGGCCATATAAGACCCATTATGTCCTTTGTTGTTTATTTTGTCTTTGCGGTTAATATTTAGTAGAATTTAAGCGAATCCTTCCGTGACAACCGACTCTGCCTCGGGGTTTATTATGTCTGTTTGTTTTGTTAGCACATTCTTGTCATACAAGTGAGAGGTTTAGCTAGCTATAAAACCATTTTTACTTCACCATTTTCCACATAAGGAAATGCCTGTACCAAGTCAGGAATATGACAGTTATTTTCCATTCGTTTGATGTGTTTGAGCTTTTGATTTTGCCATTTGATAAAGGACTTTCCTGTTTTGAATTTTCCTTTGGAGTTCGGTATTTTGTTGTTTTACTTTTTAATGGGGCAGGTTGCTCAATCCATCGTTTTTATTTTTGTTCTGTGGATTATTATTTGCCTTAAGTTCATGCCAATGTTTCGCTTGCAAAACCAGTTAATCCTGTTCCTTGTTTTTAGTCAAATGATTTTTCTCAGCATGTCAAATTTGTTTTGCTTTTGCTAATCTTTGCTTAATTTAGCTTTTATATGTTGAAAACCCCTTTACTTCTGCTTTTGGTTTTTTAACCCCTTTAGTGCATGCTTTAAGATGTTGGTTGAACTTTTGTGTTTTATGTATGCACACTCGTGTATGTAACAACGTTTCAGATTTTAACGAAAGAAATTTATGTATTACTGAAAATTATTACACCAGGGTTTTCGATATCACAAACTAGTCAAAACATTTACTTTATTTTATCATCGGTACAAGGACATCATTCCTAAATATAGCTCAACATGCAGACTTCTTATACGTTCAGGTATTTCACATCCAATCTTTTATGGTAATATCCTTTATAAAGCACAAAATGTCAGTATTCACCTCAGAAGCTAACAAAACCTTTAAATAGACTTATTAAGAAGGGATATAGTTACGATACTGTTGTCAGGTCATTAAAGATTGCATATTTTGGCTTTAATATTGATTCACTTATAGGGTCTTTGCATCGGAACTAAACACATTTATTTAAAAACCAGTTGTTGGCATGACACGGGTTATGCTCTTCTCATATATTTTATGATGGTATGATACTAAACCCCTAACGGGAGGGATTGTGCCTGATATTCATATGATGAAGACATAATCTTTCAATCAGTTTAATTGAGGTCTGGAGCTGGCATGTCAGTTAACTGCTAGTAGTCTGTTGTTATTTATGTATTAATGTCATTTTGTTTATTTTCTTTTGTTACATCTTCTGACATCGGACTCGGACTTCTCTTTAACTGACTTTTAATGTGCGTATTGTTATGCGTTTACTTTTCTACATTGGCTAGAGGTATAGGGGGAAGGTTGAGATCTCATAAACATGTTTAACCCGCCGCATTTTCGCGCCTGTCCCAAGTTAGGAGCCTCTGGCCTTTGTTAGTCTTGTATTATTTTTAGTTTTAGTTTCTTGTGTATAATTTGGAGTTTAGTATGACGTCCATAATCACTGAACTAGTATATATATTTGTTTAGGGGCCAGCTTAAGGACGCCTCCGGGTGCGGGAATTTCTCGCTGCATTGAAGACCTATTGGTGACCTTCTGTTGTTGTCTGTTCTGTGGTCGGGTTGTTGTCTCTTTGACACATTCCCATTTCCATTCTCAATTTTATACAATATGAACTCTTGCTTTCTATGTTTAATTGTATGTGTGTATTTGTTGTTTTATGTGCTTTTGTTTCGTCGGTTTTAAAAGTTTCTAGAGCTTATGTGTGTAATGGTCTTTAATTGACTTTAAACAAAGTTTTGTGTCTTTTATTTTGCTTTCTTTTTATGCAAAAAGACAAACACAAATAAAATTAATTACCCTTTTAATTGTATATACTAATATCACAATAAAATTGAAACAAATAAATTTCTAATAGAAGTCACAGAATAAAGATATGTCTGTTTACAAGAGAAAAAAAAAATCCTTTTTTAGTTCAAAACAATACCCATAACGTCCTTCACACATAAGTAATTATGGGACTTTCAGAAGTTAATAGATATACCAGCAACCATTCAAATACCTTTAAATTGATCTTTCAAGTAATGGTGCTTGGGTTTCATTAAAAACTGTAAAATTTGCTTTTTCATGTTCTAACTGACTAAGGCACCGACCATTTATTTTATGTGTGTGTATTTGTGGGTGGATTTGGGGAGGGGGGATTTTTTTTTTTTTAACATTTTGTTTGATTCTAAATTTCGTGAAGGGAAGTGAAAAAATAGATTATTTCCATTAAAATTAGGGCAGAAAGTTAAATACAACATTGATTTTTCTGTTCCTGTAGATAAAGAAAAAAATTTGCTATTTTTATTAAAACCGAAAACAAAAATGAGAATAAAAAAAACGTAATCCCCACACAAAAGATGAATGTTTGGTGTCTTACTAGTTAAAAAAATGTTTTCTTGTGGATAGAATATGTAGAATGCTTGTTGTATAAAATGTGAACTTAAAAGTCATAACAAATAAAAATAAATATATATCAATGCGTAAAAAGGTATTATGTAATATTGCTATGTAAACAAAAATAAAACCCGTTCATATGTTTAATATAATCTTAAATTTACATAAATGCATTCAAAAAGATAACGGAATGGTTTGTAATAAAATAAGAAAAAATTCATATGTTTGCAATTTTTGGTGAATTATAGGTAGAAACATATCCAATACACATTCTTACTCGTGTAAAAATACTAAAAAAATGTTTCTAAAAAAATAAATAAAATTAAGCTAGTTGGTAAGAAAAATGTGAGTTTCTTACAAAGACATTAGTCTATGGATGACCTGGAAGGGATTACACCATAAACGCAACCAACATGTTTTGTCAAGATAATGGTCGAATGTGAGGACGCAGTTTCGAATAATGTTGCTCATATGTAGGGTGCAATGGCAATTTATATGAATTGGACTACTGTGCGCTAGATTTGATCTTTTTAGTATACTTTAAACCATTTCAGTTCCTTTTTTAATATAACATGTAGGTAAAAACTAAATTTTAAAATGGAAATATTGTACTTGAGACAATGAAACATTTTCTTTAATGTCCAATTCATTTTTGTAACAGTTTGGTAGTCAATTAAACATTAACAACACATTTTCTTACATAAAAACATAAGACATAGTTATTGGTTCGATTCAAATAGCATATATCAAAACACCCGGAAAAGGCCAGAATTTGGGACAGTGGAATTAAAACAATGTAAAACAACATAATACAAGAACAACAAAAAGAAATAAACGAATATAAAAAATATAAAAAGTACGGTCTCTGTAAATAGAACAAATGTTGCAACCTGATTGTCTTATAACAAAGTCTCTTATTGTAGCTAATATTTTGATACTTATAGCATACTGTACAAGAGTAAAAATTAATTCAATATTCTTTTCACCAGTGTGTCACATTCTGTTATTTCAGCAAAACAAAGGTACACCAAAGTTTTATGTTTTCATAAACATGCATTTTTCCTGATGATTTGCCTTTGATAACTGGGATCATTTTATTCAAACTCAACTCAGATCTTTTTTCCCTTGGATATTGTTTCGGAAAAAAGTTGGATAGCGATCAAATAGGCCTTCCAAAAGATCAATTAAGATATTATAAAGCAAATAAGACCATATTCCTTTTCTAGGCTCGACATGGCATCGATGTCACGGATTACAAGCTTAGGAAAACTCGACTGGTCATACTTTTTTGATTTAGTTAGGATCGGCATTTATATCTTCAGGATGGAATCATTCAAATGACAACTCAACTAGTCATACTTTTTCTCATTAACTTAGGATCTTTATTTATCTCTTCAGATTTGTATCAATTTCAAATTCAATATGGTCCATGCTGGCCACACTATGACTATTTGCAAGTCTTTGGTAAGTGTCGGCATCCTCCTCGTCGTCTGTGTGACTCATGATATCACCATTGACCGACACATTGGCGTTTTCATCCTGCTTATCCGTGTCCTTTTTGTGTGCTTTGGGTAGATTTTTCAGGGATATGTTCATGAATTTAAAGGCATTGAGTAGAAAGATTCCACCCACTACAGTGATAAAACCTAAGAAGAAAGATAATATATCCTTCCAATCCATGTAGAAAAAGTCTTTGAACAAAACGGCTGATAAAGATACTACACATGACGTAAAAAGAACGTAATAAATTGGAGTCACTACCGCGGTGTTAAATATATCTAAAGCACGATTAAGGAAATTTAACTGTACTAATATACATGTGATCACTATAGCAAGCATTAGATAAGTAAACCAGTTCGTGAATTGCTGGTCCCCTTTTATTGTCTGTGTAACGGCTACACCCATTCCTTTACAACCCATCACAGTAAAAGCGCCGAGAGTTGCGCAGATTGTGACGTAAATCATCACAGATTTACTTCCATATCGAGGTGCTAGATATATCATGAAAACCATTGATATTACCAAAAGTAGCAAACAAAATACGATGAAACCTACAAAATGAATAAATAAATCATTAATAAAATGAATAAGCAAAGAATTCTTTTTCAAATTAAACATATTAACTTACCTTTCCGGAGCACCTGTTGCTAAGTCTTTAGTTTTTATGAAGTGTTTCGAAAACTGTTGTTGGACGCTACGTTTTTTTTCGTTTTTTTTACCATGGTTTTCACAGTCTTTGACCTTTGAGTTCTTATTTCACTTCGGTATCTTCTATCTCTATATATTTTTTTATTATCAAAAATATACGATTTTCTAATTTTCATCTCATTTTATTGAAGACATTTTTAAAAATGAATGAATAAATAAAAACTTGAATAAAATGAAGATTACACTTTCTACATATCGTGGGCCAGAAGACCATTTCTATATTTATTTTCACCAGAAACATTCAAACCCTTACAGGTGTATACATACCTGGAAAAGGTGAGGACCTATATGACAAAAATGGTCTTAAACAGAATGATGCTAATATGAGGCCCATCATGGGGGTGTCCAAGTAATCACATAATCACAAATTTTTTGCCAATATAATCACATAATCACAAAATTTTGCCAATATAATCACATAATCATTAATTATTTTTTAAACAAGATAATCAAATAATCAAAATACAGTCCTAGATTATCAAATAATTAAATAATCATGAAATATTTAGTCTGGTAATCAAATAATTACTATAAAAACAATATAATCACATAATCGAAAAAAACCCATGAGGAGGCTCTAATATCGAAAAAAAATCCTGTAACTTCGCGATATATATATATATGAGTTCAATGTCTGCTGAAGGAGCAGTTTGCAAAATATGTTTGTATAATTTGACTAACGTTTTTGTCTATGTAATTCACGAAGGTCTTGTTGGAGTTCACAGAACAGAGAATAATGGGCAAAAAAAAATAAAGAATAGAGAATAATGGACCAAAAAATAAAGAATAGAAAAAAGAGCTAAAATTGTACCAATAGAGAATAATGGGGTGCAAAAATATATACAAAAAGAAAATAATTAATAGTGGGCAAAACAAATAAAGAATAGAGGAAAATGGCCTAAAATCAAAATATAGAAAAGAAAAAAGTATCCACATCCAGACACTCATTCACGTTTTGCAGTCTCAGTTTCATAGTAAATGACAGTAGGACCAACCAGAATGTGAACATTTGAAATGTTCTGAGTCAAAGCAATACGGATTCTTAATGACTGATAATATAAAATATGTGTTACCTGGCTCTTGAACTTTCTCTAACATTTCATCCATTGTATGCACTTTTGTCTCTTTGGGAGAATGCATCACCATGACAGTGGATCCGATCACACACAAGCCACAACTCACTTTACCTATTATATTGAGTCTCTCTTTCAGAAACATTGAGGACATAACAGCTCTGAAAAGGGAGGGAGTTGTTGATTAACAAACAGATGAAAATAACCAAGGTTTGATAGTTCATTATATTATCATTCATTTTTCAACTTATGTGTATTTAAAAACTGTAAATGGAATGGATTACTTACTACATTTTATATACATAGATAATAATGAGTTGCTAAAACTAGGCGATAAAACAGAATCCCTCAACAAAATCCCCAATATTATGAAAACAGAAAATCATGCAAAAAGTGAAATTAAGTCCTTGTCTATGATTATTAAAAAAGGTTTGTTTCTTTAAGCACAAACCTAAGACATCTAGATATATTTGAAAAAAAATCTGAATTTTTTTAGGGGCGAGAAATCGATTCAGTGTGCAAAGGAGTCACGTGCTTTATATTCTTCTTGATTGTTTGGCTGATGAATTCTTAAAGTCTATACAATTTTGAGAATGTGTGTCAAATTCAACCCCAAAAGAGACTAGTTTAACCCTGCCACATTCTGTATGTGCATGTCCAAGTCAGGAATTCAGTGGTTGTCGTTTGTTGCTGTATATCATACTTGTTTTTGTTCATTGCTTTGTACATAAATCAGGTCGTTAGTTTTCTCTTTTAAATTGTTTCACATTTGTCATTTCGGAGCCTTTTATAGCTTTTTAAATATAAAAATCACTGTACTGATTATGCCCATAATGGGTCCTCTATTGGAAATAAAATTTATCTTATCTTATCTTATCTTATAGCCGACTATGAGGTATTGGTTTTGCTAATTGTTGAAAGCCGTACGGTGACCTCTAGTTGTTAACTTCTGTGTCTTTTGGTCTTTGGAGAAGAGTTGTCTCATTGGCAATCATACCACATCTTCTTATTTTTATATTCAACGATATAATATGTATTATTATTGCCTTCCTTGTTCTTAACTAGACATATGCATAATGTAAAATTGTACTTACGCCACAATAACACTTAGAGCGCCCAGAGGTGTAACCAAAGTCGCTGGGGCAAATGCGTAGGCAACAAAATTGAGTATTTCTCCGAAAATCACTGAAATAATACAATTGAAAGTTAATTTAGCACTGTTATATAATTCATCAGAAAAACTAATACAGTGTAGTAAATATTAAAAATATCTTACAATTTTATTTGGTTAAATGTTCATTTGTGGTATTTTTGTATATGCATGTATTTTATTTGTTATTGCTTGACCCTTATATATAGGTAATTTGGAGTTTAGTATGACGTCCATTATCACTGAACTAGTATATATATTTGTTTAGGGGCCAGCTTAAGGACGCCTCCGGGTGCGGGAATTTCTCGCTGCATTGAAGACCTATTGGTGACCTTCTGTTGTTTGTTCTGTGGTCGGGTTGTTGTCTCTTTGACACATTCCCATTTCCATTCTCAATTTTATAATTTTGCAATTAAAATATCTTTATAATAAGACTTAGTGCTGTTTAATTTACAAATTGTCTTAAATAAATGAATCTTAATTAGCTTCTTTTTTGCAGTATTAAGCAAAGAATACAAAAAAGAAGACCCCAACAATTTAGACTCTACATTTGTATTTAAAAGCCAGCTTATTTATGCTATCTCTAACAAAGTAAAATTCATGAGAAAAATATATATATATATCACAGTATGGTTTTGTTGTTGTCTCATTTGTCTCATTAAAGGTATTTAAACCTCATTCCATTTACATAAATGGAATAATTACATTAACTACTACATGTATTCAACTTTTAAACTACAGCTAGAACACTTCCTGTTGTCTTTATCTATCAATATAGTAACAATAGGATGTGCAATGTAGATTTCATGTCACGTCCCTTTTCTTTACATTGACGTATTTTAAAACAAAAATTTAGACAAGAAGCACCGATAGTCCCAATTATAATCCCTATCATGCAGTAGACACATATGTATTTGTTGCTATTGTTACTTACTAAGGAACATTCCAAGCCACCACAGCCATTCTTTCAGATAACCATATCCACCTTGATCTGCAATTTTATTTATTTTTTTATTTATCATAAATGCACATTCTACCCCCGAGGGGTTGTCGGCATAAAAATTAAACAAATATCACAATGCATAAAATAAAAAAATAAACATTATAATATAGCAAGTAAATTATTAAGGAACTTTTGCGAGATTGGAGTCCACCCTCAGAGCAAACCACAGGCGATTGGGGCATGGACCCCTTATTTTCTTTCACTTTTTTTGTGTCTAAGTTAATTTTTAAGTGCATGGATTTAGCTTATTTCCATTTGTTTAAAGTGTTCCTGCTCGTATCCATCCGAAATGACATCAACAGTAGTTTATATATACAGGCAACTCTATTCTTATTTCCCCAAATAGGGAGGGGGGCAACATTGTAATTTCGTATGGAGAAGAGCAAAACACATTAAATAAAGTAAAATGTTAAAGACTATTAAGATAATATATATGAAAATATATACATTTGTACTAGAAAACAACAGTTCCATGTCCCAAGCGCCTGTGTTGCAAACGACCTTTTTTTATGAATGGAACAGTAAGCTGCATAATATCAAACGGAGACAAGGGTAGTTGCAATTTATGAAACAGATCGCCAATAAACTTGTCACTGAGATGACTATTTTCACGGTTAAAAAATACTTTTGTTGATAGGATAAATACATTAGATTTGGTCTCTCGGAAACATCTTTGCTTTTGTTTTAAAGATTGATAAAATGTTAGTTCTAGTCCGTTTCTTAGTTTTAACTTACCGGCTCGTGTTCCTCTCTTTTTTGCGATTCGAATTAATCCACGTTTCTTAAAGATAAAACTGCTGCCAATGAATGCGTTTGAGATGACGGCTAAACTAAAGCCAATCCAGAAGCCATAGATATCTTCGTCGGATACGTTATGTTCTGTTGGTTCTGTTACGTTTGGAAGTGGTGATTGAGTAGTGTTAGGGTCAGACATCTGTAAGATAAGATGGAATATATGAATAAGACATTTCTTATTAAAACAAACTGCTTTATGTTTGCCGTGGCACATACATACAGATGTACACACGTGCATATGTAAATATAAACAGCATCTTCTGTACAATAAGATCACAGGTAAGTAAACATGTATCCGTATGGTTGTATGACTGGGCGACTTTCCACGAAATACGAAAGGAAAACTAAGAATATGAACATTTTACATCCTTCGCTTTCAAATATTTGGCTTTGGGCGTTCCTGATGAAGATAAGCCCAGAAAAACGCTTCGGACACAAGAACGTTTTGTTTTCATTTTTACTGTTTAAAAATGAAAAGATGTGGTATGATTGCTAAACTGAATGAGACAACAGTATTTGTCACTGATTTTCAGTATAAGTAACAGATTTTTAGTAATATTAACTGATTTTCAGTATTAGTAACTGATTTTCAGTATAAGTAACCGATTTTCAGTATAAGTAACCGATTTTCAGAATAAGTCAATGAGTTTCAGTACAAGTACCTAATTTTCAGAATTTATACCTGATTTTCAGTATAAGTAACTGATTTTCAGTATAAGTAACCAATTTTCAGTATTATATAATTGTAACCGATTTTCAGTATTACCGGAAGTAACTGATTTTCAGTATTATTACCCGATTTTCAGAATTAATACCTGATTTTCAGTATTAGTTACTGATTTGAATTATTGTTTCAAATCAAATTATTATCAACTTGCTGATTTTGTCTAAAGTACAACTTCTGGACCACTGCTGGCTTGTAGGAACATATCATATTCTGATTGTTTTATACTAAACAAGTTTAATATTTCGGGTCACTAATTTTCAGTATCGAAATCAAACAAAGTTTAATTTTGGACCCTTTGGACCTCAATGCACCAATTTAAAAACGGGGCCCAAAATCCAAAAACTTAATACACGGTTAGATTCAGCATATTAAAGAACCCCAAGAATTCAAGAATAAACCCCATTGAAATTGGTCAAGAAATAAGCAATTTATACGAAGTGTCTTCTTTGCACAATACTGTGCAATTGAATATTTTGCTATTGCGCAATACTGTACAATTGACAATTTCTTGCTATTGTACAATATTGTGCTATTGGATATTTCTTGCTATTGCGCAATACTGTGCAATTGAAGATTTCTTGCTATTGCGCAATACTGTGCAATTGAAGATTTCTTGCTATTGTGCAATACTGTGCAATTGAAAATTTCTTGCTATTGCACAATACTTATTATATAATAATTTACACATCCTGTTTGGTGTGTATCTCCTACCATATCATTATTATTTGCTTTTAAATATAAATCAGAAATAACCAACTAAAATGGAAAATTTTAAAGAAAAAAAAAAAAAGAAAAAAATCCCCCTTCCAAATTTTTGAACTCCTTATGATTCATCACCCCAAACTCAATCCCAGCCTTCCTTTGTGGTATGATACCTTGCAGTACAATTTCAGAGAGATCCATACACTTGAACACAAGTTATTGTCTGGAAACTAGAAAATGTGTTTTTGGCCCCTTTGGCCCTAAATTCCTAAACGTTTAGGCAATTACCCCAAACTCAAACCTAGCTTTCCTTTGTGATATGGAACCTTGTAGTACAATTTCAGAAAGATCCATACACTTACACACAAGTTATTGTCCTGAAACTAGAAAATGCTTGTTTTTTCCCCTTTGGCCCCTAATTCCTAAAATATTGAGGCAATTACCCCATCATCAATCCCAGCCTTCCTTTGTGGTATGGTACCTTGCAGTACAATTTCAGAGAGATCCATACACTTGAACACAAGTTATTGTCTGGAAACTAGAAAATGCTTATTTTGGCCCAAAACTGATTTTCAGTATAAGTAACTGATTTTCAGTATAAATAACTTATTTTTAGTATGAGTCACTGATTTTCAGTATATAAGTAACCGATTTTTAGTATTTGTCATTGATAATCAGTATTAGTAACTGATTTTCAGTATTAGTAATTGATTTTCAGTATATAAGTAACCGATTTTCAGTATAAGTAACTGATTTTCAGTATAAGTAAACGATTTTCAGTATTAGTCACTGATTTGCATTATTCTTTCAAATCAAATTATTATCAACCTGCAGATTGTGTCTCGAGTACCACTTCTTGACCACTGCTGGCTAGTAAGAACCTATCATATTCTGATTGTATTATACTTGATCTTTTAACTAAACAAGTTTAATATTTCAAAACTTGTTTATTAAATAAACAATTCAACGTTAAGTCAGAAAATGTGACGGTCATTGATTTTTACAACCAAGGGGCATATCAAATTTTTCAAGTCTATTTTGATTAAAACTAGTAATTTCGTTACATAAAATAAAAAGGTTATATAATTTTTCGATACTGATTTATGTTGTTTAAATATTTTACGTAGCTACGTGCTAAAATACCATAAACCCAGTAATAAGTAATGTATCGATCAGATAATATAAAATAATTATAGATTATCGTTGATCATCTCAACGAGATTGATTTTCTCGCTTGAGCCGGTACGGCGAAAGCGAGAAATGCAATCGAGTTGAGATGACCAATGATAATCTGTTTATCGCTATTTTACCTATGACGACGTTGTCACTTTCATGTCAATTTCATTAGCAACGCCACGTGCATGCATAGTTTCTAGCGATAATTTTCCATCTCAAGCGAGTAGCATGATATGAAAATTATCACAAAAAAGATCAAAGGAAAATGCACAAAATAGCGATAATAGTATATATCACATAAATTTAATTTCGTATTACAAAAATATGTATTACTTTTTAATAGCTAAAGTGCCTTTCACTATTTTACTTATCTAGGTGCTCAGTATTGAAAATAAATGTACAAAAAGTCATTCTATAAATGTATATAGTCCTAAAATATGTGTGACTGGACATTACGTAAATAACAACCTTTTAAATCCCCTCTGTTGACGAGATAAGCACAGACAAACATGAAAGGGGTTCGGAAGGAAGTCTTGCCAACCATCGATGTGAATAAATAACTTATTAAATAAATAATTTTGTAAAATTGAGAATGGAAATGGGGAATGTGTCAAAGAGACAACAACCCGACCAAAGAGCAGAAAACAGCCCAAGGCCACCAATGGGTCTTCAACACAGCGAGAAAATCCCGCACCCGGAGGCGGGCTTCAGCTGTACTTGTTTGACAATTACATATATATGGCTCTATGCATTAATATACAACTTGTTCAACATAAAAGTGTTAAACAATTGGTCCGCTATTGGAACATTGGAACACAGTACTAACATTCTGGTGGGAAAAAATTGTGTCTCACGTCTGATTTAGATGAACGATAGGGTTTAAATATTATTATATGATACATTCTCCAAATTCCATCAGATTTCTAAACAGGCTTAATCCCTATACTAAACAACATTGAGAAAAAAAAATAATAGAACTGAATTTACCTCATTGAAAACAAAAAAGTTACCTGACGCCATAGAAGTAAATACATATTCATTGTCATGTGTCGAATTCGTATCTTTTATGAAATGTAAAAATAATATTAATCCTTTCACAGTTCAGTTATCTGCAAGGTCATTTTGCTAGTCTAGATGGGGTTTACCGAATAGAGAATAATTGTCTAATTCTACAGAAAACTTGACCCAAAAAATCAAGAATAGAGGAAAGTAGGCAAAAAAAAAAAGAGTAGAGAATAATGGGTTGTTGAATTTATAAAATAGACAATTGATTTTCCGCAGCGTATTGATGTAAATATTTTGCTTTTGGGTCAGATTGTTTAACTGATGAAGAAAATTGTACTCTTTTGTATTGGTACAGAAATATATATTGAAAAGTAAAAGATTCACACCATAATATGAAAACTTCATTTATATGTTTTCCTTGCATTTCATTTAGCTCATTTCATTCACTTGCTTTTTGTTTGTTTTGTTTGTTTTTTCTCCTTTTTCTCAAACTATATAATCAATCTTATTTTGTATTTACTATTCTTAATATATTCCAATTGACAGAGCATGCTCCAAGTATTCATTATATTGTTTGTCAATATTCTTTTGGAGACAGATTAAAATAAGCAATGTTGCTTGTTTCTGGATTCCATTGTTTATACTGTATTATATTATATAGCATGAGTTGACTTATCGAATAAAATATTGTTTAAACCAAATAGACAATACTTGGCAAAACTTATAAAGGAAAGAGAAAAATGGCTAATAAAATTAAAGAATACAGAATAGAAGGACCCCACATCCAGACCCTTAAATAAAGATTTTTCTAAGATAGCAGAGAATCAAGACAAAGCTAAAATGAAAGATTTTATGTCAACATATGCAAGCTGGATGGTCATTTCTGCCAAAAAATTACAAACTTAAAAAAACATAACGCAAAGAAAAATAGACTTATTGTCATTTTGCTTAGTTTCTTCTGTTACCTATTCTAACATCGGGCTCGGAAATCTTTTAAACTTGGTTTTACTGTGCGTATTGCTGTGTGTTTTTTATTCTACATTGGCTAGAGGTATAGGGGGAGTGTTGAGATCTCCCAAAACATGTTTAGCCCCGCCGTATTTTTGTGCCTGTCCCAAGTCAGGAATCTCTGGCCTTTGTTAGTCTCATGTTTTTTTTTATTTTGGTTCATTTATATGTTTCGAAGTTTAGTGTGACGTCCATTTTCTCTGAACTAGTATGCATTTTTGTTTAGGGGCCAGCTAAGGCACTCCTCCGGGTGCGGGATTTTCTCGCTGTGTTGAAGACCCATTGGTGGCCTTGGGCTGTTGTCTGCTCTTTGGTCGGGTTGTTGTCTCTTTGACACATTCCCCGTTTCCATTCTCAATTTTATTATGATTTCAGAAATGGTTCCAATTTTACTGCACCAGATGGACATTTTTAAATGTCTCTTCAGTGATGCTTGAGGTCATAATGTTTGAATATCCAAAATCTAATACTATTTTGAAGAGCTTTTAACCATTCCACACAATTGTGTGTGTTCAAGGTACATCTTTACCCCTGTAAGTCCAGTGTGCACAACTAATTTCAGTTTAACCTTTAATGTGTCATTCCGTTTACTTTTATTTTATACTAAAGAATCATCAACTTATAAAGGTTGTTTATGTGAAACGTTGTGACAGGTATTTATGCATATTACCCCCGCTCATGTTTTAGCATTGTGGTTATGTTTTTACCTTCCATACGTCATTCTGACATTGTTTTGTTAACACAAAATTCCTGTTTTGAAATTTCATTCTTTCACTTTTCATATTTAGTGGTTTGTATTTCGTGTTGCCCAATCTTTCGTTTTCTGACAAGTGTTCTGGGAACTTGTTTGTCCTTCCTTTTTTTCCTTTTTGGTCATGGTATTATCAGTTTTTACCAAAATACTATTGTTCGTGGCCAAATATGACAAAATTAAGGTATTTGTATTCAACAAAATCTAGATCCTTAATTGGAAAATTGTGTAATATTTGAAATCTGCTTGTCAGATTAGATCACATTTGATTAGCTGATTGTTTGTCTATTGTACTATCTTAGTATATTGTTCTCTGCTGTTTATTATGTGTCACAATGTAAACATGTTTGTGTTGCTATAGCATGTAACTACTGCTTTGCAATAAAGCATTCATTCATTGTTTTTTTCAACTTATGATTTGTGATCCCCCTATAGTATTATCTCCCTTTGTTATAAATGAAGATATTACCTCTGGTAAAGATGTGAAGTTCGCCATTTGGTTTATCCGTGTTTTCTCTTGTTTAGATCTATAAGTAATCGAAATATAACAATAAATAGGAGTTCAAAATCATCAGTTCCTTGGAGAAATTAAACGAACTAGCTATAAAACCAGGTTTAATCCACCATTTTCTACATAAGTCAGGAATATGACAGTTGTTTTCCATTCGTTTGATGTGTTTGAGCTTTAAATTTTGCCATTTGATAACGGACTTTCCTTTTTGAATTTTCCTTTGAGTTCGGTATTTTTGTTATTTTACTTTTTATGAAGTTTAATTTACACAGTAGTTGTTTAATATTGGGTTTAGACTTTTTAAAGAAATATCAGAGAAAATATAGATATTTCTTCAAGTGTCGTGTTTAAAGGTCTGAATATGGGGTTGCACTAATGACAGGACGATTGCCCGGATAGTGACAGGACGGTTGACCGGATGAGATATAAATAGTCATAACTTTTTGTTATTCGGTGGATTTTTAATATTTGCAGACCTTAGAGATATTAAACTATATTTTATGAAAATAAAACAAAAAGTGAAAAAATATTTTGACCAAATAAAGTTGACCGGACGGTATTCACACTCGCCGATATACGCTATACATATATTCAACTGGTCGACAACAAGTGTTGATATCTCTTTGTTTTAAAATATTTGTTCATGAAATTCAGGAATCTGTGAGATTTATAAATATTTTATACGAAAATATAAACTTTATAGTAAACAAAATGTTTTTCTGCAAAATAGTTGACCGGACGGAATTCACATTCGCCGATATATGCTGTAAATTTATTGAAAGTATCGATACAAGTGTTAATATCTCTTTTCTTTAAATATTTGTCCATGAAATTCAGGAATCTGTGAGATTTATATATATTTTATACGAAAATTATAAACTTTTAGTAAACAAAATGTTTTTTTCTGCAAAAAGTTGACCGGACGGAATTCACATTTGCCGATATATGCTGTAAATTTATTAAATCGAGACAAGTGTTTATATCTTTTTTCCTTTTAACTTCTTCATTAAACCAAGAAATCTTGTAAAGTTTTGCCTTTTTTACTGGAGGTGGACTGTCAGTAAGAAGTATCTGATGATCTTGACTGACACCATTATCAGCAAACCTCAATCTCTTAGTAGATTTCGGTGCTGATACAGCCGTCTGTTAAGGTGTTTTTAACTTAGCTAGTGTTTTCAACTTGGCTGATGTCTTTAACTTGGCTGGGTGTTTTCGGAGAATGGGGTTCCAGGGGAACCTCAATCAATTGTGCCTCCTCAGAATCTTGAATGCTTTCGAAGAGAAAGTTAACTTGAAGACTTTGGTGATTTTTTTTTATATAGATATAGGAAGATGTGGTATGAGTGCCAATGAGACAACTCTCCATCCAAGTACCGACCGTGCAAGGGCTGTATAGCCAGTCAAGGTCGTTAAAAACTTCCATTTGTTGTCCATTTAAGTCACAATTTATAAAAGTTAACCATTATAGGTCAAGGTACGGTCTTCAACACGGAGCCTAGGCTCAAACCGAACAGCCAGCTATAAAGGGCCCCAAAAATTTTAAAAGAACTTTATCAAATTTCTTCTTTGATTGGATTCTAATTGCCAGCTGATTATATAAGGTAATTCAATTAAATGTATTTGATGTCTCAGGTGTGAAAACTTTAATGACATGTTATTTGGCTTGATTGGTGATTACGACAAGTGTCAAAATTATATAGTAATCTAATTAAATATCAGTACTTCTAGTGTGCCAGTGAACTTACTCAAGTCAACATTTTGGGCTCAAAGTTTTTACTATAAAGTATATATTTTCTTATAATATCTATTAATCTCACAGATTCCTTAATTTCATGGACAGATATTGTAAAATAAAAGATCGGCGAATGTAAATTCCGTCCGGTCAACTTTTTTTTGAAGAAATTTTTTTTTTACTATAAGGTTTATATTTTCGAATAATATATTTATAAAACTCCAAGATTCCTTTATTTGATGGACAAATATGGTAAAATAAAAGAGATATTAACACTTGTTGTCGACCAGTTGAATATAGGTATAGCGTATATCGGCGAGTGTGAATACCGTCCGGTCAACTTTTTTTGAAGAAAAACTTTTTTTTTTAATTTAAAGTTTATAATTTCATATCATATTTTTATTGTTTTCGTAGATTTCTTAGTTTCATGTGAAAATATTGTAAAACAAAAACAAAAATTACACTTTTGTTCGATCAGTTCAATAAAATTAACGCGTACATCAAGGTATGTGAACACCGTCCGGTCAACTTTATTTGGAGAAAAACATTTTTTTTACTATAAAGTTTATATTTTGTATAAAATATTTATAAATCTCACAGATTCCTGAATTTCATGAACAAATATTGTAAAACAAAAGAGTTATTAACACTTGTTGTCGACCAGTTGAATATATGTATAGCGTATATCGTCGAGTGTGAATACCGTCCGGTCAACTTTATTTGGTCAAAAATATTTTTTTTCACTTTTTTTGTTTTATTTTCATAAAATATGGTTTAATATCTCTAAGGTCTACAAATATTAAAAAAATCCACCGAATAACAAAAAAGTTATGACTATTTATATCTCATCCGGTCAACCGTCCTGTCACTATCCGGGCAATCGTCCTGTCATTAGTGCTTCCCTGAATATGTTCAATTAGCAAAAAAACATCAATTTGTTATACGTATTTGTAATGGGGAATATGATATAAACGTATATTTTCGACATGACACATATAAGCCTAGTTTTATCCCGTTTAAAAGTGTCAATTTGTCCTAATAAAAGATCAAATATTGAAACAAAAGGAGAGTTTACCTGATTCAGATAGAATTTGATATTTTTACGACATTGTATATTTGTTATAAGTATCCTGATATGTGTATAGGTATAACAAAATATTGATTCTTGTTATCAGTATCATTTTCTCAGTAAAGAGTAATTAGTTTTAAACCACAAACTATTATAGTAATTAAGGCATTCAATTGTAAAACAATTGCATTATAATGAGCGAGACTCGAAAAGAACCGCTGCTTGCCTTTCCTATAATCTAACAACATTAAATCTGATTACTGTGTTTGGTACTGGGTTTACCTTTAAAGCCACTGAAACTGAAAGTTGATAGCACATATATTTAAAACGTACAATGAAGGACTTTCACGTCAAATATCTCAGATTTCATAGATAAAATAATGTAGAGAAAAATGAGAACACTGTGTGCCTATTTATTCGAGTTCACGTTTCTTGCCGATAATTGGGGATAGACCTACATGTATAAGATAAACGTAGGAGTCATCATTATTTTAATGTTGTTTTCAGTTTACAAAAGAAATTTTCTGACAGCAGACGGATTTTTTTATAATTTATTCAAACACATTTTCAACAACTTATTTTCATTATTTATTCAGATTTTCTTTTAAATTTCAACAGATTTTGTAAGGACTTTGAGACAGCATCCAAACAAACAAAAATAAACATCAATCTCTATACCAATGTAAAATATAAAGAATAGAGAATAATAGGGTGCTAAAATATAAAGAATGGAGAAAAACGGGTAGCAAAAAAATAAAAAAATATATAAAGAATAGAGAATAATAGGGTGCTGAAATATAAAGAATGGAGAAAAACAGGGTAGCAAAAAATAAAAAATATATAAAGAATAGAGAATAATAGGGTGCTGAAATATAAAGAATGGAGAAAACGGGTTGCAAAAAAAATATATATATATAGAGAGAATAATAGATAATTTCGGGTTGCTAAAATATAAAAAATAGAGAACAATGAATAAAAAAATAAGAATAAAAAAGAATGATCTAAAAAATAAAAGAATACAGAAATAAAATGACCCCCCCCCCCCCCACCACCACCACCAAAAAAAACCCAGATTCTTGTGTATTTAATATCACCGAGACATCAACCAAACAATTCAGTGAACCTTTGTTATGTGTCTACTTGTCTAGTCATTTTAAAGATACTTTTAACTCTAATTTATCATTTTTTTATCATTAATATCGTAAACAAATATCTTTGTTGATACTCAATGTATTGTCAAAAATAGAATATTAATCGCAAAATGCACTTTAATCTTCTTATATGAAATAGCGTATCTATATATGGCTCCAGATATCAGTCTACACTGTGATGCCCCCGTGTCGTCCTCACTTAAATCATTCAACACATCTAAATATGCCAATATAAATTTTTTTAAATATTATTACAAAAATGTTTAGAAGGAGCAATTTAGAAAAATGCTGTCTTCCACTGTAGATTTCCTACCACTAGTATCTTATCACCCCCAACGTTGGAGTTTTTTGCATTCAAGTTCCCTCATTGCTAATATTAAACCAGAGCTCCGTCATGGTAATATGGTACTGAATAGAGTTCTTGCTGCCAATTTTAGATTGTTTGTTTTGAATGTAGAGATGATTCATACTTCATTTGGTTTTTGGCTTGACATAGATATTATCGAGTACATTTTTCTGCCATGTAATCGTATGTGGTGATCTTAACAGTGCTGAAAATTCATTCGTTTACTTGTAGGTAATGGATATGGAATATTATTTTTCTTTGATTACAAAACATCAATCGATTGATTGATTGATTGTAGGTGTTAAACGATACAACTCTTGGCTATATCACGACAGCCAGTTTTTATTGGAGGAGCAGGTAACTAGCAATCCTTGTTAATCATTATAAAATCAGAATCCAACGCACCTTGGCACGAGCGGGGTTCAAATTCACAAGCTCAGTATTGACAGGCCAGTGATCACTGTAGAAGAACTTAGTGGCGGATCCAGGAGGTGGGGTCCGGGGTTGGAAACCCCTTTACGATCAATGCTGTTGAATGGGGACATATGGTTGGACCCCCCATCCATCGTTTAAAATGGCTAGATCCGCCCTGGAACTACTTAGACCCCTCGGTCACCGAGGCCCTCACTGAAAATCAATCTATGATACATGGAAATATATTTGCTACATTAACATCTTCACGGGGAACAATTGACGAATTACTGATTAAAGTTAAGAAATTGTTTAAGCTAATGTTGGGATAATAATGCGGACTATACCACTAGTTCCTTAAGAGCCAGGAGCCCAGTGTTTTGAGTCAGAATCCCTACCAACAGAGCTTGGAGCTATATCATTGGAGCCTAGAGCCCTTTAGTGGAGTCCGGTGCCCTATCAGTAGAGCCAAGAGCCCCAAAACAATTCTAAAAGGAGCCCGGAACCCATAGTTTGAATCCTGCAGCCCAATGATAAAAAGTTAGAATGGAGCTCGTAGCCCAGAGCCCATGTTATCCCCAATACATTTTACTCCGCTTGAAGGTACAGCACGAAGCGACAATGACGGTAAAAGTTATTTAGTCCTATTTGACACTTACGGTAGCAAAAATGTGTGTTTAACCCCGAGGTTATCATCAGCTCAGTAGTCAGTACTTCGGTTTGGTACTGACATGATTTATAACAAACCTTTCTGAAATTGTCCGTTTATGGATTTTGAAATCATAAAGAAACTAAGGTTTCAACTCCCTAGGCAAACTTAACCATAGATGGATTTGGCTGTTTTATGGCCCCGCAACAAAGTTGTCGGGGCCATATAGTTTTACCCTTGTCCATCATTCCGTCATTCCGTCATTCCGCAACAAACCATTATACGGACTTTTTTTCTAAACGCCTTCAGATATTGGGCTGATTTTTGGTATGTGAGTTAACCATGATGAGTTACAGATCAAGTTTAAGTTTCGTTCTGCTTCGCTAATTTTTGCCGAAATTACGGGCTTTGGACTTTGATAAATTGTTGAAAATCACAGTTATACGGACTTTTTTTCTAAACGCCTTTAGATATTGGGCTGATTTTGGTATGTGAGTTAACCATAATGAGTTACAGATCAAGTTTAAGTTTAGTTCCGCTCCGCTGATTTTTGCCGAAATTAAGGGCTTTGGACTTTGATAAAATTGTTGAAAATCACAGTTATACGGACTTTTTTCTAAACGCCATTAGATATTGGGCTGATTTTGGTATGTAAGTTAACCATGATGAGTTACAGATCAAGTTTAAGTTTAGTTCTGCTCCGCTGATTTTTGCCGTAATTAAGGGTTTAAGACATTAAAATTGTTGAAAATCACAGTTATACAGACTTTTTCTATACGCCTTCAGATTTTGCGCTGATTTTGATATGTGAGACTACCATGATGAGCTACAGATCAAGTTTATGTTTCGTTCCGCTATGCTGATGTTCATGTCGTTTCAACACATCTTGTTAGATCTGCAGTACATCCACTTCCTGTTTGCTGATAGTTTGAAATTTAATTACTCATTGATCAAGGAAATTTTTCATCAAACTAGTATTGGTCTTGAGAGCTTGATACTATCCATGCATGTTTGTGTCCACATGTGTTGTTGAAATTGTAGATTTTTCAACTTTTGAGACGGGGCCATTCGTGTCGTTCCGAAACATCTAGTTGGGTCCTTTATTGTTATAAATGTCTTCAACTGTTTCGGTTTTATTCATCCTTGGCTTTCAAATATTCGGCTTTGAGCGTTCATGATGAAGGTAAATTCGGGAAAGCGCTTCGGACATAAAAAATTATGAAATTTATAACGTGTTGTTTTCATTTTTGACGATATAGGCCATTATTATCCTCTTAACAGTTTATTAAGCAACGAGCTGGTGATCTAGTAACTGCTAAGTGTGTGATGATGAAATAAGGGTTTGAGTAAAGTACATATATATAAATAACATATATGCAATAATCCGAATGACAAGCTAATTTAAGTATATATTACATATGTATTTATAACATTTTGGCCAGATTCCGAGTGACATACACAGATTAACTTGATTTAGAAAATTTAAGACATGCAGATTACTATATAAACTGGGTAATTACGCACATGATATAAGCATTCTCACAAAACTGTTATAAGGTAATTTATAATCATAGCAGATTATATATTGCGTACATTCTTTTATTTCCTTAATTAATTCCATCAATTTGTTTAACCAGAGACATTCAATACATGTCTTTGTTTTTACCATGGTAACACTATTTTAATGTCGCGAACGCTTTGTAGTGAAATTTTAAATCTCGCATTCCGACAATAGTACGATATGTACATCTCCCATACATATGAACAACTTATGTTACGGTTAGTCAATGGAAAGGTAGGAATTTAGAGAGGGACTGTGATAAATATACTTTATTACCTTAATACAGGTTTCACAGATGACAACGGACATGTTACAATTGTCGTAACTACAATCCCGTCCCTATTCCCGAATGTGACCTACCGAATTAGACTTATCACCGGGTTTGTACTAACATGAACAATACGACGGTTGTCACATGTGGAGCAGAATCTAATTACCCTTCCGGAGCACCTGAGATCACCCCAGTTTTTGGTGGGTTCATGCTGCTCAGTCATTGGTTTTCTGTGTTGTGTTTTGTTTACTGTTGTTTGTTTTGTCTTTTTCTTTTTAGCCATCGTGTTGTCAACTTATTTTCGACTTGTGAGTTTGAATGTCACTTTGGTATGCTTAGCCTCTCTTTAAACTTCTTGCACTTTATATAATTCAGACTTTTAATTAGGTGGTCGTTTAAGGTGAGTAATGTTTGACATAAAAAGGTCATTTAAAAGAACGAATAAAACAAACAGTAACCTAACCATATAAACAGAAAATGTGTGTCAAAAAGTAGAATAGAGTATATGAAGATTTTGAGAATATGTATAGATTGACATGCATTTTGTTCCATATATAAAATAATAAAACATTTAAAGATTTAAAAGATATAAGCCCCAAATAAACAGGTCTTTAATGTTTATGATAAATGTCAAAATTTTGATAGAAGATATTTAAAGCAAAAGTTGCAAGAAATCAAGCGGATATCATTGAACGCTATTTTTTCCTGATAGACGTTGAGTATTTTTCATAAACAATGTATTATAATTTATTTATTTGTTTACTTATCTGTTTATTTACTTATTTGGCAATTTTCTTATTTGTTTATTTACTTATAACGAGATACCATTGTTTTCACCAAGGTTAGTTTGAAAGACATTTTACTTGGTTTTCACCCAGACTGAGTAGCAATTATTCATGCATTTCAAAGACGAATAATCAAATTAAAAATGGAGCACGTGTTACAAATTAATTTTCATCAATAATTATTGTCTGTATATACCCGCAGTGGCGTGAGAATAGATTTATAAAAATCGGGGACTTCTGAATGTGACAAACAGAAAAAAAAAAACTCGCAGACATCTAAGTCTATAGTACGTAGTTAATCATTGTCATCTGTTACTCGTTTTATATTTTCTCTCTCCAAAAGTGGGAGAAATAACTACCCCTTGCTCCCTTCCCGGCTCCTACGTTTTAAGTAGACCTATTTATATATGAAACAGTCTTTTGATCTGAACAGCTCTGAAAAGACTGAACAATAAATAATTCAGTCATTTTCAGTCTTTGAATCAATTTTCAGACTTATTCACTGCGTTTAATTCAGCACTGTTCAGATAATTCGCTTGCAGTCAGCTGTACACATATTGTCTGAAAAAGCTATTGAACAGAACTGAATTGACTGCAAGTGAATTGTTTAACAGAACTGAATATATCGCAGTGGATAAGTCGGAAAAAATAACTGAAATACTAAATATGACAGAGTACCATATTGTTAAAACTTTTCAGATGATGTTAAGATTTAAATGACCGTTTAAGACTTGAATTTATTTATGAGTGGATTTTCTTTTGTTCAGTATTGGCTTTACTGGAATAGCAATTGGCAAAATATTTCATCATTTTCATGCATAACTTTTCATGTAGGTTTGTGATACGATCGTGACAGATGGATTGGAAAACTGCATTTTTATTGATTTAAATGATTTAATGTCAGATTACATTTTAATCGATTCTCTGAAAATAGGATAAGTAGAGACACTATCAGCTGACTATATATATGGTATTGTAATACATCTCTCATGATAATGAATAAGATGGAGGATGCGTCACAGAGGAACGGTCTAAGGTGGATGAAAATAACTGTTTTACTACTATTATTATTATATTATAATGATTCATTTTATTTTGTTGTATAATTTATTATTAAAAGTATAATTATTGTTTTGTTTTATTTTTATTTTATTATTATTAAACGTATTATTATAAAGAGTATTATTTATATTATTATACTTAATATTATTATTATTTATTGATTACAAAGTTGGTGACAATTCTTTGTATCTGCTTTTTACATTACATAACGAGGACGAGCTGTTCTTGTTTGTCAAACAGATCTATATCCAGCTTTATCATATAACACAGGCGGCATCTCATCGTTAACAATGGCTAATCAATATAGCCAGGTAGAGTAATTGATTAATTATATAAAAAAAAGATATAAAAATGGGATATTATCGATTTACGAAGAATAGCTTAACACAATTATCACAAGAGTTTATTATTTTGAAATGTGCCACCTCATAAATTGACAAGTCGATACAAATAAGACTTAGTCAGGACTCTCTCTCTCTCTCAAAACAAACCCCAACTTTTCTATAAATTGATTTACGTTTAGTTAGATGATGGTACTGGTTTTAAATGTTTCTTTTTTTTGTTGTTGTGTATTACCATTTTAGATTAAAGGTCAACAACCTAAAGTTATCAAGGGTTCTTGACTCGCTCATGTATGTTTATTCGTCACATTAAAGAAATTTGAAGACTCGAAAATCTTTTCAATTTAAAAAAAATGTAAATTCATGAGTTCGCTATTCATTACTAAATTTATTTAAATTCAAAATTTTATTGACCAGTCATATTTCCATTTTAGAGGGTCTGAACGGGGTTTAATAAATACAGAATTATGGGCCAAATCTACAGAAAAATGGTCCAAAAAATAAATAATAGAAAAAAATAGGCAAAATATAATGAACAAAGAATAATTGTCAAAAAGTATAAAGAATAGAGAAATACGCTCTAGAAAATTTAAGAATAAAGAAATGAAGGACACCTCATAATAGGTCCCCAGAATAGGTGTGTCAAGTATAAAGACAACTAATGAATAGTAAACAATGCAGGGCAAATATTTTGAAAAATATTTAAACAAATAAGAATATTTTATTACAAATAACTATAAACATATAATTCGTATACTTAAATAACTGTAATTCAAATGCATACCTGAAATCAGAGATATACGTCCACGGTTGAAATTAAATAAATGTTGAATTTAAAAAAAAAACCAAACAAACTGTGGAATGTTACATCAGAGACATATACTACCATTATATATTTCTGGTTACATATAACATTAAGTTACTTACCTTACTGGAGATGTAAATAAATGTTTTTTTTCCCAACTGAATTCGAGGTCAATTCAAAATATAGTACTTCTTAAAATTATTGTTCTAAATTCGGTATCCACACCGGTGACCTCATGTCCAAACCACGCTTAGTTGATCAGTAGATATGGGGATTGTCCATTCATGTAAACAATGCACCTGGAATCTACCTGTGTGTTTACTCAACCCAGACGTAGGTATGAATTGATAGTTTAAAAATAGCTCACAAATCAGGTGATCACATTTTGCGTCATATTATCAACGGGGTTTCTCATGTTTGACAGGTATACGGGTCAAATATAAAACTTTGAAATTAACCATTACACGAAGTCACAATGAGTCAATAATGCCACAATGCTGAATACTCTTTGGCTAGTGGACACTAGTAGTCATTGAAAGGAGGGAATTAAAACAGACATCTATTATGGGGGAATAGACATTTTTTTGCCCTTCCCCTTTTTCTAAAACCCGTTATTTTTTTTTTTCATTTTTTTTCCGTTTTTTTCTGTGATATATTAACACAAAATACTAGAACTGACATGTATTTACTATTTGATACATGTACCAATTCCTAGTTTACTATCCACAGCGGTCACTGATTATGTATCTCTTTATTATAGTATACATGCTAATTAATGTGTGATCACTGAGTGCCCATATTAATGATTTTTGACTTATTATGTCTCGAAAACTACATTAGGCAGAAGTTGTTTCAATGGTTGTCGTTTGGTGGTGTGGTTCATAGTGTTTCTCGTTTCTCGTTTTTTATATAGATTAGACAGTTGGTATTCCTGTTTGAATTGTTTTACACTAGTCTTTTTGGGGCCCTTTATAGCTTGCTGTTCGGTGTGAGCCAAGGCTCCGTGTTGAAGGCCGTACTTTGACCTATAATTTTACTTTTTATTACACATTGTGACTTGGTTGGATAGTTGTCTCATTGGCACTCATACCACATCTTCTTATCTATATTAATATCAAAAACATTATCAACAATACAAAAAATATAAAAGATCATAAAAGTGCTAAAATGATCGAACACATTACTGTTTGAGTTATTGACCTTAAATCACATTTTTTAATGATTTTAAATTTTTTCCAATTATTTCAAAACTTTAATAGATAGGTAGAATGTATTAAATATAAACAGCAAAAATGATTGACCAGAGTGCTATGTTGGAGAGTGTCAACTATTGAGGATGCACATATATCCAGATTCGCGTTACAGCGGTTCTTTCGAACCTCTACAGAAAAGCACCAACTGGTTGATGATTACTTTCTGGCGCATGCCTAGTTTCACACTATGGTTAATAATTACAAATTTATTTTTCTAATTCTGATATCAATTTTTACATTTTTCATTTGTGTTTATATGCAAGTACAATATTCAATTTTTTAATTTTAATTTGTATAAGATGAAAACAAATCATGGATCATGCGTGTAGGTATGGGCAGAGACATATGTCTCTGGTATGGGTAACTATCTCGGAACATTTCTCTCAGGTGAGTTTCTCCTTGAAACACTCAGTTGTGGTGCTGCAGGCTTTTGGTTCTGGTGATTTTGTTCCAATCTTTTATAGTTTGGTAGAAGAAAGAAAATTTGTAACTGTCTTTGCTGCATCGAATATGTCGGTATGAACGTTTGTGATTAGACCTTGCGTTTGCTCTGCTTTCTACATGTTTTATTAGGATGTCAATATATGGTAAAGCAATTTTGTTGTCTGTAATTCAGTGGAACATGTTTAATCTACTTTTAAATATTCTTTCTTGTAATGATGTCCAGTGAAGTGTGATTAGCTTGTTTGTGACACTTTCAGTATATGAGTATCAGTTAGGAACATACATATCTCATGCAGTTTTAAATCTCAGCTCTCCCCCTTTTTAAATCCCGAACGTATGATTATTTGTATTTTGTCCCATAATTTCATTGGTGTTTTTAATTAGTTACACTTATGAAATAGTATTATATGTATATGGAAAGTAAGAGAAAGATTTTTATACTCGATTTACAGAGCGGATTAGACGTTCCGTAAATTGGGCGAGATTCGGATATTGGTTTGTGCTTTACTTGCATGATGTGACTTCCGTCTTTCCTGAATGAGAAAGTGAAAAAAAAACCCAATAATAATTGCTAAAGATGAGCTCAAAGACAAAGAAAAAAGAAGGAGGAGGTGAACCACTGCATGACTTAGAACAGCAGTTTATTTTACGCCTTCCACCGGTAATTATCAATATTGACTTTGTGTAGTAGGTCGTTTTTTTGTTTATCTGTTTGACAGTTTGATTTGTATATCATGACATCTGATCATCTATCTATTCTTCCTTTTAAAAAAATATTGACCACACGGACATTCCGTGTTTGGCTCAATTATACCCTTATATCAGAGTGATAGTTCCTAGTGGGCCTTTGATATAAGACTGGTGTAACTTGCAAAGGGACGAAGTTCGTAAAAACATGGACATATATTAGTTATAAATCCTTGATAAAAATAATTCTTACCACATTTAATACATTTGTTTTCTGTCGGCTGTGAAACAAGAAGATGTCACGCATGATTAAGACATAAACAAGGTTTCCCTTTGACTTTGGTGCTTTTAATATTTTTTTTTTATAACAAAGAAATGGAAATAAACAATTTGTCCATAACAAAAGTAAGTATTAGAGACATGGACACCAATGACTGCATCTTATATTTATACATCTGGTGTTTTTGAAATACATGTATTTACGTTTGATATTGTGCAGTCTGTTCTGATTGAACTAGTATTAAGTTGTTTCATCGCCAATCATACCAAATATCTTGTTTGATATATTCTCAACAATTACTTGACAAAAGCATAATTAATACTTTAGATATATCAAAGAAATTATAATTAACAATTAACAAATGATCGGAGGGATCATTATTATTATTAAGATAAGAACAGAGACTATATATATATATATATATATATATATGATAAAAACAACAATCTGCTTCACTTTTTGAACTATTTTTCAAAACTACTTCTACCCTTTGTTGGGGGGAAAATTAGGGAAAATGGAAATTTTTTTTAAAAGTTTTTTTCACGTAATATTTTGAATTTTGAGACATTTTGAATGGGAAAGGTACTTTTTGAGGAGGGGAAAGAAACAGAGAGATTGACGGTACTTAATACATTGAAAACCCCATGTGTTTCAAACACCACGATGATTCTAATCAGAAACCCGGATCTCAAAAGCGCTTATAATATCAAAAATTTACGTACATTACTACCGATCCATCACCGTTTGGGAAAAACCTATAACTTATTGGGAGGAATTTTTTACTAATTGGGAATTTTCTCTAGGGGGAAAAGCTGTATTTCGAAGGTAATTTGAGGCAAACAATATCACTGCTATCATATCTTTTTTGGTATATAAAAAACTTCATTTTTGAATTCGACTACTCACCGGGTTTGCACTTAAATAACATGACAGGTGCCATATGTGGAGCAGGATCTGCCCACGGTAGTACCCTCCCAGAGCACCTAAGATCACCCCCATTTTTTGGAGGTGTTTGTGTTGCTCATTAGCATGAGTAGTGATTTTACTAGCGCTCAATTTTTTTTCGCCATTTACGAATTTGTTGAAAGTATTTCTATCAATTTCGTCACTTAAATCTGTGAAAGTAAAAAAAATAAATTGTGCAAAATTTTACCTGGTGACCATTTTATGACAAGTTCACGACCCCAAGCTAATCAACCGATACAGCAGGTGTCATATTATGATAATTTGTTGTTACGAGTAATCCGCTAGAGTGATTTTACGTTTCAGAGTTATGGGACTTTATTCATAATAAAAATGGGGGATTTTCCAGTTTTCTAACTTTAACTCAAAAATGCTTTGAACAATTTGAGTTATGGGACTTTATTCATAATAAAAATGGGGGATTTTCCAGTTTTCTAACTTTAACTCAAAAATGCTTCGAACAATTTTCATGAAACTTTGCTGAATTGTCTATATACATGTATATTGACATAAGTTCCCTTTCGATTTTTTAAAATTTCTGTTTTTATATTTCGGAGTATTGGGACTTTATTCATAAGAAAGGGGGGCTTTTTCAGTTTTCGGACAACAACTTAAAATTGCTTTGAGCAGTTTTCATGAAACTTTGGTGACTGGTTTATATCTATTAAAATAACCTCCCTTTAGTTTTTTATAAATTTCTGATTTTGACAATGAGGAGTTATGGAATTTTATTCTTTGAAAAAGCGACGGGCATATCATGCGCTCATGGCGCAGCTCTTTATTTAGATATGTTAGAGGTCCGGAGCTGCTGATGGTCACTTTAACTTTAATGTAAAGACTATTTTATTGTTTAATTTTAGGGATCTGCTATGGCCTTACGGAGGGAGGTCCAATCAGGATCCATGACACTTAAAGATAGAATAAGTATAGAGCTGAACCAGGACCATAGACATGGTGCTGTTAGATATGGAACAGATATATTTCATGCAAAGGTAAAACTTTCAAAGGAGCTGAACATCATTATAACTAAAATTATCACCAAGATTTCTTGGGAGTTTTGTCCTTGGAAAAGGTGAAAGGTATTAAATTGAAATTTATTATACCCAACATAACGAAGTTGCGGAGCATATAATGTTTTTCACCCATCTGTCCGTCTGTCTATCTGTCAGTCCGTCCGTCTGTCAGTCCTGTTCTTGTCATCGCAACTTCTCTGAAACCGCACAACAGAATTTTATGAAACTTTGTAAATAATAAGGACATACTATGTAGATGTGCATATCGACAGGAAATTATGATTCAATTTTTTTTCTAGGAGTTATGCCCCTTTAACTTAGAATTTTGGCCAGTCCTGTTCTTGTCATCGCAACTCCTCTGAAACCGCACAACAGAATTTCATGAAACTTTGGAGATAATAAGCACATACTATGTAGATGTGCATATCGACAGGAAATTACGATTCAATTTTTTCTAGGAGTTATGCCCTTTAACTTAGAAATTTGGCTAAAATATACTACTGCAACAGTTTGTCATCGCAACTTCTCTGAAACCACATAACAGAATTTCATGAAACTTTGTAGATAATAAGGACGTACTATGTTGATGTGCCTATTAACAGTAAAATACGATGGAATTTTTTTTCTAGGAGTTATGCCCCTTTGAACTTAGAATTTTGGCCTAATTATACTACTGCAACAGTTTGTCATTGCAACTTCTCTGAAACCGCACAACAGAATTTCATGAAACTTTGTATATAATAAGGACATACTATGTAGATGTGCATATCGACAGGAAATTACTATTGAATTTTTTCTAGGAGTTATTCCCCTTTGAACTTAGAATTTTGGCCTAAATATACTACTGCAACAGTTTGTAATCTCAACTTCTCTGAAACCACACAACAGAATTTCATGAAAGTTTGTAGTTAATGAGGACATAATATGTAAATGTGCATATCCAAAAGACAGTTTTTATCAGTTGACTTTTATAGAGTTATGAGTCTTTGAACTTAGGAATCTGGTGAGATTTTGTTTGTCCAGTGACAATGTGGGGGCGTGGGGTATGTGAGCGTGCTCACAAAGGTTCTTTAAATTTCAATGTACTGTACCCTGGTAACTGTTATGATTTGTACCCTTACTGTTATATACATGTATCACTTTGTCTGACTTTGTAAAGCGTAGTTGACAGGCCCAGGAACTGTACAAGTATTTTGACTACTCCCGTTGAGTAGAGACATTCATATGATGAATTTTTACCTTATCACATGATTGCATGTTATAAAAGTTTTATTAAATGCCGAATTTTAGAGAATGGAATTCTAATCATAGTTATCCTACAACTTTTTTTCACAATTGAAAAAATTTCTGCATTTACAGCATGTAATAATTATTTTCTATTTTAGCTGATGGATTTGCCTTGTGTAATAGAATCTTATAAAACCATTGACAACAAAACAGCTTATAAAACAGCAGATATATGTCAGGTATAGACATTAGATATAAAATTTAAAAAGTAAAGTAACAAAAATACCAACTCCAAGGAAAATTAAAAATGGAAAGTCCTACTGTATATCAAATGGTAATATCAAAAGCACAAACACATCAAACGAATGGATAACAACTGTCATATTCCTGACTTGGTACAGGCATTTCCTTATGTAGAAAATGTTGGATTAAACCTGGTTTGATAGCTAGCTAAACTGCTCACTTGTATGGCAGTCATATAGAATTCCATTATATTGACAACGATGTGTGAGCAAAACAAATAGACATAATAGTTAAAAATGCAAAAATTGGGATACAACAGTCAACATAGTGTTATAATCTTAAATATTGGTTTTTGTATTCATATTGTCACATTATGAAACAGACAGGGTAATCAGAATCCATTGAAACCTTTTTGATTCAAGCATCACCATGATCACTGAAGAGATTTTGTACACAAAATGCATGACTGGGGTATAAGATTATAAGCCTGTTATCTTAAAAGAGTTTTTTTACCTCTCTAAAATCCTATATACATGATATAAGGCTCTGAGAAATGGCACCCTAAAAAGAAGTGACCTTCCCCTTAAATCCTTTAGTTTTGTATAAATAATTCCTTCACTTTCTCCATATATATGTCACATCTATTCAGAAATTCAGAAAAAAGGAGGGATATACATTAGGAGTAATCATAAACCATTAGATGAAAAAAGACAGACAAATCCACGGCCAAGAGAAAAAAGATAAACAGAAAACAACAGTCCATAAAACACGACACATAAAACTAAAGATTGAGAAACCTGACGTTGAACCCCATCTTAATTTATGTTGTTCTTTACTGGAATTAAATAGAACAACATTTGTATAAAGATATAAATGGTAGTGTGCACCTTTTGTTTTATATATATATATATATATGAGGGTGGTATTCTGAACATGGAAACATGTGAAATAAAAATCACAAAAACGTTGCACGGAAAATAAAAATCTGGAAAAACGAAGCACGAGAAATAAAAGTGTAGGAAAAAAGTACTAGAAGTTATTACTCAGCCGTTCTTGGAGATCATGCAGTCATTATTAATGGATATGAAGACCCTGTGGTCACCTTTTAGCGTCCGCTAGTTGCATCTGATTTGAAAAAAATATTCATAGTAATTTTGATAGCAATTAATATCTTATACACATAATTTAAAACAATCTCCGGACTGTCTTTGAATTTAGTCCCGGTTTACTATTTAATCAAATACGGGACAAGCACGAGAAATTAAGAGTACCGACACGAAACACGGAAAATAAATAAGGGGAAACACGAAGCACGCACATCAAACCAAACACAAGAAAACGAGAAATAAAACGTCCAAACACTAAAACACGTGAAATAAAAAGGCCGAAAACGTTACATGAAAATAACCCTTTACCACCCTCATATATATATGTAAAGTGCCTAGAAAATCAACCTAACAATGTTAGAGTAGATCTGATTCTTTACCTCCTCCCCGGCTGGGGCTGGAACCTGTACTTTTCACTTCATACTTCTATGACAACACCGCCTAGCATTGCGCAGACGCCTTATCCCCTCCCCCTTTCGTTTCTGGAGGTGTTACCTTCTTGTAGGAATTAAACAAGGACATCTTAAACGCAATACACAAAGTATTTTTAAGTGTACAGGAATGATAATCTACTCATCTCTTCAGTATAATTACAGGATGCTATTCTATTTTTAGAAGCATACAATCACTGTAAATTTATATATATGTATGTCTGCCTATGTGTAGTGACATATATATATATATATATATAGTTTATATCTCTAATTACTATTTTCATTTTAGGCATGTCTTTGAGTCGTTTTTGGAAATTTAAAATTTATTAGCATCTCTACATATGATGTACGGGTAAAACTGTTTCACTTTTTTTTTTTATTGTGTAGAAATCAAGATTGCTTTAGTTTAATAATCAGAATAGTTTGATCTGATTCATTTTACATCGTGCTCATATTGATGAAGGATATCTGTTATCCGAAATATTTATAGTTACATTTGTTCCTTTATTGTCATTTTTTGGTGATGTTGTACCCTTTTACATGTTTTAGACTAGTTATATATTATATTTTGTAGTGTACTGTATCATATTTATATGATCCATTGTCCCGTAAGATTTATCGTCATTTTATATATATATTCTATATGATTTTAAGGATTCCAATGGCAAAACATTATAATTTGATTTTTAGATGTTGTTATGCACAAATGATGAAGAACCCATGTCGGATGAAAATGACAGTCCAAAGAAAAAAGACAAAGATAAAAAGTACCAATATATTCATGGAAGTAAGTGTTAAATCTGTAATCCAAAAGGTAGCGTTAGGATGTAGACACTAAAAAATTAAAACGAATTTGCAGTACAAAAGTACCTCATTAAAAAAAAAATGTGCATAATGGCAGTCTTAGGCTTGCACTTGCTTAAGGTCATTGGTTCAAAGCAGGGTCAAACAAATGACTTGAAAATTTGAAATTTAAGAGTAAAAGCAATGACATGATAGTTCTGATTCTTTGATTGATTGATTGGTGTTCAACACCACTTTCGTCACTATTTTGGTAAGTTTTTATTGGTGGAGGAAGCCGGAGTGCCTGGAGAGAACCATTGACATTTAATAGGAAACCTAACAATCCTAGTCAACTACCATGTGCCTGTTTTTGAGCCCCTCAAATACAGATTGAAGTTATGATGTATTATTTGGGAACCAATCATGATTGATTATGAAATTACACTGTTTGTTGTTAATTAATCCCCACACAACTAATTAGAGGAGTAAATAGTTTTTATATGTAGATAAGAAGATGTGGTATGAGTGCCAATGAGACAACTCTACATCCAAGTCACAATCTGAATGTGTAAAAAGTTAACAATTATAGGTCAAAGAACAGCCTTCAACATGGAGCCTTGTCTCACACAGAGCAGCAAGCTATAAAGGGCCCCAAAAAAATGACTAGTGTAAAACCATTCAAACAGGAAAACCAACGGTCTAATCTATATAAAAAAACGAGAAACGAGAAACACTTATAAACCACACCAACAAACGACAACCTCTGAACAACAGGCTCCTGACTTGGGACAGGTGCATAAAAATGCAGTGGGTTTAAATGTTTTAACAGGCGGCAACCTTCACTCTAACCTGAGACAGAAGGGTAACATTACAACATAAAAAGACACACTATATACCTATCAAAGACTGGATGGGACGTATTATGGTATACCAATGTCCATCTGTCTGTCTGTCTGTCCGTCCATACACTCTTTGTATGATAACTCAAATTGATGTTAACTAATTCTTCAAAAACTGAAATACAACATTATATTGATGGAAGAAAGCTCCCTTTTATTTTTTTTTCATTTTTGGATTTGTCTTTTTAGAGTTTTGGAATTTTGACCATAGTTTTAAGGCAATTATTCACAAATCATGCATTGACTCCAGTATTCCTGGATTGATTTCCTCCAATCTTTACATTATAGTTAGATTGCTGAAAGGAAGCCCCTATTGATTTTTTCAATTTTCTGATTTGTTGCTACAGAGTTATGGGACTTTAATTGTCAGATTTTAGTAAGTTTTTCACATATTGTACAATGACTTGAGTTTGCTTTGATTAATTTAGTGAAAACTTTGCATAATTGTTAGAATTGGTGAACATATGATTAAATGCTTTCAGAATATACAATTTTGTTCTTGCAACAATTTCAGTATACACAATAAGGACATATCATGCACTCTAAGTCTTTTTATTGACAATTGTCAGACTGTCAGTCATTTTGGCTTCGGATTCAAAACCAAATACATGAAATCTGATTGCAGCCTTCCTTGAATATAAGAACAGATACATGTAAAATGAGAGGAAGATCCTTATCGATTTTGGGGTAACTATGTTCAAGGACAAGGTCATTGTTACTAAAAATATGCCAGATTTGTGCAGGAAAGTGGTTTCTTGAATCTAATTCAAATACTATGTGGGATTGCAACCTTTCTTGGATAATAGTCACTTGTTAAGAGAAGATTACATCCTTACTTGAATATAAGTCACTTAATAGAAAAACACATTTTGATTTTGAGGACTCTATATATAAGGTCAAGTAATATAAGATTGTTCACCAAAGTCCTTTAATTTGAGAGATTATAACCTATCTATTTTCAGTTTTAATAGAACATCATTACAGTTAGTTCAACTTTACTTTGAAAAGTTTATATTGATTCAACTTTTAAAGGAGATTTTGATTACATTTTTCTTTCTTTCTTTTCAGTTACTCCACCTTTGAAAAATGTGAAGAAAAGAAGATTCAGGAAAACGTTAAAGAAAAAGGTAATGGGAAATGATGGTCTAGATCGGGGTCCTTCATTTCTGTATTCCTTATTTTTTTAGAGCATTTTTCTCTATTCTTTATTTTTGGTCCATTTTTCTCTCTATTCTATATACCTTTTGCCCATTATTCTCTATTCTGTTAACCCCCATCCAGACCCTCGGAAATGTTAACATAAGTTTTTTGACATTGATATTTTTATTCTTTTCTTAAATGGCACAACTGTTATAATGCCTTTTGTGTTGATTCTAAGTCATTTCCCAGAAACCTTTAATAATATATCATTCATATATCTCTTTTACTCTCCTTTTGGATAGTACATCAATTTGAAATATATATAATACTATTTATGCCTTTATGACCTACATTTTAGGCTTGAGTGATTAAGGTAAAGATTTTCATTTTGGTTCATACATTTTTACACTTTGATTATTTATTCAGTAAGAGATCATTTTCAGAAATTAAACAGCTAGGAAGTTAACACATTTAAGTCATCTAACATGCAAAAGGTTAAGGCAAAAAAAAAAAGTACAAATAAAATGTAATTCATAGAAAATTAAACTTTCCCCAACATACAAATGTACAATATATTGTAAGTTGAAAATTTAGATCACAGTGACATGAAACATGTTGCATCAAAGACATGAAAATTGTATATACTGCTTCTCCCGTCAGCAAGCTGTTTTGTTGATTCCAAGGCAGGATAATGTTACTAGTGTATGTTACTATGTTTCCTTGTTTACTATCTCATTAAAAATAGATATGTTATGCATTAAATATTTGTCACTGGACAATGAACACCCTCCATCTTTTATATTTCTTATGGACCATAACATTAGTTTCTAACAAAAATACAGGTATATGTGTCAGATATCAGAACAAGAGTTCTTATTATTGTAATACGCACACAGTCGCATTATTCAAATATTAAATAAAAACCTCCCAATAATTTTTGAATTTACAGTATATGAATAAAAAGATATTTGGGGTAAAAACCTCAATTTTTTTGTTACTTTTTGCAATTTTATATTTTGTTTGATTTTCAGTACATGGAACAACCTGACATTGAAAAAGAAGTAAAGCGACTGTTTAGACAGGATGCCGAGGCTATTGATGTTAAATGGGAGTTAATCACGGAGGAAGATAAAGCATCGTCAAGTCAAACAAAAGGAGGAAGTGACAAACCGTTGATACACAGATCTGATACAACCACTAGTCTTGATTACGGTAAGTATTGACAAACCGCTGATACACAGATCTGATACAACCACTAGTCTTGATTATGGTAAGTATTGACAAACTACTGATACACAGATCTGATACAACCACTAGTCTTGATTACGGTAAGTACTAATAAACCACTGATACAGAGTTTTAGTATGACTGTAAATCTAAAATCGGTTATGGTGAATATTAATTCTCAAGAAGACAACTATATATGATACAATTGTTGACAAAAATACTTACAGTATAAAAATAAGATGTGGTATGATTGCCAATGAGATAACTCTCCACCAGAGACCAAATGACATAGAATTTAACAACTATTAGTCACTGCACAGCCTTCAACTATGTGCAAAACCCATACTGTATAGTAAGCTATTAAAGACCATGAGATGACAGATCTATGCAAAACATTCAAATGAGAAACCTGTTGGCCTGATTTATGTACAAAACAATAAAAGAAAAACAAAAATGATATACAACAAAAAAAAGATAAGGAGGTATGCATATCTACAAATAGAGGGCCTTTTATATTTATTTTCAATTGCAAACCAAGTTTTTAAGAAAAATTTAATAATTGATAACAGTTCTGTTTCTCAATTTATCATAAAATTTTCAAAAAATGTATGTACAACGTAAATTTCATTTTTTAGCCATATTTGGAGAATTAAGCAGTTCAGATGAAGACGATGAAAAAGATGTGAACATCATGGATAGTGGAGAAGATGAGATGTCACGAAGCAGTTCCTTTATCCCTCGACAGACATCGTATGCGAGTCTTGACATGGCTAATTCTGAGAGTCAGGATGGCATGAACAATGATACAGAATCAGCAGAGTTAGCTGGTAAATTGACAGAGTTAAAGAGACAGGTTGAGGAGATCAGGAGACGGAGACAGTCACAAGAAGACAGAGTGGCAACATTAGAAAATCCAATGTTAAAGGTAGGAATTATCTTTGCTTCACTTATTTTTTATTAGCCTCAGTTTCCATATCTTTTTCTATTATTTTCCAATGTTTTTGTTGTATTTTATCAAGTCCTTAATGTTCCGTTTTATAAGAAATAGTAAATAACATTTTTAAATTCTCTTTAAAAAGAATTTAAAGGAGTATATAGGTTTTTTTTTATTTTGGGTGGTTGTAGGTATAAAAAGTATCCTCCCATGCGCACACATTCAAATAATATTATATAGATATAAGAAGATGTGGTATGAGTGCCAATGAGACAACTCTCCATCCAAGTCAAAATTTATAAATGTTAACCATTATAGGTCAAAGTACGGTCTTCAACACAGAACCTAGGCTCACACCGAACAGTAAGCTATAAAGGGCCCCAAAAATTACTAGTGTAAAACCATTCAAACGGGAAAACCAACGGTCTAATCTATATAAAAACGAGAAACGAGAAACACTTATGAACCACATCAACAAACGACAACTACTGAACATCAGATTCCTGACTTAGGACAGGTGCAAACAAATGCAGCGGGTTTAAACGTTTTAATGGTACCAAACCTTCACCCTTTTTCTGAAACAATAGTGTAACATCACAACATAGAAAAACACACTATAAAATATCAACTGAAATAGCTTAACTCAATCAAAGGATTATATATCCCCACTTTAGATGGGGTATGTATTGAAATCCCTATGTCTATCCATGCTTCAGTTTGTTTGTTCAAAACATTTTTATCACACAATTATCAGGTACTTCTAAATAAAATGACTGTATATTTGAGTAGCAACTTAACAGTTATGAGCATAATGAGTTGAAACATGTGAGTACTTTTCAGATCTGTCAGACACATATTTCAGGTTCGATGATACTTTGAATTTTTCAGTGACTTCAGAATGACTTCTTATTTTGTCAATTATTTGACAGTGACATGTAGCATGTCAGTACTATTCTGATCTGTCAGACACATACTTCCTGTTTTCTGATACTTGCAGTTTTGAGTGGGCGTAAACTATCCACATCATCCAACTTCCTGTTATGGAACAGCCATAGACTAATGACTTGCAGCTGTGTACCTTATGTCAGAATGAAGCCATGTGAAATGCAATGTATATTGAACTAGTTTTGTTTTGATTTCAGCAAACTATGCAGGAAATGTTGAATAAAACAATTAAAGAAGAGGATGAGAAAGGCAAAGAGGTTTGTTTTTAAGAGACTGAACTCAATTTATTTATTATGCTTTTTGCCTTTAGCTATAGTTAAAAAAGATACAAAAAGGTAAATTCAAAAATTATGTTGAAGAATGACAACCAATTAAAATCAATAAAAACACCAAAAAAGAAAAGGATGTAGAGACAGGGAAATGTCCACAAAACATTACATAGATAGTGAACTATTGAGTAATACGAAACACACATTAAAAAAGGGGTTTAAATTAAATTACATGTGTAGGTCCAAAGATGTGGTTTTTTTTAATCATTTGTAAATCATAATGGAAAAAAATCATTGTTTAGATGTCTAGATTTTAATGTTGAAGTAAATGTAAAGATAAAACATAATAACATGATCAAAGCTTTAACACCCCAAATAAAACTACAGAAAGAAGTGTTCTAAACTCCCTGGATTTGTTTCTCAATTTATTTGCAGTTTCAAGGTCTAATACATTCAAAGTAATATTTATATTGAGGTCATCAAAAGATAAAGAAAATTGCCACTTACAATTAGGAAAAATACCAGTCCACATAAAAGAAAACAAAATACATATTAATTAAATAATATAAAAGATTATATTCAATCCTTTCATGTGTATATTTATTTATTACAGTTTGAAATATTATCATCAATGTTGGGCTGAGAAGATAGACCAGTAAGATGTTAGTGAAGAACAAAAATGATAACATAACAATAGATTGGACATTGCTAGCCATAAATGTAACTGCTTTCAAGAAATGTTTTAACAATGTTGTTGTAAACATACATGTACTTATCTACTATTGGAAGCAGAGGTCTCACCTCACAATGAGAAGAAAGTTAAAATGGATTGCTATGATAAAGTCCATTTTCTTTGTGGCAAGATCTGGATTGGTTAGGCCCCAAAGTTTTTGTGTTGCCTGAAAGCAAAGCTGTATTGACAAATCTGGATCATGTTTGCTGGATCTGTGTCATCACTCCAGATTTTAGGATGGTGCAGAATTCTAAATTTAGGACATACTATGCAATTAATGATGTATTTTACGTTTTATACACAACAGCCCTTGTAGATTTTACTTTTTCTACCTGACCACAATGGACAGCCCACTTGTGCCCACTCTAGCTATATTCTCTCTTTTTTTTGTAAAAATATTGATTACAAATGCTTATCTGCTTTTTTCAATTGGTTGTACTTGCAAGTCTTTTTGATTCAACAAAAGAAATTGCATACCCACTCCTATGTGTGGGCAGAGTGGACAAGCTAGAAATTTTGGCGACTTGAAGCCCACTCCAACTGTGTGTGGTTGGACAAAGCAAAATCCACCTGAGCTGTAGTGTATCTCTTAATTTTATGTGTCAAAGATGAATTAATAAGATGCTTTTTTTTTCTTAAAAGAAAGGCAACAAATAAAATCTTATATATAATAATGCAAACAGGGTCTTTTTTATTTTTAAAATTAGTGTCATAATCATCTTATATTAGTAGATAATTAGTCCCCTACCGACGAAGTCGAAGGGGACTTTAGGTTTGCACTCTGTCCGTCTGTCTGTCCATCCGTCAGTCCGGCAAATCTGTTTTCCAAACTTTTTTCTTCATGCTTGAAGATATTGATTTGATATTTGGTGTATTGTTTTATCATGACAAGTTACAGGTCAAGTTCGATTTTCATGATTTTAGGTTTTCTCCTTGTTCAGTTAAAGCCCTTTCCCTAGAATTAAATTTTTGATGAAATACTTATTAAATACTAGATTTCTGTTCAAAGGGAAATAACTCATTTTTTAACTTTCCCTAGAATTTAATTTTGATGAAATACTTATTAATTACTAGATTTCTGTTCAAAAGGAAATAACTCATTTTTAAAAATTTGTAAAAGACATTGTATTAAGATAAACGACTTTTTGGATTTTTTTCCTTTTCTTTAGTAAATTGTTTGAATTTAGTGGTAGGTTTGTTATTTTATGTAGTTTACACCATGACAAGTTATAGACCAAGTAAGCATTTTGTTCCAGTACAATTAATTTTTAACCGGTAGGGGACTATGTATTGCCATGCAATACTCACACAATGCTTGTTTAGATTGATTTTAGATACTATTATCAGTGATTTGCTTGAAACAATGAAACAAAAGTGCATAAATTATTTATTCTTTTTGTTTATTCCCCATTATATTGCTATTTAAAAGTATGAGATATTTGTAAATGTGTATTTGAAATGAGGAAATGTATTTTTTGCAATGGAGAATGAACACCATAAAATTTAGTAACTTAATTTTTTTTTCTAGTTGAAAAAGTGCATATTCAATGCCTTTTTCCATCAATTATTAAGTCAAACTTCAATGAACATTATATTACACCTTCTTTTGCAGATTCCCTTGTCTACTTATCAAAGTCATTAAAATGAAAAATGTTTATCATGTTTATGAAGTAAGAAGATGTGGAAAAATAAGAATGGTCTGATTATCAAAAAAAAAAAAAAATGGGTGGATCACAGCACCCATAATGCTTTGAAGTATTTTTCTGCATCACACTTTACGCCATAATGGAAGTATGGATATGCCAATGACACAACTATCCACCAGAGTCCATACTTTTTGCTTATCAACAATTCATTAGAAGCAGCTTGTCTAGCTTAAAATTTTACATATTCATCATCAGGAATGAAGATCTGCACCTACTATTTAAATTTATGATCTTAGAGATTTTTAGGGTTCCCATTACCAAAATATGGAACTTTTCCATCTTGGCACCAAGAAAGTTATCGGATAGTAAGTAAATTTATCAATTTGTCTCGGACAAGGCTGATTCAGATACCCGTATTTTGATACCAGAATGAAGAGAACCAGTCTAACTGTAACAACGAAGTATTATATTATAATTTGTGGAGTATATGTCAGTTATATAGCCATAAGACCATGAAGATATCTGGAGGACAAAGGAGTATATGTCAGTTATATAGCCATAAGACCATGAAGACATCTGGAGGACAAAGGAGTATATGTCAGTTATATAGCCATAAGACCATGAAGATATCTGGAGGACAAAGGAGTATATGTCAGTTATATAGCCAAAGGAGTATATGTCAGTTATATAGCCATAAGACCATGAAGATATCTGGAGGACAAAGGAGTATATGTCAGTTATATAGCCATAAGACCATGAAGATATCTGGAGGACAAAGGAGTATATGTCAGTTATATAGCCATAAGACCATGAAGACATCTGGAGGACAAAATAACTTTTTTAAGGATGTTATATAGCCATAAGACCATGAAGATATCTGGAGGACAAAGGAGTATATGTCAGTTATATAGCCATAAGACCATGAAGATATCTGGAGGACAAAGGAGTATATGTCAGTTATATAGCCATAAGACCATGAAGACATCTGGAGGACAAAGGAGTATATGTCAGTTATATAGCCATAAGACCATGAAGATATCTGGAGGACAAAGGAGTATATGTCAGTTATATAGCCATAAGACCATGAAGACATCTGGAGGACAAAGGAGTATATGTCAGTTATATAGCCATAAGACCATGAAGATATCTGGAGGACAAAGGAGTATATGTCAGTTATATAGCCATAAGACCATGAAGATATCTGGAGGACAAAGGAGTATATGTCAGTTATATAGCCATAAGACCATGAAGACATCTGGAGGACAAAGGAGTATATGTCAGTTATATAGCCATAAGACCATGAAGACATCTGGAGGACAAAGGAGTATATGTCAGTTATATAGCCATAAGACCATGAAGACATCTGGAGGACAAAGGAGTATATGTCAGTTATATAGCCATAAGACCATGAAGACATCCGGAGGACAAAGGAGTATATGTCAGTTATATAGCCATAAGACCATGAAGACATCTGGAGGACAAAGGAGTATATGTCAGTTATATAGCCATAAGACCATGAAGACATCTGGAGGACAAAGGAGTATATGTCAGTTATATAGCCATAAGACCATGAAGACATCCGGAGGACAAAGGAGTATATGTCAGTTATATAGCCATAAGACCATGAAGACATCTGGAGGACAAAGGAGTATATGTCAGTTATATAGCCATAAGACCATGAAGATATCTGGAGGACAAAGGAGTATATGTCAGTTATATAGCCATAAGACCATGAAGATATCTGGAGGACAAAGGAGTATATGTCAGTTATATAGCCATAAGACCATGAAGATATCTGGAGGACAAAATAACTTTTTTAAGGATGTTCACTACTCTTGTATTTGACTTTTTGTCAGATATTCGGAATCCTCTAGTTTTATCCATGTAGTGCCAATAAAATTTTGACCGATAACCCTTACTTTTTAGCTCACCTGGCCCAAAAGGGCCGAGTGAGTTTTTTTCATCACTTGGCGTCCCTCGTCATTGTCGTCCGTTAACTTTTATAAAAATCTTCTCCTCTGAAACTGCTTGGCCAAATACAAACAAACTTGGCCTTAATCATCCTTAGGGTATTTAGTTTAAAAAATGTATCCGATGACCCTGGCCATCAACCAAGATGGCTGCCATGGCTAAAAATAGAACATGGGGTAAAATGCAGTTTTTGGCTTATATCTCTGTACTTTAAACATCCCACCATTGTGTTATTGTTCTATTATAATTTTTGCATACTTTGAACGACAAAATTATTTTATATCTCTACCTGTGTAATGTTTACATTCTGACATCAAACAAGCGATTCTACGCCAGAGTTAATGTTAAAATTACGATTTGGTCACAGTGCTCCCTTGATCCTTTATGGGTTGATTTGGTATACATAAATAAAATACAAAAATAAGTAAGCAATGAACGAGGTTGTTAATGTGATATATGCTTTTTTGTGCTTCTTTGTTAAATAATTGTTTGTTTTTGTTGTGATTAAGATTGTGACACGGTTTTGACTGCTGTATCTCTATTTTGATATTTTTACCTATTATGTCTGTTTGTTTTATTCACGCATCGTCAATATAATGGAATTTGATGCGACTGTGATACAAGTGAGAGGTTTAACGCTATAAAACCAGGTACAATCCACCATTTTCTACATAAGAAAATGCCTGTACCAAGTCAGGAATATGACCGTTGTTGTCCATTCGTTTGATGTGTTTGTGCTTTTGATTTTGCCATTTGATTAGGGACTTTCCATTTTGAATTTTCCTCTGAGTTCAGTATTTTTGTGATTTAACTTTTTTCTCTGAAACTAAAGCATTTAGAGCTAATCTGACATGGGTAAATCTGTTCACCAGGTCAAGATCTATCTGTCCTGGAATTTTAAGATGCATTAGACAACCCGTTGTTGGGTTTCTGCCCCTGAATTGGTATTTTTAAGGACATTTTGCAGTTTTTGGTTATTATCTTGAATATTATAATAGATAGAGATAAATTGTAAACAGCAAAATTGCTCAGCAAAGTAAGATCTTCAAATAAGTCAGCATGACCAAAATTGTCAATTGACCCCATAAGGAGATATTGCCCTTTAAATCAATTTTTCACATTTTTTCTTAAATTTTTGTAATCATTTACAAAAATCTTCTCCTCTGAAACTACTGGGCCAAATCAAACCAAACTTGGCCTAAATCATCCTTAGGTATCTAGTTTAAAAAATGTGTCCTATGACCCTGCCCATCAACCAAGATGGCCGCCATGCCTTAAAATAGAACAAGGGGTAAAATGCAGTTTTTTGCTTATATCTCTGAAACTAAAACATTTAGAGCAAATCTGACAAAAGGTAAATCTGTTCATCAGGTCAAGATTTATCTGCCCTGAAAATTTAAGACGCATCAGACAACCCGTTGTTTGGTTGCTGCCCCTGAATTGGTAATTTTAAGGAAATTTGGCAGTTTTTATATGACTGCAAAAAATTTTGCGGTCGTATATTAGTATCACATCGTCGTCAGCGTCATCCGAAGACATTTGGTTTCTGGACAATAACTTTAGTAAATGTAAATAGAAATCTATGAAATTTAAACACAAGGTTTTTAACCACAATAGGAAGGTTGGGATTGATTTTGGGGGTCATGGTCCTAACAGTTTAGGAATTAGGAGCCCAAATAAGCATTTTTCTAGTTTCCATACCACAAAGGGATGGTTAGGATTGGCTTTGGGGGGTTATGGCTCAAACCGTTTAGGAATTAGGGGCAAAAAGGAGGAAAAACAAGGGTGTCCTGGTTAATGGACAATTAAAAAAGTACAATATTATGTTTGGATTACCTCCCTTACACTGCTTTTAAATTATGTATAAAGAAATATTGTATTGTCTTGAGGTGAGCTGTCAATTTATTTTTAGAAGTTACTATTATTTAAATGCTGATTAAGGAATATTAATTTTAGCCATGATTATGTTTGTCATTTTCTATTTTAAGACTTTAATGATGGATTTAAATGGGTAATTATGGTTGCAAACTCCACTGGAAATTTGAATTGAGATTATGACCACATCTTGAGGGAAAGATTTTTTTTTTTTGGAAAAAGGGGAGGTGAAAAAAATGAGGGGAGAAATTAGTGGGGGACAATTTTTTCTCATTTCAGATTTCAGAAATTAAAAGAAAACTTCTTCAAATATTTTTTGTTTGGGAGTGGGGGTCAATTCGCAACAGCATAGTGTATTGCACAAAAGCAAAAAAGGGGTACAATTTATTTTTGTGGGGGTCAATTCGCAACAGCATATTGTATTATAGCAAAATATTGAATATAAATTCAAATCAAATCATATAACGAATTCTAAGTTCTTTGACTACAGTTATTCTGTGTCAGAAACCTATTATGTGTCAAATATTTAATTACAATCCAAATTCAGACCTGTAAAACAAGCGCGAATATTGTTTCCATTTTTGCCCCAACTGTTCAGGGTTGGACCTCTGCGGTCGTTTCCAGCTGCGCTCGGCGAAGCAATTTATTGGTTTTTATCTTAAATATTATTATAGATAGAGATAAACTATAAACAGCAATAATCTTTAGCAAAGTACGATCTACAAATAAGTCAATAAGACCAAAATAGTCAATTGACCCCTTAAGGAGTATTGCCCTTTATAGTAAATTTGTCATAAATTTTTGTAATCTTTTACAAAAATCTTCTCCACTTAATTTACTGGGCCAAATAGAATTAAACTTAGCCACAATTTTCAATAGGATATCTTGTTTGAAAAATATATCCGATGACCCTGTCATCCAACCAACATGGCCGTCATGGCTAAAAATAGAACATTCGCGGTTAACTAAAGAAGTCTAAGGGAAAATTGTAAAAAAAAAAACAATTTCAAATGGTCACAACTTGAAAACTAATTTAAATAGTGATAAGGGGTCTTCAGTAACTATTGTAAGACTACAATGGGATGACCTACTTTTAATTTAACTACTGGACCAAATTAAACCAAACTTGGCCCCAATCATTATTATGGTATCTAATACTATTAATTATGATTTTAACCTTATTTTACATGTTTTCCAAAACAACAGTCAATACAGGTGAGCGACACAGGCTCTTAAGAGCCTCTCAGTCTTTTTATAATTTTATAACATATAGTTTAAAAGGCTTTTTTATCTTATAAAATTCTTGTTATTTTTCATAACATTTTTTCAATGTTAAATGTACGAAAAGTCTAGAAAGAATCATTTCCCGCCAAATTTTCAAATGATTATATCTCAAAAACTAGGACACAGACCCGTTAATATTTTCTGCTTTTAAAGTACCGTTATTTATAAACTATCAATTTATAATGGTCTGTTAAAAAGCTTGTTATTTTGAAACAGGAGCAAACATCCTTAACAATGGACAGATGTTTATGCGATATGTCAACAAAAACATTAAGCTATGAGATGCGACAAATATTAACAAAGTTTTTGACTGTGGAAGGAGGGCTGAGCTCTCATAAACATGTTTTACCTGTCAACATTTTGTATGTGCCTGTCCAATGAGAGGCGAAAGATACGAAAGGGACATTCAAACTCATAAGTCGAAAATAAACTGACAAAACTAAGGCCAAAAAGAATAAGACCAAAAGACCAACAACAGTACACAAAATACAATATAGAAATATAAAGACTGAGCAACACGAACCCCACCTAAAACTGGGATTGATCTCAGATGCTTCGTAAGGGTAGGCAGATCCTGCTCTACTTGCGGCGCCTGTCGTGTTGCTTATGTAAGTACAAACCCAGTGATAAGTCTATTCGGTAGGTCACATTCGGGGAAAAGGGATGGGATTGTTGTGACAATTGAACTCTGGTTTAAAAGCTTCCTTGTGACGAGCAACCCTCTATCAAGGAAATCATGATAGAAAATACAAGCCCTGGAATATCATATCAAGTGGGAGATATATACTCCGTATGTAGGCGCTGCTAGAATGTTTCTAAATAGAAATGGAAAGTTCATAGCTTAAATCAGCTTTTGTCGTAAAGTTTTGTTTTCAACCCTCATTGTCAATTTCTAGATGTAAGTCAAGATATGAGGCAGCCTTAACTGTATCTGTTGTATCTTTTTATCTCAAGTTCAATGGGATAGATACGTTCACTATAGTCACCAAATTTTGAATTATTTAATGAGACAACAAAAGTCATTATCTATATAGCGGAAAGTGAAGTTAAAATATACTGCTTACTTCTTTTCTTTCTTCCTAAGAAGTTCCTGTATGAAGTCAGCCTCATATTTATAAAGGTACAAGTCGCCAAGAAGAGGGGCACTTCTGGTTCCCATGGTCATACCAATTGTTTGTTGAAAAACACGTTCTCCAAAGTCAGGAGTCTGTTATTCATTGTTTGCCGTTGGTTGCTGTTTGTCAAATTGGTTTTCTGCTTACTGTTTTTAAATAAATTGGGCCGTCGGTGTTCACGTTTTCGTTGTCAGGTCTGGGCCTTTATGTTTTATCTCACTATACGTTATGGGTTTTGCCCATTGATGAAAGCCAATTGGAAAACTTTTGTTGCTTATATCTACTTCATTATTCTCTGGTAGATAGCTGTCTCATTGCCAATCATCCATCTTTTTATATTCAGATAGGTACATGAAAATGTGAAGAAGTTAAACTATGCCAATATCTTCTTCTCATTTTGAAATACATACACAGAATCGTGAGACTTGAACACGTGGTTGAGATAATAACTTAAGTCTTTCTTATGTATACATGTACTTATTGCAAGGCTCATCGATTATTAGTCCATGACCTGACTACTAGTATATATACTATTAATATCTTATATACTTGGCGTAAAGAACTGAGCTAAAATGAAAGGGTTATGGATATTTGTCATTTTTAATATATTGGCAATTTCAAAAGGCAGGAAAAATGTTTTATTCATAGTGATGGATGATTTAAGACCACAGCTTGGAGCATATAATGGAAAATATTTTCCAGGATCAGGTCAGTCACAGATGCATACCCCAAACATCGATGCCCTCGCCTCCAAAAGTCTGCTCCTAAAAAGGGCATACGTTCAGCAGGCTCTTTGTTCACCAAGTAGGGCATCATTTATGACTGGTAGACGCCCAGATACAACACACGTGTATGATCTAGAAACTTATTTCAGAACCGTTGGAGGAAATTTTTCAACAATTCCTCAATATTTCAAATCGAAAGGTTATGAAACTGCTGGGATGGGAAAAATTTATCATCCCGGCGTTGCTTCTAACAATAATGATCCTTTATCATGGAGTATGCCATATTTGAAAGGAGACCATAATTGGGAGAATCCGAAAAATTACAGTTGGAAAGGCATTCCAGATTCATTGTTGAAAGACAAACCTTTAGTTGACAAACAGATAGCTGATCATGCTATATCTACCTTGCAGCATCTTGCCCCGACCGCCAAATCCCGACGCAAACCATTTTTCTTGGCCGTAGGATTTTATAGACCACATTTACCATTTGTTTTCCCGCAATCATTTATTCATAATTACCCATGGAGTGACGTCCATGTGCCGGATAATCAATTTGCTCCAAGATCAATGCCAAAAATTGCTTGGACTCATTCTAATGAATTATGGAGTTACCAAGACATAAAGGATACGAATTTTACCGGTGACATTAATACAACTCTTCCGCACGCTACGGTTATAAAACTTCGTCGAGCTTACTATACATCTGTTAGTTGGGTAGATTCGTTAATCGGTAATGTGTTAGCCGAGCTTTCTAGACTAGGACTCGAAAGCAATACTGTAGTGTCATTTGTTGGCGATCACGGATGGAAGCTAGGTGAGCACGGAGCTTGGGCAAAACACACGAATTTTGACATTGATACGCATGCGCCAATGATGGTGAAGATACCTGGGATGACTGATAAAGGTATCGTGAGTGAAAAATTAACTGAATTTGTTGATTTATTTCCGACTTTAGTTGAAGCCGCTGGAATTCATCCAGTACCATTGTGTCCAGAAAATTCTGCCCATGTTTCCGTATGCCACGAGGGACAGAGTCTTATTCCACTTATTAAAAATCCAAATATTGCATGGAAAAATGCATCCTTCTCCCAGTACCCACGTAGACATAGTCATCACGATATTATGGGATATACAATTACTACTGAGCGTTATAGATATACAGAGTGGGTTAGATTCAATGCGAAACCTACTTACAAACCCGACTGGAATACTGTTATTGATTCGGAACTATACGACCATCAGGTAGATCCCGATGAAAACGTCAACAAAGTCAACTATCATAGTCAATTTAACATCAGAATGCAATTAAGCCAACAGCTTCGTGCTGGATGGAGAAATACACTCCCAGGCAGTGCAATATCACATGGTTTTGGTCGTTGAAACTCGTACCTAGTAAATATTGGGCAAAAAGATTTAAAAGAATTTAAAAAAAAAAAAAACGTGTTTTTTTCTTCATGTTTTTGTTAGGGACAAAACTAATTGCTTATTGTTATGAACATGTCATTAAACGCTTCGGTTTAGCCCTGATTTTTTAGGATATTTTCTCAATTTTATCATCGTCTCCAGAAGAACATGGCTAAAAATTTTAATTTTATTCAATCATTTATTTGAAAATTGTCATTGCGAAGTACTAATTTCAACAATGTGAAAACCTGTTTCGTCTGCTGAAAATTGGATACATGACACGTAAGCACGCAATGAAATGTGAGTTCTTGAAGGCCAGAACATCATCAATTATATCTGAAAATAAAATTAAAGAACTTTACAAAATGCTTTTCTCGTCGTCATTAAGGAGGCTCAGTATGAATTCTGTTTCATATGATCACAAAAACAAGTCTGCCAATGAAATACCGACTGTCAGTTGCAATATTAATCCATCAAACTCAACAAATTGTCGATCAAAGTGTAAAGCATTTTGTTAATATCATCTTCAATGTATTTATTGTTGGAATCAGTGTGTTTCTTTCACAAAGTATGATTTTTCATGACCTAAAACAAGGCATACAAAGCTATTCAAGGAGACGATATAGTCGATAGCGTCGGTCTTTCAATTTAGCAAGGGGATCAGTGGATTGATTTGATGTGTAACGCTACCTTTAGCCCTATTGGATAAACCATAGCTGTCGAATTGTAAAGATTGTGACTTTTGATTTTGGAGTAGAACTTTCGAGTTTTCAAACAGAAATGTGTAAGACTTAATGACTCCAATTTGCATCATTCTGCAATTATAAACCAAGGAAGTAAATGGCTGTACTGAACATCCAATACTATCTTGTCCGCTAACTGTCAAGTTTTGAATTTTTAACAGACCTCATGCCCAACCTGTTAAATTGTGTTAACATATTTTATGACCAGATAAATCACCATCTCAGGAGTTGGTTGACCGTTATGTGATAAATTTTTACAAACCATCACAATCGCGTCCTCATTTCCTCGAATGGGATATAACGGAATGAGACTCAGTTTTTTCGAATTTGAACTTGCATGAGCAACGCTTGGGTGCCACATTTAAAAACAGGACCTTCTTATCCTTTCGGAGTACTTGAGATCAATCTGGGATCTCGATTAAATTCATGTTGCTGAGTCTAGTTTTCAATGAAGTGTTTTGTAGACTTGTTTGTCATTTCTTGATTTTTCAATAGCCATGACGTTGTTATAGTTTGTCTTTGACATTTTGGTGTCTACTGCCTCTTTCACTAAACTATATATAAAACCATAATTGTTTCTGATAATCAAATTGGTCGAAAAAAAGCTATCTCCGATCGATATTTGGATAACATCTTTTATTAAATTCTGTTTGTTGATTTCTAAAAGCGTTTTATTTTATTTGATAATTTCCATTTTATTTAACAAAGAAGACAACTTTCTTTTGTGAATCTCTGTTTCTTAAAGAATCACTGCTAAGCAAATCATTGATCTGCAGCTAATTAAAGACAATATTCATATAAAATACAAGCTTATACGGCAGATAAGCCTGCATGTTTGAGATAGTCATCTAATATATATAGAGAATATTATTAGTTACACAAAAAGTAAAATAACAAAAATTTCGAACTATGAGGAAAATTCAAAACGGAAAGTCCACAGTCAAATAGCAAAATCAAAAGTTCAAACACATCAAACGAATGGAAAACAACTGTCATATTCCTGACTTGGTACAGGTATTTTCTAATGTAGAAACTGGTGGATTAAACCTGGTTTTATAGCCAGCTAAACCTCTCATTTGTATGACAATCGCATAAAATTCCATTATATTGACAACAATTTGTGAACAAAACAAACACACACAATAGATATATATATATATATCGTATTAGGTCACTAGCACACTGTATAACGAATTTATCTCACCGACTATCTTGACATGTGGCATTTAGAATAGTGGCCTATCAAAGTGATCAAGCCTTCAATATAAAGAACCTTCTTCCATTGGTCTTTATTTATTCAAATGCCAACAGAACAAATTGTTAGCTTTTAATGTGTTTTCTGCATTTATTTCAATTGTTCATCATCAATTTTTTCATCTGTTATCCGGGTGAAACGTTTCAGATTTTTCCTCAACGTCGTGTTGTTTTTTTAAAGGGACGTAACACCACTACTAACCGTGTATTAAAATAAACAACGCCTACTAACCCCATATGAAATATACACGGTCTTCATGCGGTCGCCTTTAACCTATGTTATTCCCAAAAATGTATAGGAGGTAAGATAAGAATATAAACAAACAGAGAATATTACTGTACCTATATCACATTTGGTAAGCTTCATATACACTATGAATGCTTCAATTTCACTGCATCTTGTTACTTGTTAGTAATAAAAAATTACCCGGAGTTCTGTCAACTATACAGAACATAAACTATCCAAACTCTTGTGTGCTACACAGTGAAACAAAATCGGGTATGAAAGTGTTCAAATGGAATGAAACCAGTTGACGAGATTGAATTGAGTGTCAATCGGTATACTATATGAATATTTTAAATATTGGTCATATCATCGTACCCATTATTGATTTAAAATAACCAATTCAGGTAAAATGACAATTATTTAAGTATTTGAAAGAATGATAAAAAGGAAACTAACACAATGAAAATAATCCGTAGAAAGTAAGAAATTTAAACCAACATAGAGTGACAACTAATTGCTTACATACATGTCATTTGGTCCCTGGTGGGTAGTTGTCTGATTGGTAATCATACTGCATCTTCTTATTTTTATTTCATCTTTTTGCTAGTATTAAGGTGCCAGTCATTATTTGAAGTAGGTAAGACTAAACATACATGAACCATACAAAACACTAGTAATTCATTCTGAATTGAACAGCTCTTAAAAGACTGAACATTAAATATTTAAGTAATGTTCAGTTTTTCAGTTAATGTTTAGACTTATCAACTGCAATTAATTCAGTACTGTTCAGACAATTCTCTTGAAGTAAAGTAATTTTGTTCAGTCTAGTTTCTGACTGCACAGTAGCTGTTGTCTAAAAATGTACTGAACAGTACTGGATTGACTGCTAACAAAATGTACTGAACAGTACTGGATTGACTGCTAACAAAATGTACTGAACAGTACTGGATTGACTGCTAACAAACTGTCTGAACAGTACTGGATTGACTGCTAACAAAATGTACTGAACAGTACTGGATTGACTGCTAACAAACTGTCTGAACAGTACTGGATTGACTGCTAACAAAATGTACTGAACAGTACTGGATTGACTGCTAACAAAATGTACTGAACAGTACTGGATTGACTGCTACCAAAATGTACTGAACAGTACTGGATTGACTGCTAACAAAATGTACTGAACAGTACTGGATTGACTGCTAACAAACTGTCTGAACAGTACTGGATTGACTGCTAACAAAATGTACTGAACAGTACTGGATTGACTGCTAACAAAATGTACTGAACAGTACTGGATTGACTGCTACCAAAATGTACTGAACAGTACTGGATTGACTGCTAACAAAATGTACTGAACAGTACTGGATTGACTGCTAACAAAATGTACTGAACAGTACTGGATTGACTGCTAACAAAATGTACTGAACAGTACTGGATTGACTGCTAACAAAATGTACTGAACAGTACTGGATTGACTGCTAACAAACTGTCTGAACAGTACTGGATTGACTGCTAACAAAATGTACTGAACAGTACTGGATTGACTGCTAACAAACTGTCTGAACAGTACTGGATTGACTGCTAACAAAATGTAATGAACAGTACTGGATTGACTGCTAACAAAATGTACTGAACAGTACTGGATTGACTGCTAACAAAATGTACTGAACAGTACTGGATTGACTGCTAACAAAATGTACTGAACAGTACTGGATTGACTGCTAACAAACTGTCTGAACAGTACTGGATTGACTGCTAACAAAATGTACTGAACAGTACTGGATTGACTGCTAACAAAATGTACTGAACAGTACTGGATTGACTGCTAACAAAATGTACTGAACAGTACTGGATTGACTGCTAACAAAATGTACTGAACAGTACTGGATTGAATGCTAACAAAATGTACTGAACAGTACTGGATTGACTGCTAACAAAATGTACTGAACAGTACTGGATTGACTGCTAACAAAATGTCTGAACAGTTCCGAATTCATTACAGAAAACATCTAAAACATAACTGATACTCTTATCAAGACTTAACGGTTTAAGTTTCAGACTTTGTGCAGATGATGTTAAGATCAACATGACCGTTGTAGACTAAAATTCATTTACTAGTGACAACAGCTCACACAGGGTAGGAAATTCCTATCGTTTCCTACATTTTAACTTCTATTATAAATTCAGGTGATTCAAACATGTACAGTGGTCATTATAAAGGTCAAACTTTCTTTCATGTACTTAGAAGAAGTCATATCACCTATATATGTTCCTTATCTGACCACATCCAACAATCTTGAGTGCTGGACATTTAGTTCGGAGAGAAAATGAAAGAGTTATGGATATGTACCATTTTAAATATTCTAGCAATATCAAAAGGAAGGAAGAATGTTTTATTCATAGTAGTGGATGATTTACGACCACAACTTGGAGCATATAATGGAGAATATTTTCCAGGATCTGATCAACCACAGATGTATACGCCAAACATAGACGCCCTTGCCTCGAAAAGTCTGCTTCTGAAGAGGGCATACGTGCAGCAGGCTCTTTGTTCGCCCAGTAGAACATCATTTATGACTGGCAGACGCCCTGATACAACACATGTGTATGATCTACAAACATATTTCAGAAACGTTGGAGGTAATTTTACAACGATTCCACAATATTTCAAATCGAAAGGATATGAATCTGTTGGAATGGGAAAAGTTTTCCACCATGGTGTTGCTTCTTCAAACAATAATGATCCTTTATCATGGACTATGCCATATTTGAAAGGAGACCATAATTGGGAGAATCTAAAAAACTATAGTTGGAAAGGCATCCCAGATTCATTGCTAAAAGACAAACCTTTAGTTGACAAACAAATAGCTGATCATGCGATCTCTACCTTGCAGCATCTAGCTCCAGCCGCCAAATCCCGACGAAAGCCATTTTTCTTAGCTGTTGGTTTTTATAGACCACATTTACCATTTGTTTTCCCTCAGTCATTTATTCATAAGTACCCATGGAGTGAGGTCCATGTTCCGAATAATCAATTTGCTCCAAGTTCAATGCCATCTGTTGCTTGGTCGCATTCTAATGAATTATGGAGTTACCAAGACATAAAGGATATGAATTTCACCGGTGACATTAATACAACTCTTCCGAACGCTACGGTTATAAAACTACGTCGAGCTTACTATACATCTGTTAGTTGGGTAGATTCGTTAATCGGTAATGTTTTAGCCGAGCTTTCTAGACTAGGACTCGAAAGCAACACTGTAGTGTCATTTATTGGCGATCATGGATGGAAACTAGGTGAGCACGGAGCTTGGGCAAAACACACAAATTTTGACATTGATACGCATGCGCCAATGATGGTGAAGATACCTGGGATGACTGATAAAGGTATCGTGAGTGCAAAATTAATCGAATTTGTTGATTTATTTCCGACTTTAGTAGAAGCCGCTGGAGTGAGTCCAATCCCATTATGTCCAGAAAATTCTAGTAATGTTTCCGTTTGCCATGAAGGGCAGAGTCTTATTCCACTAATAAAAAATCCGAATATAGAATGGAAAAATGCGTCTTTCTCTCAATACCCGCGCAATCCTGGGAGACATAATTACATGGGATATACAATAACCACTGAACGCTACAGATATACAGAATGGGTGAAATTCATTGCGAAACCTACTTATAAACCTGACTGGAATACTGTTATTGACTCAGAACTATACGATCATCATGTAGACCCCGATGAAAACATCAACAAAGCCCAGTATCAAAGTTTATTTAATATCAAAAGGCAATTGAGTCAACAGCTTCGTGCTGGATGGAGAAATACACTTCCAGGTAGTGCAATATCACATGGTTTTGGTCGTTGAAACTTGTACCTTGTATACATTGTATAAAATTAATAGAAAATATTCAAAACCCTTTTTTGTTTCTTATTCTTGACAAAAGTTTATGATTGCCAATTGTTATTGATGTCGCATTGACATTTTGGTTGGACGGCATGAGATAAAACTGATTGATTGGATTCTAAAATGTCACTGATCATGTCCCATTATGGGACGTTTTCAGATCTTACACGACGCGACAAATAAAATATAACCCAGCAAGTGAAAGATCTGACTTAATCAGATTGTAAAAAAGATACTGAAACATTGAAGGGAATGTTTTGATTGAATAATAAATGAACTCTGAACCTGATCCTGTATGGGATGTCTTATATGCCGCAACAAACAAATATAATGGCGAATATCGAGAGAACTTGTTACAGCTCTTCAACGTTTATATCAAGTTTTTGACTTTCAAATATTTTAGCCTCGAGCATCCCTAAAGAGATATTAAAAAAGAGAGCCGAAAGATACCAAAAGGACATTCAAACTCATAAGTCGAAAATAAACTGACAACGCCATGGTTAAAAAAGAAAAATACCAACAGAAAAACAACAGTACACAAAACACAACAGAAAACTAAACACTGAGCAACACGAACCCCATAAAAACTGGGGTGATCTCAGGTGCTCCAGAAGGGTAAGCAGATCCTGCTCCACATGTGCTACCCGTCGTGTTCATAGTTGTCGAATTGCACATCTGGTGCAGTAAAATTGGTACCGTTAATGTTATTACAGAAGACCTTTACAATATAGTTTTCCATAGATCTTTGTTAGAAATTGTCCATAAGTGGCAAATAGAAAATGTTTTATATTTTAATTCCTTTTTAAAGGAAAATAATAACTTCTATGTTTTTGATAATGTAACAGTTTCTTCCAAATGGTGTCCAAAAATGATGAAATTACCAAGGCTGCGATAGCATAAACTTGAAAAAAAGACAGATAACACCTCAGCCAAAAGAGAAAAAAAACACGAACACTAGTCCGAAATTTAACCGACACGAATACTGCATTAAAAAAGTACGTGATAATACCGGTACTTCTGAGGAAAAATAATATGATAGCAGAAGTACAGTCCATTTAATGACAATTCATATATATCAATTTCAAACACGCAGAACAATAATATATCATAAACTTTTATTCTAAATATTTCATGTTTGTCTCGAGTACGCAACACATGTGTAAAACATAGTGTTAATTAATTAGGTTCGCGCAGCCAATAATTGTCTTGCCTGCAACGAAAGGGATTACCTTTCCGGCGGCGACGGCGACGATGGCGAATGAGGGAGAATGCGTCAACAATTGTTAAGTTTTCTGCTTGAGTTTTTTTAATAGGAAATACTTGTGATATATCAATGATATTTTGTATAAAGTTGCATTACTATCAGTACATATCAGTTTGACGGCTATTTCGAGGCCCTGCCCCTAGGTCAAGGTAAAGTGACTTTCAATTAAAAAGAAAATTTCAATATCAAGTTGTCTGCTTAAGTTAGTTTGATAGGAACTACTTATGATAGACCAATTATATTTTGTATAAAGTTGCATTACTATCAGTACATATCAGTTTAACGACTATTTCAAGGCCCTGCCCCTAGGTCATGGTCCAGCAACTTTGAATTAATTAGCAACTTTCAATGTTAACTTTTCTGCTTAAGTAAGTTTGATAGGAACTACTTGTGATAAATCAATGATATTTTCCATAAAGTTGCATGACTATCAGTACAAATCAGTTTGATAACTATTCTAAGGCCCTTCCCCTAGGTCATGATCCAGCAACTTTGAACAATTGCAATGTTGTTGCGTAATCAAATTTTATTGACTTGGTATTGTCACTACATACTGATCTGGTCATGGAGGGTCATTAACAAATCCCATCTGCCTGTACCGTTGTTAGACAGTAAGACGAGTTTCTGACGTGAAATTGTCTGGATACAGCACATTCACGCATTCCTGCCAGGTGGTATGCACTGAAACCCTGGTTTTCGACCTTGTCACCGTCGAAGGTAATGACTGCCTATAATCAACGCCAAAAATATTTCTGGGATGCATGCATGCATGGCATTCAACGACTCATTAAATGTCGTTGCGTAATCAAATTTTATTGACTTGGTATTGTCACTACATTGATCTGGTCATGGAGGGTCATTAACAAATCCCATCTGCCTGTACCGTTGTTAGACAGTAAGACGAGTTTCTGACGTGAAATTGTCTGGATACAGCACATTCACGCATTCCTGCCTGCAATATTCTTATGGCCTCATTCAGATTTTCATTACTCAGTCTCGGCAATATGGAGATGCAACATGTTTTTAATGATTCAAGTGTGGGTATGGATTGAAAGAATTGTTTCACGGGAAAAAACCCTTAAACAAATCATTTTTGGGTTTCAAATTTCGCTTTTAGAAATTCGTGCGACTTCAAAAATCCGGTATGTTCAATAACCTCATGTAAGTCAGGTATTGAATTTTTCTAAACATAAAGAAGTATGGAAAGCATGAATAGTAGTTCTATGAGGATCAATCATGATTTGGTTAAAAAAAATACCAAAATGTGTGTTGCGTTTCTAAAGTCCGTCAGTATATATACCTCCATCAACCCATGTGGTGGAAAGGAAGCAAAAGAAGTAATCAGTACTACACTAACAAATTGTACTGATTCACACTCGGATTAAGTTGCCACATTTATCCTCTGTTTTGTGAGTCAGTTTAAAACAGTCAAAGGGGCATTCAGGTATCTCGACAGAGCAGTTAACGGAATTCGTTGATCTTTTTCTCGACATTGGTTGAGGCCGCTGAATTCAATCCTCTACCGGTCTGCCCAGAAGATTCAACACGCATTAGTCTATGCCGTGAATGAACGAGTCTCATGCCTCTGATTAAAAACCTACTGACTCGATGAACTATGTAAACCATGCTAAATAACAATGACTTCTGTATAGAACCAAACGCATCAGCCTATGCCGTGAATGAACGAGTCTCATGCCTCTGATTAAAAACCTACTGACTCGATGAACTATGTAAACCATGCTAAATAACAATGACTTCTGTATAGAACCAAACGATAAATAAATTGGCAATGGCGAAAGCAATAACGGGACAAAAGAAACATATTTTGGTTAACATCTATTGCTGAGTTGTATAAGGGACGTTACTCTCACTTTCGTGATGTTGATGTGATGTTGATGGGTTGTCATCTCATTAGCATTGGCCTTCCGAATATTATGTACATTTAATGATTTGGCTCTTTTCAGCTCTATAGATACAAAAACCTAAAAATTAAATATAATGAGAAATTATTTATATATTTATTTATATATGTATTTATTTATCTATGTATTTATCTGTGTATGTATATGTATGTGTGTGAGTGTGTGTGTGTGTGTGTGTGTCTGTCTGTCTGTCTGTCTGTCTGTCTGTCTGTCTGTCTGTCTGTATGCATGCATGCATGCATGCACGATTTATTTATCTATGTATTTAAGTATTTATCTATTTATGTAATAGAAAAACAAAGGATATGGGATATCCATCCACGACACAAAATCAGTACATGCACAGCAAAAAATCACACAATAAGCAAAGGAACAGCGCTTTTATTACTGTTCTTCATCTCAAAGTCTCAGCGAGGCCTTCAACACGGAACAAAAAACTCTCACCTCACTGCAAGTTTAAGACGGCCCCTAGCACCGGCTTGACCGGAATTCTTTGCAAAAATAAATTTGGATAGACTTTATAAGATGTAACACCACCTAATCGGGTCCGGTCAGAAAAGAACATACTGGAAAGTAGTACATATTTAAAACAAAATAGGTCCTACGCATAGGTATAAATCTAAAACTATGTAGCATATATTTCAGTAATTAAGGTATCAGATGAAAGGTGAAGGACTAGTGATCCTTGTAGAACACATAATTTACTGATAATTTTGAATAATACAAAAATGTATGAATGAATTCTAAAATTGAGGGCATATATTGCCTGTTTCTCAGATATGAAGTCCGGGAACCAGTGCAGTACGGTCTGATGTATAAATACAGGTATATTGATCCCGCTTCCATAAAATGTTTTGAAGTGAAAAATGTAACGTGGATAGGAATGAGGACCAAGAATAGGTAGTGTGCGTCTTATTAAAATTTTAGTACACAAACTGGCCTAAAATTGAGAGAATAACGTGGCACACATAAGAGAAGTTATCTCAAGAATGAAAAGACCCTTAATTTTAAAAATACATATCAAGCACGGGGAAAATTTCTACGGCCTCCATACTGCACGAGAAACAAACTCCGTTAATATAATTGAAAAACAAAGGATATGGGATATCCATCCCAGACGGAAACCCAGTTGAAATTAAACAAAAGAAATGGAACTCTTTATTAGAGAAGGTAAAAAAGGCCAAGTTGGTAAATTTTAATTGTTATCATCTGTTTCTATGGGCTTTAAAATATTAATGAAAGTGCTTAATTTAAGATTTTATGCATCTTATGTATGTGTTTTTACTTAAATTATGGTATGGAGCTTCGAGATATTTGCAAACTTTTAAATTATAGACAAATTTTCACAAAACAGTCGATTGTGGTAGGTGCAAATACATGTGGATCTTTTTTGTGCATAAGCATAAATGCCGCCGAAAAAAATATCCAAAGAAAGATAATAAAATGATCTTTTTAAAGCATTAATTTACGTCTCTGCTCCCGGAGATAGTTTTTTGGGAAAAATCTTCAAAATGGGCAATAATTTCATCGAAAAGAGAAAGTCGAGTACACCTTTTTATGTTTAGGCGTGTTTGAGTAGACTATTCCGTCTTGAAAACGTGTAAAAGAAAAAAATATTTGATACATCATCTCGCTTCAGGTTCTATTATTTTTATATATTCAGGCTATATGTTGATATAATAACATTAAAAGTTTACAGCACTTAAAAATGAAATATATGGGTCAAGTGAAATACCTTTCTAATGAGTCATAACAACAGAGATGGTGTGTTCGATAACAAATTTTTACTAAAAGTACTCGACAGACTTTCCAAGTGGATCATAAAAATGCATAACTTCGCAAAAAATTCATTCTTTTTTTGTGTGATATCTATGGTAATTAGTCTTCAACCTCTGAAATTTTTTTGTCTGCCCTTCCACGAAATATTTAATTAGAATTTTTTAAAATATTTTTGAACTTTCGAAAATTCCCTCTGACAACCGATCAGACAACTGTTTTAAGTTGACCAAATGCATAAAAGTACATTAAATGATGCTAAATAGCTAGTAGATATATTTGTCTTTTAAATACAACTGGAATATAAGGATCTTTATGATGCTATGTGGATAAATTTATCGGTTTTCATGAGCTAAATTGACAGCGCTTCATCACTACAATGGCATCCATTTTTACGATTATGAAAATTAGGTGGATTAATGGGGAGATAATTTTGACGAAGTAGTATCCTGACTGCATCCATGACACAAAATCAGTACATGCAAAAAAAAAAAAAAAAAAAAACACACAATAAGCAAAGGAACAGCGTTTTTATCATTGTTCTTCATCTCAAAGTCACAGTGAGGCCCTTCAACACGGAAAAAAAAAAAAAAAAAACTCTCAGCTCACTGCAAGTTTAAGACGGCTTCTAGCACCGACTTGAGCGAAATTATTTGCAAAAATAAATTTGGATAGACTTTGTAATATGTAACACCACCTAATCGAGCTCGGTCAAGAATAAACAAACACACAGCAATACGCACAGTAAAACTTAGTATAAAAGAAGTCCGAGTCCGCTGTTAGAATAAGTAACAGAAGAAACTAAGGAAAATGACAATGATCAACATGAATTAACATAGGACTACTAGCAGTTATTGACATGCCAGTTCCAGACTTCAATTCAACTGATTGAAATATTATGTCTTCATCATATGAAAATCAAGCACAATCCCTCCCGTTAGGTGTTTAGTATCATACCATTATAAAATATACGAGAAAAACATAATCCGCATCATGCAGGATAAATCTCTTTAGTGTACATACTGAAGTCGTCATTATAGAGAGCCAATATATCATCCAAATATCTAAAAGTGTTATTAAATTTTTGTATCAGATGTTGTTTCGATGGGTCTTTGCTGATTTTAGTCATAAATTGTAACTTGTAAAAATACAGAAACAGGTCCGCAATAAGTGGTGCACAGTTAGTTGGAATTCCGATAACTTGACGATATACGGAATCTCTATATAAAAAAAAAAAAAAAACAATAATGTTATCTAGTAAAAATTCAAGTGCAGTTATCGTATCAAAGCAGGTCCAATTGACATAGTTCTTTCGATTGTTGTTACTAAAAAATGACCTAAAAGAGTTTAAACATATATATTCGCATTCTGACTTTTTAGATGTCCATTAATTAGGCATGTGATTTTTTTCTTAATGAGATTATGAGGCAAAGTGGTATATAGGGTAGAAAAATCAAACCTTTGAACAGATTCGAAATCACCAATATGAGCATGCAATTTATCAGGTACTTCCAACGAATTTTTGACACTCCAAAAGTAATTAATTCCACTATTTTCAAAGACCTTATTTGAACAATTCATTACCAGGTTTTTGATTGTACCAATATAAAAACAAGGAGATGTGGTATGATTGCCACCAAGTTTACTAGTAAGTAGAATAGACAGTGTAAGCGTCTTCTAGTTTGTATGTACATCTATGTCTTCTCAAAGAGAGGCAAAAGAAAGCAAAGGGACATTCAAATTCATAAGTCGAAAATAAACTGACAACGCCATGGCAAAAAAAAAAAGACCAAAAGACAACAGTATACAAAAACACAACATAGAAAATTAAAGATTGAGCAACAAGAACCCCACAAAAAAACCGGGGGTGATCTCAGGTACTCCGGAAGGGTAAGCATATCCTGCTCCACATGTGGCACCCGTCGTGTGGCTCATGCTAGTACAAACCCGGTGACAAGTATGATTCGGTAGATCACATTCGAGGAAAAGAGGACGGGATTGTGGTTACGACAGTTGGAATATCCGTGGTCATCTGTAAAACAATTATTCCATAACGGTCAACTAATTCGTGATGGCGTCCATAAACTTTTCGAAGGGATGATTTCAACTTCAACACTTGGAACTCCTCGTTTAATATCTTCGTTGTGACCAGCAAACATGTATCAAGAAAATCATGATAGGAAATGCAAGCCCTCAAAATAGGTGTTTTAAGTGTGATTTCCGGTTTTTCATGTTTGGTACTCACGTGTAAATTAGAGGCAACATTAGTTTACCGATGTTCAAATCTCATGAAATTAAGACCGTACAAATCACAGTAAAAATCTGAACAGAGGCTAGGGAATCGAAAGAACTCCAAAAATATTCAACATTTTAATGCATTTCTTACATAATACAAATAGTTTAAATTCCAAGCACTTTACACGAAGACAATATTTTATATTTAAAATGCAAAATTTGATTTGGAGTTACGATTTTTCATTGTAGTTACTATTTTTCATTGTAGTTACCATTTTTCATTGTAGCAACGATTTTTCAGTGTAGTTACCATATTTCATTGTATACAGTTACGATTTTTCGGTGTAGTTACAATTTTTCATTATATAAAGTTACGATTTTTTATTGTAGTTACGATTTTTCACTGTTGTTATCTTTTTCACTTGATGGCAATGCTAACCTCCATCCCGCATGAAGTAAATAACTTAATTGTTTAACCGTTTGTACATAGGACGGATCAAAAGCTCTGTTAAAATTCTCATCTGGGTCCTTTTGGTGGTCATAAAGTTCAACACCAAATGATACATTCCACTCGGGCTTATAAGTTGGGGCTCCTATAAACTTTACCCATTCGGTGTATCTATAACGATCTGTTCTAATCGTGTATCCCATGATGTTAGTTCCATTTAGGTTTCTAGGAAATTGAGAAAATGAGGCGTTCTTCCATGTTGCGTTCGGATTTTGAATCAAAGGTATTAAACTCATTCCTTCCCGACAAAGTCCAATGTTTGTAGAGTCGTCAGGACACAAAGGTAAAAGGTCAAGTCCAGCTGCTTCAACCAAGGTTGGAAAAAGGTCAACAAATTCCGTGAGCTGCTCTGTCACCATTCCCTTATCGGTCAGTCCTGGGATATGTACCATCATTGGAGCATGCGTTGCAAGTTCAAAATTCGTTTGTTTGCACCATTCGGAATGTTCTCCTAGCTGCCAACCATGATCGCCAAAGAAGGATATAATTGTATCATTTTCTAGACCTAACTTAGAGAGTTCATTAACTACAAGGCCGACCAATGAATCTGTCCAACTTAAAGCGCTATAATATGCACGACGAAGGTCAAAGACAACATCCCTAGGCAATGTTGAATTAATTGCACCGGTAGCATTCAATGAGCTAATGTCATGAAACAATCGTAAACCAGTATAATCAAACCAGGCAGCCTTCGGCATATTAACTGGTGCATATTCATTATTCGGAAGTCTAATCTCACTCAGTGGATAATGTTGCATGAAAGATTCCGGGAAAACGAATGGAAGATGCGGTTTGTGGAATCCAACAGCGATAAAGAAAGGCTTCTGTCCTGATTTTGCTGCCGGTGCAAGCTTTTGTAATGTAGAAAGAGCATGATCAGCTATTTGCTTATCAATAAGCGGTTCGTTTTTTAAGAGATCATCTGAAATTGCTTTCCAGCTGTTTTCTTTTGATTCAAAATTAGGCGTTCCATGAAAATACGGCATTGTCCATGATATTGGATCGTCATTATCAGACGCAAGATATCCAGGGTGAAATATCTTTCCCATGCCAACTGCCTCATATCCGTTCATTTTGAAATATTCTGGAATGGTTGTGAAATTCCCTCCAACTCTACGGAAATAATGGAATAAATCGGTTACATGTGTTGTGTCCGGACGACGTCCCGTCAGAAGAGACGTTCTACTCGGAGAACACAACGCTTGCTGTACATAAGCCCTTTTTAATAGCAAACTTTTGGACGCCAGTGCATCTAAATTCGGAGTGAACATCGGAGGGTGAATCGATGACGGGAAATCCTGTCCTTCATAGGCTGCTATTTCCGGACGCATGTCATCAGAAACGAGAAATAAAACATTCTTTCGGCGGCACTCGGTCACTAAAAAACTATTACAAAGGACGAACAGTATAAAGAGTAAGCGCATAATTAAATGTTAATATAATTGTGACAACTCCTCAATGTGTCTTGTCATCAATATCAATCTATTCATAAGATATCAAAATCCAGATAAATCCATCTTGCGCCAGGCGGATTGTAAGTTGAGGTACAATTAAGGTCATAAAACGTCCCGTTATTTTCACATCACATTAATTGACCTTATATAGATCTATATAGGTTTGCTTGAAGTTTCTACAATGTAATTAAAACATGTTCAATACTAAATGGTAGTTACGTTTGTGAATACATATACACGACTTTTTCACAAATAATCTACATATATCCCCCATTTCAGCAATTGATTCTTACTTTGAACATGTTGAAAGATAAAAGATACAGTGCCAATCACGGCGCCAATTATTGAGCAGAATAGTCATCGTTATTACAAAACAGTATACAATACAATACAATATTTGAACTAAATAAAATAACAAAATAATTGGTTATTAATGATTAGTATGATTGTTGTAAAATAAGGTTTAATACAAATGAATTGAGAGTAGTTCGAAAATATCTGTTGTAAGGGATGCAACTCCAGCTATATTAACAAGGTCAGCAGATGTTATAATGTTAAAGATGTTTACCTAACTCGTAGATTTAGTATCAATAATGTTTTAAAAACATCTTCAATCGTGTTTACAATTAAGAGAACTCCTAAGGATATATGGGGCAAAGTGGTATACAGAATACATAACAAGGATATTAGGACTACCAAAAATATGAGGACATTAAAATAGACCACTCCAGCCACCAACAAGTACTAGACTACACTACTGAAATCGACAAACTATTACAAACAACAAAAAACGAAGCATGGTCCAGATTACCTGACTTTTTACATTCACAAAATGTCACAGTGGTGGACTTTTACTTGCGGGTAACGCCCCCTTTTTCCCAATTGATCATATTCGTAAAGGAAAACCAAACAATAAAAACCCAACACAGTTCAGATAAAAAGTATAAAGAAATAAAACTTACTTGAAAAAAGGAAATAATTGCTGGACTTCTTCAACCCGGAAGTAGATCTAATATTTATTAGCTTTCCAAAAAAGCTTGCCTTACCATAAGCTTGATTAACTTTAAAAATTCGTAAGGGTTCCGCGGAACCCAGTGTCTCGCCTACATTTGCTGTTAATCGCAGCCTCAACAAAAATGAGGAAAAAAATAATAACAATATTCCTTTCGATACAATCTTTTGATTGTGAGAAGCTTCTGTAAAGTTTGGTAAAAATCCAGGATAGTTTATGAATCTAATAAATGTTTTAAATCTTTAACTGCAGACTGTATGACTGTAATGTTAACTGGAAGAAAAACTAAGTCCATTTATAAGTAAAATACGGATAAACAGGTACAAAATTTTAACAAAATTTCCTTCTAGATACTAGCTTTTGATCATAAACAAGCTTCTGACCAAGTTTGGTACAAATCCAGGATAGTTTAAGAAAGTTATTAAAAATTTTAAAACTTTAACCACAGAGTGAATGTAATGTTAACTGGCAAAAAAACTAAGTCCATTTATAAGTTAAATACGGAAAAAATGGAATTTTGTTTTTTACAAATTTACTTCTGGATACTATCTTATGATCATAAACAAGCTTCTGTCCAAGTTTGGTAGAAATCCAGGTTAGTTTAAGAAAGTTATTAAAATTTTAAAAACTTTAACCACAGAGTAAATGTAATGTTTCCTGGCAGAAAAAACTAAGTCCATTTAAAAGTAAAATACGGAAAAACCGGATTTTTTTTTTACAAAATTTAATTCTGGATACTATCTTATGATCATAAACAAGCTTCTGTCCAAGTTTGGTAGAAATCAAGGATAGGTTAAGAAAGTTATTAAAATTTCAAAAACTTTAACCACAGAGTGAATATTTGTGGACGCCGCCGACGACGACGACGACGCCGACGGAATGTAGGATCGTTATGTCTCGCTTTTTCGACAAAAGTCGAAGGCTCGACAAAAACCATTTTAGTTAATCTACCGTATAAAGTCAAAAGATACTAGTAGCAGTTTTATCAAGAATTAAAAAAATAAAGAGAAAGAGGAACTATTTTTTGAGGTACAGCGGGATTTTTTTAAACCATACTTGAATTGATGTAATGGAAGTAATAGTTTATCGAAAGTACTATACTTGAGGATTCAGTAGGGTAACCCTTTCGGTCACATGGGCCGTCATGTCGCAAGGTCGTCCGCCGAACCCCCGAAGGTCGCAGGTCAGATTTGACCATGAAGGAGCCACATACTTGAAACTCCTATATTTAAAATAGTTATTTTTATGAATACATTCATAGTAACTGCTAGTAGTCCTTTGTTAATTTATGTATCAATATCATTTTGCTTAGTTTCTTTGTTACCTATTCTGACATCGGACTCGAACTTCTTTTGAACTAAGTTTTACTGTGCGTATTGCTGTGTGTGTGCCTTTGTTAGTCTTGTATGATTTTTAATTTTAGTTCAATTATATGTTTTGGAGTTTAGTATGACGTCCATTTTAACTGAACTAGTATACATTTTTGTTTAGGGACCAGTTGAAGCCCCGCCTCCGGGTGCGGGATTTTCTTGTTGTGTTGAAGACCCATTGTTGGCCTTGGGCTGTTTTCTGTTCTTTGGTCGGGTTGTTGTCTCTTTGACACATTCCCCTTTTCCATTATCAATTTAATGAATAACTTCTATTATTGTAGATGAGCACATTTTTAACTGTTTTGGCTATTTTGTAGTGTTTAGTTGAAAAGAAATCTTTTGATATTCTGTAAGCATTGAGAACACACTACTATGCACAAGAACATTGTATATGCGTTCGTTTTACGTTTAATTTTATGAGTTCGAATATTGGTGTGTTATTGAGTGTATCAATCTGTTCCTGTGTTCTTGTGAGTATTGAAGTGTTTTCTTGCCAGACTGGATGAATGGATAGATGATTATTTAACGTCCAGTGTGAAATTTAATGCATATCCAAGACGAGAATTTGATAATGTGATATGAATTATAGGCAACCGTACGGCCTTCAACAATGAGAAAACCCCATACCGTATAGTCCGCTATAAATGGCCCGAAATGAAAAATATGACGCAACTCAATTGAAAAAACTAACGGCCTAATTAATAACAAAACAATTTACGAAAAACAAATATAACAGACATGAACCAACGACAACCACTGTACTACAGGCTCCTGACTTGGGACAGGCACATATAGTATGTGGAGGGGTTAAACATGTTTCAAGGCGCAAACTCTCCCCTAACCTGGGACAGAGGGGTAATAGTACAAAATAAGAACAAACTATTAAAATCAGTTGAAAAGGGCTTAACTCATCAGATCGATACATAGCAGAAACACATCTAACAAAATCACAGACCGGACGTGGCAGGGTAATTATACATCCCTAAAAACAACAAAAAATGACACAAAGTACAGACCTGAGAGTAGTCGCAGTTACTGACAGCTATTTCAAAGCCAATAAGAATTAAAAATAATCATGTATCAAACACTAAAATATCAATCGGATTGTAGTACAGCGAATGTGCATGTGTGATTAACAATAATATTTCTTAATTTACTGATAACAAAATCAATATTTATACCAATAAAAACAATATTCAAAGATCTAATTACAGTGTTGTATTGGTAACCTTTTAGAATAAGTTTATTTACATCATATATAAGTTTACCCGGATCGTATTTAAATTTACGAGCTCGGTAAACAACACCACCGTAAAAATTAGGGCGTGCTATTCCGTTCTGAATTAAGTTTTCTACAGGTTCAGCCAAACATGCAGACCAAATCTTTGTATCTATAGAATAATTTAGTGAAGGTTTCAAGTAATTTGTGGTAACGAAATCCCTGACTTAATAATTTACCAGTAATATATTGATTACGCTCATTGAAATCCAAAACGTCACTACAGATACGGACATAGCGAACGAGTTGGGATATATAAACACCGTAAGACGGTGCCAAAGGAACATCACCGTCCAAAAAAGAAAAATAACCAATAGGAAAAGAAAAATCGTCCCTTTTGACTTAAATTTTTGTGTATAGTTTCTCAGTCTGGTAGTTGTAGTTCATATTGGAGTGATTGTCACAGATAAGTTATCAAAATACAGATAAATGCACCTGACACAGTCGCATTGTATGTATATGTACCAGTAAGGTCACGTTATTTCCATATCACATTATTTGACATTAAACTGGTTTGCTTGAAGTTTCTACCATGTAACGAGGGGTACGAAGTTAATTTTCTAGACATTATACATCTTAGTACAAGTGCACTTAAATAACGTATGAAGTTTTATCAATATTTTCTAATGATAATCTTAAAATGTAATTTTATCAATTTAAGTATGAGTCAGACATTCAGGTTGGCTTTATTTTATCGCATCATATGATCCTGTTACAAAAAGTACACAGGTAAAATAGCTACGGACGTATTACGGACGTAGTCGAATGCGTCCGTAAACCATCCATATCACGGACGTTTTACGGACGTATAGTACCACGTCCGTATATGACGGATCTTTCGTCTTGCAGACGTTCTAAAACATCCGTTTTCAGACGTTTCTCAAACATCCGTGTTACGACTGTATACTCACATGTTTTATTTTCATTAAAAAACATTGCATAATATAAGCCTTATACATCTCTTTCATTGTAACATTAAGAAACTGATACGTCAACGTGCAAAAATGGTTTAAAGGAAAATATGACATTTTGGATTATAAAAGTTTTTAACACCCGTCATGAAATGAAATAAGAAATCCAAATAGTCCAAATAAAAAAAAACATTGTTTAATGACATAGATGTCAAAGAACTACTGAAGAGGTTCCTGCCTACGACAGGGACATGGATATGTGGTAGTGTTCCTGGTCTACGACAGGGACATGAATATGTGGTAGTGTTCCTAGCCTACGACAGTCACATGAATATGTGGCAGTGTTCCTGGCCTACGACAGGGACATGGATATGTGGTAGTGTTCTGGCCTACGACAGGGACATGGATATGTGGTAGTGTTCCTGGCCTACGACAGGGACATGGATATGTGGTAGTGTTCCTGGCACGACAGGGACATGAATATGTGGTAGTGTTCCTGGCCTACATGTACGACAGGGACGTGGATATATGGTAGTGTTCCTGGCCTACGACAGGGACATGGATATGTGGCAGTGTTCCTGCCTACGACAGGGACATGGATATGTGGTAGTGTTCCTGGCCTACATGTACGACAGGGACGTGGATATGTGGTAGTGTTCCTGGCCTACGACAGGGACATGGATATGTGGTAGTGTTCCTGGCCTACGACAGGGACATGGATATGTGGCAGTGTTCCTGGCCTACGACAGGGACATGAATATGTAAAGGATTCCTGGTCTACGACAGGGACATGGATATGTGGTAGTGTTCCTGGTCTACGACAATGACATGGATACGTGGTAGTGTTCCTGGCCTACGACAGGGACATGGATATGTGGCAGTGATCCTGGCCTACGACAGGGACATGGATATGTGGCAGTGTTCCTGGCCTACGACAGGGACATGGATATGTGGCAGTGTTCCTGGCCTACGACAGGGACATGGATATGTGGCAGTGTTCCTGGCCTACGACAGGGACATGAATATGTGGTAGTGTTCCTGGCCTACGACAGGGACATGGATATGTGGTAGTGTTCCTGGTCTACGACAGGGACATGAATATGTGGTAGTGTTCCTGGCCTACGACAGGGACATGGATATGTGGCAGTGTTCCTGGCCTACGACAGGGACATGAATATGTGGTAGTGTTCCTGGCCTACGACAGGGACATGGATATGGATATGTGGCAGTGTTCCTGGCCTACGACAGGGACATGGATAGTGACATGGTTGGCAGTGTTCCTGGCCTACGACAGGGACATGGATATGTGGTGGTGTTCCTGGCCTACGACAGGGACATGGATATGTGGTAGTGTTCCTGGCCTACGACAGGGACAAGTATATGTGGCAGGGTTCCTGGCCTACGACAGGGACATGGATATGTGGCAGGGTTCCTGGCCTACGACTGGGACATGGATATGTGGAAGGGTTCCTGCATGGCCTACGACAGGGACATGGATATGTGGCAGGGTTCCTGGCCTACGACAGGGACATGAATATGCGGCAGGGTTCCTGGCCTCCGACAGAGACATGGATATGTGGCAGGGTTCCTGGCCTACGACTGGGACATGGATATGTGGAAGGGTTCCTGCATGGCCTACGACAGGGACATGGATATGTGGCAGGGTTCCTGGCCTACGACAGGGACATGAATATGTGGAAGGGTTCCTGGCCTCCGACAGGGACAAGGATAAGTGGCAGGGTTGTTGGCCTACGACTAGGACATGGATATGTGGCAGACTTCCTGGTCTACGACAGGGACATGGATATGTGGAAGGGTTCCTGCATGGCCTACGACAGGGACATGGATATGTGGCAGGGTTCCTGGCCTACGACAGGGATATGGATATGTGGTAGTGTTCCTGGCCTACGACAGAGACATGGATATGTGGAAGGGTTCCTGCATGGCCTACGACAGGGACTGGCAGGGTTCCTGGCCTACGACAAGGACAGGGATATGTGGCAGGGTTCCTGGCCTCCGACAGACATTGATATATGGCAGGGTTCCTGGCCTACGACTGGGACATGGATATGTGGTAAGGTTCCTGCATGGCCTACGACAGGGATATGGATATGTGGCAGGGTTCCTGGTCTACGACAGGGACATGAATATGTAAAGGATTCCTGGTCTACGACAGGGACATGGATATGTGGTAGTGTTCCTGGCCTACGACAGGGACATGGATATGTAGTAGTGTTCCTGGCCTACGACAAAGACATGGATATGTGGTAGTGTTCCTGGCCTACGACAGGGACATGAATATGTGGTAGTGTTCCTGACCTACGACAAGGACATGGAGTGTTCCTGGCCTACATGTACGACAGGGACGTGGATATGTGGTAGTGTTCCTGGCCTACGACAGGGACATGGATATGTGGTAGTGTTCCTGGCCTACGACAGGGACATGGATATGTGGCAGTGTTCCTGGCCTACGACAGGGACATGGATATGTGGTAGTGTTCCTGGCCTACGACAGGGACATGGATATGTGGTAGTGTTCCTGGCCTACGACAGGGACATGGATATGTGGTAGTGTTCCTGGCCTACGACAGGGACATGGATATGTGGCAGGGTTCCTGGCCTACGACAAGGACAAGGATATGTGGCAGGGTTTCTGGCCTACGACAGAGACATGGATATGTGGCAGGGTTCCTGGCCTACGACAGAGACATGGATATGTGGTAGTGTTTCTGGCCTAGGACAGGGACATGGATATGTGGCAGGGTTCCTGGCCTACGACAAGGACAAGGATATGTGGCAGGGTTTCTGGCCTCCGCCAGAGACATGGATATGTGGCAGTGTTCCTGGCCTACGACAGAGACATGGATATGTGGCAGGGTTCCTGGCCTACGAAAGGAACATGATACACATGGATATTTGGCAGTGTTCCTGGCCTACGACAGGGACATGGATATGTGGCAGGGTTCCTGGCCTACGACAGGGATATGGATATGTGGCAGGGTTCTTGGCCTTCGACAGGGACAATTATATGTGGCAGGGTTCCTGGCCTACGTCAAAGACATGGATATGTGGCAGGGTTCCTGGTCTACGACAATATGCGGCAGGGTTCCTGGCCTACGAGAAGGACATGGATATGTGGCAGGGTTTTGGCCTACGACAGGGACATGGATATGTGGCAGGGTTCCTGGCCTACGACAGGGACAATTATATGTGGCAGGGTTCCTGGCCTACGTCAAAGACATGGATATGTGGCAGGGAGTCTTGCCTACGACAGGGACATGGATATGTGGCAGGGTTCCTAGCCTACGACAGAGACATGGATATGTGGCAGGGTTCCTGGCCTACGACAGGGACATGGATATATGGTAGTGTTCCTGGCCTACGACAGGGACATCGATATGTGGCAGTGTTTCTGGCCTACGACAGGGACATGAATATGTGGCAGGGTTCCTGGCTTACGACAAGGACATGGATATGTGGCAGGGTTCCTGGCCTACGACGGAGACATGTATATGTGGCAGTGTTCCTGGCCTACGACAGAGACATGGATATGTGGCAGGGTTCCTGGCCTACGAAAGGAACATGAATATGCGGCAGGTTTCCTGGCCTACGACAGGGACATCGATATGTGGCAGTGTTTCTGGCCTACGACAGGGACATGAATATGTGGCAGGGTTCCTGGCTTACGACAAGGACATGGATATGTGGCAGGGTTCCTGGCCGACGACAGGGACAAGTATATGTGGCAGGGTTCCTGGCCTACGACAGATACATGGATATGTGGCAGGGTTCCTGGCCTACGACAGGGACATGAATATGTGGCAGGATTAATTTACCTTTTATTTAAGCCAAAGAAGAAGACAAAAATTAATTTTTGTTGTATATATTCAGCAAAAACGAATTAATGAGAAACAAGAAAATGTTTTACATTGGTGATGCAGGAAGATCTTGTTGGTAGACCTTGTGTGATAAAATTGCTAATTACATTTTACAGTGAATTACTAATTTAAAATTAATTTTTTAGGGGGTTAAATAGATGTGTTTACATATATATTTACAAATATATATAAATATTTTTATCGTAAAACCTTTTGCTGAGTAATTGAACTCGATTTTTATTGAAATACTAGCAAAACATGATGTCTTTGCTATTTCTTAAAGTTTATAATCTCTTTAACCAAAACTTGAGTTTTTATCACAATTTTGATATCAAGGAACACTTTGGAATATAGTTATACCTTAATATTTTTTTTTTGGTTGAAACCCAAACACAAAAAGATTTTCTAAAAATTTGCGATTTTTTTTTTCTCCGACTTAACTTACTTTTTACCCCATATTTAACATAAAGTTACAATTTGGAATAACATAGCATACCTATATATCAATTTTAAATCATAACATAAAAAAAAGATGATTCTCAAAATTATGATTTTAAAGAAAAAAAGGTACTCTTTTAAAATTTTAGGTACCTTCAATCATTTTGAAATAATTAATCACACCTATATGTAAAATGTTTGTTGAAATCCTAGTATTAGAAGACATTTTTCAAAATTTGTGTTTTTTCAAACAATAAGTTTTCCCCAACATTCGATTTCTTTGAATAAAAATCAAACAAACAGTTTTTGAAACATGGAAACAGTCTTAAATGGCATGTATACCTATTTATCAATTTTTCTTGAAATCCAACCACAAAAAGAAATTTCGCCAAATTTATGATTTTGTAACAGAAATTAAGTTTTTACACCGACATATTTTGTCATTGTTAATTTTGAATAACATATTGTTATTAATATATCATTCAATTTCATTGCCCGTTTTTAATAAGAAAAATCTAATTTTTGAAATCGACAAAGAAGTGTTGAGGGACAGACAACATTGTGATCACTATAGGGCACCAGCAAACTAGTCAATGGGGTCCTTAAATTCTGTAGCGTATTGAAAGTTCTTGCCATAACGATTCAGATTATAAACTATTTAAGGGTGGGTATATTGTCCATTTTCACTGAACTAGTACACATTTTTATTTAGGGGCCAGCTGAAGCCCGCCTCCGGGAGCTGGATTTTCTCGCTGTGTTAAAGACCCATTGGTGGCCTTCGGCTGTTTTCTGCTCTTTGGTCGGGTTGTTGTCTCTTTGACATATTCCCCATTTCGATTCTCAATTTCAATCAAAGATATTTCTGAATATATTACCTGAAGTAGATGCTAAACTCTTAGTTGTACTAAAAAGATCGACTTGCCATGGCAAAAAAGAATATATACGGTTTTTGGGTTTGGCATATACAAATTAAGCATTTGACATTGACGAAAATCAAAATCAAAGTCATCTTTCATATATATGTGTTGCACTCATGTGCCAATTATCAAAAGCCTATGGCAAAGAATTGAAAAGTTATGCTACTCTACGGACAGAAAATATGAGAAAAATCAAGTACTTTTACCTTAAAGTCAGTCAAATTTCAAGGTCAGACAAAGTTCATGGTGATTTACACAACGCCGTCTTGTAGTAATACACCTTCACATCAAAGATTACAAACCAGAGGCAAAAAAAAAAAAAAAAAAAAGAATTCACCCGGACAAAGTTGTATGAGAATAACCAGAGGAAGAAAATCCACAGCTTTGATATTTTATGTCTCTCTCTTTGTCTAAATGGAGAAAGAATTAAACAAATTTGAATAGTATAATATATATTTATATATATATTTGGACTAATTTATATTTAGGCTTATTTATATTTTTCGTTTGGGCTTGTATTATATTTTCCATCCGGTTTATATAATCCGTTCATCCTATTTCGACTCTTCAAAATTCAAGAGTCTATCCTAAATTGAGGTAAATTATATGGCCTTCCAAATACCGTTCCGATTCCTAACATCACTGAAGAGACATTAATTGTCGAAATGCGGATATGGTGTACAAATTTTTGCACCTCACGTTTGCGGTATACCATCTTTTCCGCAAGTTTATTGTTTTCTGTTATTGGTATTAAATTAATAATAAAGATCCATTTTGTTACATCTTGTGATCCGTTTATTTGGCAATCGACAATGGCAGTCAGCAGGGTTTAAGAACATCCGTTGTTCGACCTGTTAGTCAAATGCGTTTTGTTTAAATATACTTTTCACTATTATTTTGGTCTTTAGAAAATGTTGTTTGTGCTGTATTTAACCCTCTACTAAGAAATTCGTATTGCATGCACACGTATAAAGATTGCGATTTTATCCAACGCAATCATAGGTTTGAACGTTGTTTTCAATTTAGACTTATTTATATTTTTTGTTTGGGCTTGTATTATATTTGCCTTCGGATTTATATGATCCGTTCATCCTATTTCGACTCTTCAAAATTCAAGAGTTTATCCTAAATTGAGGTAAATTATATGGCCTTCCAAATACCGTTTCGATTCCTAACATCACTGAAGAGACATTAATTGTCGAAATCCGCATATGATGTACAAATTTTGCACCTCATGTTTGCGGTATACCATCTTTCCACAAGTTTATTGTTTTCTGTTTGGTATTAAATTAATAATAAAGATCTATTTTGTTACATCTTGTGATCCGTTTATTTGGCAATCGCCAATGGCAGTCAGCAGGGTTTAAGAACATCCGTTGTTCGACCTGTTAGTCAAATGCGTTTTGTTTAAATATACTTTTCACTTTTTGGTCTTTTGGAAATGTTGTTTGTGCAGTATTTAGACCCTCTTCTAAAAATTTGTTTTGCATGCACACGTATAAAAATTGAGGTTTTATCCAACGCAATCATAGGTCTGAACGTTGTTTTCAATTTAGACTTATTTATATTTATATATATATATAGATATAATATTATTATTCCACTGTATGTACATTTGATACCTTAATCAGAATTTGATTGCTTGAGACTATCACATGAGACATTAAACAAATCTTTCCGTCTCCTATTCACCCTCCATAAACCCGAATCTTGATGCTTTAGTCGCTAAGGGTCTTCTTTTGAAACGAGCTTACTGTCAAAATGCAATATGCTCTCCGTATAGATCGTCACTTTTGAAGGGACGTCGACCTGGCACGACTCTGCTCTCCGTATAGATCGTCACTTTTGACGGGACGTCGACCTGTCACGACTCTGCTATCCGTATAGATCGTCACTTTTGAAGGGACCTCGACCTGGCACGACTCAGCTCTCCGTATAGATCGTCACTTTTGACGGGATGTCGACCTGACACGACTCTGCTCTCCGTATAGATCGTCACTTTTGACGGGACGTCGACCTGACACGACTCTGCTCTCCGTATAGATCGTCACTTTTGAAGGGACCTCGACCTGGAACGACTCTGCTCTCCGTATAGATCGTCACTTTTGACGGGACGTCGACCTGACACGACTCTGCGACTCATTTCACAAAAAATATCGTAAGTCATGAACATTTTAGTAAAACTTACGATCAATTTTTATCGTCAGACTTTTTGGTGAAATGAGTCCCAGGTCTACGATTTAATTCATTATTTCCGAAAAGTTGGCGGAAATTAAGCAACTATTCCATAATAATTTAAAATGAGTGGATATAAAACAGTTGGTATGGGCTTGTTGCTTGTTGCAGATACCAATTGACGATATTTGATCTATTTTGCATTTAAAAAAGTCAGTCTTTAAAAGTCTGGGTTATTCAAACGGTTAAAATGTACATTTATTGAATTGAAGTGATTCAAACTATAGTTGTTTCATCTAAGACTTTAGTGCAGAGTAGACATCTTTCTCCATTTCGACTTACGAGTGTGAATGTCCCTTTGGTATCCTTCGCCGCCTCTCTTTCTCTTTCATCTAAACGTTCTTTTGCACTCTAAACATACATTTTTCACTCTGTCTTGTACCTACCGATACCCGACAACAAAAATATCAAAATTGATCGATCATTTGCTGTTTGCATTACGCACAGGTGCAAATAATTCATGCACATCGAACATGCAAGAGAGAGAGAAACATTACAATAAATTCATCTGGTAGGTTCTTCAAGAAGAGGGACGAAAGATACCAAAGGGACAGTCAAACTCATAGATCGAAAACAAACTGACAACGCCATGGCCAAAAATAAAAAGACAAATAGACAAATAATAGTACAGATGACACAACATAGAAAACTAAAGACTAAGCAACACGAACCCCACCAAAAACTAGGGGTGATCTGAGGTGCTCCGGAAGGGTAAGCAGATCCGGCTCCACATGTGGCACCCGTCGTGTTGCTTATGTTATTACAAATCCGGTAAATAGTCTAATTCGGTAGGTCACATTCGTGAAAAGGGAAGGGTATTGTAGTTACGACATAAGGAACATATCCGATATCATCTGTGAAACGGTTATTCCATAACGGTCAACCAACTCGTGATGGCGTCCGTAAAATTTACGAAGGGATGATTTCAACTTCACCATTTGGAACTCTTCGTTAAATAGCTTCCCTGTGAGCAGCAATCCTCTATCAAGGAAATCATGATAGGAAATACAAGCCCGGGAATATATACTCCGTACGCAGGCGCTGCTGGAATGTTGCTACATAGAAATGGAAAGTTCACAATTGGGAAGCTGAAATCATTTTTTTTGTCGTAAAGTTTTGTTTTCAACCGGCCCTCATTGTCAATTTCTAGATGTAAGTCGAGATATGAGGCAGACTTAACTGTATCTGTAGTATCCTTTATCTCTAGTTCGATGGGATAGATTCGTTCAACATAGTCACCAAATTTTGTATTATTTAGTAAGAGAACATCATCCATATAGCGGAAACGTAAAGTTAAAGGATATTGCTAACTTCTTATCTTTCTTCCTAAGAAGTTCCTGGATGAAGTCAGCCTCATAATAATAAAGAAACAAGTCGTAAATAGACCGACCGAGATGAACGACGGTAAATCAGACTGCCAGTGTGAAAAATGTTTGTTAATTCAGGGCAAAATTTTCCACCCAAGAGCGCCACATTCGAATCTCCAAGTCTAGGAAATAAATGTTATATTGCAATTTATTTACGAAAGATTGAATAAGAGAATGAGTTCATGGAAACTAAAACTTTAAAACAGACTTAAAGTTAAAATCCCAACTAAAAATTGTTATATTAACTATTATCAAACTCTTATTAATGATAAAATAAACGACCTGAATGAAAATAATAAAATATATCTATATAAATTTCTTAAATCTAATATAAATAGCCAAATGGAATACTACCCTTCTCCCCAAACAGAGAAACAAGAAAAATATTAACCAAATTTAAAATAAGCGATCATTGTCTTTTAATTGAAATTGGAAGATATAAAAAATACCAAGAAATGAAAGAAATGTGAAATATGTAATATCTTAGATGATGAATTCCATTTGTTTCTTTAACTGTAAAATTAATAAAAATAATAGAGGAACCTTTTAAATATTATATCGAAAAACATGTCAATTTTAATACACTTAACTGATAAACTCGTCGATTATACTAAATACATCAACACCCAATGATATAAAAATTGTTGTTTCTTTTATTAAAGAGTCATTAGAACTGAGGAAAGGAGACAAATAACTGTTTTTAACATGTATATTATTATTGCTGAGTTTTCCTTATTTTTGTCTCTGTATTACTATAACCAAAATTGGGTTTTTGTTTGTATTGCAATAAAGAATTATAATAAAAGATATTTTGTCAAGCGATGTAAAATACTTTATAATTTTACAAAATATGGATAAAAGGAGATGTGGGATACTTAGTACCGGTATACGTCAATGAGTCAGTAACCTAACAACATCAACAAAAAAATAACTAAAAGGTTACTTACATAAAGGGCAATAAACAATTTTTTTCAGTAGACAGGTTTGTCAAAGCTCAGAACCTGATTTACAAACTAATTTGTATTCAACTGAAAAAAACTTTTTAATTCCTTCATGATGCAGTTGATTGTGCCCTTGTAAAGATGTCTGTAAATATGTATCTACATAAATGTTATATAAAGTTGGTTGTCTGGGATATATAACATAACCTGAATTTCTCTCGTCCGGTAGTAAAACCCTTGCTAAATTAAAGTGGGGCGTCTGTTTGGTAGTGAGGGATGTATAAATACGCAGGTTTGGCTGTGTGGGATGTATAAATACGCAGCTACATCTGGTTGAAATGAGGAATTCTCGAATAAGATGAATGCCACTCTCTTTGTACGTTAAAGAACGTTTGACTTAAATGTCTAAGGGGTCCGTAGATGGGCCACTGCTAGGCAATATTTCCGATCCTATGAAACATAACTTCAGTTATCCTGTCATTTACCCGGTCGACCTACAATGTATCTTGCAGAACACCCGGTCGACCTACAATGTATCTTGCGGAACACCCGGTCGACCTACAATGTATCTTGCAGGGACATGGATATGTGGCAGGGTTCCTGGCCTATGACAGGGACATGGATATGTGGCAGGGTTCCTGGCCTATGACAGGGACAGGAATATGTGGCAGGGTTAAGTTACCTTTTATTTATGCAAAAGAAGACAAAAATTAAGAAGTTATGATGTGTATCTTCAGCAAAAACTAATTAATGAGAAAATGTTTTACATTGTGATGTAGGAAGATCTTGTTGGTAAACCTTGTGTGAAAAAATTGCTAGTACATTTTACAGTGAATTCCAAATCATAAACTTACTTTAGATGTAAACTAAGTGCATGTTTTCGGGTAGATGTAAACTAGGGGGATATGTTAGAGTAGATGTAAACTAAGTGGATATGTTCGGGTAGATGTAAACTAGGGGGATATGTTAGGGTAGATGTAAACTAGGGGGATATGTTAGAGTAGATGTAAACTAGGTGGATATGTTAGGGTAGATGTAAACTAGGGGGATATGTTCGGGTAGATGTAAACTAGGGGGATATGTTAGGGTAGATGTAAACTAGGGGGATATGTTAGGGTTGATGTAAACTAGGGGGATATGTTAGGGTTGATGTAAACTAGGGGGATATGTTAGGGTAGATGTAAACTAAGTGGATATGTTCGGGTAGATGTAAACTAGGGGGATATGTTAGGGTAGATGTAAACTAGGTGGATATGTTAGGGTTGATGTAAACTAGGGGGATATGTTAGGGTAGATGTAAACTAGGGGGATATGTTAGGGTAGATGTAAACTAGGGGGATATGTTAGGGTAGATGTAAACTAGGTGGATATGTTCGGGTAGATGTAAACTAGGGGGATATGTTCGGGTAGATGTAAACTAGGGGGATATGTTAGAGTAGATGTAAACTAGGGGATATGTTAGGGTAGATGTAAACTAGGGGATATGTTAGGGTAGATGAAAACTAGGTGGATATGTTAGGGTTGATGTAAACTAGGTGGATATGTTAGGGTAGATGTAAACTAAGTGGATATGTTCGGGTAGATGTAAACTAGGGGGATATGTTAGGGTAGATGTAAACTAGGTGGATATGTTAGGGTAGATGTAAACTAGGTGGATATGTTCGGGTAAATGTAAACTAAGTGGATATGTTCGGGTAGATGTTAACTAGGGGATAAGTTAGGGTTGATGTAAACTAGGGGATATGTTAGGGTAGATGTAAACTAGGGGGATATGTTAGAGTAGATGTAAACTAGGTGGATATGTTAGGGTAGATGTAAACTAGGGGGATATGTTCGGGTAGATGTAAACTAGGGGGATATGTTCGGGTAGATGTAAACTAGGGGGATATGTTAGGGTAGATGTAAACTAGGGGGATATGTTAGGGTAGATGGTAACTAAGTGGATATGTTCGGGTAGATGTAAACTAGGGGGATATGTTCGGGTAGATGAAAACTAGGGGATATGTTAGGGTTGATGTAAACTAGGTGGATATGTTAGGGTAGATGTAAACTAAGTGGATATGTTAGGGTAGATGTAAACTAGGGGATATGTTAGGGTAGATGTAAACTAAGTGTATATGTTAGGGTAGATGTAAACTAGGGGATATGTTCAGGTAGATGTAAACTAAGTGGATATGTTCGGGTAGATGTAAACTAGGGGGATATGTTCGGGTAGATGTAAACTAGGTGGATATGTTAGGGTAGATGTAAACTAGGGGGATATGTTCGGGTAGATGTAAACTAAGTGGATATGTTCGGGTAGATGTAAACTAGGGGGATATGTTAGGGTAGATGTAAACTAGGGGATATGTTAGGGTAGATGTAAACTAGGGGATATGTTAGGGTAGATGTAAACTAGGGGATATGTTAGGGTAGATGTAAACTAAGTGGATATGTTAGGGTTGATGTAAACTAAGTGGATATGTTAGGGTAGATGTAAACTAGGGGATATGTTAGGGTAGATGTAAACTAGGGGATATGTTAGGGTAGATGTAAACTAGGGGATATGTTAGGGTTGATGTAAACTAGGGGGATATGTTAGGGTAGATGTAAACTAGGGGGATATGTTAGGGTAGATGTAAACTAAGTGGATATGTTCGGGTAGATGTAAACTAGGGGGATATGTTCGGGTAGATGTAAACGAGGGGATATGTTAGGGTAGATGTAAACTAGGTGGATATGTTAGGGTTGATGTAAACTAGGGGATATGTTCGGGTAGATGTAAACTAAGTGGATATGTTAGGGTAGATGTAAACTAGGGGATATGTTGGGTAGATGTAAACTAGGGGATATGTTAGGGTAGATGTAAACTAGGTGGATATGTTAGGGTAGATGTAAACTAGGGGATATGTAAGGGTAGATGTAAACTAGGGGATATGTTAGGGTTGATGTAAACTAGGGGATATGTTAGGGTTGATGTAAACTAGGGGATATGTTATAGGGTTGATGTAAACTAGGCGGATATGTTCGGGTAGATGTAAACTAGGTGGATATGTTCGGGTAGATGTAAACTAAGTGGATATGTTAGGGTTGAAGTAAACTAGGGGATATGTTCGGGTAGATGTAAACTAGGGGATATGTTAGGTAGATGTAAACTAAGTGGATATGTTAGGGTAGATGTAAACTAGGGGGATATGTTCGGGTAGATGTAAACTAGGGGGATATGTTAGGGTAGATGTAAACTAGGTGGATATGTTAGGGTAGATGTAAACTAGGGGGATATGTTAGGGTAGATGTAAACTAAGTGGATATGTTCGGGTAGATGTAAACTAGGTGGACATGTTGGGGTTGATGTAAACTAAGTGGATATGTAAGGGAGGGTAAACTAGGGGGATATGTTCGGGTAGATGTAAACTAGGGGGATATGTTCGGGTAGATGTAAACTAGGGGGATATGTTAGGGTAGATGGTAACTAAGTGGATATGTTCGGGTAGATGGTAACCAGCTACATGGATGATTAGGCTCCACTTCACAAAATGTTGAGAATAATTAAGCCGACTAGATGTTGATTTCACTTCTATGTCCCGCCTACTTTGCCATGCAGTTGTGGTCACATCAACTTGAATCTTAGACGCATGTACTAGGGAACGGCCATTTAAGTGAGACGGGTTTTTTGTTCCTTTTTCATTCTGAAATTTTTGTTGAACAACGCAAGCTTCAAATTATTTACGTTTTTTTAATAACTTTCAATGGCAAAAACTTTTATTCAAACCTTGTAAAATATGAACTTGCTGTTTCATTTTATAAACGTGTGTTCCAGATATACCAATTGACGATATTTGATCTATTTTGCATATAAAAAATCAGTCTTTAATCGTAGTTGACTTTGGGTTATTCAATCGGTTAAAGAATACATTTCTTGAATTGAAGTGATTCAAACTAAAGTTGTTTAATCTAAGACTTTAGTGCAGAGTAGATATATTTTTCTCCATTTCGACTTATGAGTTTGAATGTCCCTTTGGTATCCTTCGCCTCTCTTTCTCTTGCATCTAAACGTACTTTTGCACTCTAAACATATATTTTTCACTCTGTCTTGTACCTACCAATACCCGACAACAAAAATATCAAAATTAATCGATCAATTGCAGTTTGCATTACGCACAGTTGCAAAAAGTTCATGCGCATTCAGCATGCAAGAGAGAGAAACATTACAATAAATTCAACAGGTAGGTTCTTCAAAATAGATCGACCGAGATGAACGGTAAATCAGACTACCAGTGTAAAAAATGTTTGTTAATTCGGGGCAGAATTTTCCCACCCAACAGCGCCACATTAGAACCCCTAAGTCTAGTTTATAAATGTTATATTGCAATTAATTTACAAAAGATACAATAAGAGAATGAGTTCATGGATATTTTGTAAAGCGATGCAAAATACTTTATAATTTTGCAAAATATGAATGAAAGGATATGTTGGGTATACGCCAAAGAGTCAGTAACATAACAACATAAACAAAAAAATAACTAAAAGGTTACTTATATAAAGGGCAATATACAATTTTTTTCAGTAGACAGGTTTTTCAAAGCTCAGAACCTGATTTACAAACTAATTTGTATTCAACTGAAAAAAACTTTTTAATTCCTTCATGATGCAGTTGATTGTGCCCTTGTAAAGATGTCTGTAAATATGTATCTACATAAATGTTATATAAAGTTGGTTGTCTGGGATATATAACATAACCTGAATTTCTCTCGTCCGGTAGTAAAACCCTTGCTAAAGTGGGGCGTCTGTTTGGTAGTGTGGGATGTATAAATACGCAGGTTTGGCTGTGTGGGATATATAAATACGCAGCTACATCCGGTTGAAATGAGGAATTCTCGAATAAGATAAGTGCCACGCTCTTTGTACGTTAAAGAACGTTTGACTTAAATGTCTAAGGGGTCCGTAGATGGGCCACTGCTATGCAATATTTCCAATCCTATGAAACATAACTTCAGTTTTTCTAGCGATCGACCAAATATCCTGTCCTTTACCCGGTCGACCTACAATGTATCTTGCAGAACACCCGGTCGACCTACAAAGTATCTTGCAGAACACCCGGTCGACCTACAATGTATCTTGCAGAACACCCGGTCGACCTACAATGTATCTTGCAGAACATCCGGTCGACCTACAATGTATCTTGCAGCACACCCGGTCGACCTACAATGTATCTTTCAGAACACCCGGTCGACCTACAATGTATCTCGCAGAACACCCGGTCGACCTACAATGTATCTTGCAGAACACCCGGTCGACCTACAATGTATATCTTGCAGAACACCCGGTCGACCTACAATGTATCTTGCAGAACACCCGGTCGACCTACAATGTATCTTGCAGAACACCCGGTCGACCTACAATGTATCTTGCAGAACACCCGGTCGACCTACAATGTATCTTGCAGAACACCCGGTCGACCTACAATGTATCTCGCAGAACACCCGGTCGACCTACAATGTATCTCTTGTAGAACACCCGGTCGACCTACAATGTATCTTGCAGAACATCCGGTTGACCTATATATACAAAGTATCTTGCAGAACACCCGGTCGACCTACAATGAATCTTGCAGAACACCCGGTCGACCTACAATGTATCTTGCAGAACACCCGGTCGACCTACATTGTATCTTGCAAAACACCCAGTCGACCTACAATGTATCTTGCAGAACACCCGGTCGACCTACATTGATCTTGCAGAACACCCGGTCGACCTACAATGTATTTCGCAGAACTCGGTCGACCTACAATGTATCTTGCAGAACACCCGGTCGACCTACAATGTATATCTTGCAGAACACCCGGTCGACCTACAATGTATCTTGCAGAACACCCGATCGACCTATATATACAAAGTATCTTGCACAACACCCGGTCGACCTACAATGTATCTTACAGAACACCCAGTCGACCTACAATGTATCTCTTGCAGAACACCCGTTCGACCTACAATGTATCTCGCAGAACACCCGGTCGATCTACAATGTATCTTGCAGAACACCCGGTCGACCTACATTGTATCTTGCAGAACACCCGGTCGACCTACAATGTATCTCTTGCAGAACACCCGGTCGACCTACAATGTATCTTGCAGAACACCCGGTCGACCTACAATGTATCTTGCAGAACACCCGGTCGACCTACAATGTATCTTGCAGGGTGTTTATCTTGCAGAACACCCGGTCGACCTACAATGTATCTTACAGAACACCCGGTCGACCTACAATGTATCTTGCAGAACACCCGGTCGACCTACAATGTATCTTACAGAACACCCGGTCGACCTACAATGTATCTTGCAGAACATCCGGTCGACCTACAATGTATCTTGCAGAACAACCGGTCGAACCACAATGTATCTTACAGAACACCCGGTCGACTCACAATGTATCTTGCAGAGCACGCGGTCGACCTACAATGTATCGTGCAGAACACCCGGTCGAACTACAATGTATCTTGTAGAACACCCGGTCGACCGACAATGTATCTTACAGAACACCCGGTCGACCTACAATGTATCTTACAGAACACTCGGTCGACCTACAATGTATCTTGTATTACATCCCAGCTCCTTTGTTCTAACAGGGGTGATCTGAGTACGATCACCCATACCAGATCACCCTACCTTGAGTTTCTTTGTTCTGCATGCTTTCTTTTGTTCTGTAACATTTTGGCGGGAATGTTGATCACACAATAAAACTTAGAAATATTTATGCGGAATAAAGACTTACTTTCAAAATTTATGTAGAAAAAATCCACTATATTTCCAGCGTCTATACGAGGAATCGAACTCAAGACCTTAAGCATATGAAGCCACCATTCATACCTCTACACCAGGACGACTGGATACAAACTCTCTGTTAATTTAATATATTTAAACATTGTACCCGGGGCTCATAAAGGCATATACTAGATAGTAATATATAAAGTATATTATAATTATTGTACGGCATTCTGAACTAGATGTTATGAAGCGTAAATGTTTTTTTTTCATATAGTCTAGAGGAGCTGGGATGTAAAATAGTTATCCCACTCGGACTTGTGTGTCAGTGTAAGATCACCCTCCGGCCTCCGGCCGTCGGGTTGATCTTTCACTGACACACCGCGTCCTCATGGGATAACTATTACGAACACCCGGTCGACCGACAATGTATCTTACAGAACACCCGGTCGACCTACAATGTATCTTACAGAACCTACCTACCTATACTGTATTAACTGTTCTCATCATGAAATATTTGTTGTTAATTTTAAAAGCAAACAACAATCAATCGATTACAAAATAAACCTCTTGACGTTCACAAGTCACCACCGGCTCAATCAATTAATTAGTCATACAATTGGACGTATAACCACAGCATAATCAATCAATCCATACGGACGTATAAACAAACTTAAAAAAAAAATCCGTGAATATCAAAGATTTGTCTGATAACCATGTTCACACCTTTGTTGTAACAACATTTCAACATGAACTATTAAACTCAAAGTGAGCAAATAAAGAATTAAATCCTAAAAAACACTATTATTCTAATGTTTGCTTGCCTAAGCTAGTTGTAAATACAGCTTTTATTGGAACAATAGAACTTTGATGTCATGCTTATAAAATCGATCACAGTTGGAGATTTCTGTTTGAATTATTCAGACTGAATAACAGACTTTGAATTATAAGGTCAATTGTACAAGGTATTATTGAGTTATCACTTGTAAACTATATAGTTTTGAATTGAAACAGTCATTTTGATATGAACAGCTCTTAAAAGGCTGAACAATAGATTATTTAGTCCTCGTCAGTTTTTTGGTAAATGCTTAGACTTATTCACTGCAGTAAATGAGGGTCTAGATGGGGTCCTTAATTTCTGTATTCGTTTTATTTTTAATTGTTTTTCTCTATTCCAAATATGGTTTGCTCATTATGATCTATTCATTATATTTTCGCACTCCATTTCCTCTATTATTCTCTTCTCTTTTCGGCCCATTTTTCTATAGATTTGGCCCATGGTTTTCTATTCTGTGATCCCCATCGAGACTCTCGCTCGTTAATGAGTGCTATTCAGACAACTCGCTTTGGGTCATTTCAGACCTGCTATGTTTATAAGCATAAAACACATTGAATTGTCTGAAGGGATAATTACTAGCCATGAACAGTATTTAATTTTAAAAAAATATATACTTAAACGAACAAGACTTATTTGGGCATTAGCTACGACTTAGATAAAAAATAAATACCAATCTTTTTGTTTCAAGTATTGATAAAGGCGAAATTTTTAAATGATATTTTGTTATTAACAGTCAGTTTGGTCCATCGTCAATATAAGTTCAAAACATCGCTGATGTATTATTGACTTGCAAGTCAATAATTCAACCTCATTGAATCATTATTCATGTGACCATCAAAAATACCCCTAGCTGGAGTTATGTTACGTATGTACTAGGCGTGTTCAGCTATTAAAAGGGAAAGAATGTCAACATTGAAAGTGAAACAAGGGTGAACCATTTCGTTGACAGATTCGATCCACAAAAAATAATTCTTATACAGGTAAAAACGATGATTAAAATATTTTTTTAACCTAAAACATGAAATCAAACAGACTTAGAAAATCCAATTGCACGTGCTCGCTTTCTATTTATATTAGGTTATATGACCGTCGGCAGTCTTCGGAGGTCATCTCGATGGTTAATTAGATGGCGTCTAAACAAAAAAACACACGAAATGCTGATACATGTTATCGGGTCTATGCATTGTTAATTGTTTTATTATTTAACACTTTTTGTAATAATTCGGATATACGTTATAGCATGTTATAAATCAAATATGAGAATTTGAGTCAAATCGGTAATCATTAATTTGACAGCTAATTCTCCTTTAACGGTTTTGGGTTCAGATATTTGAGATGATGGTGAGACCAAAATGTTCGTATTAGACTAAAGTTTATATACTAGTGTATGGTTTTCCTTTGAGATTAGTTGTAAAATTCTGCGTTTGTTTCACTGTGACATTGCGTTTCACTCATCATGATGTCTATGTAGGGGGAGCGTTGAGAACTCGGTAATTGAAATTAACTTGATAACACGGTTGCATACCTCTCTCAAGCCAAACAATGTGAGTTGTTTTTGGCGTACAATTATGACATCTTTATTTTACGACATAAACTAAAACTAAGCGTCATTTCAGTTTGATATTGCCTTCGTCTACTTCCATTACCAACTAGGAAAGATTCGTGTTTTTTATATAGATTAGACCGTTGGTTTTCCTGTTTGAATTGTTTTACACTAGTCATTTTGGGGCCCTTTATAGCTTGCTGTTCGGTGTGAGCCAAAGCTCCGTATTAAAGGCCGTACTTTGACCTATAATTGTTAACTTTTTATACATTGTGACTTGGATAGAATTGTCTCATTGGCACTCATACCACATCTTCTTATTTATATTAAGAGCTTACCATAGAGCTAGAGTATTTTTGACAGTACATTTTACATAATTTATAAGACAACAGTCATGCTGATTTCTTCTTACTACTGCATTTTAATTAGAATTACTCTTATAATAAGTTGCAGGCCATATGCTTTACTTTTATTAATTGTCTTTTAAGTGATTTTCTGTGCTGTTGGATTGCTGACTCATCAAACAGTACCCAACACATCATTTTGTTCATATAACGTGTCTTACACATGTTTAAACATCATATTTGTAATTAACAGTGACTTGCAAAACAGCTACACAAAGTCATATAGAAAATAGATATTGCATAAATGTTTTAGTACAGCAACTTCAAAATAAGTAGAAAGATTAATTCAGATTGTGAATGCGTTGCCTTATTTGGCACATTATTATTGTAATTTCGTTCTGTAATTCTAGATGGAATGCCTTACTAGGTATAAATACACAAAAGATTCTAACATCTCCCAAATCACAAACTCCAAATAAAGCTTTTATTGTTATTTTTGTTTGTTTTTTTTCACTTTCTTTTGTGTTTTGATAAACATACAAAAAAGCGAATAAGGAAAATAGATTTAATTTGAATTCAAACATAACAAAGGGAGGCGATATACAGTAAATTAAAAGCTCGACGCAAAGTTTGAAAAAGTTAACAACAATAGAACATTCACAAGCTGTTTAAAATACTAAATAGTTATACACATAAATAATTTACAAGAAAGTGTATTTTCTTTTTCATCAGCTAATCACATGCAATTCAGTATTTTGCGTATTTCCTTTTCATTCAATGATTGACCAATCACAATTTTAGAGTTTTTCGTATTTCTATTTCATTGGCCAATCACAATTTAGTATTTAGCGTATTTCCTTTTCATTGACCAATCACAATTTAGTAAAGAGGAAACACACATACTGTCTGGAAGCACGAACCGTTATATCTCTCAATGTTACCTGCAAATTAGTGTCAACAGTATTTGAAAACACTTTGATCATGGGTGTACTCGTTTACTTTTTAACACCTATAATTAAATATAATAATAAATCGTCAAATTCGATCCATACAGTAGACAGTAATTCAACATATAGGCGACAAAGAAATCACAAACAGCTCACTTAACGGTTTTCTCGAATTATTAAGTGATTAAATTAATTAAAAGTGTGAAATATATTTTATATGTGTGTGACTCGGGAAATAAAGAAAAAAAAACAACATGTAACCCGTGCACGTTATGGTTTAAATAAAAGCTTGTATAAGATCAAGTTCAATTATCCAATACAATTTTTTTTTAGACGAAAATCATTTCTGGAATTAGTCTTGTTTCACAGATTTACATTGTTGTTTCAGTTAGCGTCTGTCTTTCACTTTTTGTTTCATTACTTTATAGGCAACACCTCGTTTCTGATTGCTTGAAGCAAATGACAAAAACAATCGAACATCATTCATTTGGTTGAAATTTGGTTATTTTCCTGAAAAACGAAAACGATTGAAACGCTTTTAATCAACAGAAGGCGATCTTCATCAATTCACCGACTCAGTCAACAGGAGAATCTAAAAATACATCCCTTACAGTTCTCCCACTTCCTTCATCCGTTACTTCGACTATTAATTCTGTGTATGTCAATGCCATCTTGATTGTTATTTGAGAATTTTCTTTTCGATTTGACACTAGCGTAATCCGAATTCGTCCGAGATAATGACATGTGTTGTCGGAAGTGTATAAAGGGGAAGCAACTGTGGATAAGTAAATCGGCACACTAAGATAACGCTGGTCTTTGCGATTGATAAATATTGCCCCAGTTCTGACAAATTCTCCAATTCGAATTTCTTCTCCTACTTCGATATACCTATGAAACAGGTCTGCACATAACGGAACGCCGTCTGCTGAGAACTTTTTGTCGTCATTATGTTCATGGACATTGTAAGGCATGGCAATAGCAGTACCGTAAGAATATTTCGCCTTCATATAAAGAATTGGGTTAGATTCATAACCGTATAATACTCCGCCTTGCATGACAGAAAGTTCCGGATCGGTCGGCATCAGGATTGTAATATCCGGAAACTTCTTCCGAATGGCGTTCTGGACAATGACGGAATTTGCAAATCCTCCAGCAAGAACAAGTGTTTTGATGTCTTTTGCTGTACCGGCGTATAAGATTTTTACTAAATGAGAAGTTATCTGCTCGGCCACAACTGTGTAGAAACTTTCAACTATCTCAACATCAATATGCAAGTTATCTCCAACAAGCTTAACTAGCTCGCCGTACTCGGAATTTTCTACTTTTAATTGCAGTTGTTGTTTATAGTTTACTTCGTAAATTTTCCGTACCATGGGCGGTAGTTTGATAACAATGCTTTGTCCGTTTGCAGGATTTAAAGTTCTTTTTTTAATCTCAAAATCTTTCTGGAGGTTTAAAAGTTCCTGTTTGCAAGTTAGGAAGAACTTGTCCATGATATCAAAACCTATCAACTTCATTAAAAATTCGACAAAAGCGCCATCTACCCTAATTCCACCAAAAACCGCTCCACAACTTCTTTGTTTCTGTTTTAATTCGTTGTTTTCATCAAGTTCCATTACAGTAGAATCGACTGTTCCCCCTGAAAAAGGTTAAAGATCCTCTATTAAATGGTAACAGTTATCTTAGGTGATTACAAATATATATGAAAAAATAACCCTTGTGTTACGTTATAAGAAGACAGTAGTTTATGTTTATATGAAAACAACCCATGCCGAATGAAAGCAAACCATAATTATAGAATAATTAGCTCTATTTCGTATAAATTTTCAGAAACGCGTGGGGGCCTAGGTGGTTGGGTTGTTCTAATAGTTGTCTACTGTATCACTAGCCTGTCAACACTGCGGTTGTGAGTTCGGTTCAAATCTTAATTGACTAGGATTGTAAGTTTTCCTGCCGAAGGTCGTGGTTTTCTCCGGGCACCCCGGCTTCCTCCACCAATAACATCTGGACGACACGATATAGCCAATGGTGCTGAAAATCACCATAAACCCACCAACCGATCTGTCTATGAAGAAATAACAGAAAAAATGTGGTGCATACATTTAAAAATGTGGACCACATTTTTGAGTTTTTTCGAATATACACAAAAATTTTACGTTCATTCCTTATAATTTAATTTGAATTCCCTTTTTACGGAGTAAATCATAAAAAAAAGTTGATGACGTCACGGTCACATGACAAAATTATGTCTATGAGCTGATAGACAAAACACTTTCCGCCAATCAGAAGACGTGTTACATCCAAAATTATATTATATAAATTTAAAAACATAAACACATTTTATAAAACAAACTAAAACATGATAGGGAATAGTAAATGATCAACTAATGACGACTACCTAGTACATTTGGATTTTAGTTCCATAAACCTGAGTAGAGTGAAGTGTAAAACTAGTATGCGTCGCTCGAATACTTTTTTCATATGACAATTATGACATTAAAAACTGTACGGCTACGCCTGTTTGATTTTTTGTTGTTCAAAATGTAAAAAGAAACAGTTCAACGACATTTTCTTCAAGAAGCGAGTTCATAAGAAGCATATTTCAAATTTCCGGGGTTTTTTTTCGGAGTTTAAAATATGAAAAAGAAGAACACAACAATGAGACGGAAAATCCTTCCAAAAAAAAAAAGCATATAGAGTTCAACATATAATTTAACCTTATATTGCCCCAATTTTATATATTCTATGTTTTTTCTCTTACTATAGAACTGATAGTGGACGTGTTGTCCCTGGGGAGGTATCACCAGCACTTTTGTAAGCGCTTCTGTGATGGCATGGACTATCATTGGTGCGGTTATTTTCTGTATAATTTGTGTTGTTGTTGTTTGTTGTTGTTTATATTTGGGTTAATCATGCGTAGTTCTTGTCGTTTAGCGACATGTTTGTTATGTTTGTTATGATTGGTTGTCGCCTCATTTACGTTTTATACAAATGTTTTATTAACAAAGCCTGCCACTTGTTATGAAGGTCTAGATGGGGTCCTTCAATTCTGTATTCTTTAATTTTTTGAGCCATTTATCTCTATTCTTTATACATTTTGCCCGTTTTCGTCTATTCTTTATATTTTAGCACCCCATTATTCTCTTTTCTTTATTTTTTGGCCTAATTTTCTATATTCCTTATATTTTGGCTCATTTTTCTGCAGTATTCTCTATTCTGTAAACCCAATTCAGGCCCTCTGTTCTCCGAAAGCCAAGTGTATCATGACATTACTAATTACATATATCAATAATTAACAAAACATGTAAGATCATTCATAACACGGAATATTTAAAAGAAATGAATGGTCCATTATTGACTTTTCTCTTATAACATTGATTTCGTTCTGCTCTTTCTTTTTTATATTAAATTTCCAAGGCCAACACACATTTAGTCATCAGGAAAGTATAATAAAACAACCAATCCAATAGTATTGAAACAAAAATATGGAAAATGGATCCTTTCACGTGTTGAATATTTATGTTTTGGAAAAAGAGCAACTTGTGTATCATTTTCAATGACATAAATTCACTGCACACACAAGATGGAATTCAACATGGAGTCATGTTAGAGATGGAATTCAACATTGAGCTAGCCACAATCAATTTCAAAAAAAGTAAATGTCGTAAAAGAAATTAAAAAAAAAACTAAACAATTTCTAACAACGAAGATTAAAAGTAAAGTAAAAATTTCACTTGACAATTGATTAGTTTGAATTGATCGTTTGAAAACAAACACATTGGGTGAAACGTAAATCAAGAAATAACAAATGTACGATGATTCAGGACTAGTCTTCATCGTTGTTCTCGTTGAATTGGTCTTTTGGGGCCAAATTTGTCATTATCTTTATGACGAATTCAATGGAAATAAAAAAAAAAAAAACTTGCCTCCCAAATCCAACAGTAAATACTGCATCCCTGTCCTTTGTAAACATATAATCTCGCCATTTCTCGTGTTAATTCTGTGGAGGGGCATAATCTGACAATAAAATGAAGCTGCAACTGGTTCTGGTACCAGTATCACGTCTGCAATTCCTGCCTGAAGATATAAACAGAGGTTTTACAGTATGATTAAAGACATTTTTCTAAAGGTTATCCGTATGAAAATCGGACCGATTACCTCACAAACTGAATAAAATGACTTTTATGTACAAGAGAGTCGGAAGATACTAAAGGAACATTCAAACTCATAAGTCGAAATAAAAAAAACTGACAACGCCATGACCAAAAAATAAAAAGACCAACAGGCAAACAACAGTATACAACATAAAAAACAAAAGACTGAGCAACACGAACCCCACCAAAAACCGGGGTTGATCTCAGGTGCTCCGGAAGGGTAAGCAGATCCTGCTTCACATGTGGCACCCGTCGTGTTACACTTATAAAATGTTGATAAGTTATATCAAGTGAATACACATCACGCATACAACCATATAAAAAGGATTACTAAATGTTATCAGATCATTTTATATTATAAATAACTTCTAGTCTTCAATCAGAATACATTGTAATTCCTAATTGCATTTAGAAGCACATGTTTTAGTATTAAGTAATCCCGTTTATCATCTTGTGCATGTAAAGTTTAAATTTCAAATGTAATCAGATTCAAGCGTAAATTTTCCCTTCATTCGACTGTCCGATTTACAGATGACAAAAATCCTTACCCCATAGTGTCAACGATTTACAAGACTTACATTTTTGAGATTTTTTTACCTGGATCACGTTCAAATGGAATAAAACATATTTAGAAATTGCAGAAAATGATGCTTTAACGTCAAATATATAGCAACAATTCAATTTTTCACAATTTTGTTCAATGGATTATATAAAAAGGGGAAACAATTTGACCTTACCTTTAAAGAATATGTATAGGAAGGAAGGGGTTGGGAAGGGATGATATTTCTTGGACTTACCTGCTTGGCAGCGACTTTTAGAAAGTGTTGACCATTGTCTGTCCACGTTGCTGGATGTGTCAAGACCCATCGTATATGGAATTTTTCAACTATCCAATCAGAGTTAGAGACTTTAAGGATTCCGGCTAAAGCGTCAATCAAGTGTGATCGTAGGTACTTTAGTATACCACAAAATACTGCAGCGGCTCGGAGTGGTTTACCTGAATCATCTTTTATATTGGTGGCAGTGCTTAGAGTCTAGAAGAGACAAAAAATGAACGATTTATAGATGTGTGAAGCTAAAAGGTCCTTTTGACGGACGAAAGCATAAAAAATATTTCTCAACTCTTTATTTTGCTATGATATGAATTGAAGTTCCAAATAGAAAAATCCAGCATCTGAATGATTTAAATTTTCGTTTTATTAAAGAAATAAGATCTTCTAGTGCATAGAAAAAAAAAAACTAAGAGAATTCAAACTTGATAAATATTTGTGCAGGTTTTCCTGTTGTTATTGCATTGAAAACAGTTCTTTTCAATCGGACCTAATCTGGAAATGTATATCAATTAATGGAGTAGAACTAAAGAAGACAGTAAATTGATTGATTGATTGATTGATTGTTGCTTGCTTAACGTCTAGCGGCAATCATTGCATCCCTATTTTGGACGAAACAGCAAACGGAAGAACATTTATCAAGATCTTTAAAAATAGAGCTTGTAAGAAAATATGTATGAATTTCTAATGTAAGATGAAGCAAATCATTCATACAATAGCATTTCATTTTAAAATTACATTTCTTCCTTTTTTCTGGTCCATTATGAAACTCGGTTGACATTCAGAATATCTTTATTATGTAACAAAGCATTTATTATTAATTTATTTTATATTATTAATTTAAAATCAAATTAAATCAGGATTCAGAATATAAGCAGGAGAGGCTTGTTTATGTGTATTTACAAAAATGTATATTGTAAAAGATTATTTTTCATTTCACAGTGACATATTGTTTACCTTCAAACAAAGAAAGTCTAGTCAGAACTGCCAGAGACGCCCGAGGTAAAGTCTGACTGACAAATTGGAATTTCAGTTTAAGTAAACATAAGCAAAATATTTCTGAAGTAAATTCAGCAATATCGGACAAAAGTAGGCTAATTAAAGTAAATAAATCTTTAAATGCACTAAACAAGTGTAAATTTCTGCATATTTTGAGTTATTGCAAAGAAAGTATTACATTAAACATCACTGCCAAAGACAGGACATGGATGGCTGAGGCTTTTATAAAATGCCGGAGGATACCAAAGGGCGAATGAAAATTGGTAAGTGAAAGGGGGAAAAAAGCCGAAAAGACAAATAACAGACTACAAAACACTACACAAAAAAAAAAATTGCGGATATCAGGTGCTCCGGAATGATAAGCAATTTCCTTCTCCACATTTGGCACCTGTTGTGTTGCTCATGGTAAGTAAATGATATTACATAAGAACAAAGAAATTAAAATGAATATTTACCTCATCCTCTAAAACTGGAATCTTAAATCTCCGAAAATAATACCATGACGTATGTACTTTATCCAGAGCTAGCTGACCATATTTATACTCAGCTTCGTATCCAAAAGAATGCAGTCTTTTTTCCGGAGTAAATAAAACACAACTTGGTGCCTTGTATGTGATTAATTTGGCGTTTCCGGATATCCATTCCTTATTGACATGAATACTGTGACGATCTTCGTCCAGATCTTTTGTGATGGCGAAAGCATAACCAGAATACGTCGAACCAACATCTACAGACGCGATGATGTCTGGAGTGCCAACATTATCAGGGTCCGATGGCGGGATTGTTTTGATCTGGATCTACAAAATATCGAAATACATTGACAATAGGGAATATATTGTCAATAGGAATATATTTTCAATAGGGAATAATAGGGATATATTGTCAATAGGAATATATTGTCAATAGGAATATATTTTCAAAAGGAATAATAGGGATATATTGTCAATAGGGAATAATAGGAATATATAATTGTCAATAGGGAATATATTGTCATTAGGGAATATATTGTCATTAAGGAATATATTGTCAATGGGGAATATATTGTCATATCAAAAGACAAGTTTAGCTACGCCTAATGCTCATGTGCCTGTCTCAAGTCAACAATTCATGAAACTCGTCAGTGTTTTTTTTTTCTTCTCTTTGGTAATATCTAATGCTTTAATCACCCGCAAACAAAGATGTAGGGGAAATATAGGAATCACACTGATCATCTGCCTGTATATGCCTTGTAAGCGCAACCCTTCCTAACCAATGTATATTGGTGAGACTTGACACAGCTGTAGAATACTATCCGAAGATAAGGATAAAGGAATTTAATTCCGGTCCAACATGCTATAGTAGAATCAACCGAACTTGCGGGATAGGGGCATCCTTACAGTTCTAGTTAGTTGATTTTTTTTATCAGGATATTTTTTGTCGATGACAGGTGTTTGACAGTCACTGTTAAATTTGAACTCAGGGCAATTAAAAGCATGGTAAATTGTTTAGCACCGATCTATTGTTGACCTCTGGATTTCTTTTGGTGTTTCATTGGGTTGCTTTCTTATTGAACAACACGACAGGTGCATCATGTGAAACAGGAACTGATTACTCTACCACATTACCCCCTGTTTTCAGTAGGATTCGTGTTGCTCAGTCTTTATTTACCTATGTAATGTTTTTTATTGTTGTTTGTCCTTTCGTTGTTTTTATTTTTGGCCATGGTATTTTCTGTTTTTATTTTTGGCCATGGTATTTTCTGTTTTATTTTTTGCGGTGGTATTTTCTGTTTTTATTTTTGGCGGGTGGTATTTTCTGTTTTTATTTTTGGCCATGGTATTTTCTGTTTTATTTTTGGCGGTGGTATTTTCTGTTTTTATTTTTGGCGGGTGGTATTTTCTGTTTTTATTTTTGGCCATGGTATTTTTTGTTTTTATTTTTGGCCATGGTATTTTCTGTCTTTATTAACTTTTGATATTCGAATACCCCTTCGGTACCTTGTATCTCATTTTATTTTCATATACATTACATCTCCTACATATAAGAAAATGACGATCATTATATAATTACATGAGGGTCTCGGTGATTGGTCCTTCATTTCAGTATTCTTTAATTTTTTAAGTCATTTTCCCCTTTTCTTTGTATATTTGCCCATTATTCTCTATTCTTTATTTTTGTTTAACCTATTTTTTATCTAATCTATTTTTTTGCCAATTTTCTGTAATATTGCTCATTTAATCTTTATTCTGTTATCCCAATTAACACCCTCTTACATCAAGACGAGAAAGACAGGAGCCGAATCTTAATATGAGCTGCGTCCGATAGAAATCGACCTTGTGCAAATGAATATCAAGACATCTTTTTTTCTGTTAACCTATTTCGGGTTGAAAAATCTCTATGCAAAGTATATACTATTTGAAAATAAAGTTGATAAAAAACCCTACAAAACAGACCAACATTCATCTTTTATTTCGTAATTTAATGTTCCAAAATCAATCAAAGTATTATGCATGTACATGTATACGTGCACTTGCATAAGGTCGATTTCTATTCGACGCACCTCATAAAGGAGCTTTGCAATAAAAACAAATTCTTTAAATTTTCCTGAGGGAATGAAAAAGCTAGATTTTGTTAAAATTGATAAAATGAACATTATAAACAAGGCTATCGTCAAATATTAGCTACTGGACGAATCACATTTTAGGAATTATTTCTACCAGCAGGTGAAATTTGATCCTTAAAAGTGCACTAAACTCCCCAAAAATGGACTAATTGTAATTTTGTATTAACAGTTTTTTCTTTTCTTTGATAACATTCTTCAAAATGTTGATCGGAATCCAATCATCTCCTCAACCATCGGTAATGGGCATGGTATATATATATATATATATATATATGTTATCGTTGGTGAATTAAAGTAAATATTTGCTTTCCGGGAACTAGGCTGCTCTCTTATGTACCTTACTTAGGTCAATATATCTAAACGCTGTGCTTGTATAAAAAATACAGCATCTGCTGAACATATTTTTTCCAAACTAAGGGATGAATCAGGTGTAGAAAAATATGAATAATTTTACATACAAGTGAAAATGAATTTTGAGAATTTAAATTTTGTTTTCACTGCATGATAAATTTAAAGACCTAAAATCACTAGTGGCCTTAGGTTGATAAAGATAGCAGAAAAGTAAAAGGTCATCATACGTATTAAAATGTATTTCTGAATATTATAATGAAAGTACTTCAGTTAACTTTGTATTTAGGTTCTGGGTCAGTGTTAGAAAGTAGTAAAACTCTAAAAGGGCCATCATTATCCCTATGGTCTAGGACATACTACCGTGCCACCTAATGACAATACTGGGAATTCACCTAATTTTACGTCCAAACTTTTTAATGATGGTCCGGAAAAGAAATCTATTGTTAAGAAAAATATTTAAAAGTAAGAAAAATCTCTGATGTTATCCTTCAACTAGACGGGAAGTATCTTATAAACTATTATAGATGAATCCCGTGCTCCCTTGCGGAAGTCAACATGATGATTTCATGATCTTATTCTATATTGCAATTTTACAGTATCTTTTAAAAACTAAATGTTTGTTATTATTGAGTGTTTATTTATGACAATGAGATTAAAAAATATATATTTAGAATTATAAAAGACATAGTTAGTTTTCTCGTTTGAATTGTTTCACAATTGTCATTTCGGGGCCTTTTATAGCTGACTATGTGGTATGGGTTTTGCTCATTGTTGAAGGCTGTACGGTGACCTATAGTTTGGTAACTTCTATGTCTGTGAAGAGTTGTCCCATTGGCAATCATACAACATCTTCTTATTTTCATATACTAGTAGCAATGTGGCAAACTATTTTTTTGTTAGAAACCGTTTAAAACTTACCTCATAGAATCGCGAAGAGAAGTTCTTGAAAATCGTTCTTGTCTCATTTCGAATATACTTTTCCATACATTATCTGAAATAACAAAATGCACGTATTCACAACTTGATACACTATCGATTTTGTAATTCCATCTGATTAGTCTAGTTAGAAGATAATGTGGTTAGGTAAGAATGCATATCTCAATATTAATTCCATAATCAATTTCAGGAATCAAAGAGTGTGTCGTTCTTTTATCTGTTTTCTAGGTCAGCTAAGCTAATGTAGACGTTCTAGATTTTGTTCGGAATTCATTCATCTCCTCACCTATCGGCAATAACCTTGGTATGAAAAAAAAAAAAAAAAATAGAAGTCCATAAAACCTTACAATATCAAACGCTCGACTTGTAACTGTAAAGAGTCTTTCAGCGTAATCCAAGAGAATCAAGTATATACTTAAATAATGTATACGTTATTGTGTGTATACAATAACAGATTTATAACAAAAATCACTAGGAAAATATTCCAATAATGTTAACAAGGAATACACAGAATTGTGTATCTGCATTCATCCATACTTAGTATAAATGTATTTAATATAAAAATAAGAAGATGTGGTAATTGCCAACGAGACAACTCTCCACAAGAGACCAAATGTCACAGAAATTAACAACTATAGGTCATCGTACGGCCTTCAACAATGAGAAAACCCATACCGCATAGTCATCTATAAAAGGCCCTGAAATGACAAATGAAAAACAATTCAAACGAGATGGTAAGTGAAAGGGGAAAAAGCCGAAAAGACAAATAACAGACTACAAAACACTACACAAAAAAAAAAATTGCGGATGATATCAGGTGCTCCGGAATGATAAGCAATTCCCTTCTCCACATTTGGCACCTGTTGTGTTGCTCATGGAAAGTAAATGATATTACATAAAAAAAAATAAAATGAATATTTACCTCATCCTCTAAAACTGGAATCTTAAATCTCCGAAAATAATACCATGACGTATGTACTTTATCCAGAGCTAGCTGACCATATTTATACTCAGCTTCGTATCCAAAAGAATGCAGTCTTTTTTCCGGAGTAAATAAAACACAACTTGGTGCCTTGTATGTGATTAATTTGGCGTTTCCGGATATCCATTCCTTATTGACATGAATACTGTGACGATCTTCGTCCAGATCTTTTGTGATGGCGAAAGCATAACCAGAATACGTCGAACCAACATCTACAGACGCGATGATGTCTGGAGTGCCAACATTATCAGGGTCCGATGGCGGGGATTGTTTTGATCTGGATCTACAAAAATATCGAAATATATTGACAATAGGGAATATATTGTCAATAGGGAATATATTTTCAATAGGGAATAATAGGGGATATATTGTCAATAGGGAATATATTGTCAATAGGGAATATATTTTCAAAAGGGAATAATAGGGGATATATTGTCAATAGGGAATAATAGGGAATATATTGTCAATAGGGAATATATTGTCATTAGGGAATATATTGTCATTAAGGAATATATTGTCAATGGAGAATATATTGTCATATCAAAAGACAAGTTTAGCTACGCCTAATGCTCATGTGCCTGTTTCAAGTCAACAATTCATGAAACTCGTCAGTGTTTTTCTTTCTTTCTTCTCTTTGGTAATATCTAATGCTTTAATCACTCGCAAACAAAGATGTAGGGGAAATATAGGAATCACACTGATCATCCGCCTGTATATGTCTTGTAAGCGCAACCCTTCCTAACCAATGTATATTGGTGAGACTTGACACAGCTGTAGAATACTATCCGAAGATAAGGATAAAGGAATTTAATTCCGGTCCAACATGCTAAAGTAGAATCAACCGAACTTGCGGGATAGGGGCATCCTTACAGTTCTAGTTAGTTGATTTTTTTTATCAGGATATTTTTTGTCGATGACAGGTGTTTGACAGTCACTGTTAAATTTGAACTCAGGGCAATTAAAAGCATGGTAAATTGTATAGCACCGATCTATTGTTGACCTCTGGATTTCTTTTGGTGTTTCATTGGGTTGCTTTCTTATTGAACAACACGACAGGTGCATCATGTGGAACAGGAACTGATTACTCTACCACATTACCCCCTGTTTTCAGTAGGATTCGTGTTGCTCAGTCTTTATTTACCTATGTAATGTTTTGTTATTGTTGTTTGTCCTTTCGTTGTTTTTATTTTTGGCCATGGTATTTTCTGGTTTTTTTGCGGTGGTATTTTCTGTTTTTATTTTTGGCGGGTGGTATTTTCTGTTTTTATTTTTGGCCATGGTATTTTCTGTTTTATTTTTGGCGGTGGTATTTTCTGTTTTTATTTTTGGCGGTTTTCTGTTTTTATTTTTGGCCATGGTATTTTTTGTTTTTATTTTTGGCCATGGTATTTTCTGTTTTTATTAACTTTTGATATTCGAATACCCCTTCGGTACCTTGTATCTCATTTTTATTTTCATATACATTACATGTCCTACATATAAGAAAATGACGATCATTATATAATTACATGAGGGTCTCGGTGATTGGTCCTTCATTTCAGTATTCTTTAATTTTTTAAGTCATTTTCCCCTTTTCTTTGTATATTTGCCCATTATTCTCTATTCTTTATTTTTGTTTAACCTATTTTTTATCTAATCTGTATTTTTTTGCCAATTTTCTGTAAAATTGGTCATTTAATCTTTATTCTGTTATCCCAATTAACACCCTCTTACATCAAGACGAGAAAGACAGGAGCCGAATCTTAATATGAGCTGCGTCCGATAGAAATCGACCTTGTGCAAATGAATATCAAGAAATCTTTTTTTCTGTTAACCTATTTCGGGTTGAAAAATCTCTATGCAAAGTATATACTATTTGAAAATAAAGTTGATAAAAACCCCTACAAAACAGACCAACATTCATCTTTTATTTCGTAATTTAATGTTCCAAAATCAATCAAAGTATTATGCATGTACATGTATACGTGCACTTGCATAAGGTCAATTTCTATTCGACGCACCTCATAAAGGAGCTTTGCAATAAAACAAATTCTTTAAATTTTCCTGAGGGAATGAAAAGCTAGATTTTGTTAAAATTGATAAAATGAACATTATAAACAAGGCTATCGTCAAATATTAGCTACTGGACGAATCACATTTTAGGAATTATTTCTACCAGCAGGTGAAATTTGATCCTTAAAAGTGCACTAAACTCCCAAAATGGACTAATTGTAATTTTGTATTAACAGTTTTTCTTTTCTTTGATAACATTCTTCAAAATGTTGATCGGAATCCAATCATCTCCTCAACCATCGGTGATGGGCGTGGTATATATATATATATATATATGTTATCGTTGGTGAATTAAAGTAAATATTTGCTTTCCGGGAACTAGGCTGCTCTCTTATGTACCTTACTTAGGTCAGTATATCTAAACGCTGTGCTTGTATAAAAAATACAGCATCTGCTGAACATATTTTTTCCAAACTAAGGGATGAATCAGGTGTAGAAAAATATGAATAATTTTACATACAGGTGAAAATGAATTTTGAGAATTTAAATTTTGTTTTCACTGCATGATAAATTTAAAGACCTAAAATCACTAGTGGCCTTAGGTTGATAAAGATAGCAGAAAAGTAAAAGGTCATCATACGTATTAAAATGTATTTCTGAATATTATAATGAAAGTACTTCAGTTAACTTTGTATTTAGGTTCTGGGTCAGTGTTAGAAAGTAGTAAAACTCTAAAAGGGCCATCATTATCCCTATGGTCTAGGACATACTACCGTGCCACCTAATGTAGAAACCGTTTAAAAACTTACCTCATAGAATCGCGAAGAGAAGTTCTTGAAAATCGTTCTTGTCTCATTTCGAATATACTTTTCCATACATTATCTGAAATAACAAAATGCACGTATTCACAACTTGATACACTATCGATTTTGTAATTCCATCTGATTAGTCTAGTTAGAAGATAATGTGGTTAGGTAAGAATGCATATCTCAATATTAATTCCATAATCAATTTCAGGAATCAAAGAGTGTGTCGTTCTTTTATCTGTTTTCTAGGTCAGCTAAGCTAATGTAGACGTTCTAGATTTTGTTCGGAATTCAATCATCTCCTCACCTATCGGCAATAACCTTGGTATGAAAATTAAAAAAAAAAAAATTGAAGTCCATAAACCTGACAATATCAAACGCTCGACTTGTAACTGTAAAGAGTCTTTCAGCGTAATCCAAGAGAATCAAGTATATAATGTATACGTTATTGTGTGTATACAATAACAGATTTATAACAAAAATCACTAGGAAAATATTCAAATAATGTTAACAAGGAATACACAGAATTGTGTATCTGCATTCATCCATACTTAGTATAAATGTATTTAATATAAAAATAAGAAGATGTGGTAATTGCCAACGAGACAACTCTCCACAAGAGACCAAATGTCACAGAAATTAACAACTATAGGTCATCGTACGGCCTTCAACAATGAGAAAAACCCATACCGCATAGTCATCTATAAAAGACCCCGAAATGACAAATGAAAAACAATTCAAAAGAGAAAACTAGCGGCCTAATTTATGTACAAAATAATGAACGAAAAACAAATATGATGCACAGAAACAAACGGTATATTGGACGAGGTAGTGTTGCCCTTGTGTTGTAGTTCGTATTAGGGAAGTGTTCGATTTACAAACTTCTGTATCATCTTAATATGTTTAAAAAACATTTGAGTGGGGCCTGTTTAAGCTGAATAACACATGAAAAGGATATCGAGAATTACCAAAAATATTGAACAGTACACCAGACCACTCTAACCAACAACATCCGACTCCTTCGATAGGATATGAATAAAGACAAACAACAACGGTCCATATAGCCTGACCTGGTACAGACACACAATGTGGTGGGGTTATTTTTAAGAAACATGTATCATTTTTCGATTGAAGGGTAAATAAATATAAAAGTCCATCGAATTAAAGATTACGGGTCACATTTGTAGTTCTTGATTTTCCGTCAAGCATGCGATATTTTGAATCAAGAGCAAGGACTATTCAATTTGGAGAGACTGTATAGACACATCATCATGGGGTGATGTACATGGGATTAGAGTTTTTGTAGCAAAGTTCTTTTAATACAGAATGAACAGTGAAACCTGTTTCGAGGGACCACTTAAGGGAGAGCAAAAAAGTGGTCTCATAAGTTAGGTGGTCTTTTAGTACAGGTTCTATCTATATGAAATGCACTACAGCGGGACCTGAAATTGATTGTCTTATAACACAGGTTTTTGCTTAATACAGGTGGCCTCTTATGCAGGTTTTACGATACTGTGTCTGTGCTTTGTGCGGATTATTTCTTATAATTACATTTTTATGCTAATAAGACCATGAAAATAAAGTTTTATCAAATTTTTCTTTTATTTATCTGTGCACTTTTTTGTGGAAGCACGTGTCATCACGAGTGTAACATTTCATTTTGATATGAAGGTTAATTTTTGAATGACGCGCGACTGTTGTTAGCCAATCAAACAAACGGATTCTCGTGAAACGTACATGTAATGTAATTATTACCTTGTGAGCTAACACGAACTATTGACTCAAATGTATCGTTCGTGTTCAATGCAGGATATATTCACTTGTCCTGCAATCGACCATTTTACTGTATGCAAATACAGGTTTCCAGATTTATATAAATTGAATAAATAAATGTATAGTATATGAATATATCATCTGCTGGTATCCTGTTTCTTGGGAGCCAACGGTTACGTTAATTTGTGAATTTGAAATAAGTACATTTTATCAATAGAAACTGGTAGATTTAAGAAATTTGTACACATTGTGAAGTATTAGATGACGAATTCCATTTCATTTTCAAATGTAAAATTAATGAAGAAAAGATTTGTTGATTGAAAAGCAATCTAATATAAACGTAAACCATATAGATAAATTAAAACAAACTCTTTAATAACAAAATAGGATACCAACCAATTAGGCTCCTTTTAAAAAAAAGTCACTAAGACTGAGGGAAGGGAGTCCTTAAAACTATTCGAATCTGTGTAATTGTATGAAAAAAAAAGAAGATAATTGTAAGATGTGTATGAATTGTTTATTTTCATTGTTTGCAATATTATATATATATATATATATGTTTGTAAGCCATTGGCCCATATGAGCGTACAGCGCTTTTTCAATAAAGTAAAGTTAAAATAACTTTTTATGTCAGTTCGAATTTAGGGTCCTGTTCGCGGTCCGCGTTTAAGCCATGTCGATTTACTTGAATTACAAATTCAACGGGTAGGAAGGTATGCGTAGCATACTATACGTTTTAGCGAAAATGTCCGATTTCTTGATGAAAATTACTATATTCGTACATTGTTGGTAGAGAAAGACTTAATTTGTACTGGCAATGAAATAGAAGAAAAGCTCGGTGAATCTCGCCTTTTCCTGTTTCTTAAGCTCAGCGTACAAATAATTTCTAATATTTCCTACGATGTACGAATATTGTAAAAATATCATGAACATGTTATCGTCCTGAATATGTATGTAATATTACCCCTGGACCTTAAATAGTTATACTATAATAATCATTCAAAGAATTCCCTCTAAACAAATAAAATGATAAAATGTCAATTATTTATCCGCCCTAACATGTCCCCATGCAACAATAATGCTTCGTCAAAACAACAATAAAGCCATAAATTTTCCATTAGATATACTACATTAATTTTTTACAATAAGATAACACTATATGAGGCTGGCAGTAATGAATTAATGATTCCGTTACTTTTTGAAAAGAAATATTGTTAAATTTCACAATTGATAATTGAAAATGGAATCCGGTAAAAGAGTCACGAAATGAATAAATAAATGTTATTGACACGTGTGGTTGATTGTGTTTATATTACATAAACAGCGCTCTTGGAAACCGGAATAAATAGCTTTTCATTTAATACAATGTAGTTATTGAAACTTTAATACAATGCCCTAAGTACCTGTATCCAATCATATCTAATATTGGTAAAAGTAAGTGTATTGAAAGGTCAAAATTAAGTGATATGCATATTAGATCATACAAAAATGTAAAAAAAAAAATGAAAGGTCAAAATTCAGTGATATGAATTGAGGAGATCATATTAAAAAAAAATACCGAACTCAAAACCGAATGTAAATTCAAAACAAGGAAGTTCATGAAAACTGACAAAACCAAACGCTGGTTGGTCGACTATATCAACCAAAGAAATGATTAGAAAACAACTGTCATATTCCAGACTTGGTACAGGCACTTTCTAAAGTAAATGGTGGGTTAAATCTAGTTTTACAGCTAGCTTAACCTCCCAGTTGACTTTATAACAGCTGTATATTGCTCCGTGATACTGACAAAACTGTGTGGCATAATAGGTTACCGTGATAATACTTGGGATCCAGTAGCCAAAATTGTGTGAACATACATTATAGATATAAAACATAACTAAATTAAATAATCCAAACAAACCACACCCTAAAACCATACCCTATTGCTGGCTATCGATACAGCAGACATATTAAAATCTGTGGTACACGATTAAAAATTGAATGGCAAAAAAGTATTAACAAAAATACAGAACTCCAATATAAATAAAAAAAAGTGGGAAGTCCGTAAAACCTAACAAAATCGAGACCACCGATCATATTGTATCTGCCGTAACGGAAGCCGGTCATGATAGGATATGTAAACCCAACGACACAAATAAAAACAATCTAAAGGCAACATAGCTTTCAACAATAGACAGATATATATCCAACTCATGTCAACCTCTAAGTCGACTGGAGTAAAAACAATCTAAAAGCAACATAGCTTTCAACAATAGACAGATATCTGTCCAACTCATGTCAACCTCTAGATCGACCGGAGTAAAAACAATCTAAAGGCAACATAGCTTTCAACAATAGACAGATATCTGTCCAACTCATGTCAACTTCTAGATCGACTTAAGTAAAAACAATCTAAAGGCAACATAGTTTTCAACAATAGACAGATATCTGTCCAACTCATGTCAACTTCTAGATCGACTTAAGTAAAAACAATCTAAAGGCAACATAGCTTTCAACAATAGACAGATATCTGTCCAACTCATGTCAACCGCTAGATCGACCAGAGTAAAAACAATCTAATTTAAAATATAAAAAAGAAGATGTGGTATGATTGCCAATGAGACAACTGTCCACAAGAGACCAAAATGACACAGAAATTAACAACTATTGGTCACCGTACGGCCTTCAACAATGAGCAAAGCCCATACCGCATAGTCAGCTATAAAATGCCCTGAAATGACAATGTAAAACAATTCAAACGAGAAAACTAACGGCCTTATTTATGTACAAAATGAACGAAAACAAATATGTAACACATAAACAAACGACAACCACTGAATTACAGGCTCCTGACTTGGGACAGGCACATACATACATAATGTGGCGGGGTTAAACATGTTAGCGGGATCCCAACCTCCCCTAACCTGGGACAGTGATATAACAGTACAACATAAGAACGAACTATAAAAATCAGTTGAAAAGGCTTAACTCATCAGATGGACAAAAATACAAGTGGACGTGGCAGGGTACTTGTACATCACAACAACAAAAGACACTAGGAACAGATCTGAGAGTACTCGCAGTTATCTGACAGCTAGTTCAAAGCCACTAACAACTAATAAAAAAATCATGCATCTAAGACTAAATCATCAATCCGTACACATCCAACATCCAATGGATTTAGTGTAAAGACGTCATAAACAGTCAGAGAAAAACATGACCTTGTGCAATGCCATGATACAAGTATCGACAGATTGTAGATCCATGAATGTTTATATGTATATAACATACTAGTAATATTTAGTTTGCTTTTAATTTACTGATAACAAAATCAATATTTATACCAATAAAAACAATATTCAATGATCTTATTACAGTGTTGAATTGGTAACCTTTTAGAATAAGTTTATTTAAAGGAACGATAAGTTTACAAGGATCATTTCTAAATTTCCGGGCACGGTTAACAACATTTCCGTAAAAATGAGGATGTGCTATCCCGTTTGAAATAAGTTTTCTACAGGAACAACCAAACTTCAAAACCAAATCTTTATATCTATGGAAAAATTTAGTAAAGGTTTTAAGTAATTTATGGTAAAGGCAACATAGCTTTCAACAATATACAGATATCTGTACAACTCATGTCAACCTCTAAATCGACCGGAGTAAAAACAATCTAAAGGCAACATAGCTTTCAACAGTAGACATATATCTGTCCAACTCATGTCAACTTCTAAGTCGACCGGAGTAAAAAAAAAAATTGTGAATGAATTAAGCATAAGTTGAAAATATCAAAAAAGATCTGTCATTAACAGTTTTGTTTTGTGTTAGTGCCAGAACTTTGGTAGTATTTAATACAAAAATTCACAATTTGTATAGACTTTCTATGATTTAGACATATTTTATAGACATCTCTCAACTTCAGACAAGAGAGACGGAAAATACCAAAGGAATAGTTAAACCCGAAAGATACCAAAGGAGTAGTCAAACTCGATAGATACCGAAAGAATAGTCAAACTCGAAAGATACCAAATGAATACCAATTGAATAGTCATACTAGAAGAATACCAAGGTAATAGTCAAACTCGAAAAATACCAAAGGAATAGTCAAACTCGAAAAATACCAAATAGTCAAACTCGAAAAATACCAAAGGAATAGTCAAACTCGAAAAATACCAAAGGAGTAGTCAAACTCGAAAGATACCAAAGGAGTAGTCAAACTCGAAAGATACAAAATAAATACCAAATGAATAGTCAAACTCGAAAAAATACCAAAGGAATAGTCAAACTAGTCAAACTCGAAAGATACTGAAGGAATAGTCAAACTCATAATTTGAAAACGAAGTGACAATGCTTTCCAAAATAAAAAAGGAAAGACAAACAACAATTTACAAGACACAACTTGGACAAAGATAGACAAACCTCAACAAAAACCGTGGGTGGTATCTAGTTCTACGGAAGGGTAAACAGATCCTGCACCACATGTGGAAACTGCTGTTGATCTCAACATGTCTTTTAGTTATTGATATCATAGAGTTGCTGTCTCATTTGTATTTGATTCGGCATTTATTGATCTACCCAGGCCACTGCTGAGTTTTGTGTAGGACAAACGTGCGCCAGCCATACCAAATCCAGGGGCGGATCCAGCCATTTGTTAAAGTGGGGGGTCCAACCACGGATTAAGAGGGGGGGGTCCAACCATATGTCCCCATTCAAAAGCATTGATCGTCAAAAAAGGGGGGTTCCAACCCCGGAACCCCCCAACCCCCCTGGATCCGCCACTGACATCATAAGCATGGTATCTTTATTTTTTTCATTGGCTTATAATCCCCAAATCTCCTTTAATCATAGTCCTTAGAAATCATCGCGATTTGGAGCTTCAAAAATGGTATCTAGAATTGTTTTCCTATGAAATACTTACACATGCATGTAAAAAAGTAAAGAGTAAAATTATTGCACCCACTTACTCTTGAAAATATTTAAGAAAAGCGCATCAAACTTTAAGTACAAACAAATTGAAAAAATGACACTATTCTGTCTCTTTTCGACAAATGAGATTAATTGATCATTGTTTATTATCTAACGTCCAGTGGCAAATATAACATCTATCCAACAGAGACCGTATGATGTGGATGTTAGCAACTATAAGTCACCATACGGCCTACAAAATAAGCCAAACCCATACCATAATCATGCATATATTCAGGACCAGGAAGAATCAACTATGAAAATAAACGAATAAAAAGGAAAGGCACCATTTGAAAACTTTACGAATTGTCTAGAAATCGGGAAAAAATAATGAGACCACTCTGTATAATATAAAAGTTCTAGCGTCAATACTTTTTTTATGAGAAGTTAGCCGGAAACACCATCTATCCCACATAACTAATTTCAGAAAAAATGACACATTTTACCATGTAGTCATTTGTGGATTTTGACCAAAGCAACATTCTAATAATAAGCACAAATCAATCTTGATAATAATTCCTAACACCATGCACAAACACCATGCACAATGTACAAATCATGGCTTGAAAAATTAGGAGTCACTGGACAAACTATGTACCCAATGTGGGACTGTAAGACGGATAAACGGACAGGGATAAAATAATACATCCGCTCATTTGTGGTCGCGAAGACATGAAAAATGAAGGAAAAAATAGTCAACTTACGTTTGGACCATGATAAACTTTTTACACTGAGTTGAATTTTTAACGTGCGAGTTCACAGACCGCATGAAGACATGTTACCCTAATCGGAAACATAAATCATTCAACCTGTTCTTGTCCTTACTCCTAAATGTCGCTTGCTTAGCGGAGAAGTAGAACAAGTACCAATTTTCAAGTCTTTGGTTTGACCCGGCAGTTTTTGAACCTATGACCTCCCGCACTCGCATTTACGCTTATTCGAAACCGTTTAATGTTTTATATAAAATAAGGAGATATGATTGCCAATGAGACAACTATCCGCTCAAGTTCAAATGAAGTGGATGTAAGCAATTATAGGCAACCGTACGGCCTTCAACAATGAGAAAAACTTGATTCAGTATAAATTTCCTTTTTATCACATTTTGTTATCCATGTATCTTTTATGTCCTGCATCGCCGCGATATAGCCTTGTTGTGCTAATGCGGCGTAAAGCAACCAACAATCAATCAATTTATGTCCTGCAGCTTGTTGTATGGTTTGCTTAGTGTTAAAAGCTGTATAGATGTTTGTCCATTGGTTTTTGTTGGATAGTTTTTCATTAACCAACAGACAACATATCCATCACATCTCCTTATTTTTATATCTTTATATTTCACCACAACGAGAAGCATTCATAATTCCAGACATAAAATCAATTATAAATGTTTGAAATAAGTCTGTAGAATTAATGTATAGAATGCACGTAAATAGCGCCGCGAAAACAACAAATTCGTGACAGCAAAAATGTCAATATAAATGTTAGTAAAGAAAATCGTACGAAGTATATAATGCAGTAAAAAAAAAAACTTTAATCGTAGTTTACAAAATCTTAAATAATTTGGTCAAAATTAAAAAAAAAGAAATAGATAAATTATTTCAATGTGTAAAATCTGACCTTAATTCCGTTGATAATTATTCCTTATATAAATAAACCCTTGTTCCGTACTGGAATAGGATTAGAACCTTGCATCTAAACGGTCTCCAATATCCGGATAACAGCTACTAAGCCTAGCAGGAATTAACTAGAACATGTCTGGTGTACCATTTCACAAATTACCTTAATTATTTCCAGTAAATTCTAAAAATTAAATCATTAGGTGTTCGATACTAATATTCCATCTGTAATTATTATGAAAAGTCCCAGCAACAGAAATCGATAATGTAATACATGTGGCTGGTATTGACACGAGGTTACCTGGAAACAAACAATAGGAGATGATGCTATAAACATTAACAAATCTATTTCATCTCCTAAATCAATGTCATCACCATATAGTCGCATAAATCTACAGTGTAGGTCACGTGCAACGCTACACAGTTGACGACAAACCGCGAATCGGTCATTCAAAAACATCGCCTTTACAGATTCTATACTAGAAATACACTTTTTAACATATCAGTGATGTGTATTATACTTGTATGGGTGAAACCCGATTTCTCAGACAAAATAGATTTATAGATACATGAAGTTAGTGTAATTAAGAATTTATCGTTGCTAAAACATTTTTATCTATCAAGCATGACACCGAATATATTGCAAACAATCCTGGTTTAACGTCACCTTCGGTGGTTGATCTAAGATTTTCAAAAGGGGAGTGGCTGAGAGAAAATATTTGCCTAAATGGGGAGAGGGATCAAAATCAGAAGAATGTACGAGTTTCGGTAAAAGGATGGCGTGGGGAGTTGATTGGTAGGGGTCGGACTACCTTCGTCCCCCCTTTCCCCATGGGGCCTTATTCAGGGCACCCGATACCTTTACTTTGGGAAGCAAATTAAGAAAAATAACAGAATTGGCAATTGTAATTTTATTTGCAGAATTCATCCATATGCTTCAAGCAAATACAAAATACGAAACTATATTCGATAAAAACAGTATTACAAAATAAAGTATTATAGACACGTTTTTCAATTATCACCCGTAGTAATAATCTTCGCCGCTTGGTGCGCTATAATTACGTCCGCCATTACAGTAATGATAAAAGCGTAAACAAAGCATTCAATCGTAACGAAAATATATAAACAAGTGAAGTTCATCATGTCTACTGAAGTTAAAAGATCAATGCCAGAAATTTTCAAAGAAATAAAGGACTGGAATGACGATATGAGGAATTGGCCAAATTTAATGTACGGTGACATTTATAACTACTTGATAAGATCAAACAGTTGATGGGGAAGAAATGAAAAACTTTAGGAGACCTTTCATTTTGTTGTGATTTTTCAAAGTTGCTCTTGATACATGTACTTTTATTTTAATTATAGTCATAATATTATTGTATGGTCAGTCTTTTACATCTCTTAGGATAAATTTACACATATGTGTCTAGTTTGGTTCAGATAATGATAGCAGGGAGCCTTTAGTTGTACTTAGATATAGGAAGATGTGGTACGAGTGCCAATGAGACAACTCTCCGTCCAAGTAACAAGTTATAAAAGTAAACCATTATAGGTCAAGGTACGGCCTTCAACACGGAGCACTGGCCCACACCGAAGAGCAAGCTATAAAGGGCCTCAAAAATTTCTAGTGTAAAACCATTCAAACGGGAAAACCAACGGTATAATCTATATAAAAACGAGAAACGAGAAACACGTATGAACTACATAAACAGACGACAACTACTGTACATTAGATTCCTGACTTAGGACAGGTGCAAACATTTGCAGCGGGATTTAACGTTTTAATGGTACCAAACCTTCTCTCTTTTTTGAAACAATAGTATAACATCACAACATAGAAAGACACACTATAAAATATCAATTGGAATTCTTAACTCAATCAAAAAACGTATATTAACACACAATGAACGAATAAATTTGATCTGTGATACCTGAATGCAAATACATAGTTAATAACAATTATAAGGGATAAATAATTAAGGTCAAAAGTAAATAAACAGGTTTAAACAAAGTTAAAGTATGATACCACTGTGAAATGTTAAACAATTTTTAGAAAATCATCACTTTTAAAAAAAACCTGCGTCATATTATACACAGGTAAATGAAAATAATTTTGTTGTTAAGTATACTTCTTCTTCTGTGTGTATAAAATCTTCCGTTTAGGAATACCAAGAAATTTCTTTAATGTCAATAAAACTAATCTAACACTTGGAACAAATGGGGTGCATATATCAACAATAAAACTATACAATTAGTACTAGATAAAACTTCCTGTACAAGTGCAAAAACAGTATTTAAGGAGAAATGAAATAATTTTGATGTTCATAGTACGAAGAAGTGAAAATTTGTAGTAATTCCAAATAATCAAAGCAGGTATATAGGCCAGATCCATGTTAACATTAAATAACAAAAAAGCATTACAAAGAGTATCAACAGGTCAAATTAACAAGAAAGTACGATTTGACTTGTTTGTTTACATACTTCAATCAGAAATATGTCAATTAATTGCCCTACTGTGTTAAGTAATATTTACACAGTTAATACCATGGTGTGTCTTAATTATGTTAATTAACCAACACTAATTATCCCCATAGTTGTGTGGTCTGGCTTATTACAAAGAACCCTGTGTTATTTTTAAGGACATTTAAACTGCTTATCGGTTGTAACAATTTCATCCCATTACATCAGTTGAAGAGTAAAAGATCTTAAAAGGTTTATCATGAAACCATTTATTGATCTGAAAAGGTGTCCAAGTTTAATGTTTTCATTTAAATACCTCCAATGATGTTTTACTCTTTGATTGATGTATTGCGATGAAAGTTTTATTATGAATTATGAATAAGAGGAGATGAGTCGGACAATGCTATACATCAATGCGACAGACACCCAATTACAAAATAAATTTGACCCTTAACAAAACAAACACCAAGGTAAATTCAAAAAGGGAGAGTTCATAAAATAACCAAAAGACGTCTAGAGGGAAACAAACAGAATTCTGTTCAATTCATGTATATGTCATCCTGAATATGCATGAACTATTTGCCCTGGACGCTAAACAACCAACAATCAATGGATCTATAATATAATACAATCCTAATACAATGTAAATATATATCAATTACATTATCCAACGACTTAAGTATACACGTACATGTACAGTGTATGCCCGACCTGTTCAATAAAAAAGAGAAAAAAATAACAAACTAATTTCACTCATTACTTTCATTAGTATCTCTGATCAGATCTGACCGTAAATTAACCAAAGCAGAGCATACAAGCAAAATGTCATCAAACAGTGTTAAGGATGATACAGGCACAGTCCCACTTAGAATTTTGAAGACCTTGAGTCGTCGAATAACCCTTTCGACATGTATTCGTACTCTGGTAATCCTTCTTGTGGTTGTCACATCCTCTGCACTTAACTGAGGTTTGTTTTTGTGAACGCTGGAATGTTCAGCTTGACACGCAATGGAAACAATAAGTCGTCTATTGTAAAGCCCCGATCTGCCATAATCTAGTCGCCTGGAAGCAAGTAATTCATGAATCCACTTTTTTCTACTATAAATTTGTCACTAGCACGACCACCAAAAGCTTTGGATATGAACATAATTTGTCCATGTGGGGATATTCCTACTAAAAATTTAGCTGTATTATGGGACTTGTAATTGCTGTACGTTTCACCCCTACTCCTTAAATTAGTTGGTCTCTGAATAAATGTTTCAGCACAGTCAATAATACACGTAGTTCTGGGCTAATTTTCCATAAATGATTCGGGACAACAGTCTCATTACTTCTCTAGGGAGCCAAACTATCAAGGACTTTAACTTATCTGCCAACACAGGAATCAACGAATTAAATATTTTGCAAGCTAAACCACTTGATATACCAAATCTTCAATTTGAATTTAAATACATCCGTATTGAACGCAATTCACTAAAATAAATTACAAGAATATTGTGGATAAAGTTTTGTCTTGCTAACAAAAAGTTTACAATTTGATATAATTCAAACAATATCTATTTACCTGCTCAAGTACTGCGGTTGATCTAAAGTACTATTGACTTCAGAATTAAGTCTAACTATATATAAGAATTTTATACTTTAAGTGCGTATAGACCTAATTGATTTCTGTTAATCGATATTCACTGACTAAAAGTACTTATTTATTACCATGTATTTTGAAATAGAAGCAAAAAAAACCTCTGTTTGATCAGAAATTAGGAATGATTAAATGTTTCATTCAATGACTCAATTGAATAGTATAAGAGAATAGAATGAAATTGTTGCCCACACCTTTTGAAAATAAGATAATTTTTGTATGACGAATTTTATTTAAATTTCCAAATTTAACCAAAATATTTGACTGCGGGGTTAGTGATATGCATCTACAACCAAAAACTGTTATGTTTCTGATGGTATCATCGTTTAAATTTTATTGTATTCAGACTATTTAGTAATGTCTGACCCCCGGCTCATCTTGTCCATTTCGATTTCGTTGTTTTTATGTACACACGTTATTTTAATAATTGGATTAAACTACACAAAGGTAAAACAAATCGTTTCTTAAATATATTGTTCAACTTAGTTTTTTTTAAATCTAATGCTCATCATTATCATTTTTGTTTTTACTAATATTATATTATCATTATAAATTAGTGATTTTTTTCTGAAACTGAGATAAGATGAGAGGGTTTGGATGGAGTTTACAAAATAGAAAAAAAATGGACCAATAATATAGAAACATGTACCAATAAATAAAGAATAGAGAATAATAGGGTGCAAATAGCAAAAATATAAATAATAGAGAATCATAATATAAAGAATTGAGAAAAAAATCCAAGAAAAGAATATACAGAAACAAAGGACCTCTCACCTAGACCCTCATATGAAATTATTTATTTTATGATTTCACTAGTCCGAGAGAAACCATTCTTTCGTAATGTCAATCGTAAGTATTATATCAGGGACTGGAAACTAGATTTTTTTTTTATTATTGATACCTTTCTCTTTATAATGCTCAATTTGATTTTACATCTATTTCTTTCTCAATGTACTCATTTGTTTTGTTTGCATCTTCGTTCATTTCAAAGTTTTACAATTATTATTCATTTTAAAATCAGCACCAATAATTTTTCAGAAAAGAATAATAAATGTACACATTACTGATACTGACATATCTTCTTGAAGTTATCTGGACAGCTCCATTCCAAGTTGATACAAGAAATGGTAGGTCTATGTCTTTCCTACTTCTTTATACATTTGTACATTGTAATTTTGAATTTATAAACATTTCATTCGCATTTTTCCGATTGTATACATTTTCCTTTTACTTTTGTTCAACCTTAGAAAAAAATATCTGTTTAACTTTTACTTAAGTACACAGAGTCAGTGTCATTTTCACCTCAATTATTTTTATTTAACATCTGACCATGGTCATTTTGAAAAGTATCACAGATCCATGTGTGTAATTTGAGGTTCAAACGTTTTATGTAAAATTATTAACAAGTACCAAATTATGACTTATGTTTGCTCCAAACTACAATTTTGATCAAGTTTTGCTACTTTTGAGTATTTATTAAAAAGTGAAATATAAAGGACATTTTAACAAGAAAGAAAATTTAGTAAAAATATGTATTGTCTTTCAGATACAAATTAATTGACTTTATTTTGGTGTTTGGATCATTTTAAATTTTATTCTTTAAACTAGAAAACGAATCGTCCTGAACTTGGATGATATATTTGCCACTGGACATAAAGCAAACAACATTCAACCATTCAATCAATTAATCAACCAATCATAAAACAAGTACTTGTTTTGCTGTACTTTACTGTTTTGCTATCTATTTTACCACTTCCATAGAGTTTAATGTTTTCATGTACTGTTTCTATTTCACTTTCTTTTGTGTTATATCACTTATCGAGATTGAAAGGAGAGAGCTGAAAAACAACCAAAAAAATGAAAAAATAACCCCCAGTATAATTATGTTAAATGTGCCTGTCTCAAGTCATGAACATAATTATTCATACCAATTCAAATATATTGTCGGAACGTTTAAATAGATTTTATCAAATTTTATAGACATTGTTGTTGAGTCCGTATGTTGAGCTCTAAATGCATGTCTATGTGTGTGTGTGTCTTTGTGTGTGTGTCGTTGTGTTATAGTCTTAATTGGAGTATTCCCTAAGTTGTATAATTTTATTCATACTTCATCCAAACCGGAAACTCCAAACCAATCAGTTTTTGCTGTTGCTACTTAGCGGAGCAGTAAATCTCCGGCCTCAAGCACTCGATAAGATCAAATACCATGTAAACAGCGAGGTGTTTCTTGTCGATTTAAAAACAAATTAATGAAAACACTATTTTGTTGTACATTTTTATCAACATTTACTACTCTGCGCTTTGGATTTGTTATTTTCATATTTTGTTGGTTTCATCGTTCATTTATTTTGTTTTAACCTTCTACATACTAAAGATGATTATTCAAAGATGATTCAATAAAAATTGCTTCTCATTCAAGCGTAATAAAAGATGAGATCATTGAAAAGGAAATTTCACATAAATCCATCCAACATATTCAATTATCAATGAAATAAACACATAATAAATTTCGTGCGTCAGAAGCGCTTTTCTGGGATGACCTTCCTGTAAAAAACGCTCAAACTGAAACATGATTTAAGGCCATGGATCGTAAATCGCGAGAACGTTAGGAGCTATAGTTAAAATGACAAATAAAATTTATTTTTCAGAAATATCCAAGAAGATAGATAAAAGAGACGGTAATTGATATATAGTTAAGAATAAATTGATTGGTTTTAAAATCGTTGGCCGAAGGACCTATTTTACAAGCTTATAAAACTACAAAAAAAGGAGCATGATTTAATTCTTCTCATTGGATTGCAATGCAAAACCAGGAAATAACAAGTTGGTCAAGCTTTCTTTTTGCTTGTCGAAAATAACACAACATAGAAAACTAAAGACTGAGCAACACGAACCCCACCACGGGGGGATTTCAGGTACTCCGGAAGATTTAGCAGATCCTGCTCCACATGTAGCACCCGTCGTGGCGCTCATGTAAGTACAAACCCGGTGATAAGTCTAATTCAAAAGGTCATATTTCTCATATACGACACGTGTAGTCAATAGTAGTCTACTAGTATGCATGACAATTTGCGTTGCGTTTTATTTGGATACAATGTTACTTTAAAGAATCACGTGTATACTATTACCGCACTTATACGCAACCAATCAAATTATACAATCCTTATTAAACATCTACGTTATGTTATTATTTCCCATTATTTCCCTGGTTTTGTGTACTTTCCATTTAAATGCACTGTTTAATACTTTTTTTATTACAATAATTAGGCAATATGATTGGACACGTCAAGTTATTACAATATAATTTAATTTTGGATGTAACGCGTCTTCTGATTGGCTGACGTTGTTTTGTTTATCAGCTCATAGACATAATTTTGTCATGTGACCGTGACGTCATCAACGTTTTTTCATGGTTTACTCCGGTTTAAAATGGAATTGAGAATTAAATTATAAGAAATGACTGTAATATTTTTTCTGTCTATTCGAAATAACATAAAAAATGTGGTGCACACTTTAAAATAACCCGCGTAATGTGGTGCACACTTTAAAATAACCCGCTACGCGGGTTATTCAGTGTGTACCACATTTTTGATGTTATTTCTTCATAGACAGAAAAAATATTACAGTCATTCCTTAATTATATAAGTTCTGTCCTTAAATCAACAATACACACGTATAATGACAGCAAAAGAAAAACATATACAACACAACATTATTACAAGTAGAGAAAGGTGTCACATAATGGTGCAGCCAAGAGAAAGAAAGTTAGAAATTACTAGAATTAACAAAAATAGAATTATCAAATAAATACTGAGAAAAAGATTGAAGTGAAACGATTGACTTCGAGAATACTTTTTTTTACTGTATATTGAACGAGTTGGGATATATGACACCGTTAGATGGAGCCAAATAAACATTACCGTCCAAAAAAGGAAAATTAACAATAAGGAACGAAAAATCGTCCATTTTGTCGTAAATATTAGCATAGAGAGTCCCGTATGATTGAAACTTTTGAATTACGGTTTCGTAATTATATGAATGATTTCCAAACAGTAGCACTGGAAGCTAAACAGTCATCCATTTTCATCACAGAAGCAATAGTGCTTCAATATCAATTTATTATATATCAATATAAGTTATAAAAATAAGGAGATGTGGTATGATTGCCAATGAGACAACTATCCACCTAAGTTTAAATGATTGATTGTAAAATTATCTAAACATGCTAATTGCACTTGACATCCACGGCACATGTTTACTGCACATGCAATAAAAATGCAAAGCGTGAACAAATTAACTTTTATGTTTTGTTGTTTTTATGAAAACTACCAAGGGGAAAATATCATATTGACTATAACTAAGTGTACAACATTTACAGATTTGCATATATTGAGCCATGTGTTTAACATCGGTAGAGGCGGATCTTGAATTTTGAACAGAATTTTCTGAAAGAGGGGGAGACAGGCGATAAATTACCAAAAACAATTATTATAATTTATATGAAATTTTACGGAATAACTGAACATATTAACCAATACTTGTCGTATAGCAGTATAAAGAGATAAAAGATTTCATCATTAATTAAAAGCTCATTGGCGTTTTGTTTTCTAGCATCTTGTGATTTACGAAGATCCCCATTGGGCGACACATATTTTCGAAAAACAACACCATGGGGAATGGAATTTGATTTGCCATGTCCAACAGGGACATTATTTAAACTGGAATCCTGTAGTTGTGAAAAGAAAAGTAAGTTTTTTTTATCAAGAGTTCTAGGTTAGTAAAATAACTAGGATACATCAAAAGTAAAAGTGCGAGACTTGTTTCAGGATTAACACTTGTTTTGATTAATACACTTCCGTATGCTTATATCACCATGCTCAGTTACCTTATCAAAGCTTGCTTCCGTTAAGACAACAAAGCGTAACATTATTTAAATGAGGGAAAATGACCAGAGATAGCTTAACTAACATATCATTGGGTTTTCGGTGGATAGACATCGTAAAATATCAGCCAAAGTAATAAACGAAAAACAAATATTAAAGAGAGCAACCAACGACAGCCAGTGAATTACTGACTTGGGTCTGGCACGTAAAGAATGGAGCGGGTTTTAACAAGCGCTCAATCCACCAAATAACCTTCGACATTGGTGTAACAGTACAACATTAAATTTTGAACAAACTGTAAAAATCAGTTGGAAATGGCTCGACTCTACAGGTTGACAGGAAGCACAAGGCACATACTAATTTGACCAAAAAATACTCTCGCACCACTTAATTACAATCTAATTTCAATTATAGAATGCATTACATTTTTTTGTAGCACGACATCCCTTTTAAATTTAAAACCACATCTTAATTATATAAATAATTATATATATACTTTATAGAGTGTACAGTGATGGCATCTGATCCTACATCTTACTCGGAATACATTGATAGCATTGGGGACTGGGTGACGGGCCAATGTCCTCAAACTATGGTATATCGAACTGATTATTGCATGTGTACACTACCAAGTAAGTACAATCTATTAGTGCATGCTACCAAGTAAGTACAATCTATTATTGCATGTGTACACTACCAAGTAAGTACAATCTATTAGTGCATGCTACCAAGTAAGTACAATGTATTATTGCATGTGTACACTACCAAGTAAGTACAATCTATTAGTGCATGCTACCAAGTAAGTACAATCTATTATTGCATGCTACCAAGTAAGAACAATCTATTATTGCATGTGTACACATGTGTACAATCTTGTATTTCCTGGGTGTTGAAGAGAAGAGTCACTAAATTTAAATGATGTGATTGCTCAAGTTTGACATATTTAAAACTTAAACTCACTGCACAATGTGAGAAAACAAGGTTTATTATCAAGCCTCCTTTACATGTATATGAAAGTAGTATACACCTGTCATTAAAAACTCGTCGTCATATATAGATTGACAAACCTTAGACTGGAATTTTATGAACTAATGTACTGATTAGACCAGACGCGTGAACAGGGTAATAATTTCCTACTGAGCATGCATATAGTCGTCTTGTTGTACCATCCTTATATAGTCCGTAATCTATAGTAAGTTTTGATGTAACAAATTAAGACCAAATGCAACGACAGGGTAGGCAGCTTCTGCTGAGCATAAATCAGCCGTCACGAGATATAACCCACACGTCGGTAGCCAGCTATGTGTCGTGTCTTGCTGAATGTTAAATGGAATCATGAAATTAATTGTAGAATAGAATGCCTAGAGAACACCGCGTTGTGCAATATCACAGAAAGATGATTTCACATCAAAGATAACTATAGAGAGATAATTTCTTGACGACTTCAAATTTGAGTCAATTAGAATATCGGTCAAATAATTACGAACTTAAGAAGCTTGTCTTTTCTGGAGAAGTCCGGAGTTAATTGTTGGTGTGGGCTATTGTACTGTCCAATGTTTTTGGTGTTTCCTGTTACCCTTTTTGTGTATTGTCAAATATGAATATGGGAACAAGCGATGAAAAGGTAAAACTACGTTTGTCTGTAACAAGATAATGAACTTTCAATCATGGTATTTTTCAAAGAATGTATACGCAAAAATATCGAAAAATCGTAGCAAACATATTTCTCGTGATGCCAATAGCAGAAATTTTATAATAAAATCCAATCGTTCTTTCTGCATATTTCTTTTTCAAATAATATTTTTTTTAGTGATTTTTATTTCATTGTAGAGGATTACATTACTTCAGCTCCACCAACATCACTGGTTACTGTTCAGCCAGAAGGTAAGTCACGTGGATTATATATTCACGATTGATCTTTTCCCATGAAGAACATGTGTTTCAGGGATACTCAACGATTTGTTTAATAATATATGATTATCGTTTTGCCATCCCGAATTAAGAAATCATTAGTTCATTTCATGCTCTAACGCTCGGTGGAGAGATATTTACAAATAAAATGTGTACGTCAAAATAAGCATCTAGCATGACATTTATGGATTATCTCGATTTTGATAGGAATTAATGGATACTTTTGTGGATCGAAGCGTTACCCATAAGCTATAAGACAAATACGAAAGGAATGACATATAAGACATCTGCTTTTAAATTGATTCTTTGATTTCGCATGGCTGATACCTGTTCTTTGATTTTTACATAGTGCTAAATATCAAGGGACAATATATATAACGAGAATATTACAGATGAATATGTCACACCGGTCGACTGCAATCGGCAAACACTACTTCCGGAAAGACTTTCCGAGGTAACCAACGGAGTACTGTACCTTCCAATCACATGTCGAACAAAAACGGGAAAATAACCAACGGATTACCGAGGTGGCAATCTCAAGTTAAGCCAGTCCTAAGTCTTCATTAATACTTGTAATAAGTCAAACTTTTCTGACTATGAATCAACTATTTTTCAATGAAAAAACTATTATACGATTTATATATTTCAGATTGCCCCTATAGACAAAAAGGTCCGTCGTCATACGAGGAGTATTTTCCGTCCATTGGTGATTGGGTCACGAATTACTGCCCACATGGAACAATATATAGTGCTATGTACTGTAAATGTATTTCACAAGGTATAATGATTTTCTGTTCTAAGGTGGCGGTAATTAAGTATCATACATATCGATTCTCAGTAAATAATTGACAAAAATTCATACGAATATTGAAAAAATAAAATAAAAATTTGGTCAACAGATAAAAAAAAAATTAAAAAAAATGATTTGTATACCTCTTCTCACAATAGATATAAGAAGATGTGGTATGAGTGCCAATGAGACAACTCTCCATCCAAGTCAAAATTTATAAAAGTAAACCATTATAGGTCAAAGTACGGTCTTCAACACAAGCTACATATATATATAACGCATGGCAGGTTATATCAATTTATTTTCTACCTTTATATGTCACTGTTATTAAATTTGTTCCAGCAACACCGTAAAAGTTTAGCCGATGATGGAGGGTAAATACGTTACAAATATATAAAATAAGGATGCTGATTAGACATAACGACAAGGTCGTCAAAACTTTAGCTTTTAAACAATTAATTTAATTCGTACTGTTCTTTCTAACAGATACAACGACATATTCACAGTCAAATAAAAAATCTACGGCAAAAACGTCAACGATTATTTACACTGTTCAACCTCCTTCAAGTAAGTATATGTACCATAGAAACATGATTATATGTGGTCGTTTGGTAATAACGTCTTTCATCAGTAGTCCTCCGGATATATTTATCGTCTGTTAAAGGGGCACTAGCTACGAGATACATAAAAAATTTAAATTAAGATTTTTTTTGTTCAATCATTAATGAAAGTGAAATAGTGAAATAATAATTCGCTTTTAGCAGCCAGTATGGTTCAATTTTGTCAAAATAAGCTAAGAAACATCGATGATGATTTATTCACTTGCAAGTGAATAATTCGACCTCATTGAATCCGTATTCATGTGAACTTCAATTTAACCCCTTAGCTAGAGATGAATTATGCATGATTGATGCGTGTTAGGTTATTAAAAGAAAAGAATGTCAACATTGAAAGTGAAACAAAGGTAAATCATTTGATTGACTGATTCGATCCACAAAAAATCATTCTTATACAGGTAAAATAGATAATTCACTTATTTTCTAACCTTAAACTTGAAATCAAACAGACATAGAAAAATCAATTTGCACGAGGTCCATATATCTATTTATGTTTATGTTTATGTTTATATCGTCCATGACCGTCGGTTGTTTTCGGGGTCATCTCGATAGTTAATTAGATGGCGTCTAGACTAAAATACACACGAAACGAAGCTACATATTATGAGCCCATGTCCTGTAAATTGTTTATTTTAGACTTTTTATAATTTGGATAAATGTTTTACATTGTTATAAATCTAATATGAGAATTTTAGTCAAATCGGTGAACATGAATTTGACAGCTAGTGCTCCTTTAAAGTTATAATATGTTGTTGAATTCTTAAAATACATAAATAGCACACAATAAGAATATATCAAAAATTCCAATAATAACAAATACCGAGAGCGACAAAAAAAAAACATAAAAGGGCATCAGCTGAACACTAAAACTTGACATGATTAAATCTCTCAACCGAAACTTTTATTACAAAACAAACTGACATAAAACCAGGTCAAACTATTTGTGAATTATTTAAAATTTAGAAAGAAGATTGTATCACATAAGTCGAAGAAAGACGGAGAGCACAATTGCCAAAAGAGTTAACACGTAATGACAAAGAAAGAACAGTTCACGAAACACTACTGTAACACATAAAACTTAATTTTGAGCAACTCTTACCCTATGCAAATTCGGATGAATTCATGTGCTCTGGAAGGGCAAGAGTTTCTGCTACACTGAAATATGCAACACGTTGCGATAGTCTGGTATATCGTGACAACGACAACTTATTGAATAAGGAGATGTGATATGATTGCCAATTAGACAACTGTTCACCAAAGTTCAAATGAAGTGGATGTAAGCAATTATACGCAACCGTACGGCCTTCAACAATAAGAAAAACCCATACCTAATAGTCGGCTATAATAGACCCCGACATTAAAAATATGAAACAATTCAATTGAGAACTTTTACCGATATTGAGCTTTCCAACGGAGGTATTAAAACAAAAACAAAAACATAAGAAAAAGTCCAACTAAAGTGTCATTTCTATCCAATACTAGTATATTTTTACTAAACTTCCTTTCCCTCAAACAGCCTGTCCATACATACAAGATGGACGATCATCATATAAAGAATATGTGGATAGTCTCGGGAATTGGCTGACTTACGACTGCGCTTCTGGGAAGGTATATAGTCCTAAGTGGTGTACTTGTCTTATAGAAGGTAAGATGACTTTCCATACAAGAGGGTCTGAGTGAGGTTTTCAGAATAAAAATACAGCGCAAAAAAAAAAAAAAAAAAAAAAAAAATGGCAAAAATTAAAAAAAGGAGAATGGGCCAAAAATTAGAGAATATAGAACTATTGGAAGCTAAAATATAAACAATAGAGAATTATGAAAGTCTTGATGGGGTTTAAAGAATAGAAAATAATGAGCGAAACATAGAGAATAAAGGTAAAAGAATAATAAAGAAATAGAGAAAAATAGTTTTTTGTTATTTCTATTTCTGTTATATCCAACCTGTCCACGTTGAGAGTGGGAAAACTTCTAGAACGTTCCCTGTAGTATCCTACAGATTGGACATACCGTTCTGTTCTTTAATCATAATAAAACAAAACAAAGGTTGATATGTCATATCGTAATGCTTATCTTAATGTGTTGTGTTATTTGAAGAATTTGGTGTGGGTTTAAAGTGCAGATCTTTGATTGTGACTATCTAATTTCTTCACAATTAAATCAAGTGTATATAAACTCCTGTCTTTTGTTGAGGACGGTATATTGTCATCTAGATGTCTTGGTTATTTCTGTGATGGATTTGCTGTCTTTTGTTGAGGACGGTATATTGTCATCTAGATGTTTTGGTTATTTCTGTGATGGATTGCTGTCTTTTTGACATATACTAGTTCTCCACATCTTTTTTTAATTCCAAATAGAAGTTCAGCATGTAGTTTGATGCGTTAACCAATGGATTAAAGATTTAATATGAAATTAAATACGGATATCTGTTTTGAAATATTTTTTTTCTAGTTCTAACATTTAAGTTTAATTATTATTGTGAAGATATTGAAATATTGATGGAAAATATACACGTTAATTCTATTGTCTATGATAACCTGTCATTTTCAGTGTTTTACAAAAACCTTGAATTATCATTCCAGATGTAAACTTATTAACTAGAATTCAATGACCTACTTAGTTTTAATGGAAAAGTAAAATCAATAGATAACTACGAATACATATTAAGCATCTATTATTCATGCTCGTTTGAAAAAAAAAACCCAATAAAGGTAAATTACAAGAAGTAATGAATTTTTAATTTGAAACATCGTATTATGATCTTTATTTTCTAGGTCAAACACCTGATTATTCCGGTTTAGTGACGACACCGCCACTTGTAGCAAGTAAGTTTTCCCCCAATACGTTTTACCGTAAATCGGGTCGTTTTCGCGTTGGGTTTTGGTACTAGACTTTGGCGTTAGATGGACAGTTTAATCCTCGATGTGTACATTATTTGCGACACATGGTCTTGAACAGTACATCTAAATTAAAAGAAAAATTGTTCACCTAGGGTAAAGGTCTACCGCGAATATTGCGAAAAATTTGACAAAGCGAAAATTTCTGGATGTACGGTAATTTTCAAATCTCAATATACATTTGTACATTTAACAAGTGTAAAAATCATTCAAAACACTTAAGTTTTTTTCACCCCCCGACACAGATTACCTTTTGGAAATTTTGGTTTGTTTTCAATGCTCGCCTAATTGGAAATATTTTTGGAACTTCAAACTGTGTTGATTCCAGCGACTCTGGTGAGTCTTTAGTAGGCGAATCTCGCGTCTGGTGTACTAAATTGTAAGCTAGTTATCTTTGATCGGTTTCCACGCGTCGTAATCGTGAAAAAAAACCTAACCCACTTTTTAAATTTTTGAAATATAGTATATTATTAACATGATTTCCTTCTATTTGAAATTTCTGTAATTTATAGCTAAATGCTTGTAATACAGCACCTGTTTAAACAAAGAAAAATGCTTAAAACTGAAAATATATATAAAAGTATGTGCATTGTTTGTATTACATATTATTTATTTTACTAGTGAAACTTAGTTAAAATAAAAAAATAAAACAAACTTATATGCTCTATCTTCTTGAAGACGTCAGAGAAAAACATATGCGAATAATACATAAGTTTGAACAGATTGTACCAGTTTTGCCCTCTAACCTCTTACAACCTTATCTATTAAATACCCAATATAAGGAGATGTTGTGTCTTTGCCAAAGAAACAACTTTTTACTAAGGACAAAGAACAATGATGAGAACACCGACAGGTCATCTCATGTCTTGAAGAATTGGGAAACACCCTTTACCGTGTAGTAATCTATAAAAAGCATCGGGATTGCATAATGTAAAATATTTCAGAAGAAAAAAATCAACGGAACTAAAAACAATACAAAAAATAGTTATTAATCCGTGTAGCTTTATAACAAGGAACTTATTCCTGACTAGGATGATGCGCTGTACACTGTGTATTGATTTCATTTCAGATTGTTTGCTACAACCATCCGGTCTGACGTCATACAATGAATATGTGCCATCATTGGGTGCATGGGTAACCAATGATTGTCCTGTTGGAAAAGTATTTAGTCAACCACACTGTACATGTGTAAATGAAAGTAAATAACACAATGGCTTCTTACAATGATTAACATGTCAATTTTTAATAAAAATATTTCAGAAAACTTTTTTTTCGTAATGTCAGTTGAATTTGATTTATTTATGATGAAATCTGTCCACGTTATCTTCCAACTTGACGTCAAAGGAAACAATAAGTCGATAGAAAACATTTATTTTTTCTAAATCGGGTGCTTTTTTTTCAAACTGGATTGATAGCATCATTCTCTTCATGATGTTAATTGTTTAATAAAAAATGAACATGTTATTTTACTTGTGTAGATTTGGTGCAAAAACCAGAAATAACAACATTAGCAGTTGATACTACCTACGTCACGAATCCAGGTAATAATTGTATATAACATTAATGGGAAATAACTCTTTAAATATCCTTAGAACGTCTTTCTTGCCTAGTGAAATAAAAGCAATGTATCGGTACAGTAAAATCATTTGAAGAAGGCGGCATCTACTTTTTGGCTATTGGATTTATTTCATATTTCTGTGAAATCTATGGTTTCAATTTTCATATTTAGAATTGTAAGCGCTTCAGACATGAGTTACTGAACTAAAGACAAACATTTTGTTCCATGGAGTATTTATCAGAAAATATGTGAGATTAATTTGTCTTGTCTATCATGTCTACCTTCCTTCATCTTATTTTCGACACTGGTGAATTTTGTGCTTTAAAAAAAGCACTCCGAAAAATCACGAACCATTATACGGTCTTTGTCTCTCTTGTAAGTTAAACAATGTCCACATTACTGCAACAATTCGTACGATAAGCTTATTAAATCTTGAAGTTTCACTATCTTAAGTTCAATGTCTAATACATAGTCGAACTGGTTCTCGATAGTTCGAACTTCACGTATCTTATGATATTGACACGTCTTCACATAGTTCTTATACAATTGTGATTTCGTTTCGCACAATAAAATCTGTAGTATGATTTAGCTAATACAGATTTTGTCAATTTAGAACTAAATTCAGTATGGTTAATATTAGATTGTGATTTTATACATCTATGATCAATTCTAGTGACTTACATTACTTATGTTCACATCAGTCTTTTACTATAAATTTATTTTATATTACGACTGATGCATTCATAATTGTAGTACATGATCTTACAATTATGTGTTTATTGTAATCATAGTCTGCATAACTTGTTCTATGTGACTACGTCAGATCTGTATGGTTTTGTTCAGTATGTTATTTCTAGTTTCGATACTGTTGTTCTCAGATTGTGTTCATTTGTTCAATCTAATTTATCATATTTACTATTTATGTTGTTTTCCAATGTTGACTAGTGCTAAGTTGCTGTACTACTTAGTCTGATCATCCGCCACTAGTTTATGCTGACCCAAGTCAAGCCATACTATTCAGTGGTGGTTGTTAGTAATTTCAACTCAATTGTTTTTCTAATTATTTATAATTACTTGTTTATTAATTCATATCATACGTCATTTAAGCGACTATAATTGGGTTTTTTAATTGAGCCGACGTTCGATTTATTACATCCTACTTATTTGCTATGTATCGTTGATCATGCTATAGATTCCATGCATAACGACATTTTGTTTTATAGATTAAATTATTGTTAGATTATTTTTAACATAATTTATGTATTTTACAAATCTTCTGAATAGCATTACACTAAGATATCAATTTACACTGTGAAATGCATACAAGTTATCTTGTTGTCTTGATAGATTAGGAATAGATTGGGTTACATAGTTTATGTTGAGTTCAACTCTTATTACATAATGTTTTATATGCATTGAGAATGATACTATTCCTTAAATTTTATGAATGCAACATAACTGTATACTGCTTGGATTTTGAACTTATCGAATCGTTTAGCTTTATTTAAGGTATCACTTTAATAGTAAGACATTATCATTATTGATATATAACTCAATAACATTAATAAAGAAAATAAATATTGACAATCAAAAACTCAAAAGGAAAAGCTACTTCATGAAATCATCAACTTGATCAACCATGGAACAACTTAGTAAATCTAACTATACAGAACTAACATTGTACCATTAGACAGAGCTAAAGTAAAGTATGATCATGATAAATTTCTAATTAAAGAAATATATTGTCTAGATAAAGTGGTTCAATGTATACAAAACACTACTGTAGACTATTCAAGCTAATCGTTGGACAGAATAAAGCAACCACTCTTCAAACACTACATACTTTTCCAGCACTCAACACGATGAAACCAAATAAGGCAAATTGATGATGAACGATTGAAATAAATTCATAAAACACATTTAAAGCTAACAAGTTGTTATTGTTGGCATTTGTTTTGTAAAGACCAATGGAAGTAGGTCTTAAGATTAACGGTATTGAAGACTTGATCACTTTGATAGGCCACTGGTGTAAATAACACATGTTAAGATAGTCGGTAAGATAAATTCGTTACATAGTGTGCTAGTGACCTAATACGATATATATGGGGTCAGTAAATTCCATATGGGAATTCGAGCTTCGCTCTCACCCCATATGGAATTTACTGACCCCATATATTGAACTAGGTCACTAGCACACTATGTAACTATTATTGGTATTGCCCCTTTATATGTAACCTTTTCCTTCTCACAATATGGTGCCACGTGTGGAGCAGGATATTCCGGAACACCTGATAAAATGTACAACGCCCGTTTTTTAGTGAGGGTTCGTGTTGCTAAGTTTTTAGTTTTCTATTTTGTGTTTTGTGTACTGTTGTTTGTCTTTTGATCGTTTTTTTTTCATTTTTTGCCATGGTATTGTCAGTTTGTTTCAGACTTATGAGCTTGTATATCCCTTTTGTATCTTTCGTTTTTCTCATACATATGAATTTGTTTTTTTTTATATTTTTAGCAGTTGTAACAGATCTACCAGTCACTAGTACAAAATCGTACACAGGAATCACAAACTCAAGTAAGTAATTTATGTGCTTTTCTCCTTGAACTAAGGTTGTCTTTCTTTAATATTTATCGTTGAGATCAACATCCAAATGAGCTTTTATTGATGCTAGGCTCACAGAAATTATGGTATTATTTTTTTAAAAGTATCAACCCTGTCGAGACGTTAAAAATTAAATTGTTGTGCCATCTTAGGGATAACTTATTAATTGGACCTATATTTATTTTTGAAATTTCGATTCTGAAAATTACTTGAATAAGCAGTTAAAATTATGAATTATTATTTTGGTTTAAAACTTGTTTACGAAATTTGATTTTCAACTGTACCCAACAATCAGAAAGGTTAACCATTATCTAATATTATGTTTTAGAGATTGATAGGAAAATATACCGATACTAAATATGTTAAAAAATAGAATTTAAATAACGTGCTTGAACCCTAATCCTTAACATAAATAGTCACATTTTGTAAAGTTAAACTACCAACAGTTTCATGACTCAAAATCAATTTTGATGTTTTTCGATACATAAAGGAACGAGTATTTAGTTGAATATTACCAGTTTAAATAATACCTCAGATATGACACTCTTATCCTTATATTAATTCAATTTCAAGCAATGAATCAAACACTAAGTCTGATCGACCAGAGGCTTTCAATATTCCTCCCTTGAAATTACAGAACATTGTGTTTCAGCAAATGATGTTTTGGCATCTGAATTATATTGCTGTTGATGGTCACGATAAGTCGTATTTGAATGTTGTATATCTACATAATTTGATATATATAAACGATAATTCGGCTGCTTCTGGAGTTTTCCAAATAGATCCGAAATTTACCGATCCAGATCTTTTTATTTACCCCTTCCAGTCGCCGCCTAAGTATAATAACAGAATAAATGAATAATGTACATTAATTTTATACTTATTTTAGATTGTCCATACGTACCTGTAAACCAGAGATCTTACAAGGAGTATGTTGCAGATATAGGAATATGGGTAACAAATGATTGTCCGTCGGATATGGTGTTTAATGTTGTCATGTGCTCCTGTCACCCTGATGGTAAGTATGTTGCTGATATAGGAGTATGGGTAACAAATGATTGTTCGTCGGATATGGTGTTTAATGTTGTCATGTGCTCCTGCCATCCTGATGGTAATGATTATGTCACATGCCAAATGTCTTGTGGCTTTGATCAAAATTATTGAAAACTAAGGTCTAACTTCCTCAGGCAAAAAAAAAATAATCAAAGATACCAGACTTATGATTATGTACGCTAGACGCGCGTCTACAAAAGACTTATCAGTGACACTAGAATTAAAAAAAACTTAAAAATGCCAAAGTACGAAGTTGAAGAGCTGTAAGGACCCAAAGTTCCGAAAGGTTATGCCAAATACAGCTAAAGTAATATATTTCTGGATAAGAAAATCATTAGAACTTTGAAAAAGTCAAAGTATTATTAACAATTAATTAAAAATAATGACCATATCACTGATGATTCATGTCAAGATAGAAGTGCTGACAACTGTACTGGTGATACCCTCGGGAAATGTGTTGTGACTCTGGGAAATTATAAAAATAAGGTCTAACTTCCTCATGCAAAGTTGACCTTAGATGGATTTGGTTATTCTTCAGGACTCCTTTTGATCATATAGTCCTTCGCGTGTTTAATAGTTATACATCCTTGAGTTTCAATTCTTTGGTATGCTAGTTCCTGATGAAAGTAAAATTAGAAAAGGGCTTCAAATGCTTGAAATTTATGAAGTGTTAATTTTTATTTGCAATTTTCGTTTCAATGTAAAATAAAGAATTTATTCGTTATGTTTGAAAACTTAAGGTTTCACTAAGTGTAAGTTGTGTATGTGATTGTTGATAAATCTGCAAATAAATTATAAGTTTACACAGATTACCATTATAGGCATTTACCGATGGACTTTGTCATTAACTCGAAGGTCGGTAAAGCCAGGACACTTCTATAAAATGCATTAATAAAATGGTTACGTCATGGAATTAATTAAAATAGAAAAAAATAGAGATTAAAGTGCCCGTCGATAGCGGAAAAACATTTGCTGGCGTCAGTTGTAGGATCTACTGATTTCAAATCCATAGATGATATATATTTTCTCTTCTCCGTTCTTATACTGTCATTTTCATTATTATTCGTTGGATAAAATCTTATCGTGATTCGGAACATGTGAATCACGAATTCAAATGTTCAAGGAATTATAAATTTTCTATAGGTTAAAATCAGTCGATTTTGACTTTGGAAAAACCTCGAAATTAAATATCCACGTCAAATGTGAGTTTTCTCAATCCACGAAAATTGGTACCCACGAAAATACATGAATTCACAGTAGTTGTCAACTGTGAAGTAAACTACAACTTGCTAACACAATTTAGAATTTCATACATTTTCATTACAGGGTCAGCTGATATTATTGTTGTCCCAATTACAACTGTTCCTCCATTGAACATCCCAACAATTCTGAGTAAGTTTCTAATTAAATATAATTTAAATATAATTTAATTTCGGATGTAACACGTCTTCTTATTGGCTGCAAGTTTTTCTCTATCAGCTCATAGACATAATTTTGTCATTTGACCATGACGTTATCAACGTTTTTTCACTATCTACTCCTTATAAAATGATTAAGAAATGAATTATGAGAAATGAATGTAATATTTTTTCTGCCAATCACATTCCCTAAATATATGTCGGAATTATATTTTATACATTTATATTAAAATTGTTTTCGTTTTGTTAGTTTATTTATGGTTTCAGAAAGAAAACGGGATTATAAAAAAATAGCGTAATTTCATGTTTTAAAAACCTTGAGCAGTGATCTTGATTTTGTTGTATTGTTGGAAAATGAAATTTAGAAAACATTGATTTTGTGACCATAACATTTGAATGACCATGAAAATTATAGGATTCAATTGACAGATCCACAAGAGGGATCAAGGCTTACAACCTATGTTTTTATTTATTAGATTTTAGATACTTTTGAACAAAATTAAGGACCTAATAGGAATTGGAAAAAAAAAGCATGTCATAAAATTCTTAACTAATGATAATTAGTAGAAATTATCAAGACAAGGATCATATTTTCATTTTTCTAATATCCCATGATAAGTACCAGCTAGAAAAATAATTGTAAAGTAATAATCATCAAAATGTTTTTTTCCAGATTGTCCTTATAAGAAATCAGATGATGGATACCTAGAATATGTACCGGAAATGAATATTTGGCTCAATAACGCATGTCCAATCGATCACGAATTTGTTGTGGAATATTGTACATGTCTATCCCAAAGTAAGTATGAGTAAGAAGATTCCCCAAATGAGTATTCAAAATCCTATATTTTGTTTGGTTTCCTGGATGATGGCTTATGCCATTCGTGTGATCAGATTTTAATATATTTTGTTTTTATTCTCCAAACGGTAAATTTACCAAATTCCGATGACTTTCGAAAAGTACAATCTATTTCCTTTTTCTAAAAATTTTATTTGGAAGTTAACAGTCTTATTTTGAATTTGATGGTGTCTTTATCCAATTTTGAAAGTAAATAATCTCCAACTGTTTTTTTACAGGTGATATCAGCAAAATACCAGAAATGCCATCAACTACAACTACAGTAAAATCTTCAACGACATCAAAATCAATGCCTTCCACAATAGTGTCGTCATCAGCTAAATCTGAATTAACAAGCACTCCGTCATCAAATAAAGTAACAAATTCAACAACTAGATCTTCAATGACAAATAAACCTACCACGTCCATAAAACTTACTACAACTACAACAACCTCCCTGAGACAACAACGACAACAAGAGTAGATTTAACCACAACACCGCCATCGACAAAGCAATCTATTAAGATAACTTCTCCAACAACTGTAACAACAACAAGAGTAACGTCTACAACGCCAACATCTCGAACTTCATCATTGACAACAACAGAACGAACAACAACAACGAAGAAACCGTCTACCACAATAGTTCAGACAACAACACAATCAACGCATAAACCTACGACAACTAGCGTCCCATCAACACCAGACAGCATACCAACAACACAGCCTTCTATTACAACGATATCAGAAACAACAAGTACGTGATCGGATTGTCAACACTCGAAACATAAAAATACACTTTCTACATAACTAACCTTGGCAGCATTGTACTAGTTTGAAAATTGAATATAAAAATAAGAAGATGTAGTATTATTACCAATGAGACAACTCTTCACCAATTGAATGTTGGCATTAATTGCCATTTCTACAGAAAATTATGTCACAGGCAACAGTCTTAAAAAGATTCAGTGCATCAAATATATAAGTTACTTCACGAATAAGATAGATAAGATAAACAAAACAAGTAAAAAAATAACAAATAATTAATATCATTATTGTTTAACGTAAATTTTACATTGAGGTTCTGCAAAAGGAAATCACGAATTCGCCAACATTTCAACTGACTCCATTTTCAAAAAATGACATCTGTAATAAACATGTACTTTTAGCTACCTGTTTTCAAGCAGAACCAAATACAATGAAAGTCCCCACTATGTACTGGCTTCCGAAGCTGCACAAAACACCTTACAAATATAGATTTATTTCGTCTTCTAGCCATTGTCCTACTACTAAACTGTCTATTCTACTTACTAGTACACTTTGTACAATAAAAAAACTGGTAATAAATTGTTCAAATAAGGCTTTTGAAAATAGTGGAATAAATTACTTTTAGAGTGTCAAAAATTCGTTGGAAGTACTTGATAAGTGCATACTTATATTGGTGATTTCGAATCTGTTCGAAGTTTTGATTTTTCTACCCTATATACTACTTTGCCTCATAATCTTATGAAGAAAAAAATCACAAACCTAATTAAATGGGCATTTAAAAAGTCAGAATGTGAATACATATGTTCTAACTCTTTTAGGTCATTTTTTAGTAACAACAAACAAAAGAACTATGTCAATTGAACCTGCTTTGATACTATAACTGCCCTTGAATTTTTGCTAGATAACATTTTTGTTCGCTATGGAGATTCCGTATATCGTCAAGTTATCGGAATGCAAATGGGGACTAACTGCACCACTTATTGCGGACCTGTTTCTGTATTGTTATGAGTTACAATTTATGACTAAAATCAGCAAAGACCCATCGAAACAACATCTGATACAAAAATTTAATAACACTTTTAGATATTTGGATGACAAATTGGCTCTCAATAATGACGACGTCAGTATGTACACTAAAGAGATTTATCCTGCTGAACTGACTTTAAATAAAGCCAATACTAACAATGAACACCTCAAAAGCTAACCAAACCTTTAAACAGACTAATTCAGAAGTTATATAGTTACAATATTGTTGTCAGGTCATTAAAGATGACATATTTTGGTATTAATATTGATTCACTCATAGGGTCTTTGCATCGGAAATAAACACATTTATTCTAAAACCAGTTGTTGGCATGATACGGGTTATGTTCTTCTCATATATTTTATGATGGTATGATACTAAACCCCTAACGGGAGGGATTGTGCTTGATTTTCAAATGATGAAGACATAATCTTTCAATCAGTTTAATTAAGGTCTGGAGCTGGCATGTCAGTAACTGCTAGTAGTCCTTTGTTAATGTATGTATCATTGTCATTTTGCTTAGTTTCTTTTGTTACCTATTCTGACATCGGACTCGGACTTCTTTTAAACTGAGTTTTACTGTACGTATTGCTGTGTGTTTGTTTAATCTACATTGGCTAGAGGTATAGGGTACGGTTGAGATCTCACTAAACATATTTTACCCCGCCGCATTTTTGCGCCTGGCCCAAGTCAGGAGCCTCTGGCCTTTGTTAGTCTTGTATGTTTTTTAAATTTTAGTTCATTTATATGTTTAGGAGTTTAGTATGACGTCCATTTTCACTGAACGAGTACACTTTTTGTTTAGGGCCAGCTGAAATCCGCCTCCGGGTCCGACCCATTGGTGGCCGTCGGCTGTTTTACTCTTTGGCGGGTTGTTGGATTTTCTATTTTAATAATTTTTGTCATGTATTTTTCTTCAAAGGGAATTGAGATATATTGAAATTGTGACAAGATGATATCACGGCTTGTGAGAGATATCACACTTGGAGACGGTAGTTTTAGGATGGGGAGAACTTACCTTCATGTGCCCCACGGAAGGATATTTCATCCTCCCAGTTGTGACTGCGTATCTAAATCTGGTAAATATAAATCTGGTACAATATAATAATTATTCAAATAGTTAAGGGGCTCATGGTCTAAATCAATTTTTTATTTAATATAGGATTTCGCTATATTTTTCTATAAATGAACTTTATCTTATACTTAATAGAAAAATAAAATAAAAAATGGTGTCACCGTTCATTTACGCTCACAATCTGCCTTCGAAAGAAGCATACATTTTGTAAACGTTGAACTAATAGGAGAACAAGAGGTGATATCAAATTAAAAAGAACTTAATTACAGACATCGCTCAAATCAACAAAACGAATTTTAATCAAAATACATATATCTATACCATATGATAAAGTAACAACTCTTAAGGTAATAAATAAAATTTGTAATGAGAAATAAATGTTTAATTTTTTAGTTAAATGTAAAATAAATCCACTAAAATAAATGTGGTTCTAGATTATTTAATTATAAAGTACAAGACATAGATTTCAAAAGCAAATACCAACTGTAATAAAGACATCTAGAAATGTATCACCTTTTCGACCTTTTTCTTAGTTTTATATGTGGCGCCACCCTCGTCCGTTGAAATTTTGATTAAAAACTGCCATAAATATTGCAATAAATCATGTTTTAGCGAATTTATGACGTCACAAATACTTCACTAATGACGCAATTGGTGAAACCTCTTTTCAGCTGAAACAATAAGATATTTTATTATATGTTTTCATAAAATTCTACCAACATTGTTGCAATTAAAATTTTCAAATTGTAAGGGATATGATCTTGCATGTGGGTTCTTTATGGTATTATTACTTTCAACCAGATACGTGCTTAGTTCTTTCGTTAGACTTTCACACAAAGAAAGGATTGGTATTTCTTTGCGGAAAATTCATCTTTTAAAATATTGTGTACAGACCCATTAATGTGACCAAACAGTTAATACCAGGGTCTCCATCATTAATGGAGGAAGTGGTACACTCTTACATAAAAGCAATAGTAGTATACCGCTGTAGTCATAAATGGATTAAGCGAAAACAAAACCGGGTCACAAACCAAAACCGAGGGAAAATACATCAACTATAAGAGGAAAAACTACGGAACAACAGAAATACTGAACTGCAACAAAAACAAACGCCAACATACATAGAAACGGACTATTAGATAACAACTGCCATATTCCTGACTTGGTACATGACAAGTGCGATTCTTAATACGGTGCATCGGAATTTATCAAATTCCCATTTCTCGGTAGTGATATCCCTTCTCCGTCGTATGGCGATGACATTTCTCCGTAAGTAAGTTACGCTTGTGTATGTTCACACTATGTGGACTTCATCAACAGTGGTGTCCTCCTTCATAAGACTTCTCCAACATAGTTTTTTTTATGGTCACCATCACGAATTGGAGGACCCGTACGACAAGTTTTCGCAGACTTAGATCTCGTGATACCAGCAAAGTCGTTTGTTCTGTAATTTTACCAATTGTGACATTTTGACTGAGTATAGATGCGAATGACTAGCAGGCGTCGCTTATCCTGTCGACACATCTTCAGTATCTCACTTCATTTGGAGTTCGTGCGATTCTCTCAGTTTTATTGTTGGTTTGACCATCGGTAAACTACTGTCGCGCTAATTTGCATACCTATCCATGAACGGTCATTCTTATTTTTTACCTGGGGATTTGGGGAATAGTTAGATGGCAACAAATCAATGTTATCTTTTTATTCGTGTATCACAACTTTTCAACTCGTTTATCACTAACCAGTGTCAAAGAATTGTAAATGTTATTAACATTGCTTTTATCTGCCATAGATATCCAGACAACAACCAAAAGTTTACCTACAACGACAACAATAGTTACAACAACCACCAGACTACCCACCAAAACGTCAATGACTACTACGACAAAACTGCCAGAAACGACAATAGTTACCTTACCACCAACACCAACTACAACAGGTTCGTGTAATAGATTAGTAGAACTTCTCCTTTAGATTTATAATAACGAAGATTTATCCTATACTGTACACAACATATATATAAACTCATCATAGCCATCAGGATTAAAATTTTGTACGCAAGACGCGCATTTCGCCTACAAAAGTTAAAAGGCCAAATGTATATATATATATATAGAGAGAGAGAGAGAGAGAGAGAGAGAGAGAGAGAGAGAGAGTTGTCATACTTAGTCTTAAATGAAATAGAAAGTAGAATAACAACAATACCGAACTCTAAGACAAATTCAAAACGGAAAGTCCTTTACAAAATGGCAAAATCAAAAGCTCAAGCACATATAACGAATGGAAAACAACTGTCATATTCCTGACTTTGTACAGGCATTTCCTTATGTAGAAAATGGTGGATTAAACCTGGTTTTATAGCTAGCTAAACCTCTCACTTGTATGACAGTCGCATAGATGTTGAATTGGGCGGTGAGGCAAAATGTCTTATTTAACCAATTTTGTCAATATATCAGAACCTAAACAACTATCATGCAAGTGGGAGGTTTATCTAGCTAGAAAACGAGGTTCAACCGACAAATTTTTCAGTATATAGTAGATCGTCTGATTTGTCCGGTTTTTTGTGATGTAACCATTGGGATGTTTTTGTTAATACTCATTTATTCAGAATACAGAACGAACGATTTAAGGATTATTTTAACTATATGCTTGTTCATGTATAATTATACAAGTGGTATATGAACATTTCCTCATTAGAATATAATAGAAAAATATGTCATATGCATTTGTTTCTAGTCTACTGTTATGACAGTTTCCACAGATGGCTTACAATTAAGTAAACACTCATTCAAATTCTGAACGGTAAGCCTATATTGACACATCCTATTTTTTTCAATTATGATATGGATTTTTATACAAAGTGATCACGAAAATGTCCATGTTATCACAATGTTTTCATCTATTTTAGCATGTCCATTGGTTCCTTCGTCATCAGGTCCAGAATATTTTAAGATATTTCTGGGAACGTTTGGAGCAGTCGAACTGACGTGCCCTCTAAACAGATATTTGATCCTGTCAAATGTAGATGTTATATATAAACTTACAGTATATTGTAAGTATAAGATACGATAAAAATATTGCTTCATCAAATATATTTAAGGCTTGTAGAGAAATATGATTTAACTGCATGGTATAAAATTAGTCTTAAGAGTACTTCTCAACTTCTGTTGGGATTCGTCTTTCTCAATCATTAGTTTTGTGAAGTATTTTGTGGGCTGGTTTTTGACTGTTGTCGACCATGTTCTACCCACCATTTTTCAGAATATAGTAGAGCGTTTGATTTTGTCAGATATTATGGACTTCCCCCTTTTTGAAGTTAACTTTGGGAGTTCGGTTTTCTTGTTAAAACTATTTTATTTACAAATGACAAAATTATAAAAAGCATTACAAAACGGTAATCTAACCGACAATAGCAATCATTATATTACAGTTTGTGGCTAAAATGAAATTTATTATGTTACTGACACTTTTTTCAATTTCGTGCTGCCGAAGTGCTTTTCTAAATTCACCTTCACCAGGAACGCTCAAACCCAAATACTGAAAACCCAAAGAAGAATAAGACTAAAGCACATGAATAGCAATATAACCAAAAGGGAACCTAAACATAGCCAATTGCAACTAAAGTTAACTTTGCCTGAGGGATTTGGGACCATAGTTTCTTAGAAAGTTCTTAATTTATCATCGGAGATTCTCAGAATTTAAGCAAAGTTTGTTAGAAAACATTTCAGTACCGATACACTGACTACGCGTATATACTGAGTTGATAATACAAGATGTTTACTTTTAAGAAAGTTTTATTAGAGTTGTCCACAATCTTAATTAGACGTGGTCTGGGTTCCGAAAGCTGTCAAATTTCACTTTAGATGATATGATTTAAACATTATTAATCCATGTGCTTTTTGTGTTGTGTGTGCACCAAAAGTTCGGTGTCAACTGCACAAATCGAAACACATCAAAATATCACCCAAGTAGTCATCGCTTCTCTGTTGAAAATGAATTATCATTGATATGGTCATAATTATAAATATATTGTTTCGAAATACTAAGGATTGTCTAACTCAGAAATATATTGTTTAAGCTGTATTTGGCAAAACCTTTCGGAATTTTGGGTCCTAAATGCTCTTCAACTTCGTAATTTATTTGAGATTTTAAACTTTTTTGACTCGAGCGTCGCTGATGAGTTTCTTGTAAACGAAACGCGCATCTATCGTACACAATTTTAATCCTGGTATCAATGATGAGTTTTTTTTTTATACATAAATGTCCAGTTTAGCTATTCTTGTTCCTTTATAATTCTAGATATTATATAAATTGGTGAATAATAGGATAATCTTTATTTCAGAAAATGAAGATTTTTATTTAGTCACAGGCCATGCTAACTTCAAGATATACTCAACACTCATCGGTGATCATCAGAAATCCATCACATTTGTACTATCAGAAATCCATCACATTTGTACTATCAGAAATCCATCACATTTGTACTATCAGAAACCCATCACATTTGTACTATCAAAAACCCATCACATTTGTACTATCAGAAACCCATCACATTTGTACTATCAGAAATCCATCACATTTGTACTATCAGAAATCCATCACATTTGTACTATCAGAAATCCATCACATTTGTACTATCAGAAATCCATCACATTTGTACTATCAGAAATCCATCACATTTGTACTATCAGAAACCCATCACATTTGTAATAGATAATTCAAATAAATAAAATACCTTTACACTATATTTGAATTGAGCAATTTTCTTCCCACTTTGGAACATACAGTAACATACTCTCTGTCCCGTCTTATGTTTTTTACATATCTGAATTGATACGCTACGCTCGTGCATGTTCACACTATACGGATTTAATAGGCAGGGATATGCTCCTCACACAAAACTGCTCTAATAAAGTATTAAGGAAGAACAATTGAAATTGACACACTTTAAAAGTTTTAGGGTCACCATCACGAATTGGTTGACTGATAAGATGTGTCTGTTTCTCAACTCAATAGCGGCATGTTTTTCAACGTCTTAGATCTTGAAACAGTAAAGTGGTCGTCTGATCTAAATTTCACCGATTGTGTTCTATTCCCGATTGTGACATTTTAAGTGAGTTCGGATTCACATGGCGGATGATGCATGCATAGCGTTTATACCCATCATTTTTTTCTTAAAATGTCCTGTACCAAGTCAGGAAAATGGCCATTGTTATATTATAGTTCGTTTCTGTGTGTGTTACATTTTAATGTTGTGTTTTTGTTGTGTCGTTGTTCTCCTCTTATATTTGATGCGTTTTCAGTTTTAGTTTGTGAGTTTTTATCTCTATCGATTTATGAGTTTCGAACAGCGGTATACTACTGTTGCCTTTATTTATAACCGGATTTGACTTGTTATGAGCAATACGACAGGGGCAAATAGTGAAGCAGGAACATTTAACTGCTTCGGAGTACTTGATTGCTTCCACAGTTTTGAGTGGAAAAGTGTTCTATCAATCTTACTGTGAAGAGTTTTATAGACTATCATGTGTGGCCATTGTTTTACAGTTTATCTCGACTTTTGAAATCTTCTCAATTGTTTTATATTCAATTCGTTTACATGATGCTACCTTAAAAGTAAGATTTGATAATCATTCATTAATACTGATCATCCTATGACATCATGATTTACTGAGGGTCAGTAAGCATACTGTGCCTCAATTGGAGGCTGTTGTAGGTTTTCTGTACGACTCGAATAAACTAATAGGATTAATGATGTCGAAATTCATTGTCATAAGTGTTTGATAATGAGACACTTCGCCAATGTCAACATCGAAATAACAAATAATAAAGGTTTGGCTAGCCATAAAACCAGGTTCAACCCACCATTTTTCTTAAAATGTCCTGTACCAAGTCATGTTGGCGTTTGTTTTGAGCAGTTCATGGCAGTTGTTATCAGTTAAATCGGTTTAGTCCGTTTCTATGTATGTTGGCGTTTGAATACATATTTCAAATGTTTCACAGTTTTGTTAGTTTTATGTTGTTTGGACTTGTTTCTTAATTAATGCTAACGAACTAATCTAATTCAGACTAACTTATTCTAATATACATTTCATTATGTGCTTTATCTAAATTAAATTCGAACAATAGGTTTTATAAACAAATTCGAAATGATTTTTCAATCATTTTTACGCAACGAAGAAATCATTGCTTTGTAAACCCGTTAACCATGACTACAGATATTAGCAAATATGAAGCACTTATCACAGAACAAATGGAGCGGTCTAATAGTGAGTTGGGAGATTTTATAGCGTTTCTATTGGATAACCCAACTCTTCCGGACCTGCCAGTAACATTATGTCCTGAGCTTTTTATAAGGAAGTAAAAATGTAAAATTTCCTACACAAAACTTTACGATATTTGCATAATTTTATAAACAAAGGGAGACAACAATGAAGTATTTATAAACAAATATATGATATAGATTTTTAAGGTACGTCAAAACCTTTTGGCAAATATGGACGTGATTACCTGATAACATCGGTAGACCACTGTCATAATTATTCTGATTTCCGACAAACATGTGGACTTGGCAAAGTTTGATGGCCTTGCTGGAACTAGATGTATAAAAGTTATACACATTTTTTTGTTTCGAAAAAGTATAAACTTTAACATGTTTAAAGGATTTTGCTTATCATTATTATTTTTTTTCATCCCTGAGGTCCCAGGGAAAACATAAACTCATACATTTCATTTAGTAACATTTTTTTTCACCTTTTGTTGTTTACATATCCATATCTACAATCATTACAATTATTATACCAGTATAGTCAAATCTGTTTTTGTAAGCAATTGTGTCCCATTTCCGATTGTGACATTTCGACTGAATGCAGATTCATATTGCGACTGACGCATGCATATCAGGAGACGCCTACCCTGTCGACGCACATGGTCTTGCTCCTTTTGATTTCATGCGATTCATTGATGTTGTTTTCTCTTCAACTGTATATTCCTACTGTATTTACTGATTTGAAAAAGAGAAGCGAAGGATACCAAAGGGACATTCAAATTCATAAGTCGAAAATAAACTGACAACACCACGGCTTAAAAGAAAAAGATAAACAGACAAACAGCAGTACACAAAAACACAACAGAGAAAACCATAGAAGACTGAGCAACACGAACCTTACCAAAAACTGGGGTTGATCTCGGGTGCTCTGGAAGAGTAAGCAGATCCTGCTCCACATGTGGCACCCGTCGTGTTGCTCATGTTAGTACAAACCCGTGATAAGTTTAATTCGGTAGGTTACATTCTGGAAACATAGGTAAACTACTGTTGCCTCTAGTTTGCTACATTTTTTGTGCTCTTATTTATGTCACTTTACAAAATACTATTGCAATTGCCTTATGTCACAGCAAAAATTGTGAACTAACTGAAACACATGACCATATTATATATAGCTTCCATTTCAGTGATTTAGGTCCCATTGAACGTCAAGGACTTGTTAAAAATCTGTTATATATTTTAGAAAATAAAGATATCATACTTATTAACAAGCCGTCCCAACCACAGTGATGATCATCCGAAAACAATCATGACATTATATTCATTAATTCCAGCAAATCACTTAATAGTTTATCAATTCATCTACAACAATCACTTACCTGTCAACACTGAGGCTGTGAGTTCGAACCGCGCTCGTGACAGGTGCGATTGACACGTATCTTAAGTGACTAGGATTGCCAGTTTTCCTGCCTAAGTCGGTGGTTATCTCCAGATATTCCGGCTTCCTACACCAATAACAATCGACCGCCACGATTTAGCTTATCGGATTTTTGGTTTCGCTTTGAGAAAAACTCTATGGATTAAAAATTGGAGATTTGATGATTTTAAGACAAATCTAACAACATTTTCGCCAATTTTAAGTGCTTTCTATATAAATGTTCACTTATTTTGAATGAATTCACACTTTACATGTCTTTACACTAAATCCATTGGATGTTGGATGTGTACTGATTGATATATTACTAATAGTCTTAGATACATGATGTCTTTCAGTTATTGGCTTTGAACTAGCTGTCAGTAACTGTGAGTACTCTCAGATCTGTACTTTGTGTCTTTTTTGTTCTTAGGGATGTATAAGTACCCTGACACGTCCGGTCTGTGTTTTCGTTAGATGTTTTTTCTACTTTGTATAGATCTGATGAGTTAAGCCATTTTCAACTAATTTTTATAGTTTGTTCTTATGTTGTGCTGTAACACCACCGTCCCAGGTTAGGGGAGGGTTGAGCGCTCAGAAACATGTCTATCCCCGCCACATTCTTTATGTGCCTGACCCAAGTCAGGAGCCTCTAGTTCAGTGGTGGTTGTTGGTTCAAGTCTGTCATACTTGTTTTTCGTAAATTGTTTTGTTATAAATTAGGCCGTTAGTTTTCTCAATTCAATTGTTTCATATATTTCATGTCGGCGTCATTTAAAGCCGACTATACATTATGGGATTTTCTCATTGTTGAAGACCGTACGGTTGCCTATAATTGCTTACATCCACTTCATTTGAACTCGGCTGGATAGTTGTCTCATTGCCAATCATACCACATCTCCGTTTTTATATTAATCAGTAAAATTTCAAACAATTAAATAGATAAATGGATTATTTGTTTTTTTTCAATTTTCAATTGTAGTTAAACGAGCTGAATTTGTATTCAAAATTTTACCAAAATCTGTGAAATAGTCCATTACATCGTTATTGCTTATGTTGTCTCTTGTCTACAATGAGGTAAGTAATTGTGGTTGTGTACTAGTTTTTGTGTTTGGGAGTTCAGTTTTGTTTTGATTTAACAAGTAATAGTTTTATACAACCACTCTGGTACTATCCCTATATATATATCTCTCTTTGATATGATGAATGCAACAAAACTGTATAACTTTTTGGCTTTGAAGGACTTTTATGGGTAATTCTGTTCGTTTAATGTCTGTTGTTTATCTTAAGTTTCAAACCTTTGATCTGCAACAGACATTATCACTGCTTAAATTTAAGGAATATATTTAATAATAACAAAATTATTAGAAATAATGAAAAATAACAAAACTAACGAACTCCAAGGAAAATGCAAAACGGAAAGTCCCTTATCAAATGGCAAAATCAAAAGCTCAAACACATCAAACGAATGGAAAACAACTGCCGTAATCCTGACTTGATACAGGCATCTCCTTATGTAGAAAACGGTTAAAAGATGATAAAGTAATTAAATTCACATAATTATAACATGGATATATTTTATTTTCTACCCCTCTAGTAGTAAACAGTACGGATTCAAGGGGAGATGAGCAAAGTGGTTGTTGTATCTCCCTCTTTTAATTTGAAAAAGAATATATTTTTTTAGCATAAAATCGTCAAAAACAAAAGCGTGACGTCTTTGGCAAACAAAATATTGGATCCAGCCCCCACACACACACACACACACCACACACACACACACACTTTTTCCAAGAAGCTGACAGAAGACGGAGGAAGAGCAAAAAAGGAGGCCGATTTAGACAAGACACTGAACATTGAACTTTCGATCTATTTCTTTTGATATAAATACAACAGTAACCATGTCTTTTATCTGATCAAATTCCTATTATTTGACAGTAAACCTAAAACGAAAGAGGAAGCATAAACAAAGTAAGAAAACGACGGAGAATTTGTGTTGAATGAGGTAAAACAATAAGTTTTGTTTTCTATAAATGACTTGTTTTCAGATTTAAGGCGAATGAGAACATGCATATGCAAAATTTCTCAATTTCCAAATTGTTCTTTGAACTCATGTATATCTTTTCAAAGCTGGTGATGTTTGGTCGATTGATGTTTAATTTGTTCAGATAACTTATCCTGAATATCATAATATAAACATTAGACTGTCAATTTAATTATTAGTTTCTATTGATTCTTGAGTGTCCTAGACTTTGGTCTCCAATATGTTGGTGAATCTATGCAGCCATTTCACAAACGCCTTAATGGCCACAGGAGTGACCTCATAAAAACCGTATATTCCTGTCAGCCAACACTTCAGGTTACCAGATCACAATCTGAAAGATTTTGATCACATGAAGATCCTTGTGATCGAACAGGATTGTACATGGCAAAATAGGCAAAGAGAGAATCGGAGAAGTTTTGGATGAAAACACTGCGTGTCCTCCATCCAGATGGAATCAATAGAAAGAAATAATTAAATTGACAGTCTAATGTTTATATTATGATATTCAGGATTTTGGATTAAAATCAATCGACCAAAACTCACCTATACGTGTATTATTTCTTGGTAGATCTATGTTTAAGACCCTTATACAGTCTATATATCAGTATTGTTAAAACTTTTAACACTGAGGAAGGCCATTTGTTGAGCCGAAATATTTGCAATTATTGTATAATTTATATCATCTGTTCAGTTTTTCCATCTTTGTGCGATGATATTCAACACTTTTTAGTGTTTTGTTTTCCATCTATTTATCGGTATTGTTACACAATCTAGATTTAGACTCTATATATATATACGTGTATATATATATATATATATATATATATATATATCTTGCATGTATTTAATGTTTGTGTTCAGAAAATATGTATGGTATTAGTACCCAAATTGCACCAAGTACCCATGTTGCATAAAAGCGACGGATATCTTAAAGGTTTTCTTAGAGTCTTAACATTTTTTATTATCATTTATCATTTTGCACATCTTTCAATATGTCTAAATATTCTGGAAGATATACAAAACGGTAACATGCATCATATATCAACAGATGAAGTCTCCAGGGGAAAGAGTGATATTTACGGAAACGTCGCAGGCCACGTCCACAAAATATCGACCGTTAAAATGAGCAATTATGATTGAAATATGTTAAATGCATCAATTTTCTACAAAATGAATATCAAGCATGTACTAATGTCAAATTGTTTCCAAAATGTGCAAAGAAAAATCAAAACATCAGTTATTCAATTTTTAAGGATATGAATTAATTTAAGCATGGGTGCAATTTAGGTACTCCTCGTTACAGAATCTTGAATCGTTTGGAGGTCGGTTTATACCTTTTTTCCATGATTCAGTATGATTCAAAACTAAATGTGTGGAACTATACAATAAGCAAGGATGCATTTGAAAAATTAAGACAGAATGGAATCTTTTGTCGGTTTCTTAAATAAACGGAGGTAAAATGGTTCAAAATATGTGCAATCTGGGTACCTCACGTTATACATTAGCTGTGGTCACACCTTACGCCGGACGCCGAACGGATGAAAAAAAAGTTTTCCGTTGACAAAATTTTTATCCGTTGGGAGTCCGTTGGTGTACTGACCAAATAAAACGGACGCGTAACGAATGCCTAACGGACACACACAGGATATGCAACGTACGAGAAACGGAAACGTACCGGACAGAACGGATGTCGAACGTACATCCAACGGACGAGTACCGCATAAAACGGACACCTAACGGAATCGTACCGGATAAAACGGATGAACAAGATAAGCGGAAAATTAAAGGCGGCAATAATAATACATGTAAATCACATACACGTGACCTTAAAATAATTAAAAAGTTTCCGTGTAACTTCGACAGATAGTAGATTTATATTTGCAACATTTAAGTTCAGTCTGGCCTGAATAAGAGCTGCTTGATAGTGAAGACGTGCTCTTACTCCAAAATCCATCATGAATAATAAACATTCATGACACTCAAGAAATCTGACATACCAATAATTGGCATTTCTGACGCGAAATTTTCAATTGGCATTTATCCGTTTTACATTCGGTACGTATCCGTTTTATCCGTTATCCTTCCGTTCATGTCCGTTTCACATCCGTTCATCATCCGTTATACGTCCGGTAGAAGTCCGTTGGTGAATTGGTCTACCGGACCTCCAACGGATGTATAACGGACAAGTAACGGATACAAAACGGAAACGGAACGGACGAGTACCGTAAAAAACGGACGCCTACCGGACGTTCAACGGACACTTCATCCGTTGGACGTCCGTTCAAAGTTTTGAACATGCTCAAAATTTTCCACCGGACAGAACGGACGTCGACGGATAAAACGGACGCTGAACGGACACGAAACGGATATAGACGGACGTCTAACCGATAAGAACAGACGTCTAACGGACATGAACGGATTGAAAAAAAGTTATCCGTTCGGCGTCCGTTTGCGCTATCCGGTAAGGTGTGACCGGGGCTTTAAGCACGGGACCAGTGTTTCGAAATATAACAGAGGCGTGTTAATGCGGGAAGCACCCAGCGCCTCCCCCTAAAATCGGACAAACTATCATTTGTTTTGGCATGAAGCAATTCAACATAATTTTGTCTCGCTCCAATTGTCAATGTTCTTATTGTCCCCCCCTCTAACTTTAAATCCAGAATCAACATAATGTAACTTTTTAAAATATCAAAAAACAAAAAACTACATAGTTGCATAGTTGTTGCATTCCGATCTCTCTCTCTCTCTCTCCATCCTCTCTCTCTCTCTCTCTCTCTCTCTCTCTCTCTCTCTCTCTCTCTCTCTCTCTCTCATCAAATTAATATCTACTCTGTACCGTATTTTAGATTGCCATTTTGTTTTATTTCAATAGTTTTGTCTGCCCTTGTACAAATATTTGTTATTGATTAACCCCTTTGTATCTTTCCAATTGGTTGGGTTTTTTTCATAAATAGCTGGCTACCTAACACGATATCTGTATATGAACAGTCTTGGAAAGGAACCTGATTATGATATTGAATGGTATGACGAACCCAAAACATGAAACAACAGTGAAAATTCTGTGATGATTGAAGTATTAAAAAAGGGGGAACTTCAATTTAATATTACATTTTTTGTCACAACAGGAACAATAAGAGTACAAGGCAGTCATTATTCTGAGTTTGTGGATATTCATTTTCCAATTCTAAAAGATATTCTTGATAAAGTTCTTACGAACATATCACAAACCAGTCCTACTAATACATGTATTTTACATGATTGTCATGATGACAATAACAATACACTCATTAATGAATTATGCCCTGTTGACAAGGTCACTTGTGTATTACCTGACTCTCAGACTGAGTTAAAATCAGTACTAGTACAGGAAGATCAACCTCAAAAAGATGACTTTCAAAGGCTTGAATCAAATTTAGTTGACACACTGGCTAAAATAGAACACAGTCACAATGAAAACTTCAGCAAAGCATTAACTGCTGTTAAACAATGCAATGATGATGTTCTAGTCTTGGGAAAAGGTAGAAAAGACGACAATGAGATGTCAACATTACAATTAAAATATAAAACTGTACAAACAGAAAAACAGACTTTGGAAGTTAAATTAAAACATGAACAAAGCAATATTATGTTAATTAAAGCTCAACACGAAGATCAAATGAAATATCATAATCAAATACTGGAGGAGACTTGAGCAGAAATGAAAAAGGTATTAACTACTTCAAACTCTGAGATAGACTTTCTATCTGTAAGCCTACAAACCAAAAATGAAGAAATTGTCAAACTTAATGATACTCTAAAACAACATACTCAACACTTGGAGAAATTACAAGAAGAAAATATCTCTCTCCGCTCTCAAATGATTTCTCGTTTTGAAGATTTTCATCTTGTCAATGCAGATTCGAAATATACTGAAAAATCTAAACTTGACGACAACAAACCAACAGTTCTTCTAATTGGCACATCCAATACCAAACGTATCAATGCAGAGAAACTATCGCCATCATTCACTACCATTAAGTTTACTGCTTTCAATTTAGAAGAAACTAAACAAGCTATTTTGGAGATTTCTGATATAATTCCAAATCAAGTAGTGTTCCATTCCCTGACCAATGATCTGAAAATAAAACCACCACAGCATTGTGTAGAAGAAATACAAGATATTGTCAAGCTTGCACTTCAAAAATGGCAAAATAGTGGTTGCATCATCTCTCTTACTACTCCTCGACTCGACAGTGTAATTTTCAACACAAATGGACAAATCATAAATGCCTTGTTGAAACAAATATATGATGACAATAAAGATGTACTACTTGTTGATCATGGCAATATGTTGCGAAATGGAAACCCAGTTGCAGAGCTACTAAGTGAAGATAAATTTCATCTCTCTGACTCTGGCGTGTCTCAGCTATCGGCAAACTTGAAGCGTGGAATACACACTGCCTTAAACATTCCCATGCCAAATTCAAGAGGTAGATCCAAATCGCGCAACACAAGAGGACGTGGACGTGGACGTGGCAGAGGTCACAATGAATAACTTGCTTTTAAATATTATACATATTACCATATTATTATGTTGACTTCCTTTAACATATTTAAAGTCATTTACATATAATTTATATATACATGTTCAACTTTATAAATTTCTTTTTGGGCTGATAAATTCTTATTCACATTTGAATAGATTTTCAAATGAAACAGCCACTATGTGAAGAAGTCACACTAATACATTGTCATATATATGTAACCTCTGCTAGTTATAAAAGTTCGCTTTTTTTAAAAAAAAATTTTTAGTTTTCACAATTGAATCATACTTTTGATCTTGAATTAACCCAGGATATCAGGTTATTCAACCCAAATCAATTTAATAATTATTCAGTTAAAAGAGGCTACATAGAAAAGAAATTATCCGTCATTATATCATTGACTATTTGTATTTAGAATACCATTGTTAAAATTATCCTCTAAATAAATCTACTTATTTCAAATATTTACATTTCTGAATATTTTCCTTGTTGTCTCTGCCTTTATTTAGAGACAAATCTTTTATTTTTTTTATAGATAGAAAATCTATTCTATTATTTATACCAGATTTAATTTTATCAACCAAAATGCAAAATCAAACCAATCGTCTGTAAAATTTGGTTATTGGAATATAGGTGGCTTATTTTCAAAGGGCATAAATAAAGCAGAGGATCCCCTTTTTCTAAAACATATAGAGAATTACGACATTGTTTTTTTAGTCGAAACTCATGTGGGATATAATTCCCAAATACACAATATTGGTAAATTTCATTATCATCCAATATGTAGAAAATATCAAATAATAACCGTCATTTTGGGGTATAGCAATTCTACAGAAAAGTCACATTAAACCTCAGTCAAAATATTGATTAACAGTATTCCAGATTATCAATGGATTAAATTAGAAAAATCCTTTTTTGGATTTAAAAGTGACCTATTTATTTGTGTACTGTACAACCCCCCTGTTACGTCTAAATATACCCAAGAACTCTCTTCTGATGTTTTTGAAAGCATAGAAAAAGATATCTTTCATTATAAGAAAATGGGTGAAATTTTGTTATGTGGAGATTTTAATGCCAGAATAGGCTCTGAAAATGACTTTATAGTAAACGATGATTCAAAATTTACCCCAATTTTTGATACATACCCTACTGACAAAAACATTATGACAAGAAAAAGTCGAGACCAAAAAATTGATCAAAGAGGCAAAGAAGTTTTGGATTTTTGTATTAGTAAACAAATAAGAATTTTAAATGGCAGAGTTCGTGGTGATACATTTGGTAATTTTACTTGCTATACCCCCAATGGTGCAAGTGTGGTTGATTATGTTGCTGTGTCAGAAGAAATTCTTGAAAATGTACTGTATTTTAAAGTATCCAGATTTATTCTTACATTATCTGATTGTCATTGTAAACTTGAGTGGGAATTATCTGCAAAATATTGTGTTCCTGGAGAAAATGATATTCCAATCCAGTTGAAAAATATGACACCTAATTATATCTGGACTGACTGTTCAGCAATAAAATTTCAACAAGCACTTTCTTCAGATACACTACAAAACTACATACTAGAATTCAACAACAGCACAATTCAATTTACTCAGACATCAGTAGATGAAGCATCATCAAAACTTTCAAACATCTTTTTATCAGCAGCAAATCTATCACTTAAACGACCTTTAAAAAAACACACAAACAAACAAAAAAAACAAAAAGTGGTTTGACGCAAGTTTACAACAAGCTCGATTTAACTTGCTTAATTATGGAAAAATTTATTCAAGATTTCCATATGATCCAATTATCAAAAATCACTTTTATAAACTGAATCGTGAATACTCCAAACTAAGGAAATATAAATACAAACAATACAAACAATCATTGATTAGTCAGCTGGACTCCTTGCACGAAGAGAATCCAAAACTGTATTGGAACTTAATGAATGAACTACAGGAAAAAAACGAAACACAAAAAATGTGGAGTACAACCATCAACTTTGATATCACATTTCCAAAAGTTGTCACAACTAAAGGTGAATTTCAAAGTAGATGTACAGAGCTATGTGAAAACTGAAACAGTTAGAAAACTCAAAATGTTTCAACGAGTTGGACTCCGTTATCACTGAATCTGAAATATCCAAAGCCATTTCACACTTAAAATGCAATAAATCATCAGGCTTGGATAACATTAGTAATAATATGATAAAGAATGGACAGACTTTCCTTTTAAAAAGTTTTAAACAGATGTTTAATACTTGTCTGTCTTCAGGTATATACCCAACATCTTGGGCTGAAGGTTATATTACACCAATTTTTAAAAGCAACGATACAAGTGACCCTAACAATTATAGAGGAATAACAATAACAAGTGCAATTGGAAAGCTTTTTAATAGAATATTAAGTTTAAGACTGAATAAATTTCTTCAGGAACATAATGTTATACATGATAGTCAAATTGGATTCACAAGGAAAGCCAGAACTGCAGATCATATGTTTATTTTAAACTGTCTTATTAACAAATACTGTAATTCAAAAGAAGGTAGACTGTTTGCCTGTTTTGTTGATTTTCAGAAGGCTTTTGATACTGTTATACATACAGGGATCAAGATTAAACTACTAGATATTGGGGTTGGGTCTTATTTCTATAACATTATTAAGAGTATGTATGAAATTAGCAAATCATGTGTCAAAATTCAAAATCAAGTAAGTGATTTTTCCCATTAGATATTGAGTCAAACAAGGTGACAACCTCAGTCCTGATTTATTCAAAATATTCATAAATGATTTGCCCAGATATTTGTCAGATACTAGAGACCCAGTTAATGTCAATGACAAAGATCTACATTGTTTAATGTATGCTGATGATATTGTTTTATTATCTACATCAGCTGAAGGACTACGAGAAAAGCTGGGAATGCTTGATAAATTTTGCAAAGATTGGTGTCTCAATGTGAATACTAATAAGACAAAGGTTCTGATTTTCAACAAAGCAGGCAGACATGTAAAACAGATATTCACATTTCAGAATATAAATCTGGAATGTGTTTCAAAATACAAATACCTAGGTTTATATTTAAGCTCATCTGGTTCATTCAGTTATGCTCAAAATGAACTATACAAAAATCTTTGAAAGCTTATTTCGAATTAAGGAAAGATCTTTTATCACTTAACCCTAATGTAAAACAAGTATTCATGTTTTGACCACACTGTAAAACCTATTTTATTATATGGTAGCGAAATATGGGGATGTTTAATTTTCTTTCCTCTAAATGTAAGAAGGAAGATATATCTTTGAAAAATTATATTCAGGTTTACCCTGTGAGAAACTTCATATAAAATTTTGTAAATTTATACTTGGGGTACACAAGAAAACAACAAATGCTGCAGCAGTGTTATCTGAACTTGGAAGATTTCCAATATATTTTAATATTATAAAAGGAATGTTATTGTACTGGTATAGATTAGAAAATTTAGGTAATAATTTTCCTTTATTAAAAGAGGCATATACACAATCAAAGACACTACATCACATGAATAAAAATCATGGTATGGTTCAATAAATGTTATTTTTAAAATGCTTGGTATTGACTATACAAATGCCATAAATGCTCCATTTTGTGAATCCTTGTACAAATTTAAGAAATATATACAAACCAAGCTATCAATATTGTTTATAAGCTGTTGGAAGAAACAAACAGATACATTTTCAGACAGTAAACTGAAAACCTACCTTTTATATAAAACAAATTTTGGTTTTGAAAATATCTAACATTGATCAAGAATTTTGAACTTCGAAGAAGTTTTACTAAATTACGTGTATCTTCTCATAGATTACAAATAGAATTAGGTAGATATCAGGGTATTCCCCGAATTAACAGAATATGTAATAAATGTTCTTCCAATACTGTCGAAGATGAGGCTCATTTTCTATTTGATTGCAACAAATTTGAGGATGATAGCAATTGTATGTTAGCTAGTATTGCAAAATATAATTCTTATTTTAATCATATGAGCAGTCAAAACAAAATTATCTGGTTATTTAGTGTAGAAAATGTTGATTTACTTAAAATAATATGTAATTTTATATACAAACATCTTCCTTAGTGAAGATTAGTTAAAGGAAATCTATATGTGTATATACATTTGTTTGGACATAGAAAATATATTCATCTGAATATCACATACATACTAGCCGATTAAAAGAAAAGAGAATTAATTGTTAAGATATATTATTTATTCACATGTTCTCTTATATCCTTGAGGCATCATCCCCTGGTATCAACTGCATTCAAGTTACCTATGATGCTTCCTTGTTTGCTTTTGATACAGGTAGGAAAGAGACATTTACACACATTTTACATGCCTATGGTCCATAAGGTATCGCCCCCTGGTGTCAGCTGCCTTTAGGAAACCATAATACTTTCCTATTTGCTGCTGACACAGGATGAGTCATGGACATGCTTAACTTCTACTTTCATTTTGGCTAGCTACTATATGTTAAATTGATCCAACTTATTGTGTACTATACATACATATGTGGATATCTATTTTTCTTTTTCTTTTGGGCTGCTTGTTTGCTATCTATATCAACCACACTTGCATTAAAATGCATTAGTTTAAAAAAATCCAACATATTATAGATTCTTTATCTACATATTCTTTAAGAACTTAAATAGTTCTCATTAATATTTTTTTATATATCATTGTTTGTATTGTATTATGAAAATTATTGATGTTGTAATGTTTATGCCCTTTGGGGCCCATAATTGAAATAAAATATCTTCTTCTTCTTCTTCTTCTGATGAACAAGTTTATTTATAGTTTAAAACCTCATATGTATATCATTGTTTACATTTAAATTAAGATTTATAAATATATCAATATCAACTGTCAATGTTTGTAATGTTATATGCGATTGTTATTATAACATACCAAGTTATTACTTCCAAAACTTAATAAATTATAGTTGGATAAACGTCCAGCTGCCAATATCTCATGCATAATCGGGATTTAAAACAGATTGATTTGTCACTTGTTATAATGTTAGATCTTTCGTAGATATCTAGTTCTGCCAGGATCCTATATCACCGCGGCACTGTTGCGAATTGAAACCCCTGCTGACACCAAGATGTCATTAAATGTAATTGGATAGCCTGCATTTGTCATGGTTTCCTTTGCATAAGTTCAAATGAAAGACCACCTCCTAAATTATTGAAATCTGTCATTTTGCATTAATCATAATCTTAGTGTAAATAAGATACACCCAATCTGGCGAACGGTCTCATGTTGTATCTAATACATATAGTGCTGTTGTATATAATTATGCATATATAAAATGTATACGTGTGTAATAATTCCCTAAATGCAATATAACAATGAGAGTTAACTTTTTAACGTATTTAGCTATCAATTCATTCGTTTCGTTTCAACTTTCTTCTATGGTGATTACATGTAATTGAAAGTCGTTAGATACAATGTAATATCAAAAAGTCTTTCTGCTTAAATTTCCAACTTCTAATTATTATAAGCCCTAAAATTTTGATATAGAAAATAAAAATGCGAACTAAATAAAATCCTTAAAACTGAAATAAAAGTAAAACTCCTAAATTAATGTGAAAAATTATATTATAAACCGAAATTTGAGAAAATAGATACTAGCAGTCAACTTTTCTATATAAAACTCTAAAACAAAATGATAAAATAAAACCATATATATTTGAAAATAGACGTAATATTGCCAAGTTTAGATTAAGTGGTCATGATTTACTGATTGAAAAAGGGAGACACCTAAAAATTCATAGGAAAAACCGGCAATATAATTAAGGAGAAAATATATTTTTCCTTTTTCTTGCAGGAAAATCTGAACCATTTTATTACAAAATTGACTGAGGCAAATTATATTGAAAAATAAAATGATCTAATTGATAATTTTGAATGAAATATATTCTCTGCCCATCAAAACAAAAACAGGTAGAAAGCATAGGTTCCTTTATATAGCAGGCATTAGTACTAAGGGTAGGGGCTCATGATTGTATGATAAACTATACTATACTCTCCAAGGTTAAGGGGAGTGTTGAGCGCTCACAAACATGTTTAACCCTGCCACATTCTTTATGTGCCTGTCCAAATTCAGGAGCCAGTAGTTCAGTGGTTGTCGTTGGTTCATGTCTGTCATTTTTGTTTTTCGTAATAAATTAGGCCGTTAGTTTTCTCAATTGAATTGTTTCATATTTTTCATGTCGGAGCCTTTTATAGCCGACTATACGGTATGGGTTTTTCTCATTGTTGAAGGCTGTACGGTTGCCTATAATTGCTTACATCCACTTTATTTGAACTTTGGTGGATAGTTGTCTCATTGGCAATCATATCACACTTCCTTATTTGTATATATATACATATATCAATTAGTTTGTTTATTATAATTATACATGCTTTCTTCTTGTTATTTAAGGTGGTACCAAACACCTCGACTCAAATTAATTTGGCTGTTTAATTTTCATAAAATTTTGACAAAATATTTACTTTGACCCTTTGACAAAAATATAAAAATTTCAAAACACTTGAACCACACACTTTCTCAGAACAATTTCATTGGATATATAGCAGTTTGACAAACACTAATTTTGATCATTGAGAAGCTTAATATTCTCTTAACAATAGAACGTGATTAAAACGTTCAGCTGATTTTAACAGAGTTATCTCCCTGTAGTGTTATGTACCACCTTAATGTAAACTATGTTTTTGTTTGGTTTAGTCACAAATCATATAAACTGACTTATATGACCATGAATTTTGAATTGAATTGAAATAATATATCTGAAAGTTTCAGATATATTTATGTTAATTTAAATGCATTCTTTTGATTAATACAGGCTGTTTTTTAACCCGATTTGATATTATATTTTTACGACTCCAGTGAATGTATGTAAAAATACGTTTAGCCAATTATGGTCAGAATATGGACATTAAATCCGTTGTTCGATACTAAGAGAATGACACGTACATGTGAGCTTTTGAATAACAGTTTTGTAACAAGGCAAAGTTTTCTTCTCCCACCAAAATAACCAACTTTCTACTTGAAATCTTGTGCTATGGTCATTTTTGTTTTTGTATTCTTGTTATAATTTTTGCTTATGTGCTTTGTCTATATGCCATTTTGATTTTTTGTGTTGACATATTTGTTTGTTATTGTAGTGATTAAGATTATAACACAATGTTGACTGCTGTTCTCCTATTTTTGACATTTTTACCTTTTATGTCTGTTTGTTTTGTTCTCACATTGTTGTTAATATAATGGAATTATATGCGACTGTCATACAAGTGAGAAGTTTAGCTAGCTACACAACCAGGTTTAATCCACCATTTTTTTACATAAGAAAATGCCTGTACCAAGTCAGGAATATGACTGTTGTTTTCTATTCGTTTGATGTGTTTGAGCTTTTGATTTTGCCATTTGATAAGGGACTTTCCGTTTTGAATTTTCCTTGGAGTTCGGTATTTTTGTTATTTTACTTTTTATGCCCCATTTATGGGCATTATGTTTTCTGGTCTGTGTGTTCGTCCGTCCGTTCGTTCGTTCGTCTGTTCGTCCGTCCGTTTGTCCGTTCGTCCCGCTTCAGGTTAATGTTTTTGGTCGAGGTAGTTTTTGATGAAGTTGAAGTCCAATCAACTTGAAACTTAGAATACATGTTCCCTATGATATGATCTTTCTAATTTTAATGCCAAATTAGAGATTTTCCCCCATTTTCACGGTCCACTGAACATAGAAAATGATAGTGCGGATGGGGCATCCGTGTACTGGGGACACGTTCTTGTTTCCTCTAAACTTCAATTCGTTAGACTTATCAAACCTTCTTATTGATTGAGTGCTTAATTTGTTATTGTCCTTCATGAATATGCACGAAATCTTTGTCTCTGTAATTTCAGAAAACACAACCAGTCATAAAAAGACAATTCCAACTGTATTTGTTTCAATCACAAGTTTATGTACTGGTATTTGAATATTACAGAGTGCATATCTGTATAAAGATATAAGAAGATGTGGTATGAGTGCCAATGAAACAAATCTCAATCCAAGTCAAAATTTATAAAAGTAAACCATTATAGGTCAAAGTACGGTCTTCAACACGGAGCCTTGGCTCACACCGAACAGCAAGCTATAAAGGGCCCCAAAAATTACTAGTGTAAAACCATTCAAACGGGAAAACCAACGGTCTAATCTATATAAAAAACGAGAAACGAGAAACACTTATGAACCACATCAACAAACAACAACTACGAAACATCAGATTCCTGACTTAGGACAGGTGCAAACAATTGCAGCGGGTTTAAACGTTTTAATGGTACCAAACCTTCACCCTTTTTCTGAAACAATAGTGTAACATCACAACATAGAAAGACACACTATAAAATATCAACTGAAATAGCTTAACTCAATCAAAGGACATATTAACACCAGTGAACATACACTGAACAAATAAATTTGACCTATGATACAATGCAAATACAAAATAAATAAACTAAGGGAAGAATAATAAAAGTAACATGTTATACCGTTATAAAATGTTAAACAATTTAAGAAAAATATACTCAAACAAAAATATCAGCCATTTGCAATTACTTTAAACACAGGTAAATGAAAATAATTTTGTTGTTAGGTATACGTGTACAGTTCAAATAGAGAAAGGAAATATTTTTACAAAATAAATAATTTTGATGTTCATAGTACGAAGTGAAAATTTATAGTAATACCAAACACTTATAAAAGCTGGTATATAGACCAGGTATAACCCTGAATAACATTAAATAACAAAAAAGCATTACAATTAGTATCAACAGGTCTTATAAATAAGAAAGTACGATTTGAGAGTATAAGTCTTTTCCAGACCAGAAGCCTTAATTATAAAAAAAAGAAGATGTGGTATAATTGCTAACGAGACAACTCTCCACAAGAGACAAATTGACACAGAAATTAACAACTATAGGTCACCGTACGGCATTCAACAATGAGCAAACCCCATAAGTTCAGTGGTATTCGTTGGTTGTCGTCTGTAATAGTCGTTTTTCTATTATGTTATAAGCTTAAATGAGTCGTTAGCTTCCGCTGTTGTGTTGCTTAACATTTTGCTATCCGGAGTCTCTTTATGTCTAACCGTACGGCATTGGTTTTTCTTATTATTGAAGGCCTCGGTCAAATGATGACCTGTAGTTGTTTACACCGTTCTCCTTCGGTCGTTAATGGCTAGTTGCCTCATTTGCAGTCATCCCACATCTCCTTTTTTTTATTTTATTTACATAGCATACATTACTGTTTACGTCGGGACCAATCGTTTCTGACACATATACATCTTTGTATAACAAATTCATTTTGGTCGAAGAGTGTGGGCAATGTTTTTCAGGAGGCAATAGATACCTTATATTAATACATAAACTATATACTTCAGTATTGAATTTAAACAAACTACATGTATAAGTTTATAACCTACATATGTTGAAATATACCCACATAAATATCCTGATTTCTTTATTTTCAAAAACAATTCTGAAATGATGTTTGCGTTTGTTTTTGTCTTATCTAAGATCCTCGAAAACTTACCAGCAAGATGTTTAATTTTTTGTATCTTTCTTTTTTTTCAAGGATTTTCAATTTATACACAATGCATCATCTGAAATAAAGATAAAGAATTATATTGTGAAAATGGGAGAACAAGTTACTCATGGAAAATTACTTGTATGTGCTATAGACTTTGGAACCACCTTTTCCGGGTATGCCTTTCAGTTAACGTCCGACTTCTTGAAGGAACCTACAAAAAACATTCACACAAATCAAGTATGGAATGCAGGAGTGGCAACTTTAATGTCTCTGAAAACACCAACTTGTTTACTACTGGATAAAGATCAAGAGTTTGTTGCTTTTGGTTATGACGCTGAAACACAGTTCAGTGAATTGGCGATGGATGAATTGCATCATGACTATTTGTTCTTTAGAAGATTCAAGATGTTGCTTCATCGGAATCCGGTAGGAATTATATTTTTGTTTTGTTTTGTATATTTGTTTGATGGTATGTCCATATACTATTTTCAGGTTTCTATCAAATCTTTTACAATTTTTACACATTTCAATGACAATTTATATTTTTCATGTCGGGGCATTTTATCGCCGACTATACGATATGGGTTTTTTTTCATGTTGAAGGCCGTACGGTTGCCTATAATTGCTTACATCCACTTCATATACTGCAAAATTCAGCCAAAGGATCTAACCTAAAATATATCAAGTATGAAAAGCAATACATGTCCTTTTCCTATTTTTGAATATTTCAGTTTCACACAGGAAAGTTTTCGATTCCCTATTGTTTATTTCCTTTTTTGGACTGGATATTCCTTTGGCCCCATCTTATGGTGTTTCTTATATCCCAACTCGTTCGCCATGTCCGTGTTTGTACTTTTGATTAATGCCATGGCGGTTTCAGTTTTCTCCGACTCATGAATTTCAATTTGCATGTCCCATTCCTATCTTCACCCTCTTTTTTTAGTTATCAGCAATTGTACAAGACAAAGTCTTTCTTTGCCATTTTTAAATTTTATAATAATAATTAGGTACAGCAAAACTTCAAACCAAATTTTTGTATCTCTGAAAGAATTTAATAACAAATTTAAGTAATTTGTAGTTACAAAATCCTTGACTTAATTATTTAATTTGGATTATAGGGACTGAGTCGAGACACCAAGTTAGCAGCATCTAATGGTGTGGAAATTCCAGCTAAGACCATATTTGGTCATGGAATAAAATTTCTCAAGGACCATGCTTTAGAAAATTTCCGCCGTTGCGGGACAGATGTTGAGGATTCTGAAGTACAATGGGTTATAACTGTGCCTGCGATATGGACAGACGCTGCCAAACAGTTTATGAGAGAAGCTGCACAAAAGGTAAGTGTTTGTAGAAAATAATGTTACGATGAAAATGTATTAAATTTTGAAATGAATTTACTTGAACAATAAACAAAGAGATAATTCCGAAGAATTACTAAAACGTTAAATTATCAACATCTACAGTGATAAAAAATAACGGGTGAGGGAGTGGGAAAAGGGGGGGGGGGTGTTAACAAAAACCCTACCCATACATATATGTCATAGGAAAATCATAACCTATACATGTACTGTAGAAATCTTGCTTGAAAAATAATCACTTGTATAACATGTTTAGTTCTAAACGTGTTTAGGATTGTGTTTAATATCTATACAAATTTCTAAGTAAGCACATGAAATGTGCACATGTCTTGAATGTAAACACTTTTAAATGTGTTTTCTGCTCTTTGGTCGGGTTTTGTCTCTTTGACACATTCCCCATTTCCATTCTCAATTTTATTTAGAATTAAAGTGTTTAGGACTAAAACACAAATTTCTAAGCTAAGCATGATCCTAAACACAATCCTAAACACATTGTCTACCTAATTTTTTTAGAAATAGAAATGAGACATGTTTGGACCTAAACATGTAGACAAAATGTACCTGCTTAATTTAATGCTAACCATCCGTGAAAATAAAATGTGTTTAGAACATATAATCAAATTAGGAAACTTTTTTTTTCAGCGGACTGTTGTGTCATCTGTTGTCTTAAACATAATTTGACAAAAAAATATCCCAAAATATAAGAAATTACTAAAATCACAAGAACTAGTAAAAAAATGTGAAAGAATGATAAAGTGACAGCAACCTATGCGTATATAAATCGCACGCGAAAATAAGTTGGTTTACAGTATCACATTCACTAAATGACAAGGGACAAACACCGAAGAGGTTTCTTCCTTGGATAGGTACATGGGTGTGTGGTAAGATTTAAATCAAACTCCTCCCTTTTAATCTCCACCAATGGACGAACAAAAGAACAGAATTACAATGCAAAAGAAAACAAAAGGAATTACATATCAGTCTTGCTTCAAACTTTAATTAAATTATCAAAATAGTGATACATGTTCTTTCCGCATTTTTTTGGGTAATCTCTGTTTGGTTTAATATTAACTTATCTAGGAGACGGAGATCTTGATGTATGGTATAGATACTTAATTGTCTATTATCTATAACAACAAAAAAATACTGCACAGTAGAAAAAACTTTATCAACCATCATCACCAACTCCTCCCAAAAAAATAAATTGAAATACAAACAGCCAAAATAACAACGAACAAGACATGGCCCAGATAGCCTGACTTGGTATGTCGCGATGTTTCTGTTTCTGTTTCTGTTAATATCTTCTGCCAATCAAGGCACACCTCCTAGAACCCGGAGTACGGTATAAACGTGTAAATACAAACACTGAATATCCTCCACCAAATATTTACACCAGATCCATAGGAATATATATACAAGGATAAGAGTTCTTTATCCACACATATAAAATTAGTATGTCCAATCTTAAAATCTCAAAAATATGGTTAAAGCACGCTTTAGGGATTTGAGGGTTGCCAAGAGGTGATCTGACCACAGCGGAGCGTTTACTTATGTTTAACACCACGTTTTCTACTCTTCTTTTTAGGAATAATGATGTTAAAACAGTTTTACGTGTTCACACCTGTGTATGTGTATGTATGTTTTATCATTCAGTCTCATTGAGGTATGTTCCACATTACCTTTCATTCCTATGATATAAATAATATTTTGAATCAATTGTATTTCTAGGCAGACATTTTCAACGACCAGTTAATAATAGCATTAGAACCGGAAGCTGCGTCATTGTTGTGTAGGTACACCTCGGATGCATCTGGTAAAGAGACGTTTACACCAGGGTCGAAGTATATGGTAATTGACCTAGGAGGTATGTTCGACTGGTATTTGTTTGACTGGTATTTTATTATTTTGCTTTAAAGACAGAATAATAAAAGGAGATATGGGATAAACGTCAAGGAGACAGCCACCCCCAAAAAAAAAAAAAAAGATAAATCAAACAACATCTACAGATCAACATACGTAACAAGTGTTGGGTTTTCGATATTGACAAGTAATAGCTTGTCGACCTAAGACCGGAAAACGTCCGAACGTAAGAAGTTCCGTATGATATAAATATCTGGACGTGAATTAACGACAATAATGGAGCGTAACGAATAACGGACCGAATATACGTCGAGACATAACGGAGTACGCTAACGGTACTGATACGTAATCGCGACGATACGACGTCCGATAAATGGAACATAAACGAATCTACGAGTAGAAACTGTACAATAACGGATATAAAGAAATTAATAGGAAGTCAATATTACATTAAATACATACAGTTTAGCTACTTAGTCCGTTCAGAGTCTATTATTTTGAACAATTTATCCTCGAAAAGTCGCGTATAGGATGCTTGATCCAAACTGCTATAACGGACCGAAGATAACATGCATACATCGAACATCGAATCAAATATTATCGTTGCGAAATCCTTCTGGTATATCCGTTTACCGGACTCGTACGTTCCGTTACGTCGTACAATACGTTCAATGTACGGTCACCGGACCGTACGGACGACGGATCAGCGGACGTAAGCACGTTGAACGAAGTACGTAACAAACGACCTCGAACAGTACAACGGACCGAAAACGGATTAACGGAAATTAACGGACGCTGAACGTAATAAGTTACGGAGTAACACATCACGTAAGTCGCTGACGATTGAAATAGGTTAATCCGGACGCACCGTCGACTGTACGCTATACGGACATGAACATATAACTGATAGTCATCGAAGTGTAACGGATTGCATGAACGGACTTGAAATATCATACGTTTCGTCTATACATTACGCTAACAAGACATTTTGACATTCAATTGTTCATTCTGCCAATTCCCTCTCTGATCATAAATATCTTACTCAAACATATCACTTATCTAAAATCTAAACTACATCAATTTGTTATTACCTCATTCAGATCCATTCACATCTTTACTCTCTTCAATTCCATGTAAAATCTTTCTTATTGTCATTACATTACTTTAAATCTATTGATTACGTATTTTATCTGCCTTTAAAATATAGTATGACTTTATTCATATTGTTTGTCAACGTTTTCATTTAAATTGTAAAGACCTTCAACTATCTATATACTTGCTCATTTTCAAATGCTGATATAATATACAATGAACGCGAATAGAACTGATGCGTTGAAGTCGAACATATTAAACATGAATCAATGTGATATTATTGTAAAGGATAGACTTAATGATTAAAGTTATTATTCAATTTGTATACAACGGAAGTCATATCATGAAAGTTTACTGAAGTTATATACAATACAAGATTCTGATGAATAGTCTTGAAACATACAACGACTCTATGATAAATTCAATTACAAGACTATGTATAGAACATTGAAGCCTAATTAAGAATACTTTCAAATATTTGATTAATTGATGTTAATCATGTCAATAAATTATGACAACCTCAAAATGAACTCAAGCTTAAGTCTAACATGAAGATTACGACTGTTGAAATCAAACAAACTGATGCATAATCGAATAACTATGCTTAAACAAGTCAACATGTGTAACCTGGAAAATCACACCTAAATAAAACTCAAACAATCTTAATGCAATAAATTAAATCAGACTTGAGTAAAAAATAATAGTTAATTCAACTGATCAATTAACAACTAACAAGAACTGAGCACTTGAAAATAAATATATTCATATGACTGTAACAAAGTAAAGATTACTGATTCAATTAAATAAATTTACTTATCTAACAAAATAAAATGGTAAACTATAACCTGAGAAAACATAAATTATTCGACTAATATTCGTAATATCTCTATGAAATTTTCAAATATATGATAAAAATAACTGAACATCAAAACTTAAACAAATACACTGCAAATCAAATCTGATTGCACATTATACGTTAATGCGAAACTTCAATTGAATACAAATTAATTTATCTGCTTTAACAACATATGACAAACTAAATCAAGATGAAATAATATTCCATCATCAGTGTGAATATCGATCCAGAATTTAAGTATAGTACAGATATGTAATAACAGGTACCCTACCCCCAAAAAAAAAAAAATAAAGGAAAAAATATAAAAGAACTAATGTAATGGGATTCGGGTAAGGGTCATCCATAATTGTGAACCATTTTCCAAAGTGTACAAAACGTACACTTGGGGGGGGTTAAAAATCAACATTTTACCGTACGCTTTTTTTAATTTCCGGAATGCTTGATTGTTTGCTTTCAGTGTTATTTCTTTGTATATAATCTGCGTGTAAATGCATCTAGCCCATTCATTAAAACCAACAAAACAACAAAATGGTATCTTTATACTCTTTATTCTGACAAAACACAAGCATCACAGATAGATGTCATCAAATATAACAGTCAGATATGTTTCAGTTTATTTTCAATGCAAATTTCTATATTAAACTAAACTATAATAGACAGTATCTTCTTTTATTAAGAATGATTGATTCTCGTCTTTAAATCTGAAAATGGTTGATGTACACTTTTTGAGGGAGGGTGGGGGGTCTGAAAAAGTGCATGTTTTGTACACTTTGGAAAATGGTTGACAATTATGGATGACCCCTAACGACATTCAGATTCTTTAAAAGTACTGAATCGGTGAAAAAAAATACTGAAACCATATATTCCGGGTACCCGAGAAGTTGACACCAAGATACATGAGATATCCGTCCCTGAATATGCATATCGACAATGGTAGATCTTGCATGAATTATTCATACCTCGATTTTTCAACCTATTGTCTTAAATTATTTATGTATTGTGATAACACAAGAGACGTGTGGATGAGGTTTACAGAATAGAAAAAAAATGGGCAATAATAAAGAATAATTGACCCATAAATTAAAAAAAATAGAGAAAAAATGGCAAAAAAATAAAGAAAATAAAATAATGGGGAGCCAAAATATATATATATCAGATGATAGATAATAATGGGTTTTGCTCATTGTTGAAGACCGTACGGTGACCTATATTTGTTAATTTCTGTGTCATTTGGTTTTTGGTGGAGAGTTGTCTCATTGGCATTCATACAACATGTACAAATAAATATCTTCTTATTTTTATAAATAATAAAAAATAGAGAAAAATTGCCTAAAAGTTATCGTATATAATGCAATATCATTATAAATAAAACTTTATTAATTGACATATAAAACTGAATGCAGAAATGAAGACCCACTCTTTTCAAGAACCTCATACAAGATTAACCTCTACATTCATTTGATTGTTCACGTGTTTAAAACAGAAAACGAAAGAGGAAGTTTAAACAAAGTAAGCTAACGACGGAGAATTCCAGTTGAATGTAAGTAAACAGTGAGTTTTAGCCTATACATGCAATATTTTTATATTTATGGTTACTATAACCTGCACAAATTTTAGGTTTTAAAATTCAAAGTTCGGATTATTTATCTTTTAAAGTAAAATTGTGAAAATGAAGCTATTTTTTACTTGATACGTCAATGAATTTCCTATGTAAAATAATATTTCAATAAATTTGATTTGTCGTGTGCAAATTGTGAACCCAGTGCCCTTGTCACATAAAATTATTATACTGTATAATTTAACATGTTTGTGGTAATTATATGGTGTACGTATTTGATTATATTTATTGCTTGTAAATGATCCATATGGGTCAATAGTTGGAATAATATTAATATTTGATTTGATTTTGATAAGAGTATCGATGTAACAGTCATCTATAAAACATAAGGATATCATTATGCTTTTATAATTATATATTCAGGAAATATAAACTGCCATTTCAGGAAAACATCTATTATTCATTATAAGCATGCAATGAAGATTATGTAAAAAAAAGGACATAAGTGACACTGAATTTGCATTTTGGATTTAAAAATTGACGAGTTATCAGTGACTTTAATAGTAGACTTAAAAGTTGGAAGGGTGTCAAACTTCTGAAAGTTACAAGCAAAATAATCTATAATCAAATAGTTTAGAAGTTAGTCAGTGTCCTCTTTCTCGTGGGGCCACTTCCTATATACAAGGTGATAGGACGTGCCGCTGGAATAGGTCACATTTTTCAGGTTGAAAATATCTGAATAGGTGGGGAAAACTATCAGAAATATATGATAAGGTCAATAAAGTTCCCATTACTTGTTATATGAAAAGCATTGTATTTTCATTATTTCAGTAATTTGTGTTTGCCAAAAAGTAACAGGGGACAAAAACATAGGCCCCTCTGATGTATCAGTGCATGAAAATTGTGAACACTCGTTCCTGCACTGATACATCAGAGGGGCCTATGTTTTTGTCTTATTATTATTGTTTACACGTATATTTCATTGATAAGATAAATTGATCAATACAAATGTCAATGTACATGTAAGAGGGTCTGGATGGGGTTTACCGAATAGAAAATAATGTAAATAAAGCGCAAAATAAAGGAGAACAGAAATAAAGAATAGAGAAAAATAGATCAAAAATGATTTGAAGAATAGAGAATAGCGGTGTGCTAAAAAGTAAAGAATAAAGAATAAAAGGCAAAAATATAAAAAAAATAGCGAATAAATGGCAAAATAAAAAAATAAAGAAAAATTACATAAAAAAATAAAGAATACAAAAATGAAGGACACCTTCCCCCATCCCTCAGGTTAGATAAGGCAATATTCTCGCACCTTGGATTCGATTCATTGATTAATTGATTGGTGTTTAACGCCACTTTCAGCACTATTGGCTATTTCGATGTGGTCAGATTTTATTAATGGAGGAAGCCACAGTTCCAGAAAAGAGCCACCGACCTTCGGCAAGAAAACTGAAAATCCTAGTCAATTAAGATTGGAGTCGTATGCACCTACCACCTAACTAGCAACTTCAGTGTTGACAGGCTATTGATACAGTAGTTAGATTACTTACACCACCGAGGCTCCCCTTGAATTCGTAAATCATAAAGTATTACAAATCTATCAAATAATATTCTTCAGATGTTCATAAAACATTAGTCTGTCAGACATTAATTATATTTATATTTTTGAAACCGTCTTACAAATTTGCATTTTAAGACTTCAAACTTCACTCATTAAATGCAATACTGCCTCATTTTGGTCCAGTCATGGATATTTCGCTCCATTATGTCTTATAAATACAAAACTTTTGAGTTAGGTAAATTAGCAAAGGAGTTGGGTGTAGGAGAGGAGATTGCCTTGGGTCAATGCTTAATTTACCAAAAAGTATGCGAAAAATTGAATTTAGGTCAAATACGTTAGTTTAAACATTTATGACGTCATACATGTACTTACATCAAAACTTACATTTTTTTTTAATTATTCATTTATTAATAGAACTAACAGAACTAATGGATTGAAAAAAATTGCGATTTCTGACATTTCAGGGTGGGGGGGGGGGGGCATATATACCAGCTCTTATCATAACTCTTCTAACAATTGACCAATTGCTAGGCTATGAAAAATGGGTCGACCAGAATTAAGCAGACATGAAAATTATGGCGAAAATCGGAAAAGCATAAATTAGGCAATATTTAAGTCAATTAGATTTATTTTGCAATGTGGGTCAATCGGGACGAAAAACTAAACATGTTTGTTGCAACTTTAAATAAAAAGAAAGCACATTGAACAGGGAGACAACTCATAGCAACACGTCAAATGACAACCTAGCAACGGATTTTGGACATGCAGTGATTGATTATCTCGCAAATCATGCATCGGTTTAATTTAATTGATCAAAATATTGGTATTTACAGTACGTCCCAATCCACTCAAAATCATTATAAGAAACAATTCCAATTGTCGGAGAGTAGAATTCTGTGTTTCAGTTTCCCTTTTAGGACTATTTGGCTTTCTATAAATTAGTTGAACACATTTTAGTATTTTGTCCTTTATTCTTCGGACGTGTTCAACCTTCTATTTACAGCTTTCCGGTCTCAAGTTTTAAAAAGCATATAGTTGTGACCAAAGGAAGTAGAATTAAATTAAAACTGCAAGTAAAGAACATACCTTACTTTGTCTTTCAGAAGCTTATGATATCCAATTCAACGAAGATTCGGACAAAATGTCGGACGTTACTCATGGTAGACTACTTGTGTGTGCCATTGATTTCGGAACAACGTATTCCGGATATGCCTTTCAATTAACCTCGGACTTCACCAAGGAACCTTTGAGTAATATAAAAACAAACCAAGTATGGAATGCTGGTGCTGCAGCATTGATGTCCATGAAAGCACCAACATGTCTCCTTCTGAACAAGGATAGAGAGTTTGTCGCATTTGGATATGATGCAGAGAATCAATACACAGAACTGGCTCTAGAAAACGAACACAATGACTATCTCTTCTTCCGAAGATTCAAAATGTTACTGCATAGGAATCCGGTAAGTGGACTATGTTTGTTCCAATGCAAAGTCCAAAATTTGTCAGTTTTTTACGGATCCTATAGTTTACATATTTTTGTCTCTCATATTTTTTAAGTTCTTCATTACGACCAATCCCGGGATCTTGAAAAGGTCACCTAAACAGAAAGTATGACCGAGGGTTATCCGATCCTTCTTTGTGATGAGTGGATACGTGATCTGTATTTAAATCTGAAAATGGGAATAACTGGAAACTGTGAACTGAAATAAACACTTTATAAATTTCGTGCGTCCGAAGCGCTTTCCTTGATTTACCTTCATCAGGAACACTAAAACCCAAACTTAAAGAAGCCAGCGACTTACTTCACAAAATATCTTACGAGAATTTTTACTAGTAAGTCATGCACGTTTCAGTATAACTTACGATCAACTTTGTCGCAATACTTTTTATAAAAAGAACCCCAGTGATATAGAAATACGTATAAACGATATGAGCTATAGCATATGGCCAAAGGGGTCATAAAAATTATAGCCAAATTCACCAACTTTGCCTGAATGGGAATCTTAGTTTTTTTTAGTAATCTCTTAATTCATCAACGAGGAATTTTAGAAAAATATGTTTTTAATCTTGTTAGTACAGAAGCACTGACTAATGAGTTGATAATACCATCAAGTACTAACAGTACTGGTAGATATACCAAATGCTAGTAATTAAAAATAACTGTTTATTACAGTTGGAACACAATTTAACGAAGCACGTCAAAATTCCAAACGATGGGAAAAAAAAGAATAAAAAATCGTGTGTTCACCTATGAATCTAAAGTTTGCATGTTTTTCAAAAAAGTTTGAATTTACGTAACCATAGACCCATAAAAGCACATGCCATATTTAACCCTAAAAGGCTTACGCACAAATATGTACACAAATATTGTTTGCAGGATCTGTGTTAATTTTCTTTATGTTATATAATTGCAGGGTTTGAACAGAGATACCAAGATTGCAGCAGCAAATGGAGAAGAGATACAGGCGAAGGCAGTCTTTGGACATGGTATATCTTTTCTGAAGAATCACGCACTAGAGAATTTCAAACGCGCAGGAATGGAAATAGATGAAAATGAAGTCCAATGGGTTATAACGGTACCTGCAATTTGGACCGACGCTGCCAAACAGTTCATGAGAGAGGCTGCACAACGTGTAAGGTTTACATTCATAGAGAGTTGCTTTTCATTTCGAAAAAATAAACACTTTTAGACTTTTAAACATTGATCAAAATGGCACAACTTAAAGCAATAGGCTCTTAATCAATATTTCATTTTTTAAATGACAAATATACAACAGAAATATAGGGATTCGGAAACCAGAAAAACTTAAATAAATCCGTCTCCCTCAACTCAAAGCATTTATGAAAATTCCGTTGAAAAAAAAAATCTTTGTTATTAAAAACATAAGACCTGTAAGGTTTTTATAGATACATTGACAAAGAAAACAAAGAAATCTCTAGTGTATTATCCCTTCGGGTTTTGTACATTCAGAAGAAGAAAAAAGAATGCTAATATTACATTGCATCGGACAAAAAAAAACAAAAAAACTGTAAAATTTTGGAGTTTTTAAGAAGTTTTGTAATTGATACTAAATTGAAACTTGCTTTTGCATTCCAGGCAGACATATTTAATGACCAACTTATGGTAGCCCTTGAACCAGAAGCAGCTTCTGTTTTGTGTAGATATACGTCAGATGCATCTGGCCAAAGCATATTCTTATCGGGGTCAAAATACATGGTTGTAGATCTTGGAGGTAAGTAAGCGGATGGAAGACTCGGACCCTATCAAAATTAAATTTAATATATCTATACCACATTTATTTTATGAATATCCGGCTAATAAGATCAATGAATCTATAAGTAATTAACAAAGTAGTCATGTGTCCCCTTCGCATATTCCAGTTGACCTTTGACCTTACCCTTTGATCTCAAGTTCAAATAATTCATTCCTTGGGGACAACTTTTCGTGAATGGGCTTTAACGTTTGTAACCTTTGACAAATCCAATGCCATTTGATATTTGACATGTGGGAGCATCATCTCCAGACTTTATGTCATGTTCCATTGTAGTTAACCTCCATATCTTTTATGTCAATATCCAGGGGAAATTTACGATGTCCATTTTTTTAAAACCAAAAGAAGGAAGGGCAATCTGAAAATCTATTTTTCCGTTAACTGTGTTTAAACCAACTGTAAAGAAAAAAGGACCAACTTTACATCATACTGATTATTTTGATAGACATTTATTTTGTTTAAAAAATTGATGGTAAAGACATGTTGAAAGCGTTATATTTCCCAAAACTTTCTTGTGCAAGATAAATAATAAGTCTAATACGAAATTCTTATATCGAACTTATACCACGAAGGTAATCTTTAATTTGACGTATTTTCATAAAAGTACTTTAAAACCCATTCGACAATGTAACTTGGAGCTTACATGTATTTTCACGATTCTTGTTTCAACTAATTTCGATATTTCTTATCACAGGTGGTACTGCTGATATAACAATTCACCAGGTTGCAGAAGACGGTACTTTGAAGGAACTCCACAGTGCGAGCGGCGGCGCGTGGGGAGGAATCAAAGTCGATCAAGCGTTTGAACAATTATTGATAGATATAGTTGAAGAAGACGTGTATGCCGAATTTCAGAAAAGAAATGCCTCAGACCATTTCGATATGGGAAGAGAGTTCGAAGTGAAAAAGAGAACAGTTAAAGAAGGCATGAGTAAAAATACGTATATAAAACTGCCATCGGCACTTATTGAAACGTATACTGTGTTGAAAGGTAAGACTCTTAAGGAAGCGATTGAACAATCGATGTATGTTAATCGTGTTTCCCAAACTGCTGACAAGCTGAAAATTGACTCAGATTTGTTGAAGGGTTTCTTTCGGGATCCTCTAGAACATCTTGTTGAACATATCAGAGAAATATTAAATCAACCAGTTGCTAAAGATACAAATATCTTCTTGCTAGTTGGAGGGTTCTCCGAATCCCCAATCGTTCAGGAGACAATCAAAGCACGATTTCCAAAACATAAGATCATTGTTCCACAGGATGCTGGTCTGGCGGTCCTGAAAGGTGCCGTATTGTTCGGACATCGCCCGAAACTTATCTCTGTGCGGGTTAGTCGTATGACGTACGGAATAGGCATTAGTAGACTATTTACTAAAGGCGATCCCGAGGAATTGCGGTTTGTGTCAGGTAGTGCTGTGTTATGTCGTGACGTATTTCACAAATTTGTGGAAAAGGGTCAACCCATCAACGAAGGCGATGAACATTCTATGCCCTTCAGTGCCAAAGGTCAAAACAATAGAGTTCGTGTTTATACTTCAAGCATGAAAATCCGAAACATGTTACTGACGATAGCTGTAAACTTCTTGGAGAAATGATGATCAACATAAGTTCGGAAGTAACATCCGGGAACAATATTCAGGTCAAAATAGAGTTCGGTGGTACGGAATTGGTTGTTGAAGCTAAGGAGAAAAATACCGGTGAAGTCTTCAGATCGCGATTTGACTTCCTTAGTGATAAATAAATCTGGTGTTGGTCTTTTGGTTTCTAGAACATTGTTGATGTACAGTTATTGTTTGTATAAATATGTGTAATAAAGAATGATGGAATTATTTTTTTTTTTCATATAAAGGTCAATAAAAATTTCAATTGAATAAAATACAAAAGTTAAATTGCCAGAAGAAAAAGTGTGATAGAAACAATAAAGAGGTAAACTTGGTTAATGGAGAAATGTCTTTTTGAATCAGAATTGCGTTTGTAAAACGTAGTTTCTTCGATGACTTTTAAGCATTCACGTGAAAAGGAATGAAGATATTCTGTGAAGTCTAAGAATTTATTGATGAAAATAGTTGACAGGGATTTTGAGAGTTTTACCTGATTAAAATAGTGTTCTTTTAATTTAGTTGTCACAAAATATTTTATGTATGAATACAAGTGTATGTGGGTATACCTTAATGAGACAGCAACCCAAAGAATACAATACATGTAACAAAAACATCGTGTATGATATTGTTTCACATAGAAATTCGTACTAATATATCAACTGCCCAATGTTTCGTTTTCATGAATAATCTTAATATCAATATATATGCATATAAAAGGATGGACAATTTGATTGGCAATATACATCTAATATATACTGTAGCTCGAAAGCTATAATTGAAACCGATGTTTCCACTTCCTTTGTAGAAGCTATGGTTTGTTGTAAGAAAGAGCATTTAAAAGTTTCATCCGCCATCCCTGGGCATTTTCCTTGTGTATTTGCATGTAACATTTGTTTTCTGTAAATACGTTGATTTTAATTTAAAAACCCTTTAATTTCAAATTTTAAAAGCAATTAGCAACACGATTAGTGTATTTGAACATAGTAAACTTCATTTCTGCATTGCATGACACCTGTAATTCTATCTCGTAATCAGCGTACCTTAGAGAAGTAACTCGTGTCAAAATATATCTAACACTTGTGTTATGAGTTCGAACCCCGCAATCTTACTCCAATCTCAATTGTCTGGGAATGCCAGTTTTCCTGTCAAAGGACGGTGTTTCTCTGTGGGCACTCCGGCTTCCTCCAACAATAAAAATTGCCAAAAGTGCTGAAAGTGACTTTGAACACCAACAATCAACACAACGATCAAAATATATCTAAGTCAAACCAAGGACACGTGTCAAAAATTAATGATGTCAAACTCCATCAATAAAATTGTCCATAGTCGGTTTTGACTGTTCATAGAATCCATTTGGTTTTGCTTGCTTCTAAATATTGTATGTAAAAATAAGACGATATGGTATGATTGCCAATGAGACAACTCTCAACCAGAGAACAAAATGACATAGAAGTAAACAACTATGGGTCACCGTATGGCCTTCAACAATGAACAAAATCTATACCGCATAGTAAGCTATAAAACACCCAAAAATGACAATTGTCAATTAATTCAAACGAGAAAGCTAACAGCCTGATGTATGTACAAAACAATAAACGAAAAACAAAATTAATAATATATACAGCAACAAACGACAATAACTGAATTACAGGATCCGGACTTGGGGCAGGCACATATAGAATGTGTTATGTTTTCCAAATCTTTTGATCTAGTGAGTACTTGGTGAATGCAAAAATAAGAACATGTGGTAAGGTTGCCAATGAGACAATTTTTCACCAAAATACCAAAGGACAACGAACTTCAAGGTTATCCAAGAAACACGTGTTGCATGATCCGTAATCAGAAGTGTTACTAGGTACCACTTCTGGTGACTCACCGTGTCTTTTTACAGCAATTGAGGCAATCAACAGACGTTATCGTTCTACGAGTTTATTGTGTGTAACATTTATTGATTGTTGGTTGCTTAACGTCCAGTGGCAAATATGATTGTTCAAAAGAAATTATCAAGCCAATAACAAGTCAGGCATCGTGTTGTTTTAAAATAAATTGTTTGATTCTAAATTCTGATATTTACGAACAAAATTAAACAAATTTTATAATAAATATGTTATTCACTAATAGATACAATTTACTTTTGATTGAAGTCGAAAAAATTGCTTGTTCGATAAAAAATAACTCTGTACCCCTATTAAAGACGAATTGATTTTTTTTAATAAATTGTGTGTTTCTAACTTTCTTGAAGAAAAAAAATCAGTTGTTTCAGATGTGAAAAATAGTTTGTTTCCATTTTAATATTTATTGACAAAATTCCACAAACATATATTATTGTTCCGGTATGTTATTGAAAAAAATAATTTTTGAATGCAGTCGAAAAAAAAGTGTTTGCCCCATGAAAAAGTGACCGAAAATGATGACAAGGGTGTTAACAAGTAAACAAGCACTTGGAATTTAATGTTAAATGTATGGCGTGTAGACTTTGACAGTCACCTTTACCATATATTTTACATTTTGCTCAAGACTATCCATTAGAGTGAAACTTGCATAAATGTAACATTGTTACATGTAAGTGGCTTAAATAAATAATGATTGTTTGTTGAATTAGTTTTAATAACCATTTAGTACATGTTTTCACAATTTAAAAATTACTTGACTACAATTTTCTACAAATGCACCGAATAAACTTTACACAAACATAATAATCCGTTTCAACTTAAAAAAAACATCATTCTCCAGTGATATTTATAAAATATTTTACAATTACAACAAGTATGAAAACACCCCTGAAAGTTCATGTCATCATTCAGTTAAAGATCGACGAGTATGAGACAGAACCACAACCTATGGTTTTTGGTAAAATTCTTCCGATTACTGTTTTTTTCCAGCCATCTCAAGCATTGTTGGAACCTATATCGATCAATTCTGGACAATATAGTCTCGACATCGAAAGGAAAGTCAGATTTCCGTCTTTGCAGAAGATGGCTGCGTCATCGATGATAGGACATCTTGACCTCGGGTTTCGGATATTTCAGTTTCTTTTATTATTGCCGATGTTTGATTCGTCTACTCACCCGGTGTTTCACGTTCAAATAGATCGTTAATTCATTACAGACAAAGATTTGTGCACCAACCTCCTGGATTAAACAGGAATATCGGTGTCCCTGGACACGAAACGATAGTTGACCAATAATAAGGTGAGAAAAGAGAATCTCATTCATCTCTTTGCGCTGAGGGTAAAACGATGTTCTGTGTGATTGTTAACCGGATGATAAACTTCCAATGGTATTTTCAAACTGCTTATTGCACAAAACGCCAGTAAAGCTGATTCTATACAGGTTAAGACAAAACTACACTATTACTTGACGACGTCACTTCACGGGCAGATGATAAATGACTCTTTCACAACACATGAAAACAACCACCTGCATGAATGACATACTACTTATAATAATGAATAATTTAATTTTGGATGTCTTCTGATTGGCTGAAAGTTTTTATTCTATAAGCTCATAGACATAATTTTGTCATGTGACCGTGACGTCATCAACGTTTTTTTTCATGATTTACTCCTTAAAAATTGAATTTAGAAGTAAATTATAAGGAATGACTGAAGAAACTGAAGAAAGATACTTTACACCAGTTATTTAAGGAATAGCTGTAATATTTTTTCTGTCTATTCGAAATAACCTCAAAATGCGGTTTAATCAGTGTGCACCACATTTTTGATGTAATTTTTCATAGAAAAAATATTACAGCCATTCCTTAAATAACTGGTGTAAAGTATTTTTCTTCAGTTTATCACTAGCTAACGAGAGTTCAGGAATTGCTAGTGCTGAGGAGGCGATGTTTTTATCTAGTACATCGCCCATTGACGATGGGTTGGGATTCGCTAGCTCAAATGGGAAATAGCAGCTCTCTCTAGGACAATTTACATTCGAGGGATCGAAATTCGACACAGAAAGAACAAAAAGGTTAGCTTTGTCTATTATATACTTGCTGACGCGGTTTCGTGATTCGCCAGAATGTTATATTATTCGCTGAAGAAGGGTGAAATTCTTTACGAAAGGATGCCAAAATGCTTGATTCAAACTAGAATTTTGCTCGCTGTCAATTAATGAGGTCGGTATTTGCTGTCGAGGAGTCGATATTTTCTTATTGTTTTGACCCTTTGTAATTCGCCTGTTGTAAAAGCTTCGATACTCTGAGAGCCACCTTTTACTTACGAGTTTAGTTTTCACCAGTCATTTTTATTAATGCCTTAATCCATAAAAAAAAATGCATAGCTTAAAATGTTACAGCAAATGAAAAAAATAACATAAAATTTAAATGAGAACATCATATGGCAAATAGAGTACTTTGCTTATTTCCATAGCGACCATATTGACTTCATTTTTACGTCAGTTCAAGAGGGTTATACATGCCAGGAAAATAAAAATGCAAAATATGCAAATGCTTACGTCTCATTAACAATTTGTCCGAAAATAGTCGAATTTTACATATTCATTTGCCTTCTGTTTGTGTAAAATGAACATTTGTCAACTTTGTATACTTTCGGTCTTTTTAATTTCAAAATCTGATGTGTAATCTTAGTATGATTGTCACAGTTACATAAGATAACCCAAATTCGTGCCAAAGTGAGATACAAAATACTAAATTACGAGATTGTTCTTATTTGTCTTCATATGAAAAATCACTTAGGAGGTTGAATTTTAAAGGTATTAAACTTTTATGTCCCCTTTTTACTTTAATTTTAGGCAAAATCTGTTTAAACCTAATGATTGCCAGTTTCCCATTACGTCAAAATTTCATATTTGTAGAATTTTTCACAAGATTACACAAAATATTCGAAAATATCCGCCACAGGAAGTTTTCAAGAACACGTTTGTTTTTGAATCAAGACGGAAAAAGAATTAACATTCCGTATATTTAATATGAAATTTTTAACAAACAACCTACAACCAGGGTAGGTACATGTAATTGCATTAAAAGAGCAAGTCATGAGATACAAACCTCATGAATAAAGTACCGAGTATTTTGCCATATGTTGGTCATCAACCCAGGCAGCTAGAATACACCTATAAATACAAATATTTTCACTAAAAGTGGGTATGCTGGCTACTACTTCGTCCCTGCTTATTTTTCTGGCTACTACTTCGGCCTTGTTTATGTTGATGGCTACTACTCCGACCCTGTGCTACTCCCTTACATAACAACGGTCCATTTTATGTAAAAACATTACGGGCCAAATTATGTAATCAACGACATCTCCTGCTTCTGTGAATGGTCTTAAAATCTGAAGGTCAAATGGATGACCTTTATATTCCCAATCAAGGTGAATAGGCGGAGAATGACAAACCATGATCCAACACAACTCTAGGCATTTCTCAAAGTACTGTTTCTTTGATTGGGAAAGACATGACAGTACTTTACCATCAACACCTGTGGCGAGTTTCTGCAGAATGCCCTGTAATCATTGAAATATTAACCACAGATGTAATCATTAAAATATTAACCACAGATGTAATCATTAAAATGTTAACCACGGATGTAATCATTAAAAATTTAATCAACGATTGAATCATTAAAATATTAACCACGGATGTAATCATTACAAAGTTAACAACAGATATGTCATCCTGAAAATATCAACCACATATGTAATAATTGCAAAGTTAACCACGAATGTAATCATTAAAATGTTTACCACAGATGTAATCACTAAAATATAAACCACATATGTAATCATTAAAATGTTTACCACAGATATAATCATTAAAATGTTCACCACATATGTAATCATTACAATGTGTACCACGGATGTAATCATTAAAATATTTACCACGTACGTTATCATAAAAATGTTAACCAAAGATGGAATCATTAAAATATTAACCACGAATGTAATCGTTAAAACATTAACCACAGACGTAATCATTAAAATGTTTACCACAGATGTATCCATTCTCTGTAACTATGTATTTATTAAAATGTTTACCACAGATGTAATCAATAAAATATTAACCACATAATTGTGTAATCATTACAAATTTAACCACGGATGTAATCATGGAAATGTTTGGTACGGATTCAGATTCAATATTTTATTAAAGTCTCACCACGTGTAATACATATAATACAATCATCATAATATATATCATTGTACAAAACAGTAATTTTATAAGTTAAAATACAAGTGCCATTCTATAAAGAATTATGAGAGACTATAGATATACGTATGTAATCATTAAAATGTTTACCACATGTAAATTATATAAATCATTAAAATGTTAACCACGGATGTAATCGTTAAAATATTAACCACGGATGTTATCTTTAAAACATTTTCCACGGATGTCAGGGGCGGATCCAGCCATTTTAAAAGGGGGTTCCCAACCCAGGATAAAGGGGTTCCAACTATATGTCCCCATTCAAATGCATTGATCGTCCAAAAAGGGGTTCCAACCCCGGAACCCCCTCTGGATCCGCCACTGGATGATATCATTAAAATGTTAACTATAGTAGACAAATCATTAAACATATTTACTTAACTTTGAATAACTTAATAAAATGTAACTGTAGATAAATACTCATTAAAATGTTAACCGTGCAATCAAATTATCAAAAAATTAACAATGACGTATTACTTCAAATATGTTTACCATTAGATGAGTATTTGGAAATTAATATACTATATATTTATATATTTAAGTGGTATGGCCATCTCCTCTGTATTTGTTCACTCACAAAAGCTGGTTAAACCTAAAAGAATTTGATCATAATATATTTAAAGGAGATATCAAGTTTAGTCAAACTCATTGAATTTATCGCTAAATTTTTTTTTCCGATGTCTTGCCGGTTTTTTTTTTTTTTGAGTTTCAAATTTACATTTGATTGACGGGAAATATATTTAGTAATTATGAATAAATCATGTTTTACCTGCTTGAGAGATTGCAGCTGATTGGTTTTCATTTTTTTCAGTTGAATTTTATATTCATCTGCTATTTCATTGACCTGAAATAAAAACGCTGTTGTAATAACCTAATAAAAGATAAAAGACTCATTTAAGTTACTTTTGATTTATCTATCTTGTATAAAAAAATGTTCTTTGTGTGTACAAAACGAGAAAACTAGTCAGACGAATAAGGGTCTGGGTGGGATTAACAGAATACAGAATAAGGGTCAATATTTTAGAAAAATGGACCAAAACAATAAAGGATAGAAATTTAAAATAGAGAATATTGGGTTGCTAAAATATAAAGACTAGAGAATAATGGGCAAAAAAATATAAAGAATACAGAAAATGGCTTAAAAGATTAAAGAATACAAAATTAAAGAACCCTCCCCTACTTTTTTTACTGAAAAATATAATACTTTATAAATAAGTCTTATCCGACAGGAAAACATTGGTTTTATCAAATTCTAAACTACAGTGATATGACTGGGATAATGATCCAATCTTTGCTTCTCGTTGGTAGGTCGAACGTCAAGCCAGGATCCCATGTTACAGCGAGTAGATACACGACTCTAAATGCGGTTCAACGTAAGAAACAACATAATTCTATTAAATAGTGAATTTAGTTTTGTCCACTAGCTGCGATTGATAGAGGAATTTGTAACCATGATGAGACACCTAGGGTTAAGTTGCGGTATAGATAATAAAAAAGGTATCATAAGATTGCTCACTTTGTGTGTTTTACACTTTAAATAAAAAATTGCCTTAGTACTATAGTGTTCAATAAGTACTAATATCAGTAGTACTAACGTCAAAAGTTCTAATGACAAAAAGTACTGAGTCAAAAGTACTATGTCAAAGTTACTATGGTCAAAAGTACTTAGGTCAAAAGTACTCTAAGGTCAAAAGTACTCTAATGTCAAAAGTACTCTAATGTCAAAAGTACTCTAATGTCAAAAGTGCTAATGACAATGTTGGAATTACGACAGCATGAACGTATATTCAAGCAATGATTTGGAGATTTTAGTGAATTGCCTCTATATGTTACCTTTTGTTGCACAGTAGCACTACTATATTTTAGTTCCAGTACATAATTTCCTTTATGTCGCAGATTGTAGCATTCTAAGTATGTGTCCTACAATATAATACCATGTCATAGAATCAACCAATCCGATAATCCCACACAATCACGTTCATACATTGTATCAACATTTCTTAATATTTCAGTTGTCTAACTTTCAAGCTGTAGCGGACCGTTGTCCTTTAAAACATTTGGTGCATTACATATACCATTTGCCAAAATATGTCTTTCTGTTACTTTATTATGACAAAATATGTACATATTTCTTGATTTTCTAATTATCAAAGTTGTTACATTGTATCTACAGTGATTTTCCATCTAAAATATAATACAATTATTACAAGATTCTACATTTCATATATAATAACATTATTACAGTGTGACTATACCACATGTCAAGATAAGAATCATTTGACTTATTGATGAAGGATATTAGTTATCCGAAATATTTAACATTTTGTTCATGATTTTCCTTTTTTTTTTGTGATGTTGTACCCTTTTAGACTTGCTTATTATATATTATATTTTGTAGTGTACTGTATCATAATTATATGATCCATCGCCCCGTAAGATTTATCGTTGGCTTTTATTCAGACATGGAATATATATATATATATATAATATATAAACGCCTAAAAAGTGTACACAACAACACCAATAACAAAAAGGAACTATAAATGTAATTATTTATAAATATTTCGAATAACAGATATCCTTCATCAGTAAATATGATTGTGATGTTTATATAATTTATTTATTGTGTACATGTATCGTTACTCGTAACGATCCAGCGACCTCGTGGGAAAAATCGTTGACTATTATTCAGACGTTTTATATATATTTATAGATTATCGTTGATCATCTCAACGAGATTGATTTTCTCGCTTGAGCCGGTACGGCGAAAGCGAGAAAAGCAATCGAGTTGAGATGACCAATGATAATCTGTTTATCGCTATTTTTACCTATGACGACGTTGTCAATTTCATGTCAATTTCATCAGCAACGCCACGTGCCTACTTAGTTTCTAGCGATAATTTTCCATCTCAAGCGAGTAGCATGATATGAAAATTATCACAAAAAGATCAAAGGAAAATGCACAAAATAGCGATAAATATATATATATATACAACCAAGTCTAAATTGAAAACAACGTTCAGACCTATGATTGCGTTGGATAAAAACAGCAATTTTTATACGTGTGCATGCAAAACAAATTTCTTGGAAGAGGGGTCTAAATACAGCACAAACAACATTTTCCAAAAGACCAAAAAAGTGAAAAAGTATATTTTAACAAAATGCATTTGACTAGCAGGTCGAACAACAGATGTTCTTAAACCTTGCTGTCTGCCATGGCGATTGCCAAATAAACGAATCACAAGATGTTACAAAATGGATCTTAATTATTAATTTAATACCAAACAGAAAACATTAAACTTGCGGAAAAGATGGTATACCGCAAACACGAGGTGCAAAAATTGTTACACCATATCCGGATTTCGACAATTAATGTCTCTTCCGTGATGTTAGGAATCAAAACAGTATTTGGAAGGCCATATAATTATCTCAATTTAGGATAGACTCTTGAATTTTGAAGAGTCGAAATAGGATGAACAGATCATATAAACCCGAAGGCAAATATAATACAAGAACAAACGAAAAAATATAAACAAGTCTAAATTGAAAACAACGTTCAAACCTATGATTGCGTTGGATAAAAACCGCAATTTTTATAATTGTGCATGCAAAACAAATTTCTTGGAAGAGGGGCCTAAATTTTGCACAAACAACATTTTCCAAAAGACCAAAAAGTGAAAAAGTATATTTTGATAAAACGCATTTGACTAGCAGGTCGAACAACGGATGTTCTTAAACCCTGCTGACTGCCATGGCGATTGCCAAAGTTGGTATATAATATATATATATATATATATATACAACTCGTCTAAACATCAGCCCAACAATGTTAGATCTGTAAATTTGCTTTCGCAAATTTTTTGTTCTTCCCTCGCCGGGATTCGAACTCATGCTACTGAGATATCGTGACACCAAATCGCCTGCACTGTATCCGACACGCTAGACCACTCGACCACCTAGGCTTCACAAAAATAAAGCTTTCGGTGGCCGGGTGTTACCTTTCCTCGTCAGTTTTAATCTAGCGTCGTAATACAGTACATGATATATAAGGCATGAAGATGGAATTGTTACAGATCAGCTGAAATATCTATTGTAAAGGATCCTACAAATTAATGCAAGATACAGTCACAGAAATATTTATATTTTATAAGTATTTTATATATATATTATACCAACTTCGTTGTCTGTATATTCTCTTTCTGTCACAAAATTGTGCCCATGGATTAATAGAAACAAATATAAAAACAATTGGAGACTAGTTGATTGTTGTCAAATTGGCAAACATACCACATTTCTTTATTTTGTATACGGTATAAGTATAAAAAAAAAGACAAGGATCCACGTTAAATTTTGTACTAGAATAATCGGATCCACCAAGCATATACCAAAAACACGCATACTCAGATGATCCATCCCCGTTATGAAATAATACGTATTTGACATTTCAACAGTCCACACTAACCACCAACATCAGACTTCTCTGAACAGATAAACGTTCAAACAAGAACAAATCATTTGGATAGAATTCCCAAATATTATACCATGCCCAAACAGGTGTAATCAATGAAGTAAAACTTACTATTACAGTCATGGGTAGCTTCCCCTTTATTCCACTGTGTTCGATGAAATGGAATCAATGATGAAATACTACTATTAACAACTACAGGCATATGTATTAGTACATTTGTAGTTCCACCTATATTATACAATCCCGATCCGGTGTACATATGTAACAAATGAAATAATACGTAAAATTACAGCCATGGGTAGTTTCCTTTAATTACAATGTGTTTAGGTGCAATCATTTTATTAATACTATTTTTACAACTGTTTGTAGTTTTTCTCTGTATTATACCATGCCTGATCAAGTGCAATCAATAAAAGAATACATACTATAACAACGTTGAGTAGTATTTTTGTTGCTGTTCTCTCATTTCCTGTCACTTGCTCTATTTCTTCAATAGTGTCCGTCCATTCATTATCATATACATTAGAGAATTTCTCTACCAGACTTAATGGCCTATCTGGATCACTTAGGTCTGTAATTGCAGGATTGTTATTTTTCAGTTGTTTTCCCATCATTTCACTCAACCTAAAAAGATAATGACTTGCAAAAATGTGATTTAACGATATTCCATATTGGTAAAACCTTTTGGGGAGGTATTAAAGATATGCTCTTAGCACCATCGTAACTTTCTCGCAAAGCGTTCGTAAGTTTTCTCTTAAATGAAAGTCAAGATAGGTTTTCATTATACTGGCCTCTGGATTCTTACTGTGTATCTTATCTTATCTTGGATAGTTCTATTTAATCTATTCCCAACTCTGGGCGATTTAGAGACTGATATAGACAACATCTGTTGTTGGTGGCTGTATGTCTTCTGGTTATTTATATCGTTGGGTTGCTGTCTCATTGCCGTATATCACACATCAGTTCAATGTATGTTCTTTTGTATAGGAGAAAATTTCGTAAAAATCAAAATCAAAATGGTTCCCTTGATTTAGAAGAGACTGTATATATATATGTGATATACACAATATTCACAATACCTATTTTGTGCCTCTTCTCTTGCTTTGATTTCTATGTCCAGGTCTCTGAAAATTTTAAATATGAAAGGACTCATTTTGTTGTTAATTGATAAACTCTTAAAGTTAATTTGCAGTATATTTTGATACTCAATTGTTTAGGTATACTTGAATAAAACGGTCTATTTATTCTTTCTTATGTTTATGCATCAACTTGAAGAATTTCCATTTTTTTAAATGGACTTAATATTAGGGGCCATTTACAGTATCCTGACCGCATCTACTCCTTTATGTAAAACTAAAAATCTTAATTGCTTGTCTCTTTGAAGATGAGGGCGACTAATCTGTTTTATTTAAATCGTTGAAAACATCTGATTAATTTAATTCTGGCATTAGTTTGTTCAATTTTTCGAACTCTCAATCCCACAGAAATCTGCTTTATGAGGATAAGGTAAAAATATCCCTGCAATACATGTCTAGCTTTCCTTTGAAATTTTTTCTTTAAAGAAGTCACTCGCCCACAGAAAACTGGTTTTGTAAATTGAGGAATATATCTGAACAATTTACGAAAAATACAAATATATGAAAAGTATGTATGTATCCGTTTGTTGAAATGAAAAATGCATCTGTTAAAATAATTTGAATACAAGATTTTATCATCAATTGTTAAAATTCAATATCAAAAAAGCTAATTTCAGAATACAAGATTTTTTTCCATAATAACAATGTTGGGTATCACTAAAATCTGACATGTTCATTTAATACATAGAAAATAGGTTAAGTACAGAGATTAAGTCCAATTACAAACAACATGTTTCTACATACCTTTTGCTCCTTTTAAGATCGTCTTTATATTGCTGTAATTGATCCTTATAAGTTTGTAAATCACGTTGGAGTCTGAAAACATATTATATGAAGAAGACATATACTCTTTCAATCAGTTTAATTGAGTCTGGAGCTGGCATGCTAGTAGTCCTTTGTTAATTCATGTTGATCATTGTCATTTTGATTAGTGTCTATAGTTACCTATTCTAACATGGGACTCGGACTTCTTTTAAACTGAGTTTTACTGTGCGTATTGCTATGTGTTTGCTTATTCCACATTGGCTAGAGGTATAGGGAGGGGGCGGTTGAGATCTCATAAAACATGATTAACCCCGCCGCATCTGTGCGCCTGTCCAAAGTCAGGAACCTCTGGCCTCTGTTAGTCTTGTATGTTTTTTTTAATTTTGGTTCGTTTATATGTTTCGGAGTTTAGTGTGACGTCCATTTTCGCTGAACTAGTATACATTATTGTGAAGACCCGTTGGCGACCTTGGGCTGTTTTCTGCTCTTTGGTCGGGTTGTTGTCTCTTTGACACATTCCCCGTTTCCATTCTCAATTTTATCAATATGATGCGTGTCTATTTATATTTTATATAACAGATAATGGCACTATTGGACCAACATGATTGTTAGACATGTTAAGGCCACTAGAATTAATGAATGTAGTTGTCATAATTCCGTTGTCATTAAAACAGTACAACAGGAACTTTAAATCAAAATGTCTGCCATTTGAACCTTGGTGGCATGTCTAAAAAAAACCGCTTAAAACGAAAAATATCGGAAATTTTCTATTAAGGTCACAATTACTCTTAAATATGCTTTTCTCAATCATTTGAACATGTGTAGCTATTATATGACAATGTATGAGCCAATAGGTTAACACTGAGCTACTAGAAAGCTGTTTAATTTTACCATGAAATCGAAGACAACCACATGAACTTATCTATATCATATACATGTAATCATATGCTGATCTTTCAAAAATATTTTTAACACAGTTTCACTTTATTGAATTAAAAACTTACCTTTCATTTGTCTGTTCTCGTACTTTTAGTTCTTCTTGCATTCTATAACTATTATTAAAAATAAGTACTAAATATAGAAAATTACGTATCAAATGAATATCTTCTGTATATATATTATTTTAAAAAATACGTATTTGATTGTTGATATCTCAAACACATCTTCGTAATGTTATACGCTGGTAATCTGATACGTTCGTAATCAGTAGTTTTATACGTTCGTAATGTTTACCTTCGAAATGTCGAACTCTATCTGGATTCTCTAAGTTATAATCCTAATTTAAGCAATATTTTCCGAATTTGTTTAAAACAAAAGATGCTTCTGACATATTTTACGTTTCAGTTATAGACTTATACCACTTCTTTTGTATAACACATAGACAGACTTGTGTCGATTTTAACATAATATGTTGTATTATCGCTTCTATATGTTGTATTATCGCTTCTATATGTTGTATTATCGCTTCTATTTTCTCCTAAAGCAAAGTATAAGTAGTTATGTGCCATTTCAGATTTTTCTGTATGCTTATAGAACTCGCTCGTTTGAATCTGAATATGTACGTTGCAGGTGATATCATTTAAATATCGAAAAAGTTATACACGAAAATTGTTTATCTCCAGGTATCCAATTTATTAAAACATTGTGAAATAGATTTATAAATGTAAAGAATACACCTTAAAATAGGTTTTTTTCCCAATAAGTTGCGATTTCTCATAATTTCGTTTTGAATATGATCTGGATATCTTTACCAATAGCTACTGGCAGTTTTCCTACAATGACATCATTGTAAGGCGAAGGATTGTCTGATTTGTGTCTATTTATTTATTCTTACTCTAGTTTCTTTGGCTTTCTTTCGTCTACACTGTGTGAACGGTGAAATGCTACACGTGAGTTGTCTATTCTGAAAATTTTATATTTTTGTCTGTAGAAAAATACATTTCAAATACAATGTTACATTGAAGAGTTGAAAGTTTTTAACAATAAATTTGTATTCCTGAAAATTGTTGTTGAAGAAGATGCAGGCTTTTTCTCCAGTTAAAAGTTTTGCAGTCATAAAAAGCTTATTTACGTAGGGGATAACATGTTAATATTATAGAAGTATACCCTGCTTTATTCTAGTGTGGCGGGATGTTTAAGGGTTAGTCCAAAGGAGGTATGTAGCCTTATCCGTCACATTTTACGGCGTTTCGCCTAATGTCATTTTTTTCTAAACCATTTTCATTTTAATGTCTTTTGTATGACTGCCCAGAAATCCTACACGCACGACGGAATGTTAATTTGTTAACTTTCAATTGTTTTGAAAAAAAAGATCATACTGTTTCTGTTTAGTCTATTCAAAACTTCATAGACTTAGGACGATACATATAAAAGCTTAACATTTTTGTGTGGCCACGTCATGTCAACTAACTATCACAGTTGTAGACTACTAGTATATGTTGCTCTCTCAATGTCTTCTGGTTGTTTTTATCGTCAGATTGCTGTTTTATTGACGTTTATACCTCTTTTGATGCATATAATCTTGTTTATGATTTAGCATACTCACCTTTCATTATTCCGACTCTGACTGTATGTATAATCCGCTAAAGGTTCTGGTTCGTTATTGTGTACTGTTGCTGTTGTAGAATGTGTAGGAGGACTTGTTCTGTGAACGAATAGCATTTAATTCAAATGAAGAAAAAAAAAACTCATTTGAACCGTTTTAAAGTTTGTCTTGTCGGGGCCTTTTATATTTTACTTTATTGTATGGGGTTTGCTCATTCATGAAGGTCGTATGGTGACCTATATTTGCTTTCATCTATGTCATTTGGTCTCTGGTGGATAGTTTTCTCATTGGCAATCATACCACATATTCATTCTTTATCGATAATAAATGGTAAGATTTTTCATAGATATTGTTATCGTACTTCCTATGCATTTACTCTGCCTTTTTAGAGTTATATTTTGTGATTAATAAAAAACCGTCCGTCATGGGTACGTTTTGTTTTCATAGATATGGATATTTATTTTCTTAAGATATAGAACTCTATCTTATATTTTCTATTTCTCCTCTATTCCTTTTTCGTATTTTTTTTCTATTCTCAACATAATACATAGTTGGCTGTGAGTCAGTGCCTTATTTATTTCCTTATAATTTACGATGTGATATCCTAGCGATGTTTTTTTTTATAAATATTTAGGGAACAACCATTTAACTTCAAGGGGATATGTTTTTTTGTCTGAGTCAGCATTTTTTTTTATCGAACAATTTTTTTTTAGTTTTTCGATGCTACAAAATTTAACCTTGTAAGGTATGGGGAATCTCGTTTCAGAATTTTTTTTTTTTTTTTTTTTTGTCATCTGCTTTATCACAATATTTGTTTTCATCAAATTGGGGATCAGAATATTTTATTTAGGAAAAAAAAAAAACATACCCCCGCCCCCTTTAAATTAAATGGTCTTTCCCTTACCTCGGTCTTTTGAAACCTCCAGCATCTTCGTCATATCTCCCATGTTCATCCTCATCTGGACATCGGAAACACTGGCAGAGGAGGACAAATTTATTAACAGAAAAATTAGGCTGATGCATAAACGGACATTTTGGTTGATAGTTAATTAGACAACAATATATATATATATAGATTCTTACATTGGTACCAGTGGATTATTGGATAATTCCAATCGAGATAATTAAAATCGAATTTTAAAGTCCGAGCCACGGTTGTCAATTTAATTAACACCTGTTAGAACATTTTGATTCAGTCAGTGAGCTGATAAAAGTTATGACCCGTAAATTCATCCAATCATCTTTTGAGATCATCGGTCCGGAAAGGGTTAAATTGTCACAGAATTGGAGAAATATATATAAACACTGGAAAAGCCCGGTACAACTTTTAAGTATAGAAAGGCGACAGAAGCATTAGGAAGAAGATTCTGTCTCATATCAGTCTATATAAAAAAACAAACTCATCAAAAGATTATAATTTTGTACACCAGACGCACGTCTACAAAAGACTCATTTTAGACGCTCGAATAAAAAAAGTTAAACGCCAAATAAATGTATATATGTTTAGTACAATTGATTGCTATTTTGTAAGGTTTTTCAGTACAATTAGACATATACTCAAATTTATGCATGCAGTGTTTGATTGATTGACGATTTATTATTGATGTTTAACGACACTTTCAACACTATTGGCTTTATCGTGGAAGCCAGTTTTATTGGTGGAGCAAGCCGGAATAAGCGGAGAGAATGGCATATTAATATACCTTCGGCAGGAAAACTGACAATTCTAGTCAATTAAGATCGGAGTCGAACACAACTGATGTACGTTACATAAGAAAATGCCTGTACCAAGTCAGGAATATGACAGTTGTTTTCCATTCGTTTGATGTGTTTGAGCTTTTTGATTTTGACATTTGATAAGGGACATTCTGAGTTGAATATTCCTTGAAGTTCGGTATTTTTGTTATTTTATTTTTCACATCCTCAGTGTTGACACTGTTATAAAAATAAGAAGATGTGGTATGATTGCCAAATGAGACAACTCTCCAGAAGTGCCCAAATTGAAATGATACATATTTTAGGTCACCGTACGCCCTTATGCTAGTGATACAGTAGATGAACGACTTAGACCACTCGGCAATCGAGCCCCCCTGCAGTTTTGAAACTTTGTCCAGGGTAATGTGTATGACATTTAATAGAACTGCATGATCTGTGTGGGTTTTAAATGTCTTTAATTAATAATTATTTTGCCAAGTAATTATTTCATGAAAATAACTAGATTTGGAAAAATACGGGTCTGATGTAATTATGAATGAGATAAAAAAAAAAGTAAGAAATTTTAAGGGCGAGCAATGAATTAATAATCCTTCTCTAATATAAAAATACGGAGATGTAGTATGCCTGCCAATGAGACAACTATCCACCAAAGTTTAAATGAAGTGGATGTAAGCAATTATAGGCAACCGTAAGGCCTTCAACAATGAGAAAATCCCATACCGTATATAGTTGGCTATCTATCCTCATTTTTTTATTTTTCTACCTAATAAATTGTGATAAAACGATGTGAGGCATCAATATGTATACTATCGAACTATACTACCAGGAGCCAAATTTTTAACAAGGGAAAAAACTCTGTAACAAGTTTGAAGATCCCTATGTCCCCAATGAAGTTGTTTCTCAATTCTCAAAATTTCAGTCGTAGTTACCATTCTTATTAATTCGTGGGGGAAAGAATCGGCAATTTTTACTTACTATATGGAATGTAGGTAAAACATGTTGGTTACTTATGATAGAAAAAAATCAATTTTCAGATCCTTACTACTCATAAGTCGGGTTTTTTTAGAAGTGTGCAGAGGAAATCTGAAGTTAGTCGACATGCTACATTTGTAATCACGTGGTCAGTTATTCAAGTATATAAGAAGAAATTGAATGTATCTTTTACCTCTTTAACTTGTTCCATTTGGTAACGTAAACTGCTGTACTCATCTCTGTAATCATCGACAGGACTTCTTTTCCCCGACCCATCTTTTCTTAATTTCTTCTCAAGTTTCTTTGCAGATGTCTTCAGTACATTGACTCTCAATTGCGCTTCTGCCCCTGTCACAACAACTCGAACTTCAGTGGAAACACTACTGAAAAGAACAAATATTTGGTATAAGCAGCAACTACTCCATAGTTTAAGCAGAAACTATTTTGTATTGTTACGTAATATGATACGCAACACCACTTTATTGGATGATGTCTTGTCTGTCATTGACACTACGGGGTATATGTATATAAGCATAATTTTTTTAGCATGGGAATAACAGAACTTGAGCACAGAACAGGTTTTGTGATGAATTGTGCAATTGTCAAACATTCATTGAAAGGTTCGATTGAAAAAAAAAAAAACAAAACTTTAGCTTCAATCAGCTTTCGAGGAGACGGTCTGTTATTCACTTACATGGTTGCAGTGCTTTGATGGATAGCAGTCGAAAAGGATTTAAATTAATCGCCAGTTCGAAAGCATTTGTTGAACATGCACATGGCTTGTAAAATTATTGCTACTATAACAAAAATCAGTCTCAAAAATAAAAGAACAGCGTTCCAATGTCCCTCGTGGGTGGTTGCACAAATCTATATTCCAAACTTGTCGGTTAAAAGCTCATAAGGGGTTATATTATGTCCTTGTTTATATATTATGCCGATTTTAATAAAGCTTATTTATTTATGATAAATTTATTTTTGTTATTTTTGAACTTTTTCATAAATATACCACAAGAAATGTAGACATAATATACAGTTATTTTTCATATACTTTCCAAGGGGCAAAATTAAATTCTTATAAATATAATTGGTTTGCACTGTTCAAAAAAATTCTGATCCCCAATTTGAAGAAAAGAAATATTGTGGTCAAGCAGATTACAAAAAAAAAAAAAAATTTTGAATCCAGATTTTCCCCAAACCTTATAGTGTTGATTTAAAAAAATAATTTAATGGAAAGCGTCGAAAACCAGAAAAAAAAAATCTGACTCAGACAAAAAACCATACCCCCTTTGAAGTTAAATGGTTGCTCCCTTGTGCATAAAATAACAAGAAGAGGGAAGAAATTATACTACAAAATAAATTTGAGTAATGAATTTTTATATAAAATGAATAGGTAAATTGGGTATATAGTATTATGTGAAGGGCATTTGACAAATAATGTTGGGCAGCAATGTTTTTGTCTCGCTTTCGTCCTGGCCTCTAAGTCATGGAATAAATGTTAAACTTTTTCATTATGTCAGTTCAAAGGGAACCACTTATGATAAAATCAATGTCATTTGGTATGCAGTTGTATGAGCGTTGGCATAAACAGTTTGTATCTCATTTCAAGGGAGATTAGTTGGCCTTGTACTCTCTTGCATTCAGGGTATATTGAATTTGAAGCTTTTGGATAGCGGTTTACATACAGATTATACATACATCTGTTTGTCATAAGTTTATTATTTGTATGTCCACGTATGATCCTTTTTATTATTGTATAATTTAATGCTTTTTCAGTAATTAACAACATTGCTACAGGTTCACAAAACCGAAAGTAAACAAAATGCATTTGTCAATAATTTCAACTACTATAAGTGCATATACAAACCCTGAGGTTTCTGGTCTGTAATTATTGTCATCTTTATGCTTATTTCTCTTTTTTCCTTTGCTAAAGGACTTCCTAAACCAATCCATGTTAAATAAGGAAGTAAATTACATGATGTAGTCCACTTTTAAGAAAATCAATGTTTCGTCTGAATGGGTTATTTTTAAATTTATTATCAGGTGAACGTACCTGATTGTAATAATAAGTATTAATGGCTAACAAATGTTTGCTTTTGTGTTGTAAACAAATGAGAATGTCACAAATTTAAGGTATATTTCAGTATATCTTAATTTTAATCAGTTAAAATGGGGTATTTACAGAAAAAGGGGGTCAAAGTAGTATACGAATAAAGATTAACACAATGGAATTCCACAAAATGCATGGATGAGACATTCCCCATTTCTATTCTCAATTTTATTGAATGGACGGATATTCTAGCAAAGAGTAAAGTCGAAAATCATGCATTTGTGATTTTTATTTTCGTCTTAATTTTCGTCGTTCTTCGTCATTTGGTCTGTGTTGGAGAGTTGTCTAATTGGCAATCATACCACATCTTCTTATCTTTGCTCTCTATACATTCATCCATCACAAAAAAATCATAATTTTCTTAAAATGGCAACTATTTAACTATAACAGACACAACAGAGGAGGGAAATTACTAAATAAATATGCTGCTCCAAAAAACAAAACAAACTGAAAGTAAATATTGACTAGCTTGACAGAGGCGGATTAAGTGAGGGGAGGGGGCAGGGCGGTCTCCCCTTATGAAGCTAAATATACGGTTAATGCATAGATTTTTTACATATCATACTCCAACCGATGCTTAGTTTGCCCACGCCCCCTCCTGTTTTAAGATCCTGGATCCGCATCTGCTTGACATTTAATCCAGGTAGAAAAAAAGATACCATGTCATTTGTAGTTTAAAAAATTAAATTTTACTTAAAAACAATCACTTGGAATCCTCGTCAAATTGTTCCTTTATTGAAGTTTGAATTTATTGAGGTCTGGGTGCCTCTGTTGAAGATACTGAGACCGGGAAGGCAAATAGCTATTCTACCATTGGTATCTTTGATGACTTGTTAGTGTTCGGAGTTCTTTATCTAAAAAAGAATTGTACTGTTCCATATATCATGTAGACATGTATCATGTCTATACATCCTCCACTGACTAATAAATAATTAATAATATACATATCTTTTCTTGACTTAAGGTTTTATTTTTCAAAAGTGAAGAAGTTGCTTTTGAAAAAAGTATTCCTGGCATTACTTAATATTATAATACATGTTTTTGCATCATTCACCTCGGAGCTTCTGGGACCATGAACTGCCTCCATACCCCTGTCGTAATACAATCTCTGTGGGGTGGACAAAAACGACCCTGTTTGAGTTGGCTAAAACGTTTTGCGTACGTACACTTCAGTTTGTGACAGCTATGCATTGGACAAAGTAACAAAGAGGCAATGTTTTTTTTTTAGAACTTTATAGTGCTTGTAAGTGAATTTTAGTAAAACAAGTTTTTTTTTATTTTAACATCATCTGAAAAGTCGGAAACTATAATTGTTAAGTTTTAGTTCATTTTCAGACATTATTTTAGTGTAATTTAAGTACTGTTCACTTCAGAAGTATTGTTCAGACATTTTGCTTGCTGTCAATCCAGAACTGTCCAGTAGGTTTTTATACCATTCAGTGTGTAGTTATTTCTGGAATGGAAAAACAGTAACTGGAAATCTTAATTGATCTCAATTGACTGCAAGCGATAATTCAGAAAATTAACTGAAAGACTGAACATAACTTAATAATTTATGTTCAGTCTTTTTAGAGCTGATTAGATCAAGATGACCGCTTCAGTTCATAATTTGTTTATAAGGGATAGTTCAGTAACCATTTTATTTTTACACTGTTTAAATTTTCCCTCTCGAACACTTGCGTACACCAGTTGTCTCGAATCTGTTACAAGAACGATAACTCGTGTTGTTAAGCGATGTCAAAAATTAGCACTCAATGATTCTCTATTTTCATTGAGACATAACATACTGCAGTAACGTATTTCTAAAACAAAAGGAACATCGCATCGGATTTGGGAGACTGTTTGCATATATTAGCTTAAAGGTTTGCACGCATTTCACATTTATATTTTAGATTATGGTGTATTGAATGAGGAAGTAGAATATACAAACAATGTACACACTTGTCGTGTGTTTATTATCCATGCATTGTCTATATTCAATATTTAAATTGTCAGCCTTTAAATAATCCGTTTACTTATTTAATAAGTTGGAATTGAACAATTCGATTTAAGAGCATACTTTTTATTTATAAAACGGATTAAATTTAACGCAATCTGACGAATTCAGTTTACAAAAAATTGAACATTCTTCCAAGAATTGATCAGTATTAATGAGTGAAATATACATATATAGGTCATGATTTGAATGTTCTGAACAAATACGCACAAGCTCCGTAGGGGACGACCTTTTGCTTATATAGGGAGGGGCACTAATATAATCTTATAAACTTATTGTTCCTTTGAATAAACTTTTTCTTAAAGGATACAGAGGCGGATTTAGAGGGGGGCCCAGGGGCCCGCCCCTTTTCTGGGAAAAAAAATGGTTGATTATATAGGGAATCACTGAAGCATGACCGGAGCGAGCCCCCTCTTAGGCAGTCAGTGGGCCCCCACTTATGAAAATTTCGGGATCCGCCACTGGGATATCTTTTTATCACCGTAGTAAGATCTTTGAATAGGACTTGATCGATACTAACATTGATTTTCTTTTTGCCGGTTAAATCGGGTGCCTCAGGATGATGGCACGCCCTCTTTTATACGTCAAAGAGGCTTTACCACAACAATATGATGGAAACGTGGCCTTTTGCACAACAACAAAGCTAGAGGCTCTAAAGAGCCTGTATCGCTCACCTTGGACTATGTGCATATTCAACAAAGGACACTCTCCAACATTATAGATGAGAATAGAATTCATGACAAAAATCTGTTTTGTTGATCTTGTATTGCTGATCAATTAGTCTGTTTAGTTTCTCTCTATCTTCTTTAGTTTTTGCTCAAAGCACAAAAGATAATAAAAAAAAAAATCCTCAATTAAGGGCAATCACTCCTATAAAGAGTGACAGTCTACTTACTATATCAGCAAAATTTAAGTTGTTAGTAGATCTTGTCTTGCTGATCATTTTTGTGATTTAAAGTGTATATTTATCTATTATAATTTTTATCAAATAAGGCAAAATGTAAAAAAAAAAAAATGGTGAAAATCGTCATTAATGGGCAATAACTCCAATAAGGAGTCGTTGGACGATTTCCTCTGTATTGTCTTAATTGTAGTTCATGACTTGCTGATCATGTTTGCTTATTTAGGTTTCTATCTATCTATTATAATTTTTAAGATATAAGGCAAAAACACATAAAATTGATAAAAACCATCATCAAAGGGCAATAACTCTAATAAGGCGTCGACTGACGATTTCGACAATGCAGACTTATTTGTAGGAGTTGTCTTGCTGATCATTTTTGCAATTTAAAGTTTCTCTCTATCTATTATAGTGTTCAAGGTAATAGGCAAAAATGAATAATAAAGGTAAAAATTGTCCTTTAAGGGCAGTAACTCCAAAAAGAAATCGTCTGACAGTTTTGAAGTATATGAACAATAGGTAGAACTCAACATTCTGAACATTTCTGCCCTTGTCAAATTTTCTCTATTTAAAACGGTTTTCAAAATAGTAGACAAAACTCGCATTTAACCCCTATGTTCTATTTCTAGCCATGGCGGCCATGTTGGTTGGCAGGCGGGGTCATCGGACACATTTTTCAAACTAGATTCCCTAGTAATGATTGTGGCCAAGTTTGGTTAAATTTGGCCCAGAAGTTTCAGAGGAGAAGATTTTTGTAAAAGTTAACGGACGACGGACGACGGACGCCAATTGATGACAAAAGCTCACTTGGCCCATTGGGCCAGGTGATTTAAAAACTGTCCTTACCAAAATGCCGTTTTGTTCCAGCATGTCCAGTGGTTATTTTTTGTTGTTGTTACCACTAGGTAAAAAGTTTTTCCAAAAGTAGCCAGCAAATATAGATTTTTGATTGAGGTGATACATGCTGAAAATAAGTACCTTTGTCATTCTCTTTCATTTTTGTGTGAAGGCCTAGATGGGGTTTAAAGAATACAGAATAATGGGCGAAAAGTGCAGAATAAAGGGCCCAAAAAATAAAAATAGAGAAAAATAGGACAAAAAATTCAGAACAGAGAATATGGGGTGCTAAAATATAAAGAATAGGGAAAAATGGGGAAAATATATAAAGAATAGAGAAAAATGACCTTCAAAATTAAAGAAATGAAGCCCCCTTTTTCCCATCCAGACCTTCTTGTGTGTGACATGTATAACGATGTTTGAGAATTCATCCATTAAAAATAGCTTCCCATAAAAAGTAGCCATACCGTTGTACGTTTTCTCATTTGTTTTCCTTTTTAGCTCACCTAGCCTAAAAGGCCAAGTGAGCTTTTTTCATCACTTGGCGTCCGTCGTCCGTCGTCGTCTTCCGTCGTCGTTAACTTTTACAAAAATCTTCTCCTCTGAAACAACTGGGCCAAATTTAACCAAACTTGGCCACAATCATTATTGGGGTATCTAGTTTAAAAAATGTGTCCGACGACCCCGCCTGCCAACCAACATGGCCGCCATGGCTAAAAATAGAATATAGGGGTTAAATGCAGTTTTTGGCTTATATCTCTGAAACTAAAGCATTTAGAGTAAATCTGACAATGGGGTATAAATGTTCATCAGGTTGAGATCTATCTGCCCTGAAATTTTCAGACGAATCAGACAACCTGTTGTTGAGTTGCTGTCCCTGAATTAGTAATTTTAAGGAAATTTTGCAGTTTTTGGTTATTATCTTGAATATTATTATAGATAGAGATAAACTGTAAACAGCAATAATGTTCAGCAAAGTAAAATCTACAAATAAGTCAAACATAACCAAAATTGTCAATTGACCTCTTAAGGAGTTATTGCCCTTGAAAGTCAATTTTTAACAATTTTTCGTAAATTTTTGTAATCTTTTACAAAAATCTTCTCCTCTGAAATTACTTAGACAAATTTAACCAAACTTGGCCACAATCATCATTAGGGTATCTAGTTTTAAAAATGTGTCCGATGACCCTGCCTGCAAACCAACATGGCCGACATGGCTAAAAATAGAACGTAGGGGGTAAAATGCAGTTTTCGGCTTCTATATCTGAAACTAAAGCATTTAGAGCAAATCTGACATGGGTAAAAATGTTCATCAAGTTGAGATCTATCTGCCCTGAAATTTTCAGACAAATCAGACAACCCGTTGTTTGGTTGCTGTTCCTGAATTGGTAATTTTAAGGAAATTTTGCAGATTTTGTTATTATCTTGAATATTATTATAGATAGAGATAAACTGTAAACAGCAATTATGCTCAGCAAAGTAAGATCTACAAATAAGTCAACATGACCAAAATTGTCAATTGATCCTTAAGGAGTTATTGTCATTTAAAGTCAATTTTTAACAATTTTTCGTAAATTTTTGTTATCTTTTACAAAATTCTTCTCCTCTGAAACTACTGAGACAAATTTAACCAAACTTGGCCACAGTCATCATTAGGGTATTTGGTTTAAAAATGTGTCCGATAACCCCGCCTGCCAACCAAAATGACCGACATGGTTAAAAATAGAACATAGGGATAAAATGCAGTGTTTGGCTGATATCGCTGAAACTAAAGCAAAAGTATAATGATTGCATTATTTCATGCATCAATTGTAAACAAAAATATCAGGTGAGCGACACAGGCTCCTTGGAGCCTCTAGTTTTCATGTAAGGGCCTTTTGTAGCTTAATATGAGGTATGGGTTTTGCTCATTGCTGAAGGCCGTACGGTGATCTATAGTTGCTAACATCTACGTCATTTGGTTACTGGTGGATAGCGGTCTCGTTGCCCACATTTTCTTATTTTATACTGACCTATATTTTATGCTTCGCTGACCTGTTTGAATTTGGCATCATTTTTTTTTATCCTTTTTCTTATATCTATAACCATAAAACTAGGTATAGTGGTGATTGTTTCGGTCAATCTATTAAATTATATAGTCACTAAAATAAAAATTTCATAATTTACTCTGAAATTAAATTCTACATCCATAACATCACGTCTAAATTTGTTATTATGCATCAACTACTTTTTTTAGACACAAAAGACTGATTGAATACATAACCAGACATGGCTTACTGCCAAGAATATGACCCGAAAGACTCGAACAATGATAGTGACTTTTCCGTCAGTTATAAATCAAGCAAGATTTTGGTGGCAGCCATTGATTTTGGAACTACGTTTTCCGGTTACGCCTTTTCTTTCAAATCCTGGTTTGAATCTGATCCGAATAAGATAGTTACCAACTCGACATGGGTAGCTGGACAGAAGAATTTAATATCATTAAAAACACCAACATGTATTCTGTTACAACCTGATAAATCATTTCACTCTTTCGGATACGAAGCTGAGGAGAAGTATGCCGAGCTAGCTCTGGAGGAGATACATGAAGACTGGTACTTCTTCAAGAGATTTAAAATGTCCCTGTTCAATAATACTGTGAGTGGTTACATTTTACTTAAAAAATAAAATATTGTACAGAATCTTTTAACTTAACATAACAACAACCAGATTGAATGTATTTTTATTATTGTTTTATTTTAATATTTTTTTATCAGGTGGATATCTTTCTCTTAAAGGGGTATACAAAACTAAGGATAGAAGAGGAAAAAAAGATTTCCCATGAATCCATAATAGATCATAATTGATAACGTCGTTGCTAAAATGGGACAAACATTGAGAAGATCTAGTTTTCAGTGTTTACAGGGGAGGTAATATTTTGTCACTAAATTCCCACTGATGACCAAAAAGTCAAACTTATTCAGGAATCTGATGTTCAGTAGTTACTAGTTGTCGTTTGTTGATGTGGTTCATAAGTGTTTCTCGTTTCTCGTTTTTTATATAGATTAGACCGTTGGTTTTCCTGTTTGAATGGTTTTACAATAACAATTTTTGGGGCCCTTTATAGCTTGCTGTTCGGTGTAAGCCAAGGCTCCGTGTTGAAGACCGTACTTTGACCTATAATGGTTTACTTTTATAAATTTTGACTTGGATGGAGAGTTGTCTCATTGGCACTGATGCCACATCTTATATCTATTTACATCACTTTAAAGGAATGAAGGGCAATCAATATCCATAGGTCTGGGAAAGACAGACAACATTTTAAAACCTACGCCAAAGTAAGCTTAAGGAATTCCAGATTACTCCACATACATTTAATTATACTTTATTACTAACTTTGCAGACTTTGTCTAGACACACTGAGATACCAGATGATTCTGGTAGGAAGAAGATGCCAGCACAAACAATCTTTAGTCACGGAATACGTTTTTTGAAGGATCACCTTGTAAAACATCTCGAGTCCAGTCATACGGGTCTAAGTGAAAGTGATATTCATTGGGTCCTCACTGTTCCAGCAATCTGGAATGATAGTGCTAAACAGTTCATGCGAGAAGCGGCTTCACAGGTAAATACATATTGTTCATGAATGTTGTGGCTTCAAAGGTAAACAGTTCAAGAGGTCTGCGGCATCATACATATGTATGTAGATGTAAATAGTACATGAGGTAGGCGGCATCGTAGGTACATGTAAATAGTTCATGAGGTCGGTGGCATCATGTGTACATGTAAATAATACACGAAGTAGACAACATCGTAGACACATGTCAACAGTTCACGAGGTCTGCGGCGTCATACATATGTATGTAGGTGTAAATAGTACACGATGTAGGCGGCATCGTAGGTACATGTAAATAGTTCATGAGGTCGGTGGCATCACATGTACATGTAAATAATACACGAAGTAGACAACATCGTAGACACATGTCAACAGTTCACGATGGCGGCGGCATCATAGGTAAATGTAAATATTTTATGAAGTAGGTGGCATCATAGGTACATGTAAATAGTACATGAGTAAGGCGGCATCATAGGTGCATGTAAATTGTTCATGAGGTAGGCGGCATCATTTGTAAATGTAAAAAGTTCACAACTCGAGGTAGGCGACATCGTAGGTGTATGTAAATAGTTCATGAATGATGCGGCTTCAAAGGTAAATGGTTTATTAGGTAGGCAGCATCATAGGTTATAGGTACATGTAAATAGTTCATGAAGAATTAGGTTTTAATTATAAATAGCCTACGAAGGGTTGACTTGAGTATAGGAATAAAGAAACATTCCTTAAACTGCTCACGTGCAGCAATAAAACACTTTCTAAAGTTGAGTGGCTCTTTCGCTAAGACGCCACGCCCGATTGGAATGGGGTAGCTAAATACGATGCAACTCACTCTGCAATTACAGCAACTCTCTGAGGTTTTCGTAGGTTTTCTGTTGCAAGGCCAACAGTTTGTCTCTATCAAACAACATTTTCCAGTGGCAGTCAAAACTTCTGGCCCTTAATTGTTTATTCTTTCTCGGTTTGAAACATATGTCACTGGACGTTAAGCAAATATTCAACAGACAGTCTAAACACACTTTATTCTATTGAATAAGTAATACTAGTACATGAAATACGAATTTCTGTATAAATTTAACACTCTCTTTATGCATGTTGTTTTATCTAACAAAACTTATACATTTTCGAATCAAAAGTATGATCTATGTATAAAATTAGCAGATATGGTATGATTGCCAATGAAACAACTATCCACCAAAGGTCAAATGAAGTGGATGTATTCATATTAATGTAGTCAGTTAAAAGGATACCGTTATGAACATTAATAAATTTAGTTGTAGAGATCCCGGATGTTTAATATACACGATGATGGTTATTCCGTGGACTAAATGTTGTGCTACTTCAACATAATTTCGTATTCACAGATAAGTACCATTCCATCGGTAAAGCCTCTTGTAGATTGCCAATCCTGAAGGTACTACGCACAGTAAATGTTTCGATACTGTTTTCTGAAAGTAAGGTTGCAACTGCATGAAATACAGTTGATCAGATTTATAACTATATAGAGGCTCCCAAGAGCCTGTGTCGCTCACCTGATTCTACTTTGGTTTTGGAAATCATGTAAAAATAGATTAAAATCATAACAGATACCCTAATAATGATTGAGGCCAAATTTGGTTTAATATTGGCCCCGTAATTTAATCAAAAGCAGAAGACTTTTGTAAAGTTTACAGAAATTACCAATAAATTCATTGAAATTGTAGAAAATGACTTTATAAGGACAATGACAAATCAGCTACAAAGTAACAACACTTGGTCAGCACCTCAAAAGAAACATTCATACCATGTTTGGTTTCAATCCATTAAGCGGTTTTCTAGAAGAAGACATTTGTATATATTTCCCATAGGGTCCTTTGTTAAACTAAGTCCCCCGTTGGCAGCCATCTTGGTTGATGGATTTGCAAAGTAACAACACTTGGTCAGCACCTCATAAGGAACATTCATGCCAATTTTGTTTTCATTCCATTCAGTGGTTCTCTTAAAGAAAACATTTGTATGTATTTCCCACAGGGTCCTATGTTAAACTAAGTCCCCGCTGGCGGCAATTTTGGAAGATTGATCGCCTACAAAGTTACAACACTTGGTCAGCACCTCATAAGGAACATTCATGCCATGTTTGGTTTCATTCCATTCAGTGGTTCTCAAAAAAGAAGACATTTGTATGTATTGTCCATAGGGTCCTTTGTTAAACGAAGTCCCCCGCTGGCGGCCATCTTGGATGATGGATCAGCTACAAAGTAAAAACACTTGGTCAGCACCTCATAAGGAACATTCTTGCCATGTTTGGTTTCATTCCATTCAGTGGTTCTCTAGAAGAAGTACAAAATGTAAAAAGTTAACGACGACGACAACGGACGACGACGACGACGACGGACGACGGACGCCAATTGATGAGAAAAGCTCACTTGGCCCTTCGGGCCAGGTGAGCTAAACATGAGATGTGATATGATCGCCAATCAGACAACCTTACATAGGCTAATATTTAGCTCTTCTGTTGAAGCCCGTTTTTTTTTTTTGTTTCTTTTTTGTGCTCGAAAATATTGTATATCAATTATGTAGTTTACCTTCGACACTTTTTGATTGCAAGTCCCACACTATCTATGAAGGTTGTTTATAATGAAACTAGAGCAACTCCGCTTAACGGCGTTTCATGTTTATATTATTACATATTTTTTTCAATGGCTGAAGCATTTATCATTGAGTAAAGGAAGACTTTTTAACCCCGAAAAACGTATTGTTCTTTTCTCCCCTCACTCTCACCTTCACCTTTAGCGCTGCAGAGTGGGAGCGGTCGGATTAATCTCTCCTACATTTTTCTCCATTTACGGTTATATTTTATTGAAATGTATTTTATTTTTTTCTCGCAATATTGAAGGCTGGAATTAAAGACACACATTTGCTGATTTCCTTGGAACCAGAGGCCGCAGCCATGTATTGTAGAATACTTCCGGTTGAAAAGTTCGTTTCCGGTGGTGGTGGTAACTTGGGAGTATTCAGACCGGGTTCAAAATATATGGTTGCTGATCTAGGCGGTAAGTTAGATTCAAAGAAGAGTGATATAAAGGAGAGAAAGACATTAGTGTTATAGTATCTTATGAAAGTTTTAATATACATAAACAATGCATGACTTCAGTCGTTTGACAAGTAAAAAAATCAACATTTTTTATAGACTAGAAGTGTAATTTATTGGAAGGAAAAGATGCCCTAACTTTTCACTGAGAAATTGACAGCTATCGTCTTTACGTCTAAACACAATTTATACATTCAAAGTTGTTATGATAAGCCTCTAAAGAAAAAAAGTATGTACGTCTAAATCATTATATTGTTCAAAATGAAAGCATTCAGTGCTGTTACAAACTGACGTTACTGACTATCCGGTATGGGTTTTTCTCATTGCTGAAGGCCTTGCGGTGCCACATAGTTACTTAAATCCGCTGTATTTGGAGTCAAATGAAATGCAAAAGCAAAAAACTGACATAGTATTAGAACACTTTTTATTAAATATGTGTGAAAGGGGCTGTGGGGTTTAAGTCACTAAGATGAGAAATAGCAATAAAACGACGAAAATAACCAAAAGACATCTAGATTTCTACGTACAGTCTTCAACAACAGACAGTAAACACTGGTGTCTATACAATATGTCAAACTAAAAAAGTCCTGCTTTTAAGAATGCTGTGAATGAATTAAACAGAAACTATTAAAGATCTTACATCACCCCGAAATTCTCCAATTAAGAAAAATATTTTGAGATGCCACTGACAGTCCAGTATTCAAATTGTTGATCATGTGATTTGGCCTCTAAATATTTAGTTATTATTAGATACGCCCATACAGACCCTCATTACTTAACACATTTTACAGGTGGCACTGTGGATATAACTGTACAGGAAGTTCTGGAAAATAACAACTTGAAGGAACTACATAAGGCAAGCGGAGGGGCTTGGGGAGGAACGAAAGTTGATGAAAATTTTATGCAGATGATCGTAAAAGTTGTCGGCGAGCCAGTCATCCAACAGTTCAAGTGCGATAGCAAATCTGATGAACTTGATCTACTTCGAGAATTCGAGATTAAGAAACGTTCTATCCGTCCCGATGCTACTGGAAAAACTGCATTCCGAATACCTATATCTTTAACGGAAGCTTTCGAAGAGATAAATAATGTAGATTTGAGACAAAGCATTAAGCAGACGCCATATGCCAAACACATGAACTGGGTCGGGGATAAGTTAAAAGTGGATAATGGGATGATCAAAGAACTTTTTTCTAAAGTTTCCGATAGTATCGTGCAACATTTAAAAGATATTCTAAACAATCCTGTTAGTCAAGGTGTCGACACAATCTTGATGGTAGGGGGCTTCTCAGAATGTGCAATGATACAGGAAGCACTCAAGACAAACTTTTCTCATATGAAAATTATCATTCCGGAAGATGCTGGTTTGGCAGTAGTGAAAGGAGCAGTATTGTTTGGACACAATCCCGCTACAATTGTGTCCCGGAAGGCGAAGTATACATACGGAGTCAAAACAACGCGAGACTTCATCGAGGGTGATCCACGAGACAAGAAATTTCAAGTCAACGGACGTGACAAATGTAGTGACGTCTTTGATAAACACGTGGAAATAGGTCAAACGGTCAAGGTTGGTGAATCTTTAAATCCCCAGTCATATTTTCCGTTGAACAGCGACGTTAAAAAGGTGGTGATTCCTGTGTACATGTCTACTGACGATGATCCCAGCTATACCACTGAACCAACATGTAACTACTTAGGAAAGATCGAAGTACCTCTCCAAGGTTCATCTGTGAAGGACAAAGAAATAATAGTCCAGATGACCTTTGGAGGGACCGAAATCACAGTAGAAGCCGAAGAAAAGAAAACAAGAAAAAAGTTAAAAGCCAAGTTTGATTTTCTTGATCACTGAAGAATGTTGTTTAATTTTTCTCATTTTTGTACCCTGTTTTTTAGTTTTTGGTTCGGGTTAAAAACCAATTCACATATTTAACATTTAAGATTTCAAGTTTTCGTGACTTCATTTGATTATTAATGTTTTAATATAGTACACCTACAAATTAAGCACAGGATTAAACGATGAAACCTTTTAAAAAGATATTTTCTACCTATAGTTTGTTTCAGACTAAAACTTGTCCAGTTCCTTTGTAGATTTTGAACGCAATTATGGAAGATACGATTGATTGATTGCTGTATATTAGTTTGTTTAAAGTGACAATAATTGCAGGGGATTGTTACGTTTAAAAGTGAGACTCTGTTACAGAGTTTTCTTTATTGACCTCGGGGCTCTCACTCGTCTAAACTCGACCAATTCCGTCCCTCCTTCAAACGGATAGGAGAGTAGCGGATTTACCCGATTATTGCCGATTGGGAGGCTCTGTGTGTTTATGGTGTCCCTTTAGTTTATATATGCAAGTGTCTTAGACGTTAAAAAGAGACGTGCAGTTTTCGATAAAAACAAGTGCTTTTCTGTGACATCCAAACATCTTAGTGCATCAGAAACAAAAGTACAATAAATTTAAGAAATTATTATTATAGCATTTGGCCTTTTTTTTTTATATAAAATACTCCGTTCTAGGCAGCCGTGTTAGAATACGTTTTTTACTTGTTTTAATTGTTTTGTATTTTAAATGACATATTACTTTCCGAGTTTTAGAATGTTTTAATATATTTCATTTATAGTAAGAGAAAATAAAATATAAAAAGTAGAATAAATAAAAGACGGATACGCGAAATTAATCTGTGATACGTAGTTATTTTACTTATGTGTTCCCTTTATCATGTCAATTGTATGTATATATAACTTTTATGAATAGGAATTGAATTTAGATTACATGTATATACTTTAGTCTGATAGATTTGATAGGATTAATATATCTTCCATAATAAATGTAAAACAACTTTTTGTATATGGCTAAACAAAATTTAATGCATGTCCTTAATATACGTGAATGAGAAAGCAATCTAACAACACAAAAAGACACAAGGCATATACATGTCATACATGCAAATGTAAACATACACTTATCAACAATAGACAGGCGTGTATAATTGTCAAGCTCTTAATCGGCCCGAGACTAAAATAGTAGTGAATTAATTTAATTAAACTCATCATAGATACACGTATACAAGGATTAAAATTTAGTAAGCCAGACGCTCGTTTCGTCTACAAAAAACTTATCAGTGACACTCGAATAAAACTAGAGGCTCTAAAGAGCCTGTGTCGCTCACCTAGGTCTATATGCATAATCAACAATGGACTCTCCAACATTGTAGACAAGAATAGAATTCATGACAACAATTTCTGTTTTGTTGATCTTGTATTTCTGATCATTTTGTCTGTTTAGTATCTCTCTATCTTCTTTAGTTTTTGCTCAAAACAGAAGAGAGGGTAAAAAAAATCCTCATTTAAGGGCAATCACTCCTATGAAGAGTCACAGTCTACTAAATATATCGGCAAAATTTGACTTGTTTGTGGATCTTGCCTTGCTGATCATTTTTGTTATTTAAAGTTTCTATTCGTCTATTTTAATTTTTATCATATAAGGCAAAACGCAAAAAAAAAATGGTAAAAATTGTCATTAAAGGGCAATAACTCCAATAAGGAGTCATCGGGAAATTTCCTCTATATTGTCTGAACTGTAGATCTTGTCTTGCTGATCATTTATGGTTATTTAAGTTTCTATCTATCTATTATATTTTTTAAGATATAAGGCAAAAACGCAAAAAATTGGTAAATATCGTCTTCTTCCTATATCTATTCAAAGGGCAATAACTCTAATTAGAAGTCGACTGACGTTTTCAACCATGCAAATTGAAGATTTATATGTAGATCTTGTCTTACTGATCATTTTTGCCACTTAATGTTTCTCTCTATCTATAATAGTTTTCAAGATAAAATCCAAAAATGATAAAAATTGGTAAAATTTGTCATTTAAGGGCAATAACTCCTATAAGAAGTCGCCTGACAGTTTTGACATCAATGAACAATTGATAGAGCTCAATATTCTGAACATTTTTGCTCTTGTCAGATTTTCTCTATTAACGATTTTCAAAATAATTGAAAAAACTTGCATTTTACCCCAATGTTCTATTTTTAGCCATGTCGGCCATCTTGGTTGGCGAGCGGGGTCATCGGACACATTTTTAAACTAGATACCCCAATGATGATTGTGGCCAAGTTTGGTTAAATTTGGTCAAGTAGTTGCAGAGGAGAAGATTTTTGTAAAGTTAACGGACGACGACGGACGACAAGTGATGAGAAAAGCTCACTTGGCCCTTTGGGCCAGGTGAGCTAAAAGTTTGAAAAACCCAAATGATCTGCGAAATAATGGGTGTCTAACGACCTTAACTACTCATGAGGGTCTCGCACGGTCGGTACAGTAACTAATAAATTGACAATAAAAACTTGTTATGAATTGGGAAACATTGTAAAATGTTGAGCTCAGAAAAAAATGACACCTACGTGTATCCAACTTGCATGTGCAACGTATATACTTACCCTTCAAAAGAAATATATACCAAATTAAAATGCAATTTTCGTGTTTTGTAAATAAATTAATTAAGAAAGTGAACACTAAGGAGTTTATTTATTAAAAATAATGCACTATTATACCATAATGGGGTTGATGGCATACATGAAAATTAACAAAATAACACATTATATAATACATCACAAAAATAATTTAAAAAAAAAAACATGAATTTATATATGTACATATCATGCAGTTGTTGAATCCACTCTCCTCAGTGACCATGACTTTTTAATTAATGGAGCAGCATACTGCAAAACTGACGGACATGAAAGACATACAACTAATTTATTCAAGTTATCCATATCATTGTATGTACATTTAAATAAGAAATGATCTTCATCATCTGTTTTATCTAAACTGACGGACATGAAAGACATGCAACCAATATCCAAGTTATCCATCTCATCTATACTTAAATAGATATTTTTAATTTTTTTTAAGAAGAGTACTTGTAATTGTAATTATTTGACGGGACCGTATGTAGGTAAATGGTACCATTTGTCAGCATGGCATGTAAAATATATATACTATACAGACTACAGGAAAACTAGATTATAATAGTTGTAGTTTGGAATCGTCAGACATCAAAAGCTTACTTAGATTTTTTCGGTGGGGATATTGTCTTTCAAACATGTGTTTTGGCGTTAATTAGGAAGGAGTTAGTTAGGGAACATTTGATTTACGGGGATTGTTGAGGAGGATATTGTAAATGAATATCCTGGCCCGGTAAGGGCTGAAATGAATAACCTTTACAAGACAGGATAAAATTGAATAATCTTCAACACAAAATGCAGGAATAAATTGTGTACAAATGTGAAAATAAATTTTCGACCCTCCCAGAATATCAAATGGTCGTTCCCTTACTAAAAAATGGACTTAATTTTTTTGTAGAGTGTATTCATTTAATCATATACGATTAAATATTAACTTAAGATACGTATTGTTGAAATTATTGATTGGTACTACAGAAAACTTAAATAAGACTTGTACGAGTTTTGCTCATTGTTGAAGGCCGCACGATTAAGTTGTCTCATTTTTACCGCTTCTCCTTATTTTATATCATTTATCATCATTTTGTTCAGTTTTCCAGGTGAATTAAGAAAAGATGTCTCTTTAAAAGAAAAATTACGACGACGGACAATTTACATTTAATGAAGGCAAATCTTCACATTTGCATTTATGGTTAGGTGTGTTTAAGGGTAAATTGATAGTATACTAAGATAAACTTTGACCTTTACATGTTTATTTAGCATTTACATTTGAACAGTACTTCCCCATACTAGAGATAGCATGATTGATCATTTTATTTTATTGACTTTATGTCACGACCTACTTCTAAATATGCAGATGTTTCGTATACCTGCAATGTATCCAATTTCTATTAGAGATCTCCTCTAATCTTTAGTTATTCTGAAAAAGACAATGTTTCTTCCATTATTCTGAATAAAGAACATGTTTTCCCCGTTATTCTGAATAAAGAACATGTTTTCCCGTTCTTCTGAATAATGAACATGTTTCTATCATACCGGAAAGTTATCTACTATACAAGTTATACTGGTTATGTTTGGTCACGTTGAAATAAAGATGATGATTCAACTCTTTTGAATATTCAAAGATACGAATAGAAGAAGAGAAAATATAGATGTAAAAGTCAATACGAAATTAAAACAAAACAAAAAGATCTCAAAAGACTTAATTATAGTCTTCAACAGTTTTAATATCGGATGTCCAGCTCTACATCACCCTGAGGAAATACATTTGACATAAAACTACCACAGATTTATGTGATACTCTATCAGAGCGGCGGATCTGGGGAGAGGGAATTGTCCTCACTTTTGACAATGAACGACGACACTGACTAACTTCTGGACTATGATTTAATAGAAAGATTTTGTTTCGCTTGCCACTTTCAGAAGTTTTACACCCCCCCCCCCCCACACACACACACACACACAAACACACAATTCAGTCTATTCCTACACCACTACTCCATTTCGTTATGATTTATTTTAAAGACATGCGGTTTCTAGATATATTAACATGCGGCAGTGATAATCAAGTTTACCCACTTTTATTTAAAAAAAAGCACGGGTTAAAAATTAGTTCAGTATGTGAAAGCTATGAACTATATTGAATTAAACCACATTTGAATAATGCTCCCTGATAGACAGTTAAAAAGTATACTAGTACTTTATCTCCTGATGTAGAAATCTTGTCTTTTTACACTCTAATATATGTTGCTGTACAAATTATGTCTAGTTCGCGAGATCGATTATTTATATGGCTGGGTCGTCTGTGCTGCTGTTTGTTTAGTTTTATAATGCGAATATTGTTTTCCATTTCATTAATAGATATCGTTTGCGGGTATAAACAATTGGTCCATGATATAGTTTAAACAAATATAATTCTAGTTTTTAAAAGAGTCCCTACTTTCCTCACAATTCCAACCACCTCGGTGGTCACGTGTTAGCGTGTTTGCCTCGACTAGTGCGTGAGGTTGTAGGTTCAAACCCTGGCAGGGTCAAACCAAAGACATGATAATCGGTATTTGCTGCGTCTCCGCTAAGCACGCCACATGTAGGAGTAAGAGCAAAGACTGGTCGGCTCGGAGTTGTAATAATGTGTCCGCGTAGGATGACATGTTTTCTTGTGGACTGTTTACCTTGTGAACCAACACGTTAAAAATCCGACTCAGCGTCGGTTTCGGTCTAGTACAAAGCAGGGTTTATTCTCATATCACATTATCATGTTCTCGTCCTGAAAATGCACTTAATATTCCACTGGACGGCAAACAGCCATATGCATCCCTTCATTCTCGCAAATCCCGTGCAGGTCGTGCCTCTTTAAATGTGATATGTCTAAAAACAAGAGCAGTTTTTTGTTGATCCCCGACACAATGTCATGTAACTGTTATAGTATATTTGTACAACTATTGTTACCTAGCATACGAAAGATAACGGACTCCGATAAGTCGTAGATATTAATATTAAAACAACACAAAACTCTCCACAGGTAGGCCACTTGAATTGTTTATGCTTGAACAAATAAGACTAATTCATTTAGGTAGCTTTAGATTTACTGAATACAGAAAACCTTCTTTTATATGTCAGTTTGCATGGTCGAGTTGATCAAAACCATTTTAAACCAGACATTCGATCGATAATAGTATTTTGAGATGAACACGTTCATATGCCCAGATTTAATTCATAAATGGACACTTTTGAGTCAACGTAACACATTTACACTAACCGCAGCAATTGTAGGCGTGAACGGTTTACTATTTGTATGCCCCCGCCGTGGGCAATGGGGCATTAAGTGTTACCTTTGACCGTCCGTCCTTCCGTCCGTCCTATTTTCGTATCCGCACTCTAACTTTAGTTTCCCTCATCCATTTTTTGAAACTCATAAACAATGCTAAGAATCAAAACTCGCAGACAGAGTCCGAATTTGGGCAGTGAGTCCCTTACCGTTCTAGAGTTATGTCCCTTTATAGTTTGGAAAAATTGTTATTTTTTCGTATCCGCACTCTAACTTAAGTTTCCCTAAACCAAATTTTATGAAACTCATAAACAATGCTAAGAAACAAAACTAACACACAGAGTTCGAATTTGGGCAGTGAGTAACTTGCCGTTCTAGAGTTATGTCCCTTTATAGTTTGGAAAATTGGTATTTTTTTTTCGTATCCGCACTCTAACTTAAGTTTTCTTCATCCAAATTTTATGAAACTCATACACAATGCTAAGAACTAAAACTCACAGCCAGAGTTGAAATTTGAGTAGTAAGTAACTTACCGTTCCTGAGTTATGCCACTTTATAACTTGAAACATTGCGTTTTGTTTTTCGTTTCCGCACTCTTACTTGGGTTTTCCTCATAAAAAAATTATGAAACTCAAACACAATACTTTACATCAAAACTCGCACACATGCAGAGTTTAAATTTTGGCAGTATGTCTTTATCATTTCTAAAGTAATGTCCCTTTCAGGGGTTCAAATTTACTTTAGGCAAAGGAAGGTCCAGGACCTTTGACCAAAAATACTTAAAGGTCCTCCATTTTTGAAGGTCCAATTTGTATTGAAAATTCAATTTACAAAAACCAAACAGACTCCTACTGTTTACTAGTTATGTTCTAATATTATATTCTCCAGTTTCCCGGTATCTTGTACGACGACCGATCACATGACTAACGTCACAGTACCCAAATTGCACCGAGTACCCAAATTGCACCTATTCAACAAAAATAGCTGCGTAAATCTTACAAGTTTTCTTTCAGACTAAACAATTTGTATTTTTATGATTTGACATTATACACGTCTTTCAACATAGGTAAATATATTTAAATATACAAAACGTTCACAGTTTATATCAACAGATGAAGCATTCACTGGAAAAAGTAAATCTACGGAAACGTCGCCTTGCGACGTTCTCAAAAGTAATCTTTTAAAATGAGCAAATTAAGTATGTTACAAGCATCCATTTCTTTAAAATGAATAGTAAGCATGGACTAATGTCAAGTTGTTCTAAATATATGAGGAAATAAAATAAAACATCTGTTATTCGATTTTTAAGGATGTGAATTAAAGCATGGATGCAATTTGGGTACTCCTCGTTACAGAATCATGGGTCGTTTGGAGGTCGGTTCAAACCTATTTTTCTATGATTCAATATGGATTCAAAATTAATTTTGTGGAACTATATAGTAATTAAGGATACATCTACAAAACAAACACAGATTGAAACTTTTGTCTGGATCTTCAATAAACGAAAGTGAAAAAAAACCCTGTCAAAATCGGCGCAATTTGGGTACCCTCACGTTACACATCAAATCAATTGTAAAGAATGTAAGCAATCACATAAGTTCCCTTTCAGTATAGTTGCATATATTAAGATTATTTTGATACTAGATTTTATATTTTTGTTCAAAATGCTTTTGTAATTTTTAAACCTGCAAAAGTCCGTCGGGTGTAACTAACTACCGACGGGAAGGTCCGAACCTGTAAATGGAAGGTCACGGACCTCGGACCACCACTAATTTGAACTCCTGCCTTTAATATAACACTCTTACTTAAATTTGTCTCATTTGAATTTAATGAAACTCATACACAATTCTACGAACCAGAAACCATAGACAGAGTTCGAGTTTTGGCAGCAAGTCATTTACCGTTCTAGAGTTTAAGTAAAATTGAGAATGGAAATCAAAAGTCTCTTTTAACTTGGAAAACAATAACAATCGACTCATCCAATAGAATAAACGATCAAAAAACTTCAAGACAAACAACGAGCAACATAACATCTAGATAGCAAGATTGGTACAGGCACACAGTGTGGTGGGGTTAAACAAGTTTTACGTGCACATCACCCCTAGCCATTTGCCTATTTATATACATGTAAAAAAAAAGATGTGGTATGATTGTCAATGAGACAACTCTCTACAAGAGACCAAATAACACAGAAATTAACGACTATAGGTCACCGTACCGCCTTCAACACTGAGCTAAGCCCATACCGCATAGTCAGCTCTAAAAGGCCCCGAAATGACAAATGTAAAACATTTCAAACGAGAAAACTAACGGCCTAATTTATGTACAAGAAAATGAACGAAAAACAAATATGTAACTCAGCAACAAACGACAACCACTGAATTACAGGCTCCTGACTTGGAACAGGCACATACAGAATGTGGCAGGGTTAAACTAGTTTGTTGGCACCAAACCGTCGCCGTTACCATTTATTTTGAAAGTGCACTTATCCCTCCCCCTTTTACCTATAGACCATTTTATCTTGAAAATAAAACGGTTTATAAAAAAGATGAAAAGTGGACATGCCAATATATAAGATTTATTTCATTATTTTGCAGTAAAATAATGGTTTATAACGACTATGTTGCACGATTTTCTGATTTGATTCTAATTTTGTCATAAAAACGCAGAAGATATGCAGTGTGGTTGTCAAGGTTTATATAACTTCCCCCCCTTTTTTTTAATTTGAATTTCTTTTATTCATAGAAAATGGAACAAAACAGAACCAAACTAAATTCAAGGTAAGAACATGTAACAATAAAAAGATGGGGTATGGGATACTCTCAACCAGAGACCAAATGACGTATACGTTACCAACTATAGGTCGTCGTATGGCCTTCAACAATGAGCGAAACCCATACCGCATAGCAAGCCATAAAAAACCCCGAACAAGCATACTTTACATCTTGTCCTTTTGGTCTATTTGTGATTACTTGCCTCTATCATTAACAATCCTTAACACATTTTATCTTTTTGTTTTTACATGTTTTCAAATAGACCACTTTCGAGTTATGTCTTTCACCGGAAATAATCGTCAATTATGCGCGCCTTTTGACGTCATTTACCAGATAAAGGGGATTGCCTGTATCCCTGCACTATTAACGTTCATCAAGGGTCTTAGTAATCGTCATTGTGCAGGATAAACTAGAAATAATATTTGTTCCGTAGGTATTTAATTACAATTCCCTAATGACAGCAGTGCTGATTGTCAATTATAACAATTTAATTTGTCGAATAATTCGTGCAATATAGCATAATATGTTTCTAATCACTCGCAAACTCGAAAGTTGTCTATTGAGACTTGCCGTTTGAAGTGATGTAAGATCGTTTGAATGAAATATGTAAAAGTAATTCGTCGGTGGGGATTATTTAGTGGATGCAAAAAGCTTCATCTGTTTGAGTGTCTGTCCGTCTTTGTCCATTATAACTTTTTGTTAAGTGATACTTTGAGTGAATTTAGCCAGGTTTTGAAGTTTTAAATCATAACTAAATGTTGAACAAATTCGACAACTAGCTAGTTATGATTTTATTCTTGTTAAAGGTGAGGGTTTTGCGAACTTAATCTTGTAGTATGCAATTTTAAAATAATAAAATAATAAAATAATAAAATCATGAAATATAAATATAAAATTAATAAAAATTTGAAATGAAAAGATTCCCAATTATTTCTTTAAATTTTCGTGATCTGTTAAAAAGAGTATATTTTTAGAATTAAGTTTTATTTTTGGTTTGGTTATAGATGTCATGATTTCAATTATTTGTCGTAGTATTATGGTTACACATGTGAACCTTTTGGATGAACAGTTTACTTCGTCAATGCATTCTTACATTTCATTTTCGTTTCAGGTCCATCAATCATTGGTTGAAAATTCTTTTACTTCTATTTGTCACAGCCTCTATATTTATACTTGGGCTACAGAGTGTGAACTTTCCTTCGAACAACTTTGTCCTTTCATTTACATCAAGATCAGAAGATGCCTTTTTAGTGTATACTTCCGCCTGCAAGATTCCGAAAGTGGACCCCTTTGCTCCATCAGTAAAAAAACTATTAAAACCGGGAACAGTGTTGAGATGTGACCCGGATGTTGACATTGTTTACCAAAAAGATAACAAACTTGTCATAAACCGAACGGCCGTTAATGAATCGCGCAGGTATAAAGATTTGTCATACTGTAGATATGAGACAATATGGCGCCCATTTGAAAAACCAACGTCTCATGACTATTTTCGGTACATAAATGAAAGCGAGGCTTTCGCATCCGATATCAAACTAAGAAGTGAGGATGAATTTGTTAGATTGAAATGTTATGAAAAGACGACACTAGTATCTATACAAATTTTTTGCGTTTGTTCAGAGAAAGATCAAGTTGAAAAGAGATGCAATAAAGTTTATCAAAACATTCGAAAAATCGGAATGAACGTTTAAGCGTCATGATGCTTGGGGTAGAATCTGTTTCTCAAATAAATATGATTCGTTATATGGCTGAAACACGTAAATACCTTCTACAAAATATGTCTGCAATTGAACTTTTAGGATACAATAAGCTGGCTGATAACACTTTTCCAAATATCGTTCCTATGACAACGGGTAAATATCTAGAAGAATTACCATGGAACGAAACTGTTAAAGATGTGCCACTGGATAAACATGATTTTATGTGGAATAAATATTCCCGTGAAGGTTACCGGACGTTTTATGCAGAAGATGCGCCAAAGATCGCCATTTTTGATTACCACAAAGCTGGATTTGAACGTCCTTCTGCCGACTACTATAATAGACATTTAAGTGTCGCCATGGAAAAGGAGTATGAACCGTGGAACACAGATAATAACTGTATCCATGCACGTCCGGAAACAGCTTTTATTTTGGATTATTTAAAACAGTTTATGACCGTATTCAAATCCGATCCGTTTTTTGCATTTGCTTTTATTTCAAGATTAACGCATGATCGGATGGAACGCCCTGCAATGGCTGATCGTTTGTATAAAGATTTCTTTGAAAACTTAAACAAAGGCAATACTTTAGATAATACAGTGCTATTCTTCTTTAGTGACCATGGAATAAGATTCGGAAAGGTTCGGGAAACTTTTATTGGAAAATTAGAGGAGCGATTACCGTTTGCGTTTTTTATGTTCCCAAAATGGTTTTATGAAAAATATCCAAATGTAAAACGAAATTTAGAAACTAATTCACGAAGACTTACAACCCCGTTTGATATCTATGCTACTTTAATGGATATTCTTCATTTCAAAAGCAACAGAAAAGAGAAAATACATAAAAGTAGATCAACAAGCTTACTTGATGAAATTCCAGAATCTCGAACGTGTAATGATGTTGACATGCTGCCTCATTGGTGCTCATGCGCAGATCACGAAATGTTATCGTCTAAAGCTGAGAGTGCCGTTCAATCAGCAAAACAAATGATATTAGAGCTAAATCAACAACTCAATAAAACGTCTGTGTGTGAAACGTTATATTTAAATGAAGTAAAATTGGCTTCAAAACTGATATTGCCGAATAAGGTTCTGACATTTAAAAGCAGTGATTGGGACGTTATCAATCGAACCGTAGTGTTCGGTAATCGGATAGATTCTTATGTTGACTATCAACTTATGTTAGAGACTAAACCTGGTGGTGCTCTTTTTGAAGGAACCGTGCGCTACAATGAAAAATACAAAACTTACAAATTAATGGGCGAGGTCAGTCGGATTAACATGTATGGCTCACAATCACATTGTGTTAATGACTCTCATTTAAAAAAGATTTGCTTTTGTAAAGAGCAGACTTAACTTTAGCATTTCCTTCTTTAAGACAAAAGTCCTTACTTGACCTTAGAAATTCCTTGAAAGTTTTTCGTCAATGTGATTAACATGATATTTCGGGCAAATCAACTGTACCGAGTATACATGGTTACTTATAATGTGATATTTTAAAATCATTTTCCAAGTCAATGTTAATTTTGACCCGGATTTCACGGTTCACTTAACATGGAAATATAATTGTGCGAGCGGGGCATGATGTCCTGCAGACAGATATTTAGTTTTTTAATGATTTACATTCCTTATATATAAAAAAAGAAGATGTGGTATGATTGCCAATGAGACAACTCTTCACAAGAGACCAAATGACCCAGAAATTAACAACTATAGGTCACCGTACGGCCTTCAACAATGCGCAAAGCCCATACCGCATAGTCAGCTATAAAAGGCCCCGAAATGACAAATGTAAAACAATTTAAACGAGAAAACTAACGGCCTAATTTATGTACAAAAAAATGAACAAAAAACAAATATGTAACACATCAACAAACGACAACCACGGAATTACAGGCTCCTGACTTGGGACAGGCACATACAAATAGAATGTGGCGGGGTTAAACATGTTAGCGGGATCCCAACACTCCCCCTAACATGGGACAGTGGTGTTACGGTACAACATAAGAACGAACTATAAAAATCAGTTGAAAAAGGCTTAACTCATCAGATGGATACAAACAGAAATACATCTAACAAAAACACATAGTGGACGTGGCCGGGTACTTGTACATCCCAACAACAAAAAGACACTAAGTACAGATCTGAGAGTACTCGCAGTTACTGACAGCTAGTTCAAAGCCAATAACAACTAATATAAAAAATCATGCATCTAAGACTAAATTATCAATCATTACTTGTTGATAAAATATCAATCATTACTTGTTGATAAAATAATTTTAGTTTTGCTGAAACTTTATCAATATATTATTGATCCCGTTTCATCAAAACTCTAGCTATCTTGACAAGAAATCAATAAATATAATGGCACAACAAAATTGACTTATACAAATGTTGTATTGCAGGGAAGATACAGGAAAGTTGCAGTTTTGATGCATGTACAGTGGTTATACTTTTAAGTGGTTTCTTTACAACGTGATCGACTTGAGTGCGGGGTGCAAAAGGTCCAACGAACATCCGTTTGGGACAATAGACTTTAAATTGATATGCTATGATTCCTCATGTACGCTACATTTAAGAGTAAGAGCAAAGACTGGCATCCTTGTGATAAACATAATGCGTCCCGACCTATAGGGATGTCAGATCGCACAATATAAGTGTTTACTTGAAGTGTCGGTAAAGCCTTAAGCAGTGTTAATAATTTTATCACAGTATCAGATGTACGTGTAATATCTGTCGATGGACGTTGTAAATATCACTCCATCAATCGATTTATATTTTTAGTAGAAATAAGATAAATAGAAGAAGATATGACAGTTTTAACACTCTATACGAGGGATTCGATGGGGATACCTTCATATCTTTAATCTTTATTTTAAGCCATATTCCTCTATTCGTTGTTTATTCTGCCCATTATTCTCTATTCGTTCCATTAATCTCTATTTTTCGGTTTTTGGGTTTTTTTTTCACCTCTATTCTGCACCTTTTGCCTATTATCATTTTTTCTGTAAACCTCATCCAGACCCTTCTATACTTTTAAAAAAAGACTAGACAAAGAAAGACCAAAAACTGCTGTTTTCTGCGGGATAAAATCGTTGCATTGTTGCTTGAAGTTTAAAATCTTATTTTAGAAATCATGATATTTTACAAAGCTCAGTTGTCGACAATCGTAATGACATTGCGCACGCTATTGGTACAAATTCCATTTCGCTATAGATTATTATAAAAATAAATACGTAGACTGGTAAGTTCGATAAAAATATAGTGATGTTTACAATAGACTTGAAAATAAAGAAAAATAGGAATCAACATTTAGAATACCAAAAATATAACACTTTATTATCCCATTTTACGCAAAACGTAATGTCCAACGTTACATTTGTGTGCAAAGATCGAAGTTCCGTGTCCGTTTCATATCTTATTTTTCAAGATCATCGTAAAACTTCAAATGAGATTGATATAAAATATCAGGATCATCGTTTTTAACATATACAGGTTTCAAATCGTCAAAAGATAAACGTATCATTTTATCGTTAATAAAAAAATTAAAAAATAAAAGAAATAGAGAAAAACCATTGCCGGCAATTATAACAAACAAAGGACATGCATAATGCCACAAAAATACGGAAATGAGAAAAATATGACTCCCACATGTTTAACTAACTAAATCTTTTGCGGCAAAGAAAGCACCGGGAAATAATAAAACATAGAAATGAATGGAAACGGAAAGAAATGCGACGAGAGGAGTATATATATATAGGCAAAAAAGTAGGGAATATAAATTCAATATCTAATTTACTCTAAAAAATATCTCTGTAAATTTGGAAATTAATGTATGCATTAATTATTGAGAACTGCTGTCAAAAGGACAATTTTCAATTATGGCCTTGAAAGACTAACAACTCCTGTAAATGAATATTCATTAAAAAAATATGTACACGATCACTTTGAGTTTCATTTGTAAATCTATGCATTTTTCGACACACCGAAATCTGGTTACCAAATTCATTACAGTTAATTGATCTCATCAAATATAAGCTTGAACGCTTGAAACGTTCTTTGAAACCGTCAAAATCGCCTTATTATAAGGAACGTCGTCGTGTAACGCTCACTAGTATCAACATCGTGCGCAACGTCCTTGCGCTATATTTGATGAATTTGGTGGGCACATATTCCAGCAAACACTGGAATTCCATGGGAACTTCTTGTGCCACCCAACAAATAGAATTTGTTTTCACTCGTAAGAAACAGAATTTATATAAATCTGATGAAACAATAAAAGTTAGAACAAACAAGCAAACCCCTCCCCCAAAAATAAATAATAAAAAGAAATCAAATAATCCAGTTCCCGTGCGCACAGTACGTGATTGCAAATACCCTTCGTCGTTTCCGAACTTGACCAAATGCGAACAGTACGGTAATCATATTTTATGTCTGGTGAAAAGATTAGTCGGTCTAGTAACAATCTAATTTAAATATATATCTCTGATTTCGTTATCCTCATGATCATATCCTCGACGCAAGTTACGATGGATCTGAATTTTAATTAGATTGGTCTAGTAACTTCAATATTTAATACTTTAAACCTTACAATTTTCATTAAGAACACTAGGCATGTCCTGTTGTACTAGCTGCGTAATATTTTGGTAATTCCTGCTTTCTTTTTATGTATTACGGAGAATGGAAAGCCGTCTGTCTATTTAAGCTTAATTTGGGTTCAACAATGAAACAACAACCATAAGGTCACAAATTAAGGAAAAATGCCAACATACAGTATTTCGTTATGGATAGGCGTCAAGCTCGAGATTGACATATCTGAAATCCGCTTTATGATATTTAGATGAAGAACAGCAATAAAAGCGTTGTTCCTTTGTCTTAATTTTTCCAAGTGCGTGAGAAACATCCTTAATTAAAGCACCATATCCTAACTCTTCTTTTTAAAGATTTGAAATATTGTTTGAGATACTAACTGTAGGCTCTACTCCAGATGGGTTCCTTAATTCACGCCTATTTAAGCTGGAGACGGGTTGTGGCTGTTTTCTGCTCTTTGTTCGGGGTTGTCTCTTTGACACATTCCTCGTTTCCATTCCCAAATCTCTTATTTAGGGTTCATCGCTTTTCGGCGTTTGATACGTTAGGATTCTTCACATTTGATTAAATACACCACTGACTAGGATTGTTCTTAATTAGCATAAATATCTTGTAAATTTGCATAAGCTGTATCTGAAATCCTCCACTGAAGCTGGGTTAGACTACAGGTCACGTGTACATGTACTTTTACATCACAAGCTGCATGACTGGTCGTCCTTGGTTTGCATGTAATACTTGCCAATGAACATAATTTACAATCAATCAATCCGACTAAATCAGTTCTGTCTATCTTGTCAACCATTGTAATATACAGCTGGTTGTGTTATTCTTCTCTTTGTATACCGAGTAAAGTCAGGAGGCAATGTTCAATATTACTCTGAAATGTGTCTTTGTTAAAAATGAAAATTAGACTTTATACACTTCGTGCGTCCGAAGAGCTTTTTATTATATTTTATCTTTATCAGTAACTCCCACATTTGAGAGCCAATGATGTATAAAAAAAGGAACGAAATCGGCCGAGTTTAAACGAGTGTTGATTTTTATGTCTTGGTTTGCTTTCTCATAGACGTATATTCCATGTTTCTTTTTATTCGTCTGAATCAATTTTGTGATACCATATGTTTGTGTGAGCATACAAGAGAATTGGTCCAATTTCTGTGAATATTTGTTTGTGTCATGAAAGTAAATACTTTCTAAGCTTTCGTCGATCCGCATTCGATAGTAAGGTGCAAACTTTTGTACCATGTTGAAAACCTCATTGTGACTTCGAGATGAAGAATAACAATAAATGTCTGTGCTTTTGTTTTGGGTTTCGTCAAGTGCGTGTGAGAAATCGGTATACTATATCCCTTCTTTTCCACCCTGTTAACGCGATAACAATTTCGTCTTACACAGAAGTGCACCTAAAATACGTAAAACATTTTATTGATTGACATAGTAAAAACATTTTTATGTAATATGAAACAGAGTGAAATGACATGAATTGATCACATGTTCCGTAATTCAGACAATAAAGAAATTATCGTTCACAACACGGAATGTTTAAAGAAAATCAAATTGGACCTCTGATATTCTTCCTGTGCGCAGATCCCTTGCCCTGCATAGAATTTCCGTGTCACCAAATATAAGCGTTTCTTCTATCTCTAGGGTCTGTCCTGCGGTATGGGGTGGTAACTGGATGGTAAGGATCCCAAGTCGTTGACAACTCGGATCCGTGATATATCGGGGATTTTCGTCCGATGATGTGTATACTGTACATTCTAGGGTAGTTTCATCCGGTTTCAGAGCCTGAAATATTTGCGATACTTCATGTCCGGCCGTTATTTGCTCTCCTTTCGTTATATACTTGAAGAAAACATCTTTGCACCTCACTTGGCCATTTATAGTAACTTTTTTCGTTTCCGGGTGCATATCTGCGTCCCAGTCCGGCCAGCTTTGGATCCCATAGGTATATCTCGCTATACGTCGACTTACTACTCTAGGCTGGTGTCCAAATAATACGGCTCCTTTAAGAACGGCAAGGCCGGCTTCTTCTGGAATGATAAGCCTTCTTGGAGCACCTATCTCTGCTCTTACGGCATCCTGTATTAATTCACATTCGGAAAATCCTCCAACCATTAATATGGTATTCAAACCTGACAATTTATCATTGTTCAATAATTTTCTGATATGTTTAATCAATTCATCAATAGTGGACTTGAATAAACCACGGAAAACTTCTGGGTTGATGTGAAGTTTTTGTTTATTAAAATTGACGCCATCTTTATAACGGGAATTTTCCACAGCTGTGTCAAATTTTTTGTGTTTATTCTTTACCAGTTCAATAAGTGCAACTGGCAAAGTAATTACAACTTTATTCTTTTGGTCGGTTTTAATCGATCTTTTTTTCGTTTCAAACTCTTCAAACAAATCAACGTAGTCTTCCAATTCTCCTTGTTTCAATCCTTCCATTACTTGTTTACTACAAATGTTAACTAGAAAATTGTAGAATGCTTCGTCAATAGATTTACCTCCCCATGGTCCACCACTAGGGGGCATCACTTCATGCAAAGAACCATCGGATTGTCGTTGATGGACTGTGATATCTGCTGTTCCCCCTATAATGTACAAAAGTATACTCGGTGACAGGGACATATATTATAAACCAATACTAATATTTAAGCATAATGCACGGTTATGCATTTTTAAACTGTTATGACGTCTTTACACTAGATCCTTTGGATATGTGCCGAATTACATTTAAGTCATATGTTACTTGTAGTATTTGATTGAGCATCAAGAAATCAGTTTTTTTTGGCGCAAAATGTTATTTCTTCATAGAACTATGACATTGACCTTGGCATGGTGACATGGAAATTAATAGCAATTGCCCTCTCATTATATGTGATCATATATTAAAGTTAGGTTGCAATCCCATGTGTTGTATTTGATTAAGCATTCGGAACCCACTGATCTATACATTTTTTTTTGTCGATTTTGAGTAACTATGACCTTGAAGCTTGATCTAATCACTTAAAAATCAATAGGAATTTTACGATAGTTATATGTGACCATATACAATGTATGGTTCCAATTCAATATAAAGAATTGGATGTGGCATTCGGAAGATAAAATGTCTGACAGACTGACAGACAGTCAAAAACCATATACCCCCGACCGCTACGAGGGTATAATAATATTAATAAACTCTAAAAATAAAACAGATGTATATAGCAGAGGTATATCTAAACAGGCTTACGCGATTAACAGGTATGGACTTTGGTATTTAAGATTCTTACCTCCCAGATCAATGACCATATATTTCATCCCAGATTTGACAGTTTCACTGAAGTCCGATCCTGTTTCTATTCGATCAGCCTTTAATTTTTGACAAAATATTGATGCTGCTTCAGGTTCAAGAGCTATAGCAAGCTTTTCCTTTGCAATACCAGCCTGAAAAATAAAATTATCGCAGAATGCTATAAAACACGCAATTGGAACGCACAAAGAAAGATAAGTCAGTTGGAATACATCCATTCAGATTTTCTAAATTAAGTTAACGTCATAACAAAAATTAATATGGTAATACTAGGGCAGACCTGTGATGTTGGATTATATTTTGTTGATTTGGAAGTTTCTAAGAACATCTGATGTGAACTGGAGGCCTGTTCTTTAATCCTAAACCTTTCGATGATTACATGTGAAAATATGGTACGAATTCATAGGCAATTGTTTCATGCTGGGAACAGTATATCAATACATATGTGCCTGTTTCATGCGATGGTAAAAGGTCCCCTCTCTGTGGAAAGAAAGAAGAAATAAAGCCTTGTCATGGCATGAAAGAAATGCATGTGTTAGAAGAGTGCAACGGTCCTCGAAAATTGAATAACAAAACTATAGATGACACGTAGGTGACTTGTTGGATTCGAAAAGTCTGACACTATCCAATACACTGTTGACACACTGGAAGGCCAAATTCCGTTTAAACTGAATAATTAAGGACGACAACTGATGGACTACACAATAGCCATAAAGAAGAAATGCAAATGGGTTACGAAATAGTATGGAGAAACTAAGCTATCATAGTTTTAGAAATAAAAGGCAATACTTCAAAACTTAGTGGAAAACGTCATGTAGGTCAATAACGTTTCAAATGAGTCATCCAATGGGTTCGGTTATATAAAGCAGATATTGTCGATCATTCTTGCTGTTAATATTTTTACTTATCTAATATAGTTGCTGATCATTTTTGCAATTTATAGTCTCTTCTATTCACTATAGTTTATGGGGATGGGACTGCAGTCTTATCATTGTTTTGGGACTGGATTATCGGACCTTGCTTTTGACCATACACTCCATTAGAATAAATCAGACGATGCCCCCGCTTGCATATAATGTTATAAAGGGACACAATTCAAGAACGGTAAAAGTGACGCTGCCAAAATTTGTACTTGATCTGACTTGTAGTAATAAGCATTTTATATAAGTTTCAAAACATTTGGTTGAGTCAAACTTCAGTTAGAAAACGGAAACAAAAAAATCGGCAATTCATTTGTAAATGGGGCATAACTCTAGTACGGTAAAAGTGACGTGTTTTGTTGTAATAAGCATTGTGCTTAAGTTTGATAACTTTTGGTTGAGACAAACTAAAGTTAGAGACAATTCAGCATTTTTTCCATTTAGAAATGACTGTAACATTTTTCTGTCTATGAAGAATAACATAAAAATGTGGTGCACACTGAATAACCCGCCCAGCGGGTTATTTAAAAGTGTGCACCACATTTTGAAGTTATTTCGAACAGACAGAAAAATATTACAGTCATTCCTTATAATTTAATTCTAAATTCCATTTTAAAGGAGTAAATCCTGAAAAACGTTGATAACGTCACGGTCACATGACAAAATTATGTCTATGAGCTGATAGACAAAAAACTTTCAGCCAATCAGAAGACGTGTTACATCCAAAATTAAATTATTTGTAAAGGGACATCACTCTAGAATTGTTAAAAGTTACGCCACAAATATTCAATATTGATCTGTGTTTTATTGTAATAAGCATTGCGTATAGGTTTCATAACATTTGGTTGAAGCAAACTTAAGTTAGAGAACAGAAAGAAAAAATCAGCATTTTTTTTTGCTTTTGTAAAGAGGCATAACTATAGAACGGTAAAAGTGACGCCACTAAAGTTAACACTTGACCTGTGTTTTATTGTAATAAGCATTGTGTATAAGTTTCATGACAATTGGTTGAGACAAACTAAAGTTAGAGAACGGAAACCAATTTTGGGACTTACGTAAGTAGGACGTACAAATGGACAAGGTTAAAACTTCACGCCCCCTCCTCTACGGCGGGGGCATAAAAAATCTGGGTGAAGTTACATTTTTTCCTACTGACAATCATTCACGACAAACTACGATAGTTTAATTTCACATATCAATGTGTTACCGTTTCTGCTGCTTCTCTCATGAACTGTTTGGCAGGGTCATCCCAAATGGCTGGAACAGTCAATACAAAATATAAATCATCCACATTCACATCATTTTTGTTTTTTAGTCGGTCCTTTATTTTATTTATCAACTGCTCCTTTAAAAATTTTATAACTAGACTAAAAACTTTAATGGCTTCCATCGATTTACCAGTGTAATCTGTAATTTTTGTCGATCTTTGTATTCTCTGCAAAATATTTGTAATTACTTAGTATAGTTTTACAGAGTGCATCAACTTGACTTTATACTGCGGCGGTACATGTAGAGTCAATTTGTATTTAATGTATAGATATTGACTGAATAAAAAGATGATCAATAATTAAAGGAAGCTTGTTGTCTTTTAGAGGACGAAACAGCCAAAATCAGTAGTCCGTTACCTAAATACACAATCATTCAGAAATCTTTTAAGGATGTTCGCTGAACTTATTTTTTACTTTTATTTGATGTTCGAAATCCTCTTGATTTTCCAAGTAGTGTCATTGATAATTTCGCCGATAATCCCCGATGTCCTTTTCACAATTTAATCAAATATACTAGTAGTTAACAAAACATTTTTGAAAATTTTATAAAATTCTTGCTAATTTTGAAAAAAAATGAAAAGAAACGGTGTCTATGTTAAATGTATGGAAAGTATAGAGATAATCATTTCCGCCAAATTTTAAATGGCTTATATTTCAAAAACAAGGGTAAGGACCTTTCATTTTATCTGCTTTTTAGTTCCGTTATTTATAATCTGGACAAACTGTTAATTTCTAACAGTCATTTAACTGTTTAAAAGCTTGCTATTTTGAAACAGAGCAGCGAACATCCTTAAGATTAAGCGAATGCAACATACCACGTTTTTGGATATCTGTCTTCGGTTATGTCGGTACACCTTATACATACAAAGTTCTGTATTTCATAATACATAATCATTTTTCGCGGATCTAATGGGGATATGTCTATTTACTGTTGATAATAGTAATGTTAATTCAGGTAAACGCATTCTATACAAATGCATATTAGATTTGGAAACATATCTACATGTATATAAAACCACTACCCTGTCAACACTAAGGTTGTGCAAGTGGCATTGCATTCGAATTCGATCTTAATTGACTAGGATTGCAAGTTGTCCTGTCGAAGGTCAGTGGTTCTCTACGGTCACTCCGGCTTCCTCTACCAACAGAAACTAGCCGCCACGAAATAGCCAACAGTGCTGAAAGAGGCGTTAAAATACAAAAAAAAAAAAAAAAACAACCAATCATTCAATCAAATTTTCTTGATAACAAAGACAAAATATGTACTCATTCATATGAATATAGTTTATTGTGAAGGTCTGAAGTAGATTAACGTGTTTAAACTCGTCCTGTAATTCACAAACTTAACAAAAAGTTCGTAAAAATTCCCCCAAAAACATTTTGATTATGTCCAGATTAATAATTTTATTAAGGCTTACAAAATATTTTGCCTGTGTATAAACTCATTCTAGTAACTTCTTAAAACAGGTTTAATATATATATATAAAGTTATTCGTATTGCTATGGCGCCCACTAATGGCATAAGACTTAATTAATCTAATCTGATTTAACTGTTAAACATTGAAACAAACCTGGTTGTTGTTATGTAACAACATTTTAAACTGATGGAAATAATAATAATCATCTTGTTCCTCATCTGCAAGTAGTTCGGAAAACTTCTTCTCAGCTTCATATCCGAACGCTTCAAAATCCTGATTTTTGTTCAGTAAAACAGCTGTAGGGGCTTTCAGTGACAACAGTTTACTGCCTTGCCAAATATTTGTACTGATCTTTGGCGGATCCGCTTTGAAATCGTCTTTTGATGCAAATGCATAGCCAGAATAAGTTGTTCCAAAGTCAATACCAACAACAAAAAGAGAGTTCCCCAAATGTGCCATGCTTCTTGTATTTTATTAGAAAACCATTCCCTGAAAGATATAAACTAACATATTAATGGTAAATTAAATGTTCTTTATATCCTATGTGTAATAGAACTTTTCTTCGTGTATTTGTAGATGTAGCAAATTCAAAGATAAAATAATGAATATACTAGTATCAAACTCAAATTCTGCAACCTAATCAAAGGACACAAGGACAGAAACACAATGTAACAGCAAAGACAGATATATAATAAAACTACTTTTATGCTTAAAGCTGGGGTCACACATTCACGATGTTTACTGCCGTCCTTGACAGGACCATTCCCGATTAAAATTTGTCAAAAGTCTGATCAAGATCCTGTGAATCGTGGCTGGAAATTCATATTTTAATAAGAAATTGTAAAAACATTTATTGAATCGCGACAACAATCAGATATTGTTCAGGAAGCGTTCAAATTCAGCCGTTTCTAAGCGAATTTGTCCCGATTGTACCGTTCTCAATACGATTCTAATCCGATTTGTATCTTTCGCATGGTACAAAACGACAGAATCTGTCCCGACAGCATCCCGATTCTACCGAATGTGATCCGACAGAGGTCTGACAGTGACCAGATATCTTCTGTTAGAAAACTGTCGCCATATTCGGGATGATCAGGTACTGTCGGAACGCAATCCTATCACAGTCTGCTGTACCGCATTGCACACGGCTTTGTCTGGACTCAGTCGTATTGTGTTCTGTAATTGTCGGGACTCTGACGTGGGTATCATTGCCGAATTTCGTATTAATAACGGGACTATTCCGGAACGGTTTCGGCAAAGACGGTTCGCATTCGACAAGATCTGGATGCAATCTGGACTCAATCAGCTAAAAACCAGCTATGACAAATTTCTCCAGATCATGCACGTTCCAGAGGACAACGTCCAGAAAACACAGAACATTGTTACGATTTTAATCCGATACATCAGAATCTGTCACGATTGTAATCTGACTAGACAAAATCGGCTGAGTTTCCCCGAATGTTACGGGACGCACCCAACTGTCGGGTGCTTGGCCGACCCCTCCAGACCATTCCCGAGTCGTAGGAATCTGTTACGAACGTATACGACTTCGTTAAGACAATGTTAGGACATTCCATATAACTGAGGATAGTAATCCGACTTTTAAACTTTTGTGTCTAAGCACTGTCTGATCTCAAACGGAAGCCATAATCGGCACTGTGTGACCGCTGCATTACTCATTGTCAGATTGACCAGAAGAGTCAGTTGAACTGTGTTGTATAAAGAGGGATAACTCTAATATTATCCAGGAGACAAATGACAAAAAAGACATACAGAAATGTACAGATCTATCTCATGTATGTACATACTTATCAAAAGATATCATTTACTAGTAAACCTTTTGCATAATTATTAGCAAGTTACTTAATCAACCCTTTTAAGAGAATAAAGTGTCTGTAAGTATTCACAAAATGTTAAAATAAATGAGACATCTTCATTTGAATTTTTTCATCAAGAAATTGTAATCGCTAAGAGATCTTCAATTTGGCAATACTTTTTGAAGATATAATCAAGGAAGTTATTCTTTTTAACATCATAATACAAAGAACAAGTGAGTGAATCAGAAAATGCGTTTCATCTTCAACTAAGCCCAGTGTGTACCACTGACAGACTCTCTCACATCGAGGCAATATTACTGGGTTTTTTTCTAACGTGTTGATGCTACTCTCGAATCGACTACTCGGTCTTTATTTTAAGACAGTGATTGCTTAATCTTAAATTGGCGAGCCTTTGAAGTTTCTACAAAATCCTAATGTTTAGGTGAAAATCATATTCCAAACATGATTTATACTTGTTTGCACCTCCCTTCATTTCTCAAATGTATTTTATATAACAGAGAAAAATGTCTAAATATCGAGTGTACCTCCTCTTATATCCAGGATTTAAAGCTCTTACTGTTCAATACAAAGCTATTTTCTCTTAGCTACCAGGGGGTATCGTCGTATAATAAGTTTGCCTCACGTTTGGGAGGTCAAGGGTTAATTCTGGTTGGCTCAAACTAACGACTTTGAAATAGACAGTTGTTGCTTTTCCGCTATATGCAATATGTAAGAGGCAAAATCAGAGGGTAATTTGTCTTTCTGTTGTACAGTTTCTTAATTTGTGAGTGTTGAAACCTGACTTAAAGGCATACGATACAGTTACAGGAGAGATAATGCAAATTAGATAAATGCCTTTTTATCTAAATTTATGAAAAGTTGATACATATGAATTACTTCCAAATAATTTGTGCACAAATTTAGAGTATACTTATGTAAATCACATATTCCAAATGTTACAAAAATCCTATGTGTTTATCATTTGAAACAAAAAAGCTAGCTATGTCTATCAAATGGATAGAAATATCCGAAAAAACAAAATTTTAAATACATGTCTAAAATGTCGACCCGATTTATCTCTAAAAGTAGCACTCGAAGGTACATTTTTATTACGAGATCTTTAGGGTCGGCACTACAATGAAGGGTAGGTAGGGTAAGAGGAAACACAATTATTTTATTAGGTAAATTTAGAATAAAACACGGCATAGCTCACCCCCTTTTTAAACGGTGGTTGATTTGTGTTTGGCCTATACAATACATTAAAAAGATAAAAGGAATTACACAAATTATTTATTGAACGGTACTTTTTGTACTTAACTCATCAATCAACAACAATCGACTCCTTAGAGAAAATAAATTGATTTATTGATTGTCGGTTGCCTTACTGCAGTGGCAAATGTTCCATGCATGTTCAAGACGAAAACAAATTATAAACATTAGGTAGGTACTGTAATAGCGGCCATCCGGGATGAAGGTCTAGGAAATTTGGATTGTCACTGGAAAATGAAGGGTATACTAGTATTGTATAGAAACATATAGTTAACCTTGCAACAGGACACTTGAAACAGTTGTTGCAAGGGTTCTAAACACTTTCTTTACACGATGCATCAGATTTAACGTCCCTATTCTGACATGACGTGGCTGCGTACTTGTACATCCCGCACAGCCAGACAGACGCTCCACTCTGGCAACGGTTTTAATGCCGGTCGGAAGTAGACCTAAGGGACCATATGTCTATTCCCTAGTCACCCTTGGGGGATGGAAATAAAATAGACAAAATAAACATTAACGAATAACAACTCACAGACCAGATATCCTGACTTGGTACAGACACAACAAATACAGAAATTTAAAAAATACAGCAAAAAGGGAGAATCCGATTAAAACGAACAGAGGAAATGAGGAAACAGTATATAATGATGAAAAGTACACACCAGTGTGACAATATGTATCAAAACAAGTTATCTTGAATTTGTAGTTCATATAAAGAATTTTGCATTTCCTTTTTTTTACAAGCATGCTTGTCTGGAAAAATACTGGGGTATCATTGTAAATGAATAAAGCTTATTAAAAGAAATGTTGAACACTTTTTTTTATCAAGAATGCAACTTCGTCAACAATGACACTTTCGCTTTATTACAGGAAACAAAGAAAGTTCATTGACAAGCTTACTGCAGAAAATAACAACACAAATTTGCATAAAATAACTTACTTTATCCTATATATGCTGCCTTCAGTGTATACACTATTAAATGTTGTATTAATTTTCTGTCGCCATTTTATCGGAATGAAATTTATACAGGAAGTAAATTAAAAAAATAGTATACTGTCTGAATGTCGTTATGCAATGTTTTCCTCTCTCTTTTATTATTAGATTTTGTAAAAAAAAAAAATATGTAACTAGAAGCTAGTGTTTAAACCGTCGATTCATAATCTTTACAAATTTGATGTAGAAAGGGATCTGATCACGTTTTCAATTTAACATTTCAAATTATCTTTGTGTTTGGTGTTTTCCCTTCTCTGTTGTCGGTATATTGTTAGTATACAAATAGTCAGGTCTCCGAATTAGGTTAAAGAATACTTTAGATACTGATTAAAGTCCAATCTGGACAAACTGGTAGCATTCTCTCCTCCTCCTAAAAACAAAATAACAAAAAAAAAAAAAAAAATAACAAAAAAAAACTATCCCTTCCCTCCAAAAACAACATTGATTGAGATTTATTAATATCATTATCTGTTGCAATTTATATTTTGACTTTTTTTTTTTGTATCCCGTCTTTTGAAATATGTTTTTATTCAGTCCTGTACCTTATCAACACAATACTTTAGTAACAAGTACATGCATGCTTATAAAAATACATTCGAATACATAAATCATTTACGTTGAAATCAGGATAAACCTCGAGATTTCGAATGAACGACCTTTAACTGGTGAATTATTATTGATCGCAGGATTTTACCACAAATAGAACAATTATTTATTTTTAGATTGAAAATTATATATAAATACGACTTTATGTGTGTTTTGTGTGTCGTACATTTTCCCTTTAACAATGAATTGAGAAATACTTATCGTACATGTAGAAGAAATTTAACATAATTATTCTTAAAATAATTTCGCGAGATTCTTTATAGCGATCCTTTACTTCTTTAATTTGAGTATTGCAAATTTCATGAAAAATGTGTTCAAATGATCGCAAAATTTTAATGTTATTAAAGTCGAAAAGAGAAGATGTATTGGATATGTTCATTATAAGTATCATTATACATTGCAATTGTTATTATGATCTTTCCAATCTATTTTATCATTTTAATTTAAAAAAAAAAGCATTTTATCCGACAAAAAAATTAAATTTGATGATTCCTGTGTTCAATGTGATGAGCGTGTTATGATATACAAAATAAGGTCGTTGTGTTCATCTCTTTTCTACTGCTTTTTCTATCATATTGGCACGTGTCATTCATAAACGGTTTTCTTTTGCGTTTTTGTGTTATATTTTATAGGGACTGCATTATTATGTTTCGTTGTTCCCCGTCTCCTGTCATGGTCATGAATATTTCTTTATTTAAAAGTAAACTAACTTATTGAAAGCATAGCACATCCAAAAAGTAATATGATTTAACAAATTTGTGTCGCATACGTCAAAGAGACAGCAACTCCACAACACGAAATTAACGCCTTGAGATCAAGAAGTGTAAATTTTCCTCTCAAAATAAGAAAAAAAAAAACATGTGTCAAACGACTGCTACAATACGTTCAAATCAACATGATAGAAGTTTTTTTCATGCCAAATTTTGTATTGCTTACTATACGTTTTTTTTGTGTATTGATATCGTTGTATTTTGGACAGTTTAGAAAAAAATACAGTCAGTCAATATTAGATTTTTGTCACTCGTGCCAGAGACATCAATATAATTAATGCCTCTGCTCGTGTTAACAAAAGGGAATTAACTAGAGTTGATCTAGATCTCCAAGGAAAAAAGTTTATCTGTAGTTATGTCCCTTGGTAAAACAACTATTGGCTTTTAACTTCCTGGCTTTTTTCTGTCTTCCCAGAAAGACAAATGTCTGAAAAGAAAGCTATAAAAAACAAAAATGACGAAGACAGGTATGTATGATGTAATAACATGACTTATCTACGATAGTTATATATTGTTTGAAACTAATCATGTTAATGTAACCTGCCTATGGTTACACGCAAACAATAATATCATCGACATATATCAAAGTTCAATATGTATGTCATGTTTTCTGATCAATGATCGGATTGTTAATAAAGATAAAAAAAAATGATCGGATTGTTGTCTCTTTGACAATTCACCATTTCCAATTTCAGTTTTATTGTTATTCAGAAAAACAGAAATAAAAAGAACCAGCGCCACATTATGGAAAAAATAAATAAACAATACGATGTCTTTTAACCTACACCTAAACCTATATATTCAAAGTTATACCTGAAACGTATTTGTTTGTGTTTTAATGCTCAAAAAAAAAAAAAAAACGTGTTACAGATATAAATAAAAAAAGTAGGTAGGTAGTCATTGAACATGTTGAACAATGTGATGCTGTATAGGGTCTGATTAGTTAAACTTGCATGTTACTTTCAAATATATTTATTTGTATAAAAATTTGTATGTACCATTTGTATTCTCAGTTTATATTAGTATTACTTAAGTTAAGAGGGCACAGTTATTCAAAATTGAGAGGTATGTTAGCTGTTGAGAACTGGGTAGCGGGTAACCATGGTAACGCTGGAACGCTATCATCAAAATTTTAATATTCTGAGTGTGATCATTTCAACAAATTTTTTTCATTTTTTTTTTGTCACAATAAAAACTTTGTCAGTGATTTTATAGTTTATTCCAAACCTCCTTGGCATTTTTATACTGCTTTTTCTGTAATTACAAAATTTGACATTTTGGAAATATTTTTTAAAATTAAGATTTTGGACATTCTCACCTCAAAACTAACTTTAGAAGTTAGCTATCTATAAATTCCTTCTTATACGTTTTGGATGTCCTTTGATGCATTCTTTCACATAAACATGTAAATTGACATATGATTATGTCAAAAAATATTTTCAACTACTGCTGCTGCTGCTGAATATTAGTTTGATTTTATCAATGTATACACAACCTTGAAGAATCTTTAAAATAATGTTTAGGCTCAACAGATATACAAATTCAAATAGGTTTTTTGTACATAAATTAGGCCGTTAGTTTTCTAATTTTCCATTATCTTATAAAAATTAACAAGATGTGGTATGATCGCAAATGCGACAACTATATGTCATCGTATGGCCTTCTACAATAAACAAAACCAATACCTTAAGAAAAGCTAAAAAGACCCTAAAATGACACAACGTGTTATTGTTCAAACGAAAAAAGAAAACAACAGCCTGATTCCGTAAAAGATATTTTTAACGACAAACAATTATGACAGACATTAACCAACAACAACCACTGAACTACAGGCTCCTGACTTTAGACTGAATGGAGACTGTGGTGGGGTTAAACATGTTTTCGAGCGCCAACCCTTCCCTAACATATGATAGAGATGTAACAGCATACAATAAGAACAAACTACATGTATTGAAATGAGTTGGAAAAGAATTTACCCATCAGATCGACACAAACGGACGGTGATAAAACATAAACACAAAAACAAAAAGACACAACCGTGTGTTTTTCTATGTTGTGATGTTATACTATTGTTTCAGAAAAGGGAGAAGGTTTGGTACCATTAAAACGTTTAATCCCGCTGCAAATGTTTGCACCTGTCCTAAGTCAGGAATCTGATGTACAGTAGTTGTCGTTTGTTTATGTAATTTATACGTGTTTCTCGTTTCTCGTTTTTTATATATACTAGACCGTTGGTTTTACCGTTTGAATGGTTTTACACTAGTACTTTTGGGGCCCTGTATAGCTTGTTGTTCGGTGTGAGCCAAGGCTCCGTGTTGAAGGCCGTACATTGACCTATAATGGTTTACTTTTATAAATTGTTATTTGGATGGAGAGTTGTCTCATTGGCACTCACACCACATCTTCCTATATCTAACAACGAACTTTAATCTGTTCTTTATATGTTCAGCAAGGTCCCCATGTAAATACGACCCAACAGAGAATAAATAAACCAAATTAAAATGTATAGAAATTCGTTACTTGAGACGGTTTGTAAATAGTTTCAAACTTTAAATAGTTTCTTTAAACGCAGTACTTTTTTTCATTTTGTACAGAGACACAATAGATGCTGCCAAATTATTTGTTGCGGCGATAGATTTTGGTACAACGTATTCTGGATATGCATTTTCAACTAAAAGTCAACCAAACAGCATTTACACGTGCGATTGGAAAAAGTCTAGTTTACTGTCTTATAAAGCTCCAACTTCCGTTCTTTTAAATCATAACAAAGAATTCCTAGCTTTTGGATATGACGCAGAAAGCAGATATATGTCGAGCCTCGAAAACGATTCGGACGATGACGACAGTGGGGAAGAAAAAGATGCAGTATATTATTTCAGAAGATTCAAGATGGCACTTCACAATGAGGTATGCAATAAGAATTGGCGTAGGAGATCGGGTGATGGCGGAAGAGGGTAATTGCCCTCCCACCATGAGCAAACACAATTTTTGTAAAATAAACACCTAGAATATCACAGATTACCGATGACAAAAAAGACCTTACTTGGAACAGTTACCCACTCATGTACATATGATGAAATATAAACCCTCTCTCGTTTTAAAAATCTATCAGTAGAATAACAAAAATCAGGATAGGTGATGGGTGACCGAAGGCACCAGTCTGTTTTAGTAGCCTTTTTCAAATTTGATTTAATTCGTTTATCAAAGAAATATCCCGAGGGATTGAAGGCATATGAACAATTCAAATATATACCACTATCAAAAAATTATAAAATATTAAAACATCATACACCATGTACATGTATACCGGTAGTGAAAATAATAATAATATTTATGCAGGTGTTGTTTCCACTCTCATCAGTGCAAATGACTTTTTAATGAACGGAACAGTAAGCTGTATAATATCAAATGACAATAGAATATACTCGATAAATAAAAATATTATTGATTAATTTTACTGGATCAGTATAGGACACGTCTTTCGTTTAAAAGAAATGGAAACAACGTGTACTATTGGACTATAAGTTATAATTGTATCTAAAGAGACACATTTTTGCTGTTATAATTTGGATCGTTTCATATTTATTTCCTCTAATTTCAGTCGGTAGACATGGATTCTCTAATTAAAGACGAGTCAGGATTTAAGATGAAAGCGTTTGATATTTTCACATTTGCCATTAAATACCTCAAAGACCAAACTATTAACAAATTGAAGCGAACGCTAACAGACGTTGATATAGCAGACATACATTATGTGCTAACTGTTCCGGCTATATGGGAGGATAAGGCCAAAATGTTCATGAGAAAGTCAGCGGAAAAGGTTATTCTTGTATAGATATAAGAAGATGTGGTATGAATGCCATTGAGACAACTTTCCATCCAAGTCTCAATTTGTAAAAATAAACCATTATAGGCCAAAATACGGCCTTCAACACGGATTCACAAATAACTAATTTGTTAATATATCATTTCAATATGTCTACACAATGATCTTAAGGTTCTAACCACAAAGTCCCCTTTTCATGAACATGCTCTTAATGGAACTGACTTGATATGATCTTAATTAATATGTGCACCGCAAATAAAATGAACACAAACATGGAGTCTGTGTGAGCTTTGTAATCAAGTGAGTAAATCCAATTAACAAAGTTTTATTTTTCAACAAAATGTTATATGTAGCGATCTACCATTGCACTAAATTTTGACCCCACCAGTCACAGTGGTACTTACGTAAAGGTCGGCTTCTTCTTGTAGATGTTAGATTCGAAAATAACAAATAAATAAATAAATAAATAAGTATAATCTCTATATTTACCTGAGCTTACATGTAAAATGAATGTGCGCAAATGTAATCAAAAGCTGCACGCAAAGTAATGATGTTTGCGCTAAATTGTAATGGTAATGCGCGCAAATGTAATGCACCGTAAACAATAGTCCCTAATTAGCACGTACAAAAATGTACCTGTACACTTATACACCCATTATAAAATGATCCATGAAAATGATTAGCAGTTACATGTATAGTTTCGTTTTGAAACTGGGTTCATGGGTGGTGTATTCCCTTATCCGAAGGTGCATGTAACTCTTTGAGATAAAGATGTTTTGTGAATACATTTTACAGGCTGGAATAAAAGGAGACCAGTTAACAATTGCACTGGAGCCAGAAGCAGCATCTATATATTGTCAAGAATTAAGGACAGATCGAGAAAATAAAACAAATATTACTTTCTCTGAAACAATCAAGAAGGGCATGAAATATGTAGTGGTGGACCTTGGAGGTACTAAGAATGTTATTTAGTATATCCTGAAGCGTGGCACATGAATATGAATATAGGTCGATTGATATGTGTTTAATGCCACTTTCAACACTGTGTTTGGTATTTGGTGGAGCACGCCGGAGTACCCGGGTAGAACTTTCGACCTACAGCGGGAAAACCGATAATCCTAGTCAGCTAAGATTAGAGACGAACTCACTTGCCATGTGCTGAGCTCGAACTTCAACTCCGGACACTGTCAGGCTAATGATACAATAGTTGAACTAAAAAGTTTCTTCTTCTCTTAAAGAAGTTAGACCACTCGGCCACCGAGGCCTCTCAAGAAAATAGAAATAAATCCGTAACATGCGCTCTTTCAAAATACCACCGTTCAGCAGTTTGTTTAGAAATTGGCGTTTTAGCTCCCATTTTCAAAATTTAAATTGACAGATAATAGCAATACAATGTTTGCAGATATTCTTTGCTTATTATATTCGTTTGTTTTTGTATTCAGGCGGTACAGCGGATATCACAGTCCACGAAAGACAGCCAGATGGTTTATTAGAGGAAGTTGTTCCGCCAAGTGGTGGTGCTTGGGGTGGGACGGCTATTGATGATGCTTATCTAAAATTTTTGGAAAAAGTATTTGGAGAAAAAGTAGTGAAGGAACTAAAATTGAAGGAATTGGAGGACTACACAGAACTAATTCACGAATTTGAAGTTAAAAAACGATCGATAAAAACAGATACGACTTCCGATATAGTTATTACAATGCCTGTCGGTTTGATGAATATTATCAAGAAACATTGCGGAGGTATAGATACAGCAATAAAGAAATCCCCATATAGTGATTCAATTTCCGTCAGTGGTCAACAAAAACTATGTGTAAACCCACAAAAGTTTAGAGACCTTTTCAAGCCTACTATAAACTCATTATTAAAACACCTTGACCAACTTTTCAGGCATCCGAAAGTTTCAGACATACAACATATCATTATGGTTGGGGGGTTTTCAGAATGTGAACTTGTACAAAAAGAAATGAAAGATAAATTTCCTAAAAAGAAGATCATAATTCCCGAAGAAGCTGGCCTTGCAGTGCTCAAAGGAGCCGTGTTATACGGTTATCAGCCTGAAAAGATAAACAAACGAATCTTGAAAAAGACCTACGGGATTCAGAGTTGGCCAGAATGGGATTCTGAAGTCCACCCGGAAACTAAACGTGTTCGAATCGACGGGACCGATCGTTGTAAAGATGTTTTCTATAAATTTGCAGTAAAAGGTGAAAAAGTAGAAGCTGGGCATTCTTATGGACAAATATTCCAAGCTCTTAAACCCGACGAGAGAACGTTAGAGTGTACTGTTTATATATCAGATGACACTAATCCGCGCTATGTTACCGATCCTAGTTGTCAGCGCCTGGGAAATCTGATTGTCCCGTTACCTCCCCTTCAAAAAGGACAATCGCTTGAAATTGAAGAAACAATGATATTTGGGGGTACTGAACTGCTATTTAGAGCTAAAAATATGAAGACTGGAGAAATTTATGAAACGCAGTTTCAATTTTAAATCACATGTATGCATGTTAATAAGACTGAAAATCATTGTTGAAAATGGGTAATTAAAAATATGTAAGATAATCTCTACCTTAAATGACTTTTGGAGAAGTGCATGTAAAAAAAGTTTTTTGAACGACGTTTGTACAGGTAAGGACACTACTAATATAATAAACTCCTAACGGGAGGGATTGTGCTTGATTTTCATATGATGAAGACATAATCTTTCTTTCAATCAGTTTAATTGAGGTCTGGAGCTGGCATGTCAGTAACTGCTAGTAGTTCCTTGTTAATTTATATATCATTATCATTTTGCTTAGTTTCTTTTGTTACCTTTTCTGACATCGGACTCAAACTTCTTTTAAACTGAGTTTATTTACTGTGCGTATTGCTGTGTGTTTTTTTTATTCTACTTTGGCTAGAGGTATAAGGGGGTTGAGATCTCACAACATATGCTTAACCCCGCCCCAAGTCGGGAGCTTCTGGCCTTTTTTAGTCTTGTACATTTTTATATTTTAGTTCATTTATATGTTTTGGAGTTTAGTGTGACGTCCATTTTCATTGAACTAATACACATTTTGTTTAGGGGCCAGCTGAAGCCCGCCTCCGGGTGCTGGATTTTCTCACTGTGTTGAAGACCCATTGGTGGCCTTCAGCTGTGTTCTGCTCTTTATTCGGGTTGTTGTCTCTTTGACACATTCCCCATTTCCATTCTCAATTTTATAATACACATGTATAATTTAAAGAATGCATTAAACAGTTCCTTTTTTATCGAACCAATGAAAAGTCTGACAAATAATCTTTCGAACTAATTGGCAGTCGAACTAGAGAAAATATAATAATGAAAAAGGAATATACATATGGGATAGATGTACATATACCGGCCTCTAAACTTACTACGCATATATAGTATTGACAACACACCTAACTTTTACATTGCAACACCTGACTCAAGCTGGCAGAAACTTTTAGCAGCCAATCAAGATAGCAGCCACACTTTTCTAGCAGCCAAACTTTATGATATGTCTAAAAGAATAAAACGAATAAGAATCAAACGTTCCAAAAATATCAAAATCTTAGTTAGATATAATAGCACCCACTATTAAATGTAACTTAGTTTTTTTAGTATTTGTTTTTCGTCAATTGTTTTGTTATAAATTAGGCCGCTAGTTTTCTCAATTGAATTGTTTCATATGATACATGTCTGGGCCTTTTATAGCCGACTATATAGTATGGGATTTTCTATTTGTTGAAGGCCCTACGGTTGCATATAATTGCTTACTTCCACTTCATTTGAATTTTGGTGGATAGTTGTCTCATTGGCAATCATACCACATCTCCTTATTTTTATAAAGCTATAAAGGATAGATGAACACTTTAACTGCAAAATTGATCAGCAAGGCATGATCTACAAATAAGTCAACAGGGCTGAAATAGTCAGTCAACGCATTATTCGATTGTTTTATTTTTAATGACGATATTTACAAATTGATGTCGTATTTGCCTATTATCTTGAAAACTATAATAATAGATGTATAGTCACTTTAAATGGCAAAAATCATCAGCAAGACAAGACCTACAACTAAGTCGCATAGTTGAAATTGTCAGTCCATTCATTATAATATATATTAACCTAAAATGATGATGATTTTTATTACCCATATGGTCGAAATTGTTTATCGACTCGTTATTGGAATTATTGCGCTTTAATGACAATTTATATCAATTTTTAGTGTGTTTGCCTATTATCTCAAAAGCTATAAAGAATAGATAGACACTTTAGATTGCAATAATTGAATTCAGCAAGACATGAGCTACAAATAAGTCAACAGGGCTGAGATAGTCAGTTGAGTTCTTGGTTTTTAATTACTATATATACCCGTTGATGGCGTATTTGCCTTTTATCTTGAAAACTATAAATTAAACTTTAAAGTCAAAAATAATTAGTAACTAAACTGGAACCTCGCCTTTTTTTGTCGATCAATGCTTTTGAATGGGAATATGGAATGATTGTAAGGTGTACATGTCCAACTGGCAGGTGTCATCTGACCTTGACCTCATTTTCATGGTTCAGTGGTTATAGTTAAGTTTTTTGTGTTTTGGTCTTTTTTCTAATACTATATGCAATCGGTCACATATAGTTGGTGTATGGAAATATTTTACAATGTACATGTCAGTCTGTCAGATTTTATATGACCTTGACCTCATTTCCACGGTTCATTGCTCAGTGTTAACTTTTTCGTGTGTTGGTCTGTTTTCCTTAAACTATAAGCAATAGGTCAACTATATTTGGTGTATGGAATGATTGTAAGGTGAACATGTCCAACTGGCAGGTGCCATCTGACCTTGACCACATGTTCGTGGTTCAGTGGTTAAAAGTTAAGTTTTCATGGTTAAGTTTGTTTCGTAGATACTACAAGCAATAGGTCAACTATATGCATAGATTGATTGTAAGGTGTGCATGTCTGTCTTACATGGTTCATCTGACCTTGACCTCATTTTCATGGTTCATTGGTCAATGTTAAATTTTCCTGGTTAAGTTTGTTTTTTAGAAACTATAAACAATAGGTCAACTATGTTTATGGAATGATTGTAAGGTGTACATACATTTCCGGTTTGGTTTATCTGACCTTGGCCTTATTTTCTTGGATCATGTTAAATTTATGTGATACTTGTAGTAAAGCTTTATATTTAGGACTATCAACATAAAACCAATGATCAGTAAAGCAGGCGAGACATTTCAGCGTGGGCACTCTTGTTATATAGAGGGAACAGTATATAACTAGTTCTATGAATGCGTTTTTATGATAATATTAAACGTTTGGGATTTTAATGTATCAGTATCGAAGGTGGTTGCAGGCCAGTTATCATGGTTTTGACGAAGTTATTAATATTTGTATGTAGTTGTTGCTACGTTTTTTACATGTCGTCGTGTGAATCTTATAGTTTGATATGTCCACTTTTGATAAAATTGGAGATAGCTATATATTTGAAATCTTACGTGCAATGGTCTATCCCCCTATACTATAAGGATGTTAAGCAACCAACAATCAATCCTATTAAAATATTTTTCTCTGAACTTACTTAATGAATAAACCATTAGAGTCCAATGGAAGTGTGAAGATAGAACAGTGTAGTTTTGACAAAAACACGTAGAGTGTAGAAATCTCGTATTATAGTCAGTAGTTTTGACAAAAACACGTAGAGTGTAGAAATCTCGTATTATACTATAATACGAGATTTCTACACTCTACGTGTTTTTGTCAAAACTACACTGTTCTATCTTCACACTTCCATTGGACTATAATGGCTTATTCATTAAGTAAGTTCAGAGAAAAATATTTTAATAGTGTTGTATTTCCACTATTTCTCATGTATTTTTGCTGTTAAATAATTGTTATCAAAATTGTGTAAGCAGTACTATGATTAAATATTTTGCATGGTTTGAACTCAATCTATGAGCAATTCTTCTAAGCAAATCCAGCAGTACAGAATTGGGGATATTACGGAGTAAAAAAATCTGTCTATCTTCAATGGAAACATAGGGATAAATTTATAAAACTACATTGAATGTAGTGTAATGTAATCCAAACAAGATGATGTTTTATTCATTTCAGTTGCTTGTCTACTAAAAAAAAAAAAAAAAAAAAAAAACAAACGAACTAAGTGTTACTCTTCATGTAAATAAATTCGATTCCTATAGAACTTTTTATGTTTCGGTCAAATATTTATGATATTGAGCTTTTAAACTTTAATGTTTACCGCTATTACCAAATGAGATAGGATTCACACGACGATATATGATTTTTGAATGGAAGAAGACTGCACAATTTTAATTGTATCACAAGAGAAAATAGCCAACCCTATTGTCGTGTCATCTTATTTATCATTGTTATAGCCAATTGAGTTAAGATTAGAAATACTTTAAATTCGGACGAGCAGGGCGAGGGCGGAGTTTAAAGTTGGTAATACTATTTAATAAAACAGACAAGGAACTTTAATTCATATTGAATTACTTCCCTTGTAATAGTAGCTGAAATGTACTTCCCGTTTCAAGACGATGTCTAGGCATACTTCTAAGAAAGACGAAAAGAAAAGTCAGGTACAAATTGTGATAGTAAAATTAATAATTCTAATATTTCAGTTTCAGAAAAATATTTTCGTCAGTTATTTTTGTTTATTTTCACATCATTTTTATTTTCGCTTTCTATTTGTTTTACTTTTCTTTACATGTACACTCCTCAGTACTCTCATGATGTACAAGCTTAGTGATTAAAACAGCCAACTTATATATTAATTACAATACTTTTGTGAAATCCATAAACACATTATTAGTAGATAATATTTTATAGTAATGTCCTTTTGATAAAACTGACTACTTAAGGTCACATAATAGCGATAATCATACAAGTGGAGTCTATTTATATATATCTACATATGTACTCTATATAGTACTGACACGATTAGAAAATGTTACATTCAGGAATCGAAGTTAATTATGGTATGTTTGTGTTTCACAATATAAATATAAATTAAATATCTGTTGTTCCATATTATAGGGCCTACACATGATGTTTCAATTAATATTAATCACGAAAAGACAAAAATAATAGATTTATTGATTAGTTATGATTTTACATACTTGGAAAAATTCTAAAACATCCCTGAAAATCTACATGTTACACATTAATGCTACTCATATATAGTCATACATATACAGGAAAAGTTAAAATATATGTATAACTAACTTATTTATTCTAACCTGATTTCATAGATTTTTAATAAATAGTCAAAAATTGAAATATTGAAATATAATTCTTCATTAGTCATCATCTAAATTGATAAGTTTTGGATTTGGAAAATAGTTTTCAAGAATATTTGTTTTGCTATGGCATAAAGAGGACACATGAACATAAAATGGATTTCATCTTCTATCATACTTTTGCACAATACTTTAGATCTGTAAAACTAACTGATAATTGTATTTATTCCATATTGATAGAACTTCAATAGGGTTTTCTATATGAATTGGATTTTGAATAAAAAGCATATTCACCTGCTGAAAAGTATATTCACCGCGCAAAACGTCGCGTGCTTTTACGTGTATAATAACAGTAATATGTTTGACGTACAATTTGTTTTGGTAAATAACTGTTATTAAATACATATTTTCTCTCTTGGAGCATGGAATAAAACAATTACTGTCTTTTGTTTCGGTAAATATGTGGTTTTATTGACTTTTGAAAAACCCAGTGACATTCACTTCGGCCGTTGGCCTCAGTGAATATCAGTTTTTCAAAAGTCAATAAAACCACATATTTACCTCATCAAAAGACAGTAATTGTATAATATTTAGAATTGTAATAACAACAACTGGCTAATGGTTGTTATTGTTAATTTATTCCGTCCACTATCTGCTATTTAATTGTTTTAACTTAATCCAAATCTAATATCAGCCACAGTAGACATTTTTTTATTACTTAATAAGCAACAATTCATAAATTGATATTTTAAGTTAGTATACTATGTACAAAGATACACTCGTTATTCGAAAAATCTGTATTTTTTTATAATTCATTTTGAAAGATTTATGGAATATATCATTTTGTTTGAACAGTTTCAGAAATATAGATTCAGTGTTTTCGTCGATAATATCTTATTCAGTTTCAAATGTCATGACAGACTTTTTCGGTCTTTCTATTGTAAATTATTTCCATTTTACCTCCATACGGTGGTTGAACAATAATACGCACCAGGGAAAATAACTATTTTGCGAAAAAGTTAAATTTTAATCACATTAAGTGTGCACAATAGTAATGTCCGGTAAAGGGACAGGAGTTGCAAACCGACAGCCATTATAATAATATTTGCATCGTAGAGATTTCACAATTCATTTCCGCAATGTGATGGACAAATAAAATGGAGAATGGAAATGGGCAATGTGCCAAAGAGACAACAACCTGACAAAGAGCAGAAAACAGCCCAAGGCCACCAAAAAATCCCGCACCTGGAGGCGGGCTTCAGCTGGCCCCTAAACACAAATGTGTACTAGTTCAGTGCAAATGAACGTCACACTTAATTCCGAAACATATAAATGAACAAAAATAATAAAAAAAATAATTCCAGAACTTATGTCACATCATTCTTATTTTTAATCATTTTAATCTTTTTACAGTGAGGCCATTGATGCAGCGAAATTATTTGTGGCGGCAATTGATTTTGGAACTACTTATTCAGGGTATGCATTTTCAGCTAAAAGTACGCCAAACGACATATTCACGTGCAGTTGGCAAAAGAGTACTTTGGTGTCCAATAAAGCTCCAACATCCGTTCTTCTCGACAAAGAAAAAAACTTTGTGGCTTTTGGATTTGAAGCCGAAACTAAATATCTTGACAGCCTCGAAAATGATGATTCTGATTCTGATGACGAAGACAATGGTCCTAAAGATGTGTATCATTACTTTAATCGATTTAAAATGATGTTGCATAATCAGGTATTATTTTATAACTTTAAAGATAATTTACTCATTTTTATGGTGCAAGATCGTAGTCATAATAACAAGTGAAGTCTTGGTAAATATACAATATACAAAATATAAAATGTATTTGTACGAATTTTAGAAATAGGACAAAAGGCGAGCCTTGTATTTCCGACCATGTACATATATTGCTTTCATCCTGCAGTTTAAACCCGACACTTTAATCTTTAGTTGTTTAAATCCAAATAGTTGTCTCGGATTTTTTTAAAGAAATCGACAAAGGTTTAATGCGGACCGCGTAGAGGACCCCAAACTGAACTGTCGAGCAAAAGGAAATATTCACATGACCGCGTGCTCGACATGGAGAGGGGTTAACTGGAGACTTTATTTGTACAAGTGCATATAAAGTAAACAAATATTATAGTAAGTTGGTTGCAGGATACACCGTATAGGTAAAAAATCGATTCTGTGTGTTAAGCTGTGTAATTACGTTGTTGCGTATGCTTATTTTTTAAACGTCAGAAAATGCTGCACGGTAAAAGTTTAACATTTACCTCAAACTAAACATAAAAAGCTAAATTCAAATATTCCGTTTGATGTACTCTCCTTGGTGTCTCAAAACAAATTGCTCTTTCAGCTGCTAAAGTAATGTGCACTTTTACAGCAAATAATGGTAATTCTGGAAAAAATATAGGTGCCTGACTGCCGAATAGAAGCACCGCAAGCGTCGCTTAAAAAAAAAAAAAAAAACGTCGTACGATTTACGATCACTAATGATTTGTACACTCCGTTAAGGTTAACAGCTTTTTGTGCAACACTTGTTGCTTATAACGTATATATAATTTTTACAGACGGTGAATTTAGACACGACAATTAGAGACCAGAACGGATTGCAAATGAAGGCATTTGACATATTTTCCTTTGCAATCAAATACCTCAAAGACCAAGCAATTGGAAGGCTAGTCAAAACACTTAGGAATGTGGAAACAAATGACATTCACTACGTTCTTACTGTTCCAGCCATATGGGACGATCAGGCAAAAATATTCATGAGAAAGGCTGCAGAAAAGGTACGGGCTACTCATATATAACAGGTGTGAGGTCACATTACTTCAAGGATCCAATGATCCAATGACACTAGTAACCAAATTACATTTAGAGGTAAACATGTAAACGATATGTCAAGATCTTTATCATCTGAAGTGTAAAAAATGTTGCGAAGGAATTAAATAGTAACTATCACAGACTTTGGACAGGTACGTGCATATGTGGCGAGTTAAGCTAGTTTCTCTGTCTACAAAACTATTTGTATATAAAGAAATACAATTCCTTGGGTTCAAAGGACCATGTTCCTTATGTTGGTTATCTCGCCTACAAAAATGACAAGTTGGCTTAAATCTGCAAACCAACGCTTCCATAATGCAGATTATCCCGCGCACATCATAGTTTAATTGGATGCGCAAATTGCGTACTAATTATCGTTTGCCAAATTTATTCAGGAATAAAATTGAGAATGGTGCGTAATTCGTGTAATTTTGTAAAGACTACACCACATAAAAAAAGAAGACCAAAATATAGCAAACTATAAAGTTGAGGTGTGATAAGGATATCGAATAATTCACTGCCCTTCTACACCATTTGGGCATGCGCCGGATACAGGTGGAAAAGTTCATAAAAGGTAACATGTAACCATTGCCGCAACTCGGACATCTTACACCCATCAGGTCTTGAACTTAAATAATATAAAAAAAGGAAATTTAGTATGATTACCAATGAGACAACTATCTACCAGAGTTCAAATGACGTGAATGTAAGCAAATAAAGGTCACCGTACAGCCTTCAACAATGAGAAAAACCCATGACGCAATAAAAGTCCCCGACAGGAAAAATGTGAAATAATTCAAACGAGAAAACTAAAGGCATAATTTATAAAAATTCAATTTACGATTAAAAACAATAGTATGACAGACATGAACCAACGACAGCTACTGAATTCCATGCTCCTGAACAGGCACATAAATAATGTGGCTTGGGTATACACAAAAACAATCGTCACAAAGCACCGATATACAATAATCTTTATTGCAAAATTACACCCATAAGGGTCAAGCAATACAAACAAACAATTATACATTTTAAATACAATGCAATACAATGTAGTACAATACAATATAATAGAACATATTTTAAGAGTTCAATTATAAATTTATGTAAAAACACAATCATAAGCTTGTCTGACATGGGTCTGACCCCTCAGTTCTAAAGACTGCTTAATAAAGACTCCAATATGACAAACAAGTTCAGGGATGGGGTTTAGAATGTGTTTTAGTTTATTAAATGCATCAAGATGTTGTAAATAATGGTACATAGTCTTTTAGATAAGCAAAAAATTAGAACGCAATGATATGTTAATGTCACAATACAAAAGAAATGAAATTCGTCATCTAGGACTCCACATTTTTACATAATCTTTGTGCTCTTGGAATGTTTCTGTACCTTCCCAATTCAATGCCTAGGAATGATCACTGAGTCTAAATTTTGAGAGAAACTGCCTATGTATAAAATTTTTGCAATTTAAATATTCCTCAGACTGACAATTAGTTTTAATTTCCCATAGAGACAAAGTTTGGATGAGGAATCCAATTTTGAAAGTTTATTTAAAGTAGTTTTTCATATTCCTCTGAAACACACTTTTAATATTACATTTTAACATGTGTTTTGATTGTTTAAAAGGTACATTAATATTAGAGTAATTTTCTGGGTTTATTTTCATATCTTTAAAATTTTATCTGCAAATGAGTACCAAGAATAAATTCCTGCGGAATATACAAGTACTCGCAGGTAAGGAAAGCCAGTTCAAAGCCTATTGCAACTAATAAATAAATCATAATCTTCCAGACTTAAGTATCAATAAGTACATATCCAACGGATTTAGTGTGAAAACGTCACAAACAGTCTGCGAAACGCATGACCTTGGGCAATGCAAAAATGTAGTAAACATAGTCGACAGGAAGAACATTATCATTTTACACTAAAAATTACTCAACACAATCAAAGTTGGTTTTTGACCGAAACAATTTGTGTACTGTAACTTAGAAAATGTTACATTTTTATTCTGAAACTAATTTTCAAAAGAAATAAAGTATTTTTTCTTTCTCTTCTGAAACAAATATCTTTTTTGAAGAAATTTAGAATCAAATAATCCAACAAAAAATCCCATGCTGATCCTCCTTTCAAAAGATGTAAGGTCCATACTTTCCAGTGTTTATTTATTATTATTCATTTAAAACCAACCAACGCCAGTATAATTTTGTAGGCAGGAATAAAAGGCAAAGATTTGACTATAGCTTTGGAACCAGAAACAGCTTCCATTTATTGCCAGGAATTGCGGACAAACAGGGATGGCAATTCAAACAAAACCTTTTCCGAAACAATCAAGAAAGGCACTAAATATGTAGTAGTAGATCTAGGAGGTTTGTTAAAAATGCTATACTTATTCATTTATTAGATATCATATTTTTTAAAATGGACAATAAAATGGCAAATAACAACCGGTCGTCGTTTATATCTGATTTGTTTAGTCATTTAGCACCAATGTTAGCTGGCACTGGTCAAATCAATCCAAAGACTTGAACTTTTCCGCTGAGCATACGACACTTAGGAGTAAGAGCAGTCCTGTGGACTGTCAACTTGTGAACTAGCACGTCAAAATCCGGCTCAGCCTGTCGGTCTAGTACAAAGCAGAGTTTATCTTCATATCACATTATCATGTTTTCGTCCTGAATATGTATTTAATTTGCCAATGGACGTTAAACATCCATCCATCTATCTATCAAATCTTAGTTGAACAAATAAGATACTTTTATATTGGCATTTTTAAAAACCTCCAAAATCAACTTATTTACATGTGAGAACACTGCACCGATGGTTTAATTTATCTGTGATAACTACACTAGCAATGAACCGCCTCAGTACTGTGGGTTCAATCACCATCTAATTCAACCAAAGACAAAAAAAAAAATGGTATTTGCTGCTTCTCCGCAAAGCATGGCACACTTTTGAGTTAGAGCAATAACTGTAAGCCTCGGAGTCAGAGTTATGGCTCCTGGTGGAGAGATATGTTTTGTGCTACATGTAACTGTTACCTGGTGTACTATCACGATAAAAAATTCGGATAAGCTTGTCGGTTAAGTACAATGCAGGTTTTTTTATTCATATCATATTAGCATGTTCTTGCCCTAATATTCAAGTAATATTTGCCACTGGACATTAAGAACAAATCCATCCATCCCACTAGCAAAGTGAAGGTACATAGGGATCTTTATTTGTTCATTCATCTGTCCGTTTATTATATATCTCTATAACCATTTATTGGAGTTTCTTCAAATTTTAAGAAAATCTCAATACTTTATGACATTGTTTACCTCTGTTATATTTTTTAAACTGATCGTTTTTGAAGTTTTTCATAGCAAAACAAGGACCAAATCATATTTGAAATATGACGAATGAGATAAAACAGTTAAACATGCTGTTATTGCTTTATTTTTGAATGTGATATTGACATGCTTCACCTAAATAAAACTTACAATATTTTATGCTTTTGAATTAACTTGGCTACTGTCTTGACTAAATTAAAATCCTTTCTTTCATGTTTCATATATTTCTCAATATCGGACTGTTTTAGGCGGTACAGCTGACATAACAGTGCATGAACGTCTGCTAGATGATTCCTTAGAGGAGGTGCTCCCACCAAGTGGAGGAAACTGGGGAGGAACGGCTATTGACCAGGCTTATATAGAATTTCTGCACTCCGTTTTTACTACTAAAGTCATCAAAGAACTTAAATCCGACGAATTGGAAGACTACACTACCTTGTGCCATGAATTTGAAGTAAAAAAGCGGTCAATAACGTCAGAGTTAAAGACGGATATAGTCATTACATTGCCCTACTCTTTGGTTGAGATAACGGTGAAACACTGTAAATCGGTGCAGTCTGCCATCACGCAATCATCTTATAAAGAATCAGTTTCTTTTTCCACGCCTCAGAAACTTTTTGTCAATCCTGAAGTATTTAGAAAACTCTTTAAACCAACTATAGATGCCTTAATCAAACATCTAGACAAACTCTTTAAGGATCCAAATCTCTACGACCTCCATCATATCATAATGGTAGGGGGATTTTCCGAATGTGAGCTTGTTCAAACGGCAATGAGGAAAACATTTCCAAATAGGAAGATCATTATTCCTGACGAGGCTGGACTGGCAGTTTTAAGAGGTGCTGTTTTATTTGGACATCAACCAAAGAAAATAGGAAAGCGAATATTGAGGAAAACTTACGGGATACAAAGCTGGCCTGAGTGGGACGCTGAACTACACCCAGAAACCAAAAGAGTGCAAATTGATGGAGTCGATCGTTGCAAAGATGTCTTTTTTAAATTTGCTGTCAAAGGTGAAAAAGTAGAAGACGGACATTCCTCTGGACAAATATTTCAGGCGTTAAAAACAGACGAAAAAACCCTAGAGTGTACAGTATACATATCAGATGACACTAATCCCCGATATGTCACAGATCCTAGTTGCCAACGTCTCGGGAATCTCGTTGTCCCAATACCTCCCCTCAAAAAGGGAGAGACGCTTGAAATTGAAGAAACAATGATATTTGGTGGAACTGAACTACTCTTCAGAGCAAAGAATATGAGAAGTGGTGAAATTTGTGAAAACCAGTTTGAACTATTTTAGTGAATTTAAAACCTGAAGCAATTGTCTACTATATATAAACTGCGAATTACCCAAATTTCAGTAAGATTTTGTACATACGTAATTTTCATTGTAAATAAGCGAGTATTTATTTCACAATTTTGTATTTGAAGTCATATGAAACGAGTTTATGGTAAATATAATGTTTAGGAAATTATTGAACAAATATAAAAATAAAAAGATGTGGTATGAATGCCAATGAGACAACTCTCCACAAGAGACCAACTGACACAGAAATTAACATTATTAGGTCACCGTACGGCCTTCAACAATGAGCAATGCATGCATATATACTATACAAAGTCCTGAATTACGATTTTAAAAATTTATCACAAACCCATAACGTATAATTGACAAAATATATTTCATTCAGTGATTGTTGATCACAAACTGTTTTCTTTTTTGTTGCCGAAGTTTACCGGACTGTGACATTGATATACAATCAACACAGAATCATGGAGCACGTGAAAAACAGTGAGTTGATAGAGCGATGTCAATTTTCTTTCAGAATCAAATAACACCATTTACCTTCCAGTGCACGTTTATTCGTATTATTTTAATCACAATATTTCTTCGCATTTTGCGCTGTTCGGTGCCCAAGTTCTGACGAGAGGACTCGTGGTTAAGATCACTGTATACGGAAAAACTATCGGCGAATTAGAGTACGGGAAGACAATATATCAATAGCAGAACATAAAACTTAGCCATTCAATTAGATAAAACATATTCAACTTTTATTTTTAATTTGAGGTTTCATACATGACTTTAGCATCTCAACCTGTGATTATTAATATGTAGTATGGATGAATAAAGCCACTATTTTTTATTTTAATGTATCAAGTGATTTATTTTTTCTTCTTATTTTAAAGAATGAAGAGGTTATTTGTTACTCTTATGGAAGAATAAAGCGATTACTTGTTTTTCATTTGGAAGAATTGAGCAGTTGTTTATCTCTCATTTGAAAGAATAAAGCCGTTGTTTATTTCTCATTTGGAAGAATAAAGCTGTGGTTTATTTCTCATTTGGAAGAACAAAGTAGTGGGATAAACAATAAGGAGACAGCAACTCAACAATACAGGAAAGAAGAAAAACCCCGATAGCATAGTGTTATCCAATGAGTAAAGCGCCTGCAAAGACAATAAAAGAGGAAAATAAATTAAACAAACATTATAAAAGTTTATATCATTCAATGCGCTCTTAAATTGAAAACTCGCACAGGGTGTAAATTGGCAGCATATGACATGGATTAAAGGGTACACATTGATAAAGGGGGCTTCTGATATTATAATAAGGTAGTTCCTGATGCCGATTTTATGTCGTTTTTGTCCTTATTTCCGTTGTGGAAACATTGGCTGCAAGCAAATAGCAACATCTACGTAAAATTATACTCATCGATCTCTTCAACCTTAAGTAAGAGCTGAAGCGTGTACATATCATGAAAAAAGAATTACCATTCTCTTACAAGCTATTGTTGTATATTTAAATAGTTTTCATGAAACGGGCCAACATACAGCATTATTTTTCCCCAATTCATATATTATTTTCTGAACTTATAATATGTTTTATGAATTCAGCTGTTGCAAATTATTTTGTTGTTGTTATATAAACAAAGATTCACTTCGAAATAAAATTGTTCTTATGTTGTACTGTTACACCACTGTCCCAGGTAAGGGGAGGGTTGAGCGCTCAAAAACATGTTTAACCCCGCAACATTCCTTATGTGCCTGTCTCAAGTCAGGAGCTTGTAGTTCAGTGGTTGTCGTTGGTTCATATCTGTCATATTTGTTTTTCGTAAATCGTTTTGTTATAAAGTAGGCCGTTAGTTTTTTCAATTAAATTTTTTCATAATTTTCATGTTAGGGCCTTTTATAGCCGACCATACGGTATGGGTTTTCTCTCATTGTTGAAGGCCGTATGGTTGCCTATAATTGCTTACATCAACTTCATTTGAACTTTGGTGGATAGTTGTCTCATTGGCAAGCATACCACATCTCCTTATTTTTAATAAGCAAATCAATAAGTTTTTCTAAGGTTTGATACAACTAAAGTGCACTGATTTCTAGCATGTGTTTGCATTCGGTTGTTGTGTAATAGACGCATCATACAACTTCTTCCTTGTCACTTTATCTGGACCGAAAGCCCAGTGTGACCTATTGCTATCACTTGGCGTCCGTCATCTATTGTTCGTCGTCGTCCGTTTTACAAAAATGTCTCTGAAACTAATGGGCAAAATAAAATTAAACAGAGCCTGTAATTTAGTGGTTGTCGTTGTTACTGTATATATATATATATTTTTTTCCGTTTATTGTTTTGTACATTAATCATGCCGTTATTTTTCTCGTTTGAATTGTTTTACATTTGTTATTTTGGTACTAATAACTTTTGTCGCTTGCTATGTGGTATGGGGTTTGCTTATAGATCAAGGCTGTACGGCGACCTATAGTTGCTAACCTTTTAAGTCATTTGATCTCCTGTGCAGAGTTGTCTCATTGGCAATCGTACCACATCTCCTTATTTTTATTATGGCCACTATCTTTCCTGGGATATCTAGTTTAGAAATGTGTCCGGTGATCAAGTCTGTCAACAAAAATGGTCACCAATTCTAAAAATAGATCAAAAGGAGGAAATGACAGAGGCAGAAATGTTCAGAATGATGAGATCTACCTACAGTCTATTTAAACCAAAACTGTCAGACGACTCTTAAAGGGGTTATTGCCCTAAATGACGAACTTGCACCATTTTTCTTCGTTTTGATCTATTATTCTTAACAATCCAATATATACAGAGAACCTTTGATGGCAAAACTTATAAACAAGACAAGATCTACAAATAAAGCAAACAATGCAGAAAATATCAATCGATTTTAACCAACTTATTTGTGTTTTTGCCTTTTATCTTGAAAATTGTAATAGAAAAGAGAAGATTAGAATGGAAAAAATTATCAATAGGACATGATCTACAAACAATGCTTCATGTACAGAAAATGACACGCTCTAAGCACTTTAAAACCCTTACAACAACTAAATCTTTGAAGGGTCTGTAGGAGGCTGGTTGCAACTCTAAACTGCTGTCCTATTCAAAATACCATCATTTTTCAGTAGCATTCAAAATTCATCGCCCACAATCCAGGACGAACCCCTTCTACAGGACCTACAATATGTAATTATTGTTAATTTCACATAGTCCTGAACATGCATGTAATATTTACCACTGGACGTAAAACAAACATCAATCAGTCATTCAATGTTTTTATAATTATACCTGTTTTTATTTGCGAATTAATATTCTATATACATGTACTGCAAAAACTAAATAAATGGTCATACAAGTCATATAACATGTAAAACAAAAACAAAATCAGAAGGTAAGTGAAGGAAAGAAAAATAATGCCCCTACACCTGGCCTCACACAGTCGGTGTCTAGTGCACACATTTGGTTCTGGTCATACTGAATGTTAAAGAAGTTTGAGAAATTATATTTTCCTATTTTATGTACCTGTCTGTGAACTTGAAAAAGTGAGGGTCATTCCACTTTGTAGATTGTGTCATTATCAATTTGAGATAAATTGACAATGTCAGGGAAGGAGGTTTATTCGGGAATTTCTAACTTACCTTAGACGATGAAGAAATGAATCAACTTTATATTCAATTTAGTATTTCATGCGTAATGTGTATTTTAAAATGAAAACTAAAAACTAATCAAGTATTGCGTTTCTAAAGTCCGTCAGTATATAAATAAAATATGAACCAGAACTAGAAGTCTTTAAATCTGATTTAGTTGTTCTTGCATAAATCAAGTCAGTCTCAATGATTTCAACGGTTTCATTCACTAATTCGACCTTTTCATTTTCTGGCCATACAACTCAGCCCTACGGTTTTACGTATTTTCGAACGTAAGCGTCACTGATGAAGATTAATCCAAAAACCGCTTCGGAAGAACATAACTTAAAAGTGTGATTATCCTTTTCCTTTTCTCTTCGTTCTATTTCTTTTTATTTTGTCAGAAGTTCTAGTTTTTGGTTTAGGTCCTGACATTATCGCAACTCAATAGTATCTCTAAGTTTACTTAATATGTGCTTTGTGTATATGCCATTTTGTTTTTCTTTAAATTTGTTGACATATTTGTTTGTTTTATAATGATTAAGAATATAACAAAATGTTGACATCTGTTCTCCTAATTTTGTCAATAAAATACTTCCATACTCAGATAAATAAATTTATCCTATCCTTACAGGTAAATTAGAGTTACCTGCCCTTGTTTATTTAAAAGTAATTATAGAAACTTTACATAACCAGTAATTAATCTGAAAACTAATATCATGTATTATTTCCCTTCAAGTAGGAGCTGAATTTTACTTCCTATTTTCGAAAGATCGAGTCAAAACTTGCTGAGAAGGGCGATAAATAAATAGTAACAGATAAAGTCAGGTAGAGTAAAGAAGTAGAATAATTTAATTTTAATAAACTTGTAGTAAATTCAGTCCCTTTTGTCAAATTTAAGTAGTTTCATGTTTGTTTTCTCTTACCATGGTTACGGAGCAGTATTTAGAACTTCTTTGGATATAAAAGGCTCCGACATGACAAAATGTGAAACAATTCGAACGAAAAACCAACGGCCTGATTTATGACTAAAACAAGAACCTAAAATTCACATTTTAATAACATTGTAACTAGCCACTAATATTTACTTCTTCTTTTGTGTATAAGTCTCCTGTAAGTAGAAGCATCTCCATATGGAGTATAGTAATTAAAATCAATTTAATTATGTACAGCAATTTACTAAGGAATTATAGTCTTACAGGAAAATTCGAGTTACCTGCCCTTGTTTATTGAAACTTTAAATAACCGTTAATTTATCTGAAACAAATAATATCATGTATTATTTCCTTCAAGTAGGAGCTGAATTTTACTTCGTATTTTCGAAAGATCGAGTCAAAACTTGCTCAGAAGGGCGATAAAGATATAGTAAAAGAAAAGTCAGGTAGTGTATTGAAGTATGACTAATTTATTTTCATAAACATGTAGAAAATTTAGTCCTTTTAGTTAAATTTAATTAGTTTCATTTTGTCTTCCAACTATGTTTATGGGTCAGTGATTGGTTTCTTTAGGTATACAAGGCTCCGACATGACAAAATTAGAAACAAATCAAACGAAAAAACAAAAACAACGGCCCGATTTATGACTAAAACAAGAACCTAACATTCACATTTGTAAAACCTATTCAGGCTATTGTAACTAGCCATCAGTATATGGAAATAGTTATTAAACCACTGAGGTTTACTTCTTCTGTGTATAGGTCTCCTGTAAGTACGATCACCTCCATATCTAAGAACCTAAATCAAGGAACATGGAGAAAGGGTGACGGTAGTAGGAATAAAGGAGAAATATGAGAAACAAACAACAGTTCACAAAACAATGAAGAAAACATATTATTGCGGAACATGAATACCTTACATTCATTCTTACCCTCTATGAATTAAGAAATTACTAAGAAGCTAAGGATCCAACTTCCTCAGTCAAATCTGTCCTTAGATGATATTCACTAATTTGTTTATGTCCCTTTAGCTTGTATTATATATTTTACTTGTGATCAATTTTCGTAGGCGCAAACAAGCCTATTTTCTCTTACTGTTATATTTAAGAAATATAAATATACAGAGAATGAAAATAAATCAATTTTGCGTTACTTTCAAGTTAAAACATTAATCATAAGGTTAACTTAAGGGACAGAAGGGCGAAAGATACCAGAGGGACATTCAAACTCATATGTCTAAAATAAACAGACAACACCATGGCTAAAAAGACCAATTGACAAACAATAGTACACAAAACACAACATAGAAAACTAAAGACTGAAAACACGAACACCACCAAAATTGAGGATTATCTCAGGTGCTCCGGAAGGGTAAGCAGATCCTGCTCCACATGTGGTACCCGTCGTGTTGCTCATGTTATTACAAATTAGAACTATCAATCAACGTATACATGGTATTTACATTTCAGCAAACGACGAAAGCAATTTTGTAGGAAAATGTCGATATCTGGTGAAATAGCAGGTTATACGCTACACATGCTTGACATTTTATATCCACTAATAATTGGTTATCAAGCACTACAGATCGTGGTTGTCGTGTGTTGTGTTGTGCAATTGGTCATTGTAAAACAGAATGATGCTCAACAGCCTACAAGTTTCTTCGCTCGGCTTAAGGTTTGTTTGAGCTACGATGTACTTTATATTATATATGCAAGTGTTAATTGTTTATACCGTGGGGTCGATACCACTGCTGAAAAGTTCACATAAAAGCATCGATCTATGCTTCTAAAAATAAGAAGATTCAATATGATTGCCAATGGGACAACTCACTACGAGAGACTAAATGACACAGAAATTATCAATTATAAGTCACCGTACGGCGTTCAACAATGAACAAAGCCTTCACCGCAAAGTAAAAAAAATAAAAAAACAAACAAGAAAACTTACGGCCTAATTTATATACAAAATAATGAACAAAAAACACATATATTACACAGCAACACATGACAACCATCAAATTCTATGCTCCTGACTAAGGACAGGTACATACAGAATGCGGCTAGGTTAAACTATAGTTTTAATGCACCAACACTCCTCTTACAAGGGACAGTCGTTTAACATTAAAACATAATACACAAATATCTTCCCTCTATAAGAAAGTTGCAGTTGCTGATTTTTTATTGCTTCTGTGAATTAAATGCACAACTATTGTGGACTAGGACTGATTAAGTGCTTGCTATATGGACGAAAATTGATTGATTGATTGTTTGTGTTTTAACGCCACTTTTAAGCGCCACTTTTGGCTATTTCGTGGCGGCCAGTTTTTATTGGTTGGGGAAGCCGGAGTGTCCGGAGAAAACCACCGACCTTCAATAGGAAAATTGACAACCCTAGTAAATTAAGATTGGAGTCGAGTGCATCCACACGAGCGGGGTTCGAACTCACAACCTTAGTGTTGACTGGCTAGTGATTTCAATAGTAATTACTTTGACCACTCGGCCTATAGATGAAGACTGTTTGTTTTTAATTCTACAGCTGATATGCAACAGTCCAAGAGTAAAACAGCAACTGTGAATCCGCTACCTATAGAATAGATATTATATCCTGCAATTTTACTGTAAATAGCTACATATAAATTAATCATATCATATATAACAAGCTCGTTTTTTAATTGTACCTCTGGTTAAAAGGAAGCTAAAGATTAAAACCTAACTATGTACGATTTATTACATATTTTCTCCTATCTATTTTAGACAAAAGTATTTTCCACAAAAGAAGACATCATGAAAAGAAATCTTGAAAAATTGAAGGTTCAGCGAAATGTGTTTGGATTGGTAGCATCATTCGTCATAGTTGAAATTTATCTTTATACCAACTGTACTCTTATTTTGTTATTGGAACTTCAATTTTTCTGTTTGGGTATCTAGCTTATTTCACAATTTTGAGCATTCGCCTTATAATGTCGAATTCAATCAGAGAATCGAATAAGTCCGATGAGAAACCAGCAATACGAAAAAAGGTAAGACATTTGTTTAAAGTGTGACTCGATCGTTGTCATTATATATATGTCACACATTATTTTGGTACTTAATTTTATATTTCAAACTGTCTTATTATATCGATTTCTATTGTGTACATTTCGTAATTTTGACCAATGTAATTTCAGATGTTAACAAATATTTCGGACATTTGAAGTCATAGCGAATTTCCGGCGGGATCGTTACAATTGAATAAATAAAATATGCATGCTGTATACGAAATGTACACAATAGAAATCGATATAATAAGACAGTTTGAAATATAAAATTAAGTACCAAAATAATTTGTGACATATATCGCTGACACAGATCGTTCTCAATATGATGGAATTTGGTACGACTGTCATACAAGTGAGAGGTTTAGCTAGCTATACAACCAGGTTTAATCCAGCGTTTTCTACACAAGAAAATGTCTATACCAATTCAGGAATATGACAGTTGTTATTCATTCGTTTGATGTGTTTGACTGAGCTTTTTGAATTTTCCCCGGATATCAATATTTTTATGATTTTACTCAAAAAGAAAATAGTAGTATACTGTTTAAGGCTTAAAATAAAACATGATTTAGACTGTCGCTGATTTGTAGAATAACTGTATTGTATTTATAAGCTCCGACGGCATCAAATAACTAACTGATGACGTCATAGCTTAAAATACAATATGGTTATCTCCATTCTAATGAAATTGAGAGAAAACAACGTCAAATCATGCATTCAAATTCTTGCGCGTACGTTTTTATAGCATCAATTGTGTACAGCCATTTCCTTATATAGACACTTGTGGAATAAACCTGGCTTTGAAGCTAGATAAACCTCTCACTTATATGACAGTCGCGTAAAATTCCATTATATTGACAACAATGTGTGAGCATGTTTTCAGGTCAAACTAATTTATTGGAATCATGAAATAGCAGTTTTAAATGTTTTAAATAATGGACTTATTAAAATTTGACAGATTATCAAGTTTCGGTCGTATGGAAGAAATAAACACTTGTTTTAACATTTACAAACATCTTTTAAAACCTTAACAGGAATAGTACCTCACATTGGTTGATTATCAAAACATTTCAAAAAGGATCTCAAGTGATAAATAAAAACTGTCTACTCTTTCTATTTTGAGCTTTAATCCATCATATTTTGTAAGGTAATAATGTGTTTTGGATTCATAGTAGGTCTTTTGGATCCTGTTTATCGTTTGTCCCAGTCCCGTATCCCACTTATCGTTGTTATAAGTGTTATAATAGCACTTGTAATTTCATGTGTCCCGCCAGACTTTTCCCCGTTTTCCCGGAAAATTCACGTGTCACGCTTACAAAAAATCAACCAGTCCAGCATCACCCTTACATCCCAATGAGACCACTTCATAATGTCGTTAAGGTTTGTATACATTTTGATTTACGTCCATTAGCAATTGTGCAAACGGTTTGACTCCAAACTCATTTACTTTAGGAAGCAGAACAATTTATGAAAGATTTGCACGGAGCGGGCCAGACATTACGTTTAGCAATTGGAGTTCTAATAGCTAACATAGTGACTTCAGGTGATCTTCTAAACTCAACTTTACAGTCTATTATTATTTCATTTTTCCTGGTTTGGTGGATTTTGGATTTTAATAAGAAATAGGTTTGTATTAATATTTAGTTACTGAACGTACTGCAAGGACGACAAGTTCAAGTTTACGGGTTTGCTCAAAAGAAAATGGGTATTGATGTTTTTATTCTATATTTTATTTTAAGAACAGTAATATATTAGTTCACCAAACTCGTATTTTTTGGTCTCCAAAGAGACAATTCAAGAATTGATCAAAGCGAAATATTCATTAAATTTTGCAATTAAAATGATAATTATAAAAGAAGATGTGGTATGATTACCCATTTTAGCGCCTGATTTTAACCCATTTTAGCGAAAATTAAAGTTGTCTATGCCCATTTTAGCAAAATATTTTAACCCATTATAATAAATGATATATAATAAATAATAAACTTTAATAGACTCAAGACAGCACAATATAAAACATATCATGTCCATTAAAATACAGCACTAACAGTCTAAAAGATAATGGGCAAGCCGACGCCGCATAGTCAGCTATAAATAGCCTCAAATGACAAATTAATGTAAAACAGTTCAAACGAAAGAACCCATGGCCTAATTTATGTACCGAATAATGTACAAACAAATATGTTACACAGCAACAAACAACAACCACTGAATTATAGACTCTTGACTTGGGACAGGCACATAGAGAATGCGTCAGGGTTAACAACCACTGAATTATAGACTCTTGACTTGGGACAGGCACATAGAGAATGCGTCGGGTTAAACTCGTTTGAAGACTGTAACCCCACCCTAACCTTAGACAGTGATGCAGATCTGAGAATACTCACAGCTAGTTCAAAGCCAATAACAACTAAAAACAAAATCATGCATTTACGACTAAAATATCAAATCAATACACATCCAACAATTAATGGATTTCGCGCAAAGACGTTATAAACAGTCAGAGAAAAATAAGACCTTCTGCAATACAAAGATGCAGGTATCGACAGATTGTAGAGCATTGAATGTGCATATGTATATAAACATAATATTAAATTTGATTTTAATTTACGGATAACAAAATCAATATCAATACCAATGAAAAAGTATTTTAATATCTAATTACAGTGTTGAATTTGTAACCTTTATAATTATTTTATTTAAAGGATCGATAGGTTTACCGGGATAGTTTTAATTTTCCGGGCTCGGTAAACAACATCTCCGTAAAAATTACGAAGTGCTATCCTGTTTGAAATAATTAAGGTTTCTTCATGTACAACCAAACCTCAAAACCAAGTCTTTATATCTATGGAAGAATTTAGTTTTGAAGTCTTGATTATTAAACGATAAAAACTTATTAAGATAACGGTTAGTGTTGTTGAATTTATCAATTAAATGCAATGTATACTGGTCTGTACTGATTTTGGTCATAAAATTTGATTCATAACAGTTTCAGAACAAGAACAAGTCTGCTATTAAGGGGCACAATTGGTGCCCATAGGAATATCTACAACCTGTCGATACACTTTATTTCCGAAACGTACATAAATATTATCAAGGAGAATATTTTTAACACTCATATATCCACAACATTCATACATTTATTTAAATAAGAATCAGAAGATCTTTCCTGTCTACAAAAGTATGAATTTTTCAAAATACTAAGGATTTTCTCATCCCAGACATAGATTTCCTTAGCCGTATTTGGCACAACTTTTGACATTTTTTTGGGGTCCTCAATGCTCTTCAACTTTGTACTTGTTTGCCTTAATAACTTTTTGTATCTGAGCTTCACTGACGAGTCTTATGAAGACGAAACGCGCGTCTGGCGTAATAAATAATACTATTATCAGATTATTTCCGTTGTTTACCCCAGTTTTACAGTGCGATGAAAGAGCGACTTTGTGAACTGGCGACACTGATTCAATCTTTTTAGAGGAGGACGATAATTTGGTCCTTTTTCAACCTGTATATGTTAAAAATAAAATCAATAATTACTTGCTTATACATGTTTATTCCTAACACTTATTTGCAATGAAGTCGAATCATTGCATTTAGAAAGTTATTTGAAATTGAAACACCAGTCCAAAAATCCAGTCAACAGAAAAATTATAACGAATCATATTGTAAAAGTTAATTATGCACCAATTTTTAAAACGCTTTAACAGAAGATTTTATCTTTCAGGGCAAATCAGCGATACATTAATGAGACAGAGGATGTTAGAGTTTGATTTATTTGCTTAGTTATTAATATATTACAAATAAACTTTAAGGATAAAATGTATATGAAATGAGAATTTGAAATTGAAAGTGATGTGCACTTCATATTGAAACTAAGTTTGTAAATTTAAAATTAGATAATCATCCAATATTTGCTTAAAATCATTCGGGAAGTAGTTGTAGAAATATTCTCCCGGTTTACAACATTTTTATGTCTTCAGATAAAAGTCGGACAAGATATTGTATTGGGCAATGAGACGAAAGTTATAAATAGGACAACAAACTTCAAAAATAAAAAAAGGCAAAGAGTACTACATCATGTCAAAAATAGAAATACCACTTAAATAGGTTTGAATACTTATAAAAACATCGTCTTTACTTTCAATTTTGTGCATTTGATTGCTGATACGTTTCGTTGAGATACTATATTTGTATACTTTCTAGCTGTTTAATTGCGGTGTATTTATTTATATTGAGATTATTAATAAATTGTTTGACTATGTAAATTACTGTTTGTTTCATGTATTATAAAGTAATTTTTTGCAAAATTAAGGTATCATTTACAATTTTGAAAACATATTAAATGCAGCAGCATCTGAACCGATTGGGGCCTTAGATTAACACTGATGCGGGGATATGGACGATTCTCTATAATTAAAAACTACTTGTAACTACTCTTAGAGATTAGTTCATTGCAAGATGCATAAATGCTAAGTCACTTCTGTATGGCCTTGAAATTCACAGTACAAAACGTCATATTATGAACATTTTACCTGAACACCATGACGGGTGCCACTAGTGGAGCATGATTTGCTTACTATTTCGGAGCACCTAAGAGCTTCAAAGAATATTTTGATGCAGTTCGAATTGCCCAGTATCTAGTTTTCTGTGAATTGTTTTGTGGATGCATTTATCGTTTTTGCCGTCTTATGCTTTTCTCAATGTTGTTGTTAGTTTTACTACGACTTATGAGCTTTAAATGTCACCTTTCAATCTTCTGTCTATTTGTGTGACACCACAATACAATTTGAATGATTGACGTACACGTGGAAAAATTCCTGCAAAGCATGACTCAATCTTTCAGTTTCAGTATACGAAACGTTTAAACCCGCTGCATTTGTTTGCACCTGTCCTAAGTCAGGAATCTGATGTTCAGTAGTTGTCGTTTGTTGATGTGGTTCATAAGTGTTTCTCGTTATTTATATAGATTAGACCGTTGGTTTTCCGGTTTGAATTGTTTTACACTAGTCATTTTTGAGTCCTTTATAGCTTGCTGTTCGGTGTGAGCCAAGGCTCCGTGTTGAGACCTATAATGGTTTACTTTTACAAATTGTGACTTAGATGGAGAGTTGTCTCATTGGCACTCATACCACATCTTCTTATATCTACGTAGGAGAGTTCCCAACAAAGTTGATTATCTCGTTTCACTTCCTACATGTCCTATAAGAATCCTTTCAACATCTATTTTGATAATTCGTTAATGGTAACATTTTCTTATGAAGAACAGTATATGAAAACAACTCTTAATAAATTTCATGCGTACTAAGCGCTTTTTTATTTACGTTCATCATCCGAATGTTAATTTGGAGAGCAACAGATGTGTAGAAACCGAAACAGTTGAAAAGCTTTATAATAAAAGATGACATACAATAATAGCCAAATGCATCTAAGATGACTTTTGCCCGAGTGAGTTGAAACCTTGTTTTTTTAATAATTACTTAATTTACAAATGAACAATATTTTAAACGTTTGCTATAAAACATGTTAGCCCAAAAGCACTGACTACCGATCTGATGTTATCGCAACGCGGGTAAATTATGACGTTGTGATTGGTTTAACGCCGTCACGTGGTGACCCCTATGGATCCGTAGGGGTTAGTAAATTTCATAGGGGTTCATGACGTCACGGCTACTGTTAATGGTGACGTCATCTATTGATGCTTTTGTATTTCATTGTTTATTTTTCTACAAAACGCTGCAGAAAATGTATCGCGTGCGATAAATTCGTTATACGGTTCACTATTGACCCTTACAGACCATAGAGGGTGAATAAAATCCATAGGGATTCGGCCTTCGGCCTCACCCCTATGGATTTTACTAACCTCTATGGATCCGTAGTGGGTCAGTAGCGAACCATATAACTTGTAATATCCTCGGCAACTGATAGTCCAGCAGTAGCAGTATTGATCCAGTGCTGCTGTAAAAGATGAAAACAACACCAAGTCTTTTTAGTTTCATGCATCCGAAGCATCAGAAAATTATAAAGCGATAGAAAATGTTACATTAATAGATCAAATAACCTTATCTAAGTAAGTTATGAGTTCGTATGGTGCAAAAGTTTTCAAATTTAACAGAGGAGAAGGATATTCTGATCATATAATAAATGACTTTTTTCCTAACAGTTTGTTTTTATTGGTACTTACTTTGGATTTGTTTTGAAAAAAATTAAGAAACTACTATATATTGCTATATTTGTACAGTTATGAGAATTTATGAGCATATATCCTGTCGATACGGGTTGCTTTATTTTGGCAAAGCAAAATACCATGTGTTTTCAGACGGATTACGACGTCATTACACAAAATCCGTTGGATTTGCACTGATTGAAGCTTTAGTCTTAAAGAACATGAGTTATTTATTAGTAGCTTTATGTTGTGCTGTTACACCACTGTCCAAGGATGGTGGAGGGTTGACCGCTCACAATATAAATAAGAAGCCTTGTTTAATCCCACAAACTTGTTTTATCCTGTAATCTTCTTTGTGCGTATGTCCCAAGTCAGGTGCTTGTAGTTTAAAACTGTCGTTTGTTCATGTTTGTTACATTTGTTTTCGGTAAATTCCTTTGTTATAAGTTAGAACGTAGGTTTTTTCGTTTGAATTGTTTGGATTTGTTTCCCATTTTTCATGTCGGGACCTATTCAAGCTGACTTTACGGTGTGCATCTTTCGCATTGTTTAATGATGCTTTAAGTTGTCCTTACATCCACATGATCCACTTCATTTAAACTCTGGTGGATATTTGTCTCATTATGAATTATCATACCATCTCTTCATTCTTATATAGTAAATAATGAACAATTTAGAGATGTTCACGAAATGCCCAAACTATCGAATTCTTCAGAAACAAGTAAAGGGCGTGCAAGATAAAGCAAAGCTGCACATTTTATGTGAATTAACTAAAGCTGTTCAGTCATGCATTCATAAGTTCATTTAAGAATTTATATCTTCGATGTACAATGAGCTCTTGGGTGTCTTAGCTTTTCACAAAATCCGAGATTATAGATGGAGTTCTTCCCTTGAAGAAATATTTGTTTTTCTTCAAGCAGACAAACTTAACACATTTCATTTTCAAATAATCGATTTTTATATATGCAAAACATCATTTGAAATTCTTTTTCAATAACATGGAATTCACAGCAATATTGCTGACAGGTTTAATGCAGTCTCATCAAAAATTAATTTAAAATCGGCAGTATGTGTAAGATACCATAATTTATTTTCGATTATTGTTTTCTTATCCTTAAACAATTAAATTAAATTCTATTAAAATCGCTAGTATTTGTAAGAAACCAGCATTTAATTGTGTTTTTTCCTGAAAATTTCCTATATGTAAATATTGAATTATTCGATACACCAAAAGAATTGTGAATAAGATATTTCTACCCAACCAGGTACGCCTTAGTCGTATTTGGCATAGCTTTTCGGTCCTTAATGCTCTATATCTTCGTATTTAAATGTGGCCTTCCAACTGCTTCAAGTAGAGCTCTACTAATGAATCATATAAAGGCAAATCGCGTTTCTGGAGTACAAAATAATAAGCGTGTTACATTTTAATACCACTGGGTCAATGCAAATCTGGTGAACGTTTCGTCCACGTGGGATTACCAGCCCGATGTTGTTATGAAACATCATTGGTGTGTTCATTTTCAGTAAGTTTATTGTAAATTAAATTTTGAAATATTCGAAACAATTTCTGTATTTTTGTTTGTTCTTAAAGTTCTACAACTTCGTATTTGATTTGACCTTTCAACTGTCTTAACTCAAACGTCTCTGATTGGTCTAAAAGATCATGTGACGAACAAAATTATAAACCTTGTATCTTTAATGAGTTATTATATCTGATAAATATTCATTTCCTTGAAGGTGGCTAGATGATTTATTTCTTCTCTGACCAAGACCAGAATGTTTATTATCTACCCATCCACAAAATATTTTGAAAATTTTGGGCCAGAATATTTATTTTGATGTGTGATAAGATAAGATGAACAACTTCAACATGTTCAAACTTATTGGGAGGCAGCAAAGTTATGTCCAAATCCTGCCGGCCGCCTCAGAATCAAATGGTCTAACACAACGGCTAGAGCAGTATAAACATGATAAAGTAGCTTAAGGTTTTAATCGCAATCGGAATTGCTTTTGAAGGATGCTACTTAACCTTACAAAACTGAAGAAAGGTTTCTAAAATGTTGAAGAAAAGGTTACATCATGCCTTTAGACACAATACTAATTTGGTTGAGCATTATGAAAAATGTGTTCAAAGGAAGACGACATATGTGTTGGTTTCGACATCCTAGCTATATATTTACAAAGGTTGAATATCATGCATTTACGACTGGTTGTAGGACAATTTACGAGTATTTCAAAACAATAACAAAACATGTCTGAATACGAGTGTTTTAAAAAAGTGTTGGAATATTTTGGTAGGCTATTGATTACCGATTCATATGCACAGTATTTGTCAGATAAGATAACTTTTTAGTTGTTATAAATCACAAAAACAGAAAGGAAAAAAAATTGAGGTAAATATGTCTACTTATTTATTTTCTGTTGATTTAAGTTCATCTGAGGGAATTGACAAAAATAGACGTGGTAGAATAAAAGATTTACTCTAAGTACATACAAACCTTATGAGTTAAGCCTTTTCAAGTTCAATTTTATAGTTCGTTCTTATGTTGTACTGTTACACCACTGTCCCAGGTTAGGGTGAGGTTGGTATCCTGCTAACATGGTTAACCCGCCACATTCTGTATGCATGTGCATGTCCCAAGTCAGGAACCTGTAATTCAGTGGTTGTCGTTTGTTGATGTGTTACATATTTGTTTTTCGTTCATTTTTATACACAAATTAGGCCGTTAGTTTTCTCGTTTAAATTGTTTTATTTTTGTCATTTCGTGGCCTTTTATAGCTGTCTATGCGGTATGGGCTTTGCTCATTGTTGAAGGCCGTACGGTGACATATAGTTGTTAACTTCTGTGTAATTTAATCTCTTGTGGAGAATTGTCTCATTGGCAATCATACACATCTTCTTTTTATACTTAGCATACTGGAAAATGTTAAGGACTTTCTGTAACTAGATAAATCAATTTATATTCATATCATTTTCATGAAATTAAAACTTTCATTGACTTTGAGATTCCTTTATTTATCCCCACCACAAAAGTGCAAAATGAAATATTGCCCTTCTTACTCTTTTCTTTTCTTGTTAAAACATTCATTTTGCAGTTTGCACACTGCCCCTCCCTTTCAACGCATAAATGAACTTGGCGTCAGTTACAAAAAATAACGGGCGACCAAAACCACCTATGTTGTTCTCCATAAAGTAATGTAATTAAACTATGAAGTAGTATTGAAAAATCTCATATTTGCAGCATATCTGTAAACTTGTATGTCATGTATATGTATTTGCGTTTCGAAACGGTGATAAGGCCGTCATATATTTTTGTCTAAACATGTAGGGTCATTTAGATAAAATAGTTATTTTAATGTTTACATTTACAACTACCTGACGATCGATTAAATACTTCAGATAGTAACGTTTTGCTAACAATATTGTTTATTAACCAAAGACTATTGACCCGGAAAGGGACATATGATATTGTAGCATGACGATTGTTTACTTCGTTTAACGATTTTTTTTTTGCTGAGACTAAAATTTTAATTTCATAAATAAAAGGATAAATTTTGTTCATTAGTATGAAGAAAGAATCTTGCATTCTGATTTGTTAATTGCCCGGTTGTAAATAACACATCACCACCAGGGCGTAGCTAGGTATCCGATCAACTGTTTGCACAAATTGCGGCAGGGGTCTGATGGCCGCTTAAGGCCCCAGGAAGTCCAGGTTGGTAGGGGTTCAGGCGGCGAAAGGGGGCGAAACCCACGATGGTTTTCAGCATTTCAGTTGCAAGATGTTGTGTACAAAATATGAAATTTACTGGTTATTTTATTATGATAAAATACATAAAGAAAAGTTCGAATAATTATAAATAATTTTACAATAACATCTGACTGGTGAATAAACGCAGTACAATCGGAAGTATAAAATAAAATATTTACAATATAATATGCATTGCCCAGCGTAGATCAGCGTAGCCCTTTAATTAAGCAATACATCACATTTAGTATATATTCCTTTCTGATTAATGATAGTTGATATATACGTTATTAGAAACTACATATTGACGATTCTTCATTAAAAATGGGCACGTAAAACTAAGACTACTATATCATAATACTATCCTTTCGGCTAGACATCGACCATCCATCTTTTGTTTCTTAAACCTTCACCCCGACCACACAAACACATACACACACAGAGTCGATGCCTAATGCAGAAGTTTGGTTCTATTGATACTATCGTAACAAAATTTTAAAAATCATACTTTCTGATACTAGTATTCTCTACTGTAAAATCCCTACCTGCTTAGGAATTTGAATGAGAGTACTCGAAGTTACTGAAAGGTTGTTGATTCATTGCTAAACGTCCAGTGGCAACTACTTATGCATGTTCAGGACGAAAACAAATTTACAATAAATACAACACGTAGCCACTAGGTCCTGTAATAGGGTCGTCCTGGATAAAGGTTTAAAAATTTGGAAATGCCATTGGAAAAATGAGGATCAGAAATTTTGCCTTTCAAAAGACCCCATACGGACCCCTCAAAGAGTTGTTGCAAGTGTTATTGAATTGCAGAGAGCCTGACATTCTCTCTACACTAATCATCGGATTTAACGTCCCAGACGCGACAGCGTATTTATACATCCCGAACAGCAAAACGGACGCCCTGATTTTGCAAGGGTTGTATTGTAAATCGGATGAAGACTAAGTGGAAAAAGCTATTTGAAAGCCAACAGCTAATAAAAATCATGTATCTAAGAATGAAATTTCTGTTTTGAGTATGTTGAGGCTCATTCAGTATTTGTTGAAAAAAGAAATGATCTGACCAAAGTTCTAGTTAAAGTTTCTATATAAGGTTGAATATAATGTACATACAATCCAATACTCAATTTAATTAGGATGATGGACCAGTGTACAAATGACATTTGATAATGAAAGAATTGACGACTTCATGTGCATCTACAGATAGCGTTGTCATTATTTTTAAAATAAAATCAGTGAAAATTTTGTTGTAGGCACGTCCCTAAAGTGCCTAACGGCAGCTACGCCCTGTTCAGACTACAGTTCGCCGTGGACAAAGAATTCAAAATTTGCAGAACACATTTATTCTTTATAAAATTCAAAAAGGTAATAATTTAAAATCAATTTCGGTGTTGGAAATGTGCAATAGGGGTTTCTCGTAAGATTTTTTCAATTCTACACCCGGTATGAGATGAGCAAAAGTACGTAATATACGAAATAACTTCGTTATCTTGACATAATCAAGAGTGTACGGAATTTTACTTGTGAGACAACATAGAATATCCCTAATTTATATAAGGAGGGTTTAGAGGATTAAAATAATTAAGGAACTGCGACAATCAAAATAAGAAAAATCAATCATTAACACAATTCAAATGCGCAAACTGGATATACGCACCTAAAACATCTAAATGCGGCATACCTGACTATTAAATTAGTTGCTTCCATTCTCTCATGAAAAAAAAAAAAAAAACGCTTTGTAGAAAATAAACAATTCCTTTGGCTGATCATTTAAAACAAATCGATGCATTCGGCGTACAGTCGATATATAGAGTTAAAGTTATTTACCATTAAAAGTAAGCTGCTAGTCGCATCTAGATGAAGTGGTTCGTAATTAACTGTAAGTTGTTATGATAATTTAATCCTATATTCTGCATTGTTTTCGGTTCTTATACTTCCTACAATTCGTATTGCTAAAAACATTACAAAGAAAAGAATACAAAACACACAAAAGAAAAAGCAATCCAATTTCCTTTAATGTCTGTATCTAGTAAATGCTCAAAACTATTCTTTTGTTTGTTTTAACAAGTTACACCTGGCTTCGATGAAAGAACTTTCAATAAGTTTCATAAAGAAGCATATGAAATAATGATGTTGATAATTTTGTAGGCGAAAAACTCCTCTATTGATGTTTAAGATGAAAAGGTGCCTTCTATGGTAGTTACAATTCTATACTATCGTCTAGACGCACGAATTCTTGCCAGTTCGGTGGAATATTCGATCCATCACTCGCTTTCGAATACCTTCACATTGTTTTCTATGGGCGAATGCTTTAAAGCAGCTTTTGTCAACGTACGTGTGGAACACAACGTCAATTCTTTGTCCATATTTCCCAATATCCAGAATATGCAGATCTACCAAGAATAAAAGAATACAGGTTAAACATCTGTTAGAGACGACAAATCATCAAGACAATATGACAGAGGGTTAGCTTTGTTCCTATACGGATCGTACCATTTTGACTAAGCGATGTTTTCACCTCTATTGACAAACAATAGATATAAGAAGATGTGGTATGAGTGCCAATTAGACAACTCTCCGTCAATACACAATTTGTAAAAGTAAACCATTATAGGACAAAGTACGGTCTTCAACACGGAGCCTTAGCTCACACCGATTAGCAAGCTATAAAGGGCTCCAAAAATGACTAGTGTAAAACCATTCAAACGGGAAAACCAACGGTCTAATCTATGTAAAAACGAGAAACGTCAGTCTTGAAATTAAAGAACAATTACTTTTCAAATACAGAAGCTTGTGATTCATCGCAGAATTTGCAGGTAGTGGTAAATGTTCTTCTTGCTTTAATCACAGACAGACGTTGTTCAATCGACAAGGCATTAGTCTCACATACTGACCTTACAAATATCAATTCTGTAAATTCAATTTGCAATGTTATATACCAGGGTTTAAAACTAGGTGTTTGTTTGACCTTTCAAAACACTACTTTTAGAATTCCAGGATTACCTCATCATCATTCAAGTAATCTGTGCACTGTCGGTAAGCGTTTTACAATAAACGATGAAATGTACATGCTGTAACTGATGTTCTGTAAGTGTTTTTGTAACATGAGACGCCTTTAGGAATGAATCTGCTGTACCGAGTGATGTAAGCTTGACATTTGTTTAAACACTAGTTTAACCACTATCGTCAATCAAACTATCAAGGGCTTTCAACGCAGCCACGTAGGCCGCTGAACATCATGACAAAATTTTCCACACCATCCATTCGAGGCTTTTGTATAAGATTTACTAAGTGTGAAAAGTGGTTTGTCAACAGCAACAACAGAAGTTTGACCTTGATTTAGCTTTGTTACAGCGCTACGAATAAGTTCAACAGAATGTCGTTTCATTGCAACAGATTTAGCTTGTTTGTGAAAAAGGTAGTAGGCAGATATTGCTGGTAGTTAATTCCCTAGCATGATAGGCGGACCAGGAAATGTTTGTCCCAGTTTCAGCCAAAACACTTGCATTTACCGCAACATCTTTGAGCTATTTGACTTCTACCTTTAATGCAACTAGGAATGAAGCCATGTATATCAATTTATGATATACTACTTGGATTTTGGTCAATGTTGCCCATAGTGGACGGAGTGATAACATTCTGCATTAGATGGGTAAGGCAAACACTATCTTGCCTGGATATAACTACGACTTGCATCATCGGCCATCGAAGAAGAACTTCTTAACACTCTTCTTAAGGAAAAAGATAGTCAAAGTCTGAAGAAAGTGTCTACTAGATCATTTTGTTTTCTAGCCTTACAGTGTATCACGATTCCCATAAAAGCACAAACAGGGGTTCATCGTCTTTCATGTGTCAGTTGGATTGTTTCTTTGTACAACTATTCATCGGAAGCGATGTCAGTTTCGAATGACAATTTGATCGATCCCGAATGTTGGATCCTAACTGAATCATACTGACAAAAGAAAGGAATGACGAGGGTACAGAAGCTTTTATGGAATTTAATAGATAGCTTCTCATTAAAAATATATTTGTTAGCATTATAACTAAATTATGCAAAGTTTTGAGCTTTAACTATAAAGTGTTCAAATATACAAATATATTGAATTTAGCTTGTAACCTATTGGTGGTCATCTTGAATTTGGTGGCCATTCTGGAACTTCTAAGATAACTTTATATATCAAAAATGTCTGTTACTAGTACTGTACAAAGTTTCTTAGTTTTACAAACAGTATAAAGGTCGTCCACATCGAGACCCTGATACTAACTGTTATCTCAAATGTTTTGGAAAGAAAAATTTACAACCAGTTAGTTGAATACTTCAATACAAACTTTACCCACAATCATTATCTTTTCACAAAAAAAACGGATGTCAAACTGCTTTTCTCAGATTCATTGAGGATTGGAATATGGTACTTGGTCAAAATAAGTTTGTTGTGTCTATCTAAGACGTTTGACTGTCATCCTCACGATCCTCTCCTGCTTAAGCTTGAAGCCTATGGTCTTTCAAATTCTTTTCTAGAACTGATGACAAATAACTTATTTGTACATTTTACTTTTTTATTCGAGTGTAACGGATGAGTCTTTTGTAGACGAAACGCGTGTAAAATTTCAATCCTGGTATCGATGATGAGTTTATTTACAACTACTGGGTCGATGCCACTGCTGGTGGAGTATTTTTACACCGAGGGTATCACCAGCCCAGTAGTCAGCACTTCTGTGTTGGCATGCATTATCATTGATATGGTCATAATTATAAATTTACTGTTGACAAAACTTTGAATTTTTGAAATACTAAGGCATTTCTACCTCAGGAATAGATTACCTAAGCTGAATTTGGCAAAATTTTAGGAATGTTTGGTCCTCTATGCTCTTCAACTTCGTACTTTATTTGGCCTTTAACATTTTTTATTGGAGCGTCACTGATGAGTCTTTTGTAGACGAAACGCGCGTCTGGCGTAAATGAAAAATTTCAATCCTGGTATCTACGATGAGTTTATTTACAACCACTGGGTCGATGCCATTACTGGTGGAGTATTTATTCCCGGAGGGTATCACCAGCCCAGTAGTCAGCACTTCTGTGTTGGCATGAATTATCTAACAGGAAACAATGTGTTCGAGTTGGCGACAGTATGAGATCTGGCAAAATATACAAAGGATTACCACAAGGTTTTATTCTTGGTCCATTCTTTTAAACATTTTCTTAAACGATATCTCGCACTTCATCTCACACAATTCACTCTATATTCATGACGACAATACACTCTTTATATGGATGTTGTTTCCACACTTTTTGACTCTGAAAGACTGGTTCTCTTCTAACACTTCGGTGTTGACATGGATATCAATTATATGAAAATGAAAGGATATGGAGTAAATGTACAACTAAATATGGTCATTTTCATAAATTTACTGTTTGCATAAGTATGAATGATTCGAAATACTAAGGATTTTCTTATCCCAGGCATAGATTACCTTAGCCGTATTTGGCACAACTTTTGGGAATTTTGAGTCCTCAATGCTCTTTGACTTTATTCTCGATTGGCTTTCTTACTATATGGATATGAGCGTCACTGATGAGTCTTATGTAGACGAAACGCGCGTGTGGCGTATCAAATTATAAGCCTGGTACCTTTATAACTATCTACACCACTGGGTCGATGCTACTACTTGTGGACGTTTCGTCTCCGAGGTTCGTCCCCGAGGGTATCACCAGCCCATTAGTCATCACTTCGGAGTTGACTTGAATATCAATTATATAGATATAGGAAGATGTGGTGTGAGTGCCAATGAGACAACTCTCCATCCAAATAACAATTTATAAAAGTAAACCATTATAGGTCAATGTACGGCCTTCAACACGGAGCCTTGGCTCACACCGAACAACAAGCTATAAAGGGCCCCAAAAGTACTAGTGTAAAACCATTCAAACGGTAAAACCAACGGTCTAGTATATATAAAAACGAAAACGAGAAACACGTATAAATTACATAAACAAACGACAACTACTGTACATCAGATTCCTGACTTAGGACAGGTGCAAACATTTGCAGCAGGATTAAACGTTTTAATGGTACCAAACCTTCTCCCTTTTTCTGAAACAATAGTATAACATCACAACATAGAAAACACACGATAAAACATCAATTGGAAGGCTTAACTCAATCAAAACGTAAATTAACACACTATGAACGAATAAATTCGATCTGTGATACCTGAAAGTAAATACATAGTTAATAAAATATTAGGGACAACCATTCAAGGCCAAAAGCAAACAAACAAGTCCAAATAAAGCCATGGCACTACTGCGAAATATTAAACCCTTAGAAAATAATCACTTTTGAAAAACCGGTTTTCATAATATATAAAGGTAAATGAAAAATAACTTTGTCGTTTTAGGTATACTTTTCTGTCTATATAAAATCTTCCAATAGTTAGGAATACCAAGAAAGGTCTGTCATATAAATACCTAATTTAACACTAGATACATAAGGGTAAATATCAACAATAAAACTTCCCTGTACAGATTAAAGGAGAATAATCTTGATGTTAATACAAATGTAGTACGAAGAAGTGAAAATTAGTAGATATTCCAAATAATCAAAGCTGGTATACAGACAAGATCCATATTAATATAAAATAACAAAAAGTATTAAAAATAGTATCAACAGGTCGAATTAACAAGAAAGTACGATTTGAGAGTACTCGCAGTTACTGACAGCTAGTTAAAAGCCAAAAACAATTAATGATAAAAATCATGCATCAGAGACTAAAATCAACTAAAACACATCCCAGGGATTTAGTATTTTAACGTCATGAACAGTCAGAGAAGACATGACTTGTGCAATGCCAAAATAAATGTATCGACAGGTAGTAGGATAGTGAGGAGCTACTTCTTAAGAGATAAAATTAACGTGTGTGTCTCTAAACATCCCGCCTCAAAAGAAGATACAACTTAGTTATGTTTTAATTTGCTAATGACAAAATCGATATTAGTGCCAATGTAAACTATATTCAGAGATCTAATTACAATATTGGTACGATAACCCTTACTTATAAGTTTGTTTAAAGGTTCGATGAGTTTACACGGATCACATAGTGATTTCCTCGCTTTAAGTACAATATTACCGTAAAATTTAGGATGTGAAATACCATTTTAATAAGTTTTCTACAGGTACAGCCAAATTTACTAATCAAATCTTTGTATCTATGAAAGAATTTAGTAAAAGTTTTAGTTGCCAAACTACCATATACCTGAAAATCTAGAACTCAGTTCAAGAGTAAAATTTACTCATGGAATGGCAACTCATGTCATTGCAATGCATGTGCTTAGTATTTTTTTTTAATGTTTAATGTTATAGTTTTAAAACATAGTAGTGCAGCTTATACTATTTCCATTCTTAGTGTTTGATTTGTCTAGTGTCTTTTAATTTGTGATAGCTGTGCTTTAGTATTTTATGTTGCCGCTTTAATGCTACTTTTATTAGTGCTCGAGCATGCATATCATATTTAGTATTTTACATAGTTCAGTTTTGTCTAACTGTGCATAGAATACATGTTTAATTCTTTTGTGCCTTAATATCAGTATTGTGTATATGTAATTTTAATTTGTCGTTGTAAATATTTACTTTTATTATTAGTCTATTTCAGGTTACATATATTAGACGTGGCTCGATACTTATGCATCCCGTCATTGTGTAAATGTGCTGCAGAACATTTTAGTATTTTGGTCTTTAATTTGTGCTCATTTGCTTTGTATATATGCCTTTTGTGTTTCTTTGTTGACATACTTGTTTGTTTTATATTGATTAAGATTATAACACAATGTTGACTGCTGTACCCTATTTTTGACATTTCTACCTACTAGTCTGTTTGTTTTGTTCACACAACATTGTCAATATAATGGAATTATATACGACTGTCATACAAGTGCGAGGTTTAGCTAGCTATAAAACCAGGTTTAACCCACCATTTTCTACTTAAGAAAATGTCTGTACCAAGTCAGGAATATGACAGTTGTTTTACATTCGTTCGATTTGTTTAAGCTTTTCATTTTGCCATTTAATTAAGGACTTTCCGTTTGAATTTTCCTCGAGTTGGATATTTTTATTTTTTTATTTTTATGTAAATGTATTTGTTTGTCGATGTTAAAAGTTCAAAGAGCTTATGTTAATTACTTTGTGACATGCCGACTTTCCATGTACGTAAAGATTTTGATTTAATTTGATTTGTGTATCTGCCTAGATTCGCATGGAACCTTATTACCATTTGCCATCTCTTTGACAATCACATTTGAACATGCTGAAGAAAATGTTTTAATCACAATACCTTAAATGCTTTCCAAAAAAGATAGATGATTCATCGGGGGTAACAAAAATATTATGAGAGACTCGAACCACTCCAAAAATCGAGGGTGTTCCGGAATTGTAAACAAAAAAAAAAAAAAAAAATTTATAAAAGACCAAAGGAATCAAAGTATTGCCATAATGGGACCCTGAACTTCATTCAGAGTCGTGTTTGGTATGACCAAATGATCTAATGAGAGATAAAATTGAGAATGGAAATGGGGAATATGTCAAAGAGACAACAACCCGACCAAAATGCAGTAAACAGCCGAAGGCCACCAATGGGTCTTCAACACAGCGAGAAAATCCCGCACCCGGAGGTGGTCCTCAGCTGGCCCCTAAATAAAAATGTGTACTAGTTAAGTGAAATAGACGTCACACTAAACTCCAAAACATGTAAATGAACTAATATTTAAAATCATACAAGACTTACAAAGGTCAGAGACTCCTGACTTGGGACAGGCGCAAAATGCGGCTGGGTTAAACATGTTTTGTGAGGTCTCAACAATCCCCTATACCTCTAGCCAATGTAGAATAAAGAAACACATAGCAATACGCACAGTAAAACGCAGTTTAAAAGAAGTCCTAGTCCGATGTCAGGATAGGTAACAAAAGAAACTAAGCAAAATGACAATGATACATAAATGAACAAAGGACTACTAGCAGTTACTGACATGTCAGCTCCAGACCTCAATTAAACAGATTGAAAGATTATGTCTTCATCATTTTAAAATCAAGTACAATCCCTCCCGTTCGGGTTTAGTATCATATCGTCGTAAAATATATGAGAAGAACATAATCCGTATCATGTCAACAGCTGGTTTTAGAATAAATGTGTTAATTTCCGATGCAAAACCATATGAATGAATCAATATTAATACCAAAATATGCAATCCTTAATGACTTGACAACAGTATCGTAATTATATCGTTTCCGAATAAGTCTGTTTAAAGATTTGGTCAGCTTTTGAGGTGAATGTCGACATTGTTGTGCTTTCTAAACTGTTTATATGTCTGTGTGTCTTGAAACATGCGTGTCACATTTGTGAACCAGATGTTGTTTACATGTGAAATGGCACACATATGATTTTGGCAAATGCGTGTTACAGGTGTGAAAAACACATATGAGACAGATGTTGGACACAAATGTTTCACATATTTGGCGACTCATTACTGTGTGAAAATGATGTGACATTTTCACCCTGTTATATCATTGTCTAAAATAAATACTCCGTACTGTATATGTGAGCGTTCCTGGTTAATCAAGAAAAGCGCTTTGGACTCGCAAAATTAATAATAGTATTACTTTCGTCATCATAACTAAGACCATAAGTCAAAGAACACGAAGAAAGGTAATGGCAGTAGATACAAAAGAAACATAGAGGAAATTAACAACAGTTCATTTAACAACGACAAACATCCCTTAGAACTGTCAAAACATGAATATCTGGGTTCTGACCCTGGATAAATTAAGAAATTACTAAGAAACTGAGGTTCCAACTTCTTCAAGCAATGTAAATCTTAAACAAATTTGACAATTTGCTATATGCCTTTTCGCTATTTCGCTTGTATTATATTTTTAGGTGCAAATTATCCAATTATCTCTTACTGTTTGCAATATTCAATATATTTTTAGAGAGAATGGTGTTTAAAACAGTGAACAATAACTCAAATATACCTTCATAATCTTATACACATCAAATAAAAAAACCAAATATTTTTCAGACATCAGAATTCAGCTCAAGTGGCTTCAGTTGGAACTACAAGGTATGGCTTGAAATTATTCACATCCAAACTATGGAATGAGTTGACAAACCATTGTAGACCTTAAACATCTTTTTCTCAATTCAAGAGTCTAATAAACTCATGGAATGGCAACTGATCCCATTGCAAACATGTTCTTTGTATTAACTTTTGAAACGTAGAAGTGCTGCTTATTATACTTAATTGTTTGCGACTGTCATACAAGTGACAGGTTTAGCTAGCTATAAAACCAGGTTTGATCCACCATTTTCTACATAGCAAAATAACTGTAATTTTGCCATTTGTTTAGGGACTTTCCGTTTAGAATTTTTCTCGGAATTCGGTATTTCTGTTAGTTTACTTTCCAATCTTTTTGTGTTTAGTTTGGGTAGTGCCTTTTAATTTGTGATTGTTGTGCGTCATTATTATTTGTTGCTGCTTTTAGCTTAGTGTTCATGCATGCATATTATATAAAGTATTTAACCTAGTTAAGCCTTGGTTAACTGTGCATGAATTATATGTTTTGTGTCTTTTATTCTTTGATATCAGTTTTGTGTGTATTTATTATGTAAATGTATGTATTTGTCGTAGTTGAATCAAAAGCTTACGATTATTATTTTGTGACATGCCGACTTTAAAAGAAGTTTTCGATTTGATTTGCTTCGATAATTGTACCTGCCAAGATTCGTGACCTTGTTACCATTTGTCCTCTCTTTGAGATTCCCATATGAAAAAAAGTTTCAATATCTTAATATCAATCTTGCAGACGCGTGAAGCCGGATCTCCTTACTTGTCACTAGAACCTTGAATTCCCGCTAGTTCGTTTTTTTTGTTCATGTTGCTCAGTCTGTAGATTTCTGTGTTTTGTAGTCTGTCGCTTGTCATTTTTGTTGTGGGCGTAATCAGTGATCATCAGTTACTTTTCGATTAACGATTCTTGATAGTTCCAATTGGTATATTCCGCCTTTTGTTTGATAGGGTAGACAATCTTTACATACTGTCCATCTTGGTGCCCGGGTGATTTATTGAGAGAAACTGTTTATATATATGTGTGTCTTAAAATATTTGTGTCACATTTGTGAACCGGATGTTATTAACATGTGAAATGGCACGCAGATGATTTTGACACATGTGTGTTATACATGTAGGTGTGAAAAACGCAAATAAGACATAATTTTATGTTGGACACAAATGTTTAACATATTTGACGACTCATATCTGTGAGATAACAAATGCGCTAAACTGATGTGACATTTTCACCATAGTTCGATCTTAGTGTTTAAATACTCCGTGTTGTATATGTGAGCGTTCCTGGTAATATAAAGAAAAGCGCTTTGGACGACCAAAATTTATAAAGTATAACTTTCATCTTTCATATCTAAGAGCCTAAGTCAAAGAACACGATGAAAGTCGATGGCAATGTTGACCTCAAACACATTTGACAATTTTCTATGTCCCATTTTGCTGTTTAGCTTGTATTTAAGATTTTATACTTTTATGACTTTCGTAGACACAAATTATCCTACTGTCCGTTACTGTTTGCAATATTGAATATATTTTAGTGATATGGTTATTTAGAGCAGTAAATAAAGAAACTCCTATTAACCTACATGATCTTATACACATCAAATAAAAAAACCAAATATTTTTCAGACATCAGAATTCAGCTCAAGTGGCTTCAGTTGGAACTACAAGGTATGGCTTGAAATTATTCACATCCAAACTATGGAATGAGTTGACAAACCACTGTAGACCTTAAACATCTTTAATCTATTCAAGAGTCTAATAAACTCATGGAATGGCAACTCATCCCATTGCATGCATGTGCTTTGTATTTAGTTATGAAACATAGTAGTGCTGCTTATAATACTTAATTTTTGTTACCGACATACAAGTGAGTGACAGGTTTAGTTAGCTTTAAAACCAGGTTTAATCCACCATTTGCTACATAACAAAGTTATATGTACCAAGTCAGGAATATGACAGTTATCAATTCGTTTGAAGTGTTTGAGCTTTTGAATTTGCCATTTGCTTAGGAACTTTCCGTTTATAATTATCTCGGAGTTCGGTATTTCTGTTGTTTTGCTTTCCATTTTTTTTAACTTTGTGTAGTGCCTTTTAATCTGTGGTTGTAGTGCGTCAGTGTTATTTGATGCTGACATAGCTTAGTGTTCATGCATGCATATAATATATAGATTTTAACCTACTTGAGCCTTGGTTAACTGTGCATGAAATACATGTTGTGTGTCTTTTATTCTTTAATATCAGTATTGTATGTATTTCTTATGTAAATGTATGTATTTGTCGTAGGTAAAAGCTCAAAGAGCTTACGATTATCATTTTGTGACATGCCGACTTTAAAAGAAGTTTTCGATTTGATTTGATTCGATTCGTGTACCTGCCTAGATTAGCATGGGACCTTGTTACCATTTGCCCTCTCTTTGAGATTCCCAATTGGAAAAAAAGTTACATATCTTAACATCAATCTTGCAGTTCGTTTTTCGACGCGTGAAGCTGGATCTCTTTACCTGTCTCGAGTACCTGGAATTCTCCCTAGTTCGTTTTTTGGGTTCATGTTGATCAGTCAGTAGATTTCTATATAGTATTTTGTAGATTGTTGTTTGTCTACTTGTCGTTTTTTGTTGTTTTCGCCTTGGTGTGATCAGTTACTTTTCGATTAATGATTGTTGATTGTCCCGGGTGGTATCTTCCGCCTCTTTATTTGGTAAGGTACACAATCTTTTATATACAGTCCATCTTGGTGCCCGGGTGATTTATTGAGAGAAACTGTTTATATATCTGTCTAAATACTCCGTGTTGTATATGTGAGCGTTTCTGGTAAAATAAAGAAAAGCGCGTTGGACGACCAAACGTTATAAAGTATAACTTTCATCTTTTATATCTAAAAATCTAAGTCAAAGAATACGAAGAAAGTCGATGGCAATGTTGCCCGCAAACATATTTGACAATTTTCTATGTCCCGTTTTGCTGTTTAGCTCGTATTTAAGATTTTTATACTTTCATGACTTTCGTAGACACACATTATCATACTGTTCGTTACTGTTTGCAATATTAAATATACTTTAGAGATATGGTTATGTAGAACAGTAAATAAAGAAACTTCAATAAACCTACATGATCTTATACACATAACATAAAAAACACACTTTTTTTTATATCGGAAAGTAGATTGGTCGGATGAAGATAGAACTACAAGGTATGGCTTGAAATAATCACATGTTACGCAGCCAAACTATGGAATGAGCTGATAAAGCACTTTAGAACTGAAACATCTTTTTCTCAGTTCAAGAGTATAATAGACTTATGGAATCGCAACTCTTGCTGTTGTAAATTACTTTCTTTTATAATGGACATTTTACTTATAACTACACGGCCGATGGTTAACTAGTCCTCTTGAAATATGAACAGTTAACTCATTTTGAGGTCCCCAGAATGTTGTAAATTACTTTCTTTTATAATAGACATTTTCTTATAATTGGTAAACGTCTTAGCGTCGTTTAGCGGTAATAACGTAACAGTATATTCGACGTCGCTACTTAGCTACGATTTTTGTAATCATATGTATTTAAGATAAAGATTTCGTTATGTGAAGACGTTCTGCATTATTGCATTAGAATATATGTCATACTTGCCATTGCAATGCATGTCCTTAGTATTCATTTTTATGATACAGCTTATAGAAAGAAGATTTGCTGCGATTGGCAATGAGACAACTACCTATTATACTTCCACTCTTTTGTGTTAAATTTGCTTAGTGTCTTTTAATTTGTGATAGTTGTGCTGAAGTGTAATCTGTTGCTGCTTTAATATTATTTTTAGCGAAGTGCCTATAGGTATAAGAAGATGTGGTATGAGTGCCAATGAGACAACTCTCCATTCAAGTCAAAATTTTATAAAAGTAAACCATTAAAGGTCAAAGTACGGTCTTCAACACGGAGCCTTGGCTCACACCGAACAACAAGCTATAAATGGCCCCAAAATTACTAGTCTAAAACCATCCAAACGGGAAAATCAACGGTCTAATCTATATAAAAAGAGAAACGAGAAACACTTATGAACAACATCAACAAACGACAACTACTGAACATCAGATTCCTGACTTAGGACAGGTGCAAACAATTGCAGCGGGTTTAAACGTTTTATTGGTATCAAACCTTCACCCTTAGCTTAAACAATAGTGTAACATCACAACATAGAAAGACACACTATAAAATATCAATTGAAATGGCTTAACTCAATCAAAAGACAAATTAACACGATGCATGCATATTATATATAGTATTTAACTTCGTTCAGCCGTGCTTAACTGTACACGAGATATATGTTTTATGACTTCTTATCTTTTATATAAGTATCGTGTATATTTATTTTGTAAGACTATGTATTTGTCGGTGTAAAAGCCCAAATAGCCTACTATTATTATCCTGTGACATGCCGACTTTAAATAAAGTTTTGATGTAATTTGATTCGATTCGTATGTCTGTCTAGATTTACCGGATCATCTATTGAGAAAAAGGCTTTTATATCTATGCGTCTTGGATCATGTGTGTCACACTTGGGAACCAGATGATGTATATATGTGATTTGGCACACAAATGATTTTTACATATGTGTGTTACAGGTGTGGACAATGCATATGAGACAGATGTTAGACACACATGTTTTCTTATTTGGCGACACATAACTGTGAGTTCACAAATGTGTGAAACTGATGTGATATTTTCACCATGATAGTTCTATCATAGTCTAAAGTAAAACTCCGTACTGTAAATGTAAGGATTCCTGGTAAAGAAAAGCGCTTTGGACGCGCAAAATTCATAAAGTATTACTTTCATCTTTCATTACTAAGTACCGAAGTCAAAGAACACGAAGAAAGGTGACTACAGTTTGTTGTGTACCATTTTGCTATTTAGCTTGAATTAGATTGTTTACTATCGTAGGCGCGAATCTCCTATTATCTCTTACTGTTTGCAATATTGAATATATTTTAGGAATATAAATACAGAGAACGAAAAAAGATCTACTTCGAGCTATAATCCAAGTTGGCGTGAAATATTTATCATGAAGTTAACTCAACTGTCAAATATTGTAAACATGGTATATTAATGTGGTAGAGCTATATTTTTATGTTTTATGTTAATTAAGATTTTATGTTATTAGAATATATACTGGATATATTCTATTTACATTTATTATAATTTGTAATCTGCTAGTTTATTCAGGTAGAACATTACCTATTGATTAATTTCTTTCTATTGGTCAGTATGATTTAGGCGGAATCTTTTGTTTAATTTTTCTTTGTTTTGGACAGTTGGCTAACGTCTTTATATGAAGTGGTAGCCATTTTCTTCAGCTTATTTGGAAGTTGTCATATCTTTACTTTTGAAATAGTCTAGGACTATCATATTCTTATATAAGGTCAGTTAATTACTAATATATTCTTTACAATAACATTCCAGTTTTAATGTCCAAGAGTGAGTGATATATAAGTGTTTAATTGAATAAGTGGGTGACAGTATTATGAAAGGTGTATGATTGTAAATGATTAAATATTTAATATATGTGTAAACTATTCAGGATAACACATAAAGTAATAAAGATAAACTTGATAATATAGTTTTATTTGTAAGATTTAATAAACTATATAAAATCTACATAAAATGGTAAAAGTATGATTTATACTTTAATTTCTAGTAACAGTAATATAAAATCTATTTTAACAGTTTGTATGAGTGAGCGTTAAAAGATTTTATACTTCTATAAAGTTAATACAAGTAAATATTTGATTAACCAGATTTAAGGAGAGATAACTCTGATTATTTTAATCTAGCAGTATAAATAAGGTTTCTATGATTTTAATATTTTGTCTTCAGGTATTACATTATTGAAACAGAATGTAAACTGATTTAAACCAATCAGTTGGTGAAGCAAAGACCTTTGCACTACATGTGAGGTATGTTTATATGTATACAGTTTGTAATGTTCATGTTACTTTTATGTTGCTTTGCTTACATGTATTGTCTGCTTTGTGTAACTGTTGCAAAACGTAATGTCTTGTTTGCACTTACAATTGCGTTGTATTATTATGTTTAACTAACTATTTTGGTATGATACTACAAGCGTAGCTATGTATCTAGCTGTGAACTTAGTCTGTCGTTGCATATTTCACAATGCACGAAATACAGAGAAATATATTGTGTACTCATTTAATACAGAATTCGAAATGGTGTAATATCGTTTTGTGTAGCTTGTAAAACTATTATTTTAAAGCACAAAAGAAATCTACACAGTTTTCTTGTATGCATATAGATATATTGATTTTATAGTGATTGATTATTACCGATTGAATTGTATAAGAAATATATTTGTTATTATTTCAGGGTCATTTTCACTTAGAATATTTACATCAATTCTGATGAAATAAAAGAACCATAGACCCATACAACGTGTTTGTGTTTTATTTAAATACAAGGAAACACGACTACATTTTGCGCCCAACGTAGATTTCATCAGTGTTATTAAAGATCAACGATTTCCAATACCTGTGGAGGGAACTCCGTTATTACATAATAGACATTAGTGTATCGATACGTCACAAGAAGTGGTACGTCACTGGTCGACATACGTATATTGAACTTTGTGTTTACATCCAGAAGTCAAGAAATAGGACATCAACAACACGGATTTTCAGTGAAAATATTTTGCAGTTTTATGGTAACTATAATCAATGTCATTGTTCACTGTTGTGTTTGTTTGATGTTTTGTCTATACATGTGTGTTCATATAATATATGTCATATAGATTTGAACTTTGATTTTTTAAAAAAAGCGAACATTGAAAAAAAAAACTTTAATTTTTTTTTGCGTTTCTATACTTAGAAGCATTTAGATACTTAGCATCAGAAAACAAATTTGAAATTTTACAATTTGGTTTAACTGATTTAGAGTTATTACATACAGTGATTATGCAGTAGTATAATAGTATATAGACATTTATATATGATGTGTTTGTAGTTGTACTTTGATTTTTTTGTAATCGAGACTTGACCCTCCATTTATTTACCCCCATTGTAAGGTCAAGGTCAACCGGAACCGAAGTTGTATACACAAAGCTTGTTTACATTAGCAACTACTTATTACATAAAGCTATAGTGATTTAGATAGACTTTGCACAGCTGAAACTTACTTTGAACATACACACATACACTTAGGGTGTACATTTAAAATATTTTACACACTTTACATATCAAGTTGGACTTAGACTTGATAAAGTCATACATGAATACACACATGATTGATTGATTGTAGCTATTACATACACAGTTACAGTTACTTCTTTACTTGTGCATACTTACTTACATACAAATAGCATACCTAGTACCCCATATCTTATAGTTGATACTTGAACTTTATTTGTGTTATATGTGATATAGTGTATTACTATATTTGTAGTGTCATTGTGTATTGATAGATTGTATTTGTATTTGTGTGTTGTCACTGTGCATTTATATTGACTTTTGTGTTTTGATACTTAGTGTACATTGTGTTTATGTTGAATATTTGTATGATGATTCATTGTTGTGTGTCATATTGATATAATTCAAATTTTGAATTGATATATATATAAATATGATATAAATTAGTTAAATCTTAAACTTTAATAGGTACATATTAAAAGTTTAGATAGAGCAGTAGTGAGACTGAATACCTTGTAACACTTTGTCACTTTAACATCATTAACTATCCTTATCCTTCAACCATGACACTATTACCCACATTGGCACTTGCCTGTTTTTTTCAGGACTTAGTGAGTTATCTTTTCAGAGTTAGGTAGATCACTAGTGTGTTTAGTGTAGTTGAGTTTAGTCTTGATTGGTTGTTGAGGTGATTTATATTGGATTTGTCTATTGCCATACTCTAGTCTTATATCTGTATACTGACTTTACCATACTTATAGATAGTTTATATTAGTATATATAAGTACTTTCTTTTGAGTTGAGTGGTAAACGTAGAAGCTTTACAACTCAAATCCAAGTTTAGGTACTGTATCCAGTAGGTAAGACATTTTGATTGTACTTTTGTGTATTATATTACCTTATCTGTTTATATTGTATAGATTACATTCATTAATCTTGATTCATTTTCAGTTGCATTGATTTGTAAATATATATTTTCATATTCATTAATACTGATTACTTTAGATTGAATTTCAGATAGTAGACATACATCATACTTGTTGTACTTAGTACATATTTATTAATAAAATTTATTTTACAGGACATATTTCATATGTATTTATTTATTTGATTGATTTTTTTCTTTCTCTTACATTACTTTAGTTAATAATCTATCTTACTTTTCAGATTATTTACAAACTATTGTTTGTCATTTATTTACTATTTTCGTTGGCTATAGTTAGATAGTCTTTAAGTACTTGACATTTTGTCATATAGTTAGCTTTATTTCACACTATTACTAGTTATACTTGGACTTATACTACATCATCATGTCAAAAGAAAATGCAATATCTGAAGAGGATTTCGCACTCTTGCAATTACTCAAGAAGGAAGTAAAGAGAAACCAAAAGGAGATGATGTTCAAGGATTAAAAGAGTGGATGAAAGAATACTTAGCCACTAGCGGAGAAATAGTAACGCCGAAAGAAGAACCACAAGAGAAGGAAACATCTAAAACTAAGACAACTGTCACATATACTAAGATGAGAGATCCACCCAAAGTAACAAATTTTTCAGGATCCAACAGCAAGGGTGAAGCCACTTATGCCTTTTGGAGATATGAAGTTTGTGGACTCATGGAAGATAAAGTACACGACACAGATAACATCAGCTATGCTGTACGCAAGTCACTTAAAGGAGAAGCAGGAACTATTGTTATGCACCTTGGTCCTAAAGCTAGTCTACCAGATATCATACACAAGTTGGACAGCATTTATGGAGATGTAGAAAGAAAGAAGACCTACTAGCTCAATTCTACAGAGCCAGACAAGGTGATGATGAAAGTGTAACTAAATGGAGTTGCAGATTAGAGGATATTATTGGGAAAGCAATTGAGAAAGGAATGGTACAACACAAGGATGCCAACAGTATGCTACATTCCATGCTTTGGTCAGGACTGAAAACAGAACTTAAAGATATATCTGGGCATAAATACGATACGATCAAAGACTTTGATGAACTGAGGATAGCACTAAGACATATTGAGAGAGATCATGAGGAAAGGAAAACATCAAAGAAACCACAAACAGCCAAAGCTGCAGCAATATCTGAACCTATCAACCATTCCTCTGAATTTGAAGAAGTAAAGGACTTATTCAACAACTCACCACAAGGTTTGATAGAATGGAGACCGATTATAGAGGACGAGGCAGAGGCTATACTAACTACAGAGGTCAGAATACCAACAGATATAACAGACAACCACAAAGATGGCAAGACCGATCTAAACCACAAGCTTCATCAGCCAACCGGGATGAACGAAGATGTTTTAGATGTGGAAAACCAGGTCACTTAAAGGTGGGATGTATTGAGAAACTGGATAAAGATGGAAAACCTTTAAACTTCAAGAAGTCTATGGAGCAGGTCAATCAATAGACTTATGTACATCAGGAACAGCATCAGGTCTTAATAGTTTACCACCAGGATTGTATGGAAAGCCAACAGAAACTGAAGTTGTACTTTATGAAAAACAGAAAACTTCACTTGACACAGGATCAACAGTGTCTATTATCAGTCATACATATTACCACAGCAACCTTACAGATATACCTTTACTTCACATCAACGAGCTACTTGATATTGAATGTGCTGATGGAAAACAACTACCATATGAAGGATATCTAGAAACTGAAATTACAATACCACATCAGAACAACACTTATCCATGTTTGCTGTTAGTGATACCGGATAGCAACTATAACACTCAGATACCATTGCTTCTTGGAACTAACACTCTTCAACCAATTATGGAGTCATTGAAAGATCAACATGGAACAAGATTTTTACAGTCATGCAACTTAACAACACCTTGGTACTTGACTTTTCGATCCATCACACTTAGAGAAAAGGAACTTAGCCGTAATAACAACGCATTAGCTATAGTCAGAAATGCTGTGAACCAACCTGTTACTATTAAACCGAATTCAACCATGAAGATAGAAGGATACACTGACAAAGAGATACCATACAGTACAACTGCAGCAATGTTACACTCGTCTGAACTTCAACCGAACTGGAAAGATCTAGATATAGAACCGATACTTTTGGATTATAGATACAGGAACAACGGAAAGATAGACGTTCAGATTGCAAATGTTACCACAAGGACTATTACCATCCAACCAAAAGCTGTCTTATGTGCAATACAACCAGTCAACATTGAACAACAACCAAAAGATACTTCATCAACATCATCAATACTTGAACAAGTGGAAATTACAAAAAGTGACTTAACCGAAGATCAACTAGAAAGAGGGATAGAATTCATCAAATCATTTGAAGATATATTTGCCAAGAATGATGAAGATATTGGAAACACAGAAGTTAAACACCACATTGATTTGATTGATAACAGACCATTTAAACAACGATATAGACGAACTCCTCCAGCTATGTACGATGAAGTCAAGTCACATCTTCGACAACTATTGTCAAATGGTACCATCAGACCATCACACAGTCCATACGCATCTAACGTGGTCCTCGTACGTAAGAAGAATGGGAAACTGAGACTGTGCGTGGACTATCGTCAATTAAACAACTTAACGATAAAAGATAGCTATGCGTTGCCGAGAATAGAAGATCTACTTGATTCACTAGCTGGAAGTACGTTTTTACCTGCGTAGACATGAAAAGTGGATATCATCAGGTAGAGATCCTGGAAGAGCACAAAGAAAGGACTGCATTTACGGTAGGTCCACTAGGATTCTTTGAATACAACCGGATGCCATTTGGATTGACCAATTCACCTGCCACGTATCAGAGGATGATGGAAGAATGCTTATCTGATTTACATCTAAAGATCTGCTGTATTTTCATCGATGATGTCATCATCTTTGGCAAGACCTTCGAAGAACAACTGGAAAATCTTCGCCTTGTTTTCAACAGGATACGCCAGCACAACATGAAGTTAGCACCAGACAAATGTTCCTTCTTCAAGAGGAAAGTCAAGTACGTCGGTCATGTTGTCTCAGCAGATGGTGTTGAGATTGATCCAGCAAAGACAGAGAAGGTAGTGAGTTGGCCTAAACCTACTAACCCGGAAGATGTCAGGAGATTTTAGGATTTGTTGGCTACTATCGACGATTCATCAAACAGTTTAGCCAAATCAGCAGACCACTTACCGATTTGATGCCAAATCCAACTCTAAAGAAATCATCAAAGAAACACCAACAGAAACCATGGCAATGGGGAGAAGAACAGGAGTCAGCATTTAAGAGGTTAAAGGAGTTGCTTATATCAGCACCAATACTAGGATACGCCAACAGTGAATTACCCTATGAACTGCATACAGACGCCTCCGGTACAGCACTAGGAGCAGTTTTATACCAGGAGCAACAGGGAATTAAGAGGGTAATCAGCTATGCCAGTAGAGGTCTTACAAAGTCGGAAAAGAGATACCCACCGCATAAACTGGAGTTTCTAGCACTGAAGTGGGCGGTGAGCGACAAGTTCAAAGATTATCTCTATGGAAGCAACTTCACGGTACTTACAGATAACAACCCCATGACCTATGTGCTTACAACAGCAAAGCTTGATGCCACTGGACACAGATGGTTGGCAGCTTTAGCCGCATTCAACTTCAACATAGTTTATCGTCCAGGAAAGAAGAATGGTGATGCAGATGGACTTAGCCGTATACCACAACCAGCTGATATAGATTCCATCAAAGAGACTATCTCCAAAGAATCTGTGAAGACCATCTGTAATTCTATTCTTCCAGGAGCATACATTGACAGTCTTGCTGTTAACCCAGCTGTAATACCATCACAGGAAGAAGATATACCGGATGCTGAAACAGTTGATTGGGCAATTGCACAAGCCATGGATCCTACCATCAAGTCTCTTGTGAAGCACGTCATCGAAGGAAGGAAACCGACAACTGCAAATATTGGACAAACACCACTACTACGACAGTTCCAATACCTCAAGATGAAAGATGGTGTACTTTACAGAGAAGTAACTATTGGTGATGACAGGAAGTCACAGTTAGTTCTGCCATCAGCAAACATCAGCGTTGTATTAGAGGCACTCCACAACGACATGGGACATCCCGGAAAGGATAGGACTCTATCACTGATCCGTGACAGATTTTACTGGCCTGGGATGGACAAAGATGTGGAGGATTGGATACAACAGTGTGGCAGATGCATAAAGAGAAAAACACCAGCCCGTCAGAGAGCACCTTTGGTCAGTATTGAAACTCAATTTCCACTTCAACTTGTCTGTTTGGATTTTCTCACACTGGAGCAGTCGAAAGGAGGTCACCAGAACATACTGGTTATTACCGACCATTTTACCAGATATGCTCAAGCAATAACAACCAGAAATCAAACAGCAAAGACCACAGCACAAGCACTTTTGATAACTTTATTCTACATTACGGAATACCACAGAGGATCCATTCTGATCAGGAGCTAATTTCGAAAGTAAAGTTATTAAAGAGCTATGCACTCTGACTGGTATGAAAAGTCAAGGACTACACCCTATCATCCCATGGGAACAGGATGTGAGAGATTTAACCGTACTCTTCTTGGTATGCTTGGAACCTTGGAATCTCATCAGAAAGCCAACTGGAAGCTCTACGTTTCACCCATGGTACATGCGTACAACTGTACCCGCCATGAGTCCACTGGAGTAGCACCATACTTTCTAATGTTTGGAAGAAACCCAAGACTACCCATCGACTTAGCGTTTGGCCTACATAAAGATACCAAGTTACCAACAACTCAATATGTAAAGGATCTACGAGACAGATTATCACATGCATACCAACTTGCCGCTGAAGCATCAAAGATTGCACAAGCCAATCAGAAGGAGGGTTACGATCTTCGTGTAAGAGGAGCAGCAGTACAGAAGGGAGATCGTGTACTTGTAAAGATTGTGGCTTTTGATGGCAAGCACAAGCTAGCGGATACATGGGAAGATACTCCATATGTAGTCATTGACCAGCCGAATTTAGATATTCCTGTTTTCACAGTTGTCAAAGAGAACGGAGAAGGACGAACAAGGAATCTCCACAGGAATTTATTGCTACCTGTAGGGTATATCAGAGAAGAAGCACCAACTGTTATACCACAACCAGTTCCAAGACCAAGGACAAGATTACAGAGGACAATAGCCGAACACCGGACTACTTCAAGTGAATCCAGTGATGAGTCATCTGATGATTCAGTGGATTATTTTGATGTAGATTATGTGTTGGAGAGGACAGTTGACAGTGAACCTACATTCACTGATGAACCAGCTGTAGATGTAACAGAACCAGCACAGGATGCCTTCATTCCATTAGGAGGACGCCCAGCCTGAGGGGAACCAAGGGCCAGAAATGGAGACAGCTTCAGGAAGCGCTTCCGACATTGATGAGGATGCTAATCCACAGGAAGATACACCTGTAGAACAGGAAGAGCAACCTCAGGAACCAGATACGTCACCGGTACCAGTCAGACGATCAGGGAGAGACCGTAAACCGCCAGCATGGATTTCTTCTGGTCTTTACGACATCGCAGCTATTGGGACTACCTCTGTTGGTCATACTACTACCATGGAACATTTGAAGCCAACAGCTGAGTGGCAGCAGAAGGCTGAATACATTTCATCTTTAGCTAGAACACCATTGTTCTCAGGATTACAGCGAGAAGCAGCCTTAGCCATTCTGGATATAGTTAACCACCATTAGTTTGAGGAATGACGGGACGTCATTTTATAGCTGGGGGGAATGTGTGGTAGAGCTATATTTTTATGTTAATTAAGATTTTATGTTATTAGAATATATACTGGATATATTCTATTTACATTTATTATAATTTGTAATCTGCTAGTTTATTCAGGTAGAACATTACCTATTGATTAATTTCTTTTCTATTGGTCAGTATGATTTAGGCGGGAATCTTTTGTTTAATTTTTCTTTGTTTTGGACAGTTGGCTAACGTCTTTATATGAAGTGGTAGCCATTTTCTTCAGCTTATTTGGAAGTTGTCATATCTTTACTTTTGAAATAGTCTAGGACTATCATATTCTTATATAAGGTCAGTTAATTACTAATATATTCTTTACAATAACATTCCAGTTTTAATGTCCAAGAGTGAGTGATATATAAGTGTTTAATTGAATAAGTGGGTGACAGTATTATGAAAGGTGTATGATTGTAAATGATTAAATATTTAATATATGTGTAAACTATTCAGGATAACACATAAAGTAATAAAGATAAACTTGATAATATAGTTTTATTTGTAAGATTTAATAAACTATATAAAATCTACATAAAATGGTAAAAGTATGATTTATACTTTAATTTCTAGTAACAGTAATATAAAATCTATTTTAACAGTTTGTATGAGTGAGCGTTAAAAGATTTTATACTTCTATAAAGTTAATACAAGTAAATATTTGATTAACCAGATTTAAGGAGAGATAACTCTGATTATTTTAATCTAGCAGTATAAATAAGGTTTCTATGATTTTAATATTTTGTCTTCAGGTATTACATTATTGAAACAGAATGTAAACTGATTTAAACCAATCAGTTGGTGAAGCAAAGACCTTTGCACTACATGTGAGGTATGTTTATATGTATACAGTTTGTAATGTTCATGTTACTTTTATGTTGCTTTGCTTACATGTATTGTCTGCTTTGTGTAACTGTTGCAAAACGTAATGTCTTGTTTGCACTTACAATTGCGTTGTATTATTATGTTTAACTAACTATTTTGGTATGATACTACAAGCGTAGCTATGTATCTAGCTGTGAACTTAGTCTGTCGTTGCATATTTCACAATGCACGAAATACAGAGAAATATATTGTGTACTCATTTAATACAGAATTCGAAATGGTGTAATATCGTTTTGTGTAGCTTGTAAAACTATTATTTTAAAGCACAAAAGAAATCTACACAGTTTTCTTGTATGCATATAGATATATTGATTTTATAGTGATTGATTATTACCGATTGAATTGTATAAGAAATATATTTGTTATTATTTCAGGGTCATTTTCACTTAGAATATTTACATCAATTCTGATGAAATAAAAGAACCATAGACCCATACAACGTGTTTGTGTTTTATTTAAATACAAGGAAACACGACTACATTTTGCGCCCAACGTAGATTTCATCAGTGTTATTAAAGATCAACGATTTCCAATACCTGTGGAGGGAACTCCGTTATTACATAATAGACATTAGTGTATCGATACGTCACAAGAAGTGGTACGTCACTGGTCGACATACGTATATTGAACTTTGTGTTTACATCCAGAAGTCAAGAAATAGGACATCAACAACACGGATTTTCAGTGAAAATATTTTGCAGTTTTATGGTAACTATAATCAATGTCATTGTTCACTGTTGTGTTTGTTTGATGTTTTGTCTATACATGTGTTCATATAATATATGTCATATAGATTTGAACTTTGATTTTTTAAAAAGCGAACTTTGAAAAAAAAAAAACTTTAATTTTTTTTGCGTTTCTATACTTAGAAGCATTTAGATACTTAGCATCAGAAAACAAATTTGAAATTTTACAATTTGGTTTAACTGATTTAGAGTTATTACATACAGTGATTATGCAGTAGTATAATAGTATATAGACATTTATATATGATGTGTTTGTAGTTGTACTTTGATTTTTTGTAATCGAGACTTGACCCTCCATTTATTTACCCCCATTGTAAGGTCAAGGTCAACTGGAACCGGAAGTTGTATACACAAAGCTTGTTTACATTAGCAACTACTTATTACATAAAGCTATAGTGATTTAGATAGACTTTGCACAGCTGAAACTTACTTTGAACATACACACATACACTTAGGGTGTACATTTAAAATATTTTTACACACTTTACATATCAAGTTGGACTTAGACTTAGACTAAAGTCATACATGAATACACACATGATTGATTGATTGTAGCTATTACATACACAGTTACAGTTACTTCTTTACTTGTGCATACTTACTTACATACAAATAGCATACCTAGTACCCCATATCTTATAGTTGATACTTGAACTTTATTTGTGTTATATGTGATATAGTGTATTACTATATTTGTAGTGTCATTGTGTATTGATAGATTGTATTTGTATTTGTGTGTTGTCACTGTGCATTTATATTGGCTTTTGTGTTTTGATACTTAGTGTACATTGTGTTTATGTTGAATATTTGTATGATGATTCATTGTTGTGTGTCATATTGATATAATTCAAATTTTGAATTGATATATATATAAATATGATATAAATTAGTTAAATCTTAAACTTTAATAGGTACATATTAAAAGTTTAGATAGAGCAGTAGTGAGACTGAATACCTTGTAACACTTTGTCACTTTAACATCATTAACTATCCTTATCCTTCAACCATGACACTATTACCCACATTGGCACTTGCCTGTTTTTTCAGGACTTAGTGAGTTATCTTTTCAGAGTTAGGTAGATCACTAGTGTGTTTAGTGTAGTTGAGTTTAGTCTTGATTGGTTGTTGAGGTGATTTATATTGGATTTGTCTATTGCCATACTCTAGTCTTATATCTGTATACTGACTTTACCATACTTATAGATAGTTTATATTAGTATATAAGTACTTTCTTTTGAGTTGAGTGGTAAACGTAGAAGCTTTACAACTCAAATCCAAGTTTAGGTACTGTATCCAGTAGGTAAGACATTTTGATTGTACTTTTGTGTATTATATTACCTTATCTGTTTATATTGTATAGATTACATTCATTAATCTTGATTCATTTTCAGTTGCATTGATTTGTAAATATATATATTTTCATATTCATTAATACTGATTACTTTAGATTGAATTTCAGATAGTAGACATACATCATACTTGTTGTACTTAGTACATATTTATTAATAAAATTTATTTTTACAGGACATATTTCATATGTATTTATTTATTTGATTGATTTTTTTTTCTTTCTCTTACATTACTTTAGTTAATAATCTATCTTACTTTTCAGATTATTTACAAACTATTGTTTGTCATTTATTTACTATTTTTCGTTGGCTATAGTTAGATAGTCTTTAAGTACTTGACATTTTTGTCATATAGTTAGCTTTATTTCACACTATTACTAGTTATACTTGGACTTATACTACATCATCATGTCAAAAGAAAATGCAATATCTGAAGAGGATTTCGCACTCTTGCAATTACTCAAGAAGGAAGTAAAAGAGAAACCAAAAGGAGATGATGTTCAAGGATTAAAAGAGTGGATGAAAGAATACTTAGCCACTAGCGGAGAAATAGTAACGCCGAAAGAAGAACCACAAGAGAAGGAAACATCTAAAACCAAGACAACTGTCACATATACTAAGATGAGAGATCCACCCAAAGTAACAAATTTTCAGGATCCAACAGCAAGGGTGAAGCCACTTATGCCTTTTGGAGATATGAAGTTTGTGGACTCATGGAAGATAAAGTACACGACACAGATAACATCAGCTATGCTGTACGCAAGTCACTTAAAGGAGAAGCAGGAACTATTGTTATGCACCTTGGTCCTAAAGCTAGTCTACCAGATATCATACACAAGTTGGACAGCATTTATGGAGATGTAGAAAAGAAAGAAGACCTACTAGCTCAATTCTACAGAGCCAGACAAGGTGATGATGAAAGTGTAACTAAATGGAGTTGCAGATTAGAGGATATTATTGGGAAAGCAATTGAGAAAGGAATGGTACAACACAAGGATGCCAACAGTATGCTACATTCCATGCTTTGGTCAGGACTGAAAACAGAACTTAAAGATATATCTGGGCATAAATACGATACGATCAAAGACTTTGATGAACTGAGGATAGCACTAAGACATATTGAGAGAGATCATGAGGAAAGGAAAACATCAAAGAAACCACAAACAGCCAAAGCTGCAGCAATATCTGAACCTATCAACCATTCCTCTGAATTTGAAGAAGTAAAAGGACTTATTCAACAACTCACCACAAGGTTTGATAGAATGGAGACCGATTATAGAGGACGAGGCAGAGGCTATACTAACTACAGAGGTCAGAATACCAACAGATATAACAGACAACCACAAAGATGGCAAGACCGATCTAAACCACAAGCTTCATCAGCCAACCGGGATGAACGAAGATGTTTTAGATGTGGAAAACCAGGTCACTTAAAGGTGGGATGTATTGAGAAACTGGATAAAGATGGAAAACCTTTAAACTTCAAGAAGTCTATGGAGCAGGACCATCAATAGACTTATGTACATCAGGAACAGCATCAGGTCCTAATAGTTTACCACCAGGATTGTATGGAAAGCCAACAGAAACTGAAGTTGTACTTTATGGAAAAACAGTGAAGACTTTACTTGACACAGGATCAACAGTGTCTACTATCAGTCATACATATTACCACAGCAACCTTACAGATATACCTTTACTTCACATCAACGAGCTACTTGATATTGAATGTGCTGATGGAAAACAACTACCATATGAAGGATATCTAGAAACTGAAATTACAATACCACATCAGAACAACACTTATCCATGTTTGCTGTTAGTGATACCGGATAGCAACTATAACACTCAGATACCATTGCTTCTTGGAACTAACACTCTTCAGCCAATTATGGAGTCATTGAAAGATCAACATGGAACAAGATTTTACAGTCATGCAACTTAACAACACCTTGGTACTTGACTTTTCGATCCATCACACTTAGAGAAAAGGAACTTAGCCGTAATAACAACGCATTAGCTATAGTCAGAAATGCTGTGAACCAACCTGTTACTATTAAACCGAATTCAACCATGAAGATAGAAGGATACACTGACAAAGAGATACCATACAGTACAACTGCAGCAATGTTACACTCGTCTGAACTTCAACCGAACTGGAAAGATCTAGATATAGAACCGATACTTTTGGATTATAGATACAGGAACAACGGAAAGATAGACGTTCAGATTGCAAATGTTACCACAAGGACTATTACCATCCAACCAAAAGCTGTCTTATGTGCAATACAACCAGTCAACATTGAACAACAACCAAAAGATACTTCATCAACATCATCAATACTTGAACAAGTGGAAATTACAAAAGTGACTTAACCGAAGATCAACTAGAAAGAGGATAGAATTCATCAAATCATTTGAAGATATATTTGCCAAGAATGATGAAGATATTGGAAACACAGAAGTTAAACACCACATTGATTTGATTGATAACAGACCATTTAAACAACGATATAGACGAACTCCTCCAGCTATGTACGATGAAGTCAAGTCACATCTTCGACAACTATTGTCAAATGGTACCATCAGACCATCACACAGTCCATACGCATCTAACGTGGTCCTCGTACGTAAGAAGAATGGAAACTGAGACTGTGCGTGGACTATCGTCAATTAAACAACTTAACGATAAAAGATAGCTATGCGTTGCCGAGAATAGAAGATCTACTTGATTCACTAGCTGGAAGTACGTTTTTACCTGCGTAGACATGAAAAGTGGATATCATCAGGTAGAGATCCTGGAAGAGCACAAAGAAAGGACTGCATTTACGGTAGGTCCACTAGGATTCTTTGAATACAACCGGATGCCATTTGGATTGACCAATTCACCTGCCACGTATCAGAGGATGATGGAAGAATGCTTATCTGATTTACATCTAAAGATCTGCTGTATTTTCATCGATGATGTCATCATCTTTGGCAAGACCTTCGAAGAACAACTGGAAAATCTTCGCCTTGTTTTCAACAGGATACGCCAGCACAACATGAAGTTAGCACCAGACAAATGTTCCTTCTTCAAGAGGAAAGTCAAGTACGTCGGTCATGTTGTCTCAGCAGATGGTGTTGAGATTGATCCAGCAAAGACAGAGAAGGTAGTGAGTTGGCCTAAACCTACTAACCCGGAAGATGTCAGGAGATTTTTAGGATTTGTTGGCTACTATCGACGATTCATCAAACAGTTTAGCCAAATCAGCAGACCACTTACCGATTTGATGCCAAATCCAACTCTAAAGAAATCATCAAAGAAACACCAACAGAAACCATGGCAATGGGAGAAGAACAGGAGTCAGCATTTAAGAGGTTAAAGGAGTTGCTTATATCAGCACCAATACTAGGATACGCCAACAGTGAATTACCCTATGAACTGCATACAGACGCCTCCGGTACAGCACTAGGAGCAGTTTTATACCAGGAGCAACAGGGAATTAAGAGGGTAATCAGCTATGCCAGTAGAGGTCTTACAAAGTCGGAAAGAGATACCCACCGCATAAACTGGAGTTTCTAGCACTGAAGTGGGCGGTGAGCGACAAGTTCAAAGATTATCTCTATGGAAGCAACTTCACGGTACTTACAGATAACAACCCCATGACCTATGTGCTTACAACAGCAAAGCTTGATGCCACTGGACACAGATGGTTGGCAGCTTTAGCCGCATTCAACTTCAACATAGTTTATCGTCCAGGAAAGAAGAATGGTGATGCAGATGGACTTAGCCGTATACCACAACCAGCTGATATAGATTCCATCAAAGAGAGACTATCTCCAAAGAATCTGTGAAGACCATCTGTAATTCTATTCTTCCAGGAGCATACATTGACAGTCTTGCTGTTAACCCAGCTGTAATACCATCACAGGAAGAAGATATACCGGATGCTGAAACAGTTGATTGGGCAATTGCACAAGCCATGGATCCTACCATCAAGTCTCTTGTGAAGCACGTCATCGAAGGAAGGAAACCGACAACTGCAAATATTGGACAAACACCACTACTACGACAGTTCCAATACCTCAAGATGAAAGATGGTGTACTTTACAGAGAAGTAACTATTGGTGATGACAGGAAGTCACAGTTAGTTCTGCCATCAGCAAACATCAGCGTTGTATTAGAGGCACTCCACAACGACATGGGACATCCCGGAAAGGATAGGACTCTATCACTGATCCGTGACAGATTTTACTGGCCTGGGATGGACAAAGATGTGGAGGATTGATACAACAGTGTGGCAGATGCATAAAGAGAAAACACCAGCCCGTCAGAGAGCACCTTTGGTCAGTATTGAAACTCAATTTCCACTTCAACTTGTCTGTTTGGATTTTCTCACACTGGAGCAGTCGAAAGGAGGTCACCAGAACATACTGGTTATTACCGACCATTTTACCAGATATGCTCAAGCAATAACAACCAGAAATCAAACAGCAAAGACCACAGCACAAGCACTTTTGATAACTTTATTCTACATTACGGAATACCACAGAGGATCCATTCTGATCAGGAGCTAATTTCGAAAGTAAAGTTATTAAAGAGCTATGCACTCTGACTGGTATGAAAAGTCAAGGACTACACCCTATCATCCCATGGGGAACGGGATGCGAGAGATTTAACCGTACTCTTCTTGGTATGCTTGGAACCTTGGAATCTCATCAGAAAGCCAACTGGAAGCTCTACGTTTCACCCATGGTACATGCGTACAACTGTACCCGCCATGAGTCCACTGGAGTAGCACCATACTTTCTAATGTTTGGAAGAAACCCAAGACTACCCATCGACTTAGCGTTTGGCCTACATAAAGATACCAAGTTACCAACAACTCAGTATGTAAAGGATCTACGAGACAGATTATCACATGCATACCAACTTGCCGCTGAAGCATCAAAGATTGCACAAGCCAATCAGAAGGAGGGTTACGATCTTCGTGTAAGAGGAGCAGCAGTACAGAAGGGAGATCGTGTACTTGTAAAGATTGTGGCTTTTGATGGCAAGCACAAGCTAGCGGATACATGGGAAGATACTCCATATGTAGTCATTGACCAGCCGAATTTAGATATTCCTGTTTTCACAGTTGTCAAAGAGAACGGAGAAGGACGAACAAGGAATCTCCACAGGAATTTATTGCTACCTGTAGGGTATATCAGAGAAGAAGCACCAACTGTTATACCACAACCAGTTCCAAGACCAAGGACAAGATTACAGAGGACAATAGCCGAACACCGGACTACTTCAAGTGAATCCAGTGATGAGTCATCTGATGATTCAGTGGATTATTTTGATGTAGATTATGTGTTGGAGAGGACAGTTGACAGTGAACCTACATTCACTGATGAACCAGCTGTAGATGTAACAGAACCAGCACAGGATGCCTTCATTCCATTAGGGACGCCCAGCCTGAGGGGAACCAAGGGCCAGAAATGGAGACAGCTTCAGGAAGCGCTTCCGACATTGATGAGGATGCTAATCCACAGGAAGATACACCTGTAGAACAGGAAGAGCAACCTCAGGAACCAGATACGTCACCGGTACCAGTCAGACGATCAGGAGAGACCGTAAACCGCCAGCATGGATTTCTTCTGGTCTTTACGACATCGCAGCTATTGGGACTACCTCTGTTGGTCATACTACTACCATGGAACATTTGAAGCCAACAGCTGAGTGGCAGCAGAAGGCTGAATACATTTCATCTTTAGCTAGAACACCATTGTTCTCAGGATTACAGCGAGAAGCAGCCTTAGCCATTCTGGATATAGTTAACCACCATTAGTTTGAGGAATGACGGGACGTCATTTTATAGCTGGGGGGAATGTGTGGTAGAGCTATATTTTTATGTTTTATGTTAATTAAGATTTTATGTTATTAGAATATATACTGGATATATTCTATTTACATTTATTATAATTTGTAATCTGCTAGTTTATTCAGGTAGAACATTACCTATTGATTAATTTCTTTTCTATTGGTCAGTATGATTTAGGCGGAATCTTTTGTTTAATTTTTCTTTGTTTTGGACAGTTGGCTAACGTCTTTATATGAAGTGGTAGCCATTTTCTTCAGCTTATTTGGAAGTTGTCATATCTTTACTTTTGAAATAGTCTAGGACTATCATATTCTTATATAAGGTCAGTTAATTACTAATATATTCTTTACAATAACATTCCAGTTTTAATGTCCAAGAGTGAGTGATATATAAGTGTTTAATTGAATAAGTGGGTGACAGTATTATGAAAGGTGTATGATTGTAAATGATTAAATATTTAATATATGTGTAAACTATTCAGGATAACACATAAAGTAATAAAGATAAACTTGATAATATAGTTTTATTTGTAAGATTTAATAAACTATATAAAATCTACATAAAATGGTAAAAGTATGATTTATACTTTAATTTCTAGTAACAGTAATATAAAATCTATTTTAACAGTTTGTATGAGTGAGCGTTAAAAGATTTTATACTTCTATAAAGTTAATACAAGTAAATATTTGATTAACCAGATTTAAGGAGAGATAACTCTGATTATTTTAATCTAGCAGTATAAATAAGGTTTCTATGATTTTAATATTTTGTCTTCAGGTATTACATTATTGAAACAGAATGTAAACTGATTTAAACCAATCAGTTGGTGAAGCAAAGACCTTTGCACTACATGTGAGGTATGTTTATATGTATACAGTTTGTAATGTTCATGTTACTTTTATGTTGCTTTGCTTACATGTATTGTCTGCTTTGTGTAACTGTTGCAAAACGTAATGTCTTGTTTGCACTTACAATTGCGTTGTATTATTATGTTTAACTAACTATTTTGGTATGATACTACAAGCGTAGCTATGTATCTAGCTGTGAACTTAGTCTGTCGTTGCATATTTCACAATGCACGAAATACAGAGAAATATATTGTGTACTCATTTAATACAGAATTCGAAATGGTGTAATATCGTTTTGTGTAGCTTGTAAAACTATTATTTTAAAGCACAAAAGAAATCTACACAGTTTTCTTGTATGCATATAGATATATTGATTTTATAGTGATTGATTATTACCGATTGAATTGTATAAGAAATATATTTGTTATTATTTCAGGGTCATTTTCACTTAGAATATTTACATCAATTCTGATGAAATAAAAGAACCATAGACCCATACAACGTGTTTGTGTTTTATTTAAATACAAGGAAACACGACTACATTAATTTCAGCAAACAACGTACGGAATTTCCTTGGTATATGGACACACCATGTTTTTTCTACTACACATACTTGGCATTTTATATCCACTAATAATTGTTTATGGAGGACTACAATTCGGAGTTGTTGTGTGTTGTGTAGCGGAACTAGTTGTTTTCAAACAGACGGATATTCAACAACCTACATATTTCCTCTCTCGGCTTAAGGTTTGTTTGAGCTAAGTCATACTATATGTTATAAATACTTCTTTTTTGGTATGTACCGATCTAAGACTGTGAAAACGCGATGCTTGTCAATTAAGACACAGAAATACATATATATATATAATTCATGACGAGTAACGTTTGTGGTGACGGCTGCAGCCGTTTTTCCTCGTAACTCTGTTGGACCAGCCTGTGTAAGGCGAACGTCCAAATAAATGAATTAGTGTAACTACAACACTGACGACGATCATGTATCAGCAGATAATAAATATCATCAAAGTCAAAAGGAAAATCTCAAAATACTGAACTCCGACGAAAACGGAAAATCCCTAATCAAAGGCGAAATCAAAAGCTCAAACACATCAAACGAATGGATTACAACTGCCATATTCCTGACTTGGTACGGGCATTTTCTTATGTAGAAAATGGAGGATTAAACCTGATTAATAGCTAGCTGAACCTCTCACTTGTATGACAGTCGCATCAGACTCCACTACATTGACAACGATGTGTGAACAAAACAAAACAAACATACACAACAGGCAAAATGTCAAAAACAGGGTACAGCAGTCAACATAGTGTTATAATCTCAATCACTTTAAAATAAACAAATATGTAAAAAGAAACACAAAATGCATATAGACAAAGCACATTCATTTAGCAAAATGAAAGACAAAATACAAAAATTTACAATAGCACAATAACATAATGACGGGATGTATAAGCCACGTCATATGTATCAAAGTAACACATTAAGGCATATAGACAAAGCACGTTAGTGAAAATGAAAGACAAGAATATAGAAATTATCATAGAACAATAACACAATGGCGGGATAAATAAGTACAGAGTCACGTCTAATGGATATCACCAAAACAGATACAGTAAAAGTAATATTATAAAGACTAATAAAAGAATGATATTACACGTTATAAAGACGATAAACAACGTCAGTACACAGAATCTATACTTCAAGACCATTGTGTATGATCTGTGAAGTTGATACTGAACATTTATCATCAAGGTCTTGGTACCTTCCGATGGACTTTTAAAAAGGGCGAGACGTTCTTTAACATACCCTTATTCATCAACTTTCTGATCAGACACTGGTGATGTTTTACATGTCTGAGTTGGAGCTGCAAGCTCTTGAATACCGAATAAGTTGGGAAATGTATATCCCATATGCAGGTGAAGTTGGTGTATTGCTACTAAGGTGGGGAAAATTGATAATTTCAAAATTAAAATCGTCTCGTTTGTCATAGATTCTGGTCCTGACTGAGATGACTGTGTATGTCAAATTTGAGGTATAAGTCTAAAATGAAGCAGATGAAGCCGTGTCTGTTATTTCTTTAATTTCTAGTTCTGGGGATATATTAATGGAACCCAATCAGAAAAGTTCGGATTGCTAATGAAAAGAACATCATCAATATATCTGAATGTGAAATTAAATAATCTGGCTTCTTTGATCTTCTTGTTTTTTACAAATGTCTAAAGGAACTCCGATTAATATGAAAATAAGAATCTTAAAGAAATAAAAATCAACATGGTAACAACAAAAATACATAATATGTCATTTAATTTTCATTTAAATCTACCATATTCATTATTAGGCTCTGAGCATTTTTTTTATTTGATAAATAAGTTTTCGCATACAAAAACATTCTGGGTATACCAAATATGCTAAAAGCTTTAGCTAAGTAACATACATTTAGTATTATTATTATATTATAATATATATGTTCCTCTTTGAGTTAATTATACCGACATGTGATGGGATTTTCGATGGCGACTTACTGAACCTCTCTAATTTCAAATTCCTTCATTACAATTACTAAACTTCCTTTAAAAAATGCCATTGATAGATATTTAGATATTTTTTTAAATGCAAGTAGCAATTTAGATGATATATTATTTGTAAACCCGAATGTCTTTTTTTTCAAAATATACACACGAAATCCATCCACCGGCACTCATTCAACTGTACTAAACATTATAGTGACTAGAGTCCATTTTAGACATTAATATCAGCATTTTATATTGTTGTATTCATATGTAGGGAAATTCCTAGAGCTCAAAATGGAGCGATAGGACGGATCGACAGGTCAACCATCTTCCATTAACCAGACATGAGGATCCACACTCATAAACAAAAAGACACACGGAATTCAGAGATCAGAGTTTTGTGTGTCTTTAGATTAAAGACCGCCATGATTTAATCTGTCAATCAACTCGTGATGGGGAATGAACCCTGTTTATTTACAGTCGTGATTTTTCGTAACCCAGCTGGGGGTGTTTATGTTAATTATCAGTTAATGCCGTTGATGTCTGTTACTGTCAATGTTTTACTAGTTCTTTAAAAATCTTTTGCAATTGCAGATTTTATTTTGATTGCTTCTGTGAATTTAGTTCAAAACTCTTACGGACTCGGACGATTAAGAGCTTGACATATTGTAAAGTCATCTGTCTACACAATGGTCTATGGGTATAGACTTTTTTAAATTTTATTAATTCTGTCTGTTAATATGCTTTAGCCAGCTTATAGATTATATATTATCTCTTTAAATGTTATTGGATATAGCTAAATAGAAAATAATTATATCGTATATAATATACTTTCCCCAATTGGACTTAAAACAGAAACGAAGAATTAACATTTAACTGTAAACGATTAAGTAAATACATGTACGGTTTTCCTATCTATTTTAGAAAAAGTATTTACCACAAAAGAAGACTTCAGGAAAAAAAAGTTTGAACCATTGAAGGTTCTGCGGATTGTGTTTGGATTAACTGTATCACTTATCCTATTTGAATTTTGTCGTTACTATGGACTATACCCTTATTGTGTCATTGGAACTTCAATTTTCCTGTTTGGGTACCTAGCTTATTCCACATTTGTTAGCATAATCATAATGCTGATTTCAATCAAAGTATTGATAATGTTCGAATTAAAACTATCAGAACAAATAAAGGTAAGATATTATAGATAATGCATATTCCAAGGTATTTCTTGTCGTAAAACACATCGAGGGTTGTCATGATTGATCAAACAATCCACCAACCGTCTTTTGGCAATCAGGACTTCAAAAGGCACCATCTGACTTGTGCACCGTCGAAAATACCATTTTTGTCAACAATTCAGGATTAAACAACTATGCCATTTTATGCAGTCGATAAAACATAAAATGAGACCAATGACAATGTACATAAGGCAGACGAAAACTGCTTATAATTCAGGATTTGCATTCTATTCTTTTAAAGTGGGATAGTCTTATTCGTTTTTGTTATGACCTGTGGCTCTTTGACAATGTGAAATAAAACTCACTAATTATCTAGATATAAAGTTTAAAAATCACTGTCCAGTTAAAATAGAAATATAACTGTAATCGCACGAAACAAGACTGAAATTACTCTGTAAGTCATTCGTTATATTAATTCTATGTGTTTTTTCATTATATTTTTAACGTGGAAAAGCCATAGGCGGATCCAGTTGTGGGAAAAATTTGATTGATTATATAGGGAATCACTGAAGCATGACATGAGCGGCCCTCCTTAGGTCAGTCAGTGCACCCCCACAAACACACACCTATGAAAAGTTTTGGATCCGCCACTGAAAGCAGAGATATTTTTCAACAATTTTAGCGAACTATTCAGATTAATTGTTTTCTTTCTTTCGTTTCGCAACAAAACAAATCTTCAAACATTGAGAATCAGAACAAAATATCATATACCCACCCCTTTAAAAGTACGTGGCTGTTATTCTATAGAAAAGTGATTATTTGGTCATTTGACACAGAAAATATATAAATGTAAAATGAGGAACTGGCACCAAGAGAGCAAATAATCGTTAAGGGCAGGGTTTCCCTGGGTCAATTTTCTTTTCGCCACCTCTTTCGCCACTTTCATTTTTTTCGCCAACAAACAAAAAAAAAAAAATTTTCGTTTAAAATTTCCTTCTAACAAAAGAAAATTAGTTTGCCACATTGCTACTAGTATATGAAAATAAGATGTATGATTGCCAATGGGATAACTCTTCACAAGAGACCAAATGACACAGAAGTTACCAAACTATAGGTCACCGTACAGCCTTCAACAATGAGCAAAACCCATACAACATAGTCAGCTATAAAAGGCCCCGAAATGACAAGTGTGAAACAATTCAAACGAAAAAACTAACTATGTCTTTTATAATTCTAAATATATATTTTTTAATCTCATTGTCATAAATAAACACTCAATAATAACAAACATTTAGTTTTTAAAAGATACTGTAAAATCGCAATATAGAATAAGATCATGAAATCAACATATAGATATAGGAAGATGTGGTATGAGTGCCAATAAGACAACTCTCCATCCAAGTCACAATATATAAAATCATGCTGACTTCTGCAAGGGAGCACGGGATTCATCTATAATAGTTTATAAGATACTTCCGTCTAGTGGAAGGATAAAATCAGAGATTTTTCTTACTTTTGAATATTTTTCCTAACAATAGATTTCTTTTCCGGACCATCATTAAAAACGTTTGGACGTAAAATTATGCATCAAACACTTGCATGCTAAAACGATTGTAAATTACCAATTTCAAAAGAATTACTCTCAAAAGTTATAAGATAAAATTTTAAGTCAGAGATTTTTCTTACTTTCTGAACATTTTGTCATAACAACAGATTTTTTCCAGACCATCGTTAAAAGAAAAAGAGGAGACGTAAAATGTGCGTCGCTAAAAGGATTGTAAAGTACCCTCTTCAAAACAATTATTTCAATTAAAGTTGTAAAATATCCTTAAATTGATATGTGAAGCCATTTAACAACACCATTTCACGAAACAATACAATCAACACATTTATTAATTATAATCCTTTGTTGCCGATGGCTATAAAATGCAATCAGATGATTATTGTCGTAACGAGTTCAAGGTGAATTCCCAGTATTGTCTGATCAGGAAAAGTCCGAGAAACATGAAAAAAGTAAACAAGATGGACGCAGTCGAACAGTAATATTTCTTTCGCCAATAACGAATTTTAATCACCACAATTTTATTTTTCGCAAAATGCGAAAATGGCGACCGCCAGCGGAAACCCTGGTTAAGGGCATGTAACACGAAAAAGAACATCCATATGTAAAGTAAGGTTTTAAAATTTATCGCACATAACATCCCTTTTTGTAGCGATACACCAAGAAAACTTCAGATTACTTGTTTCGATAGTGACGTGCTACCGATGTTTTCTAGCATTTCAATATAATAACGGGGTAACAGACTAATTCTTTTGTCTGTTAAAACCAACCAATGACAAAAAAAAAAAAAAAAAAAAACCAAACGAACTGTTTTTGTAAACTTTAGCTTCAATTTTACAATGGAAAATAATGCCCTTACACAGATCATTATTTTATGCCATGAAGCACATATCATTGAAACTTAGTATATTCCGGTTGATATTATGTCTATTAAGAGAATACTTTAAACTCGGACACGGACTATTTTTCAATGTGTCCGAGTTTTAAGTATTTCTCCTGCGATATTCCCCTTTTGCCGATCTGTTTGTCTTGTGACCCATACGTCTTAAAATAAAACACCAATAACAAAAATTTATAATAACGTTACAATTTACAAATATTTTGATTTATGTCAATTTTGACTCAAAACTAATTTTCTTTAGGTACAACCACAACAGATAATGGAATATTGGTTCAAAGATGACCTAATACTACGTATAGGAATTTGAGTTGTAATAGCGAACATAGTGGTTGGTTTTGTTTATCTTCTAATCGCAATAGTACAGAATTTACCGATGGTACTTGCTTTATTTTTTATTGGGTTGTGGGTGAATGACAATTTTTTATGAAGGTTTAATTTTCTAAAATTGATAAAAAATAATGAGTTTCGATTTTTTGATTTTATATTTGAAAAAACCTTTATTTTATTACAAAAGAGATAATTGAAGGATCGATCAAAGCTACGTAATTCTATTTTGCAATTAAATGATAAGCATGTATTTGTTAAAAATAAAATCAATGATGCCAGGGCTTCAGAAGTTTATTCCTTACACTCATAAAATGAAGTCGAATCATAGCATTAAGAAATGTATTTGAAATTGAAACAATAGTTGCAAAATATATATATAAAAAGATATTGTAAAAGTTAATTATGCATTAATTTTGAAACGTTTCAACTGAACAGTTTATCTTTTAGAACAAATTAGCGATACATCAATGAGACAGAGGATGTCAAAGTTCATTTTGTTTTGCATAGTTATACAAAAAGTACAAGTTAAGTTTAAGAATGAAGCAGAAAAGAAACCAGAATTCGAAATCGAAAGTGATGTTGTATTAATTACTATTGAAATTAACATTTGAAACTTGACATACAGTTTTTGCATGGAATCATTGAGGAAATAGTTTACCGCATTATTATGTCTTTATATCAAAATTCACACAAATCAAACCTCATGACCACCAAAGCTTAATATATAGCATTCAATAAAAAAATGGAAGATTACAAAGGGACAATCACGCTTCCGAAATCAAAATGTCGAAGTGAAATGGACTACAATATGCCAAAGAAAAAAAATACCATAAAAGGACAAACGCCAGTCTACAATAAACTACATAAAAAACTAAAGACAAACTAACCCGTACGGAACCATGTAGTGAACTTGTTCATTAACATTTAATGACACAAGTAGCGTATATTTATTTTTCGACGATTTTAGCAGCATTCTAACGAATTAAAGGTAAGACTAAATGCTCTTTCATATGCCCTTTTTAATTATTGTAAAAGTAAAATCACAAAAATACTGAACTCCGAGGAAAATTCAAAACGGAAAGTCCCTAATAAAATGATAAAACACATCAAACGAATGGACAATTGCCATATTCCTGACTTGGTACAGGCAGGTGTGACAGTAATCTGAAAGCTGAAATAAGCTAAATTAAGATAACTCATATCAATCATGTCCAAGGAAAGATAAAACGATCAGACAAACAACCGCCTAAAACATCACAAAGAGAACGTTACTACAGTGTGGGTAACATGAAGATAACTTAACAACAGAGCGAACTCTTTGTCTCGTAAATCGTGTGAAAGACCGACAAACAAGAAACATTTTGCTTTGCGAACTACAGCAATGTGTTTTTCTTATCAAAAAGAGAAAACGACGTCTTTTATATTTTCAATAATGTGCATTTGGTTCTTGGTAATTTTGTTTGATTTACTTTGATTTTGTATTTTTGAGCTATTTAATTGCGGATCATTTATCATTAATAATTTTTATCAATAAATAATGTTACAAATTGATTGTTTGAAATTGTAAAATGCTGGTTCTATCATCATTATATGTTATTATTGTTTTGCAAAATAAAGGTTTACAGTTCTAATTACATATGATATGGTTACAGCATTTGAACCGAATACACTGCGTCTCCAGGAAAAATGTTTCGTCTCAATAATATCTAATATCCGATACGTTGACGAACCTCCTACAAAGAATTTAGATTTCCGTTTCTTCAATTCTTATTTGTATGCATTTGTACAGTAGAATAGAAATATGCATATAATAACTATGTTCGACTGAGAAATGATATATTGTCTAGAAACGAGACAAATTGAAAGAAAAATTAGGAAACATGCATTATTGAAGTATATTTTTTATGGGCCACTTTTCGAAATAGGGAGTGAAACACATGTGGCGTTATCAAAATGTTATGTGTTTTCTCGTTTCTTATTAAATTGAGAGATGGTATACGATATAACAATTAAAAACCGAACAACGTCACTTATATGTAAAATATATGTCAATGCAATTTAATTATTACACAATGGAGAGATAAAAGAACCGTTTATTTTTTCGTGTATTTATAAAAGGTTCCACATAGCATTTTCTGGAGGGGCTGGGATTATTTTTAACTTATAAGTTATATATATGGAAGTTTTAACGACCTGACTGGCTATACAGCCCTTGCACGGTCGGTTTAATAAGTTTAAGTAGTATGCCCTTTTTTTTTTGAATACCAAACAAACATATTGAATTTCTACAGAAAATCCATAACCATTCCTCTGTACTCTTATATTGACAGTTATGTACTTTTTGATAGAAAAGGATTACAGCATATAACGAAAATCTCTATAAAAGTCTGTGGATTCTCTGTTGAAAACACAAAATTCACATTTTCTATTAAATGCAATAAAACAATAAATATTATTTCTATGAACGACTTTAAAATTTGTCTTTGGTATGTGAACAAAATGGCCTGTCTGCTTTATATAGTATTTTAGTTTTTTTTTGTATAATGCACTTTGAAAATGTCGTAAGACATAGGCCTATATATAGAAGGAGGGTTAAGAAGATTTTTCAACGCTTAATTATTGTGATTGTTTGCTCTGCATGATAATTTCCAAGGGCAACTCTGCATAATATACGTTCAACATTCAATATATTAATTTCCAAACTATCATCCCCTCCCTAGGTAAAGATTGTACACTATCCAAGTCTGAACACTAAATTTTACAGAAATTATGTATATACCTTTAATGAACTCATTTAGAAGGCATTTATTATGATATTGTTGCCAAGTCAGTAAAGGTTGCATTTTTTGGGGATTTAACATTGATTCACTTATAGGGTATTTGCATCAGAAATAGTCACATCTATTCTAAAACCAGTTGTTGGCATGATATTTTAGTGTGTATACATTTTGTAGATTTAGTAGATAACCTGTGCTTAGTTACTTGTTGTTAGGGAGGCCAGTGCCTAAGTAAAGATTTCGAATAAGTTCCAATCTTTCCAAAAAACAAGGGGTTATCTCTGGTGCTCTGGAAGGGTAAGTGATCCTACTCCACATGAGGCACTGGTCATGTTAAAATTAGTTTTCAGACAATGCGAATTAAAATTATCTTTGTTTCAGTAAAGCAGGATTATAGAAATCATTTTTGCAAATAGTCATTTGATACAATGTTCCAGGGCTTGTATTTCCTATCATGATTTTGTATAATATTGTAATTATACTCTAAATAATATGATTATATGTCAACATTGTTTTGTAGTAACCATAAACATGATAAATATAACTATGTATTTTGCCTCATGTAAATATGTTCTGAGTGTTTCCAAATAAAGTATATTGTTATTATTGTTATTGTTTTCATTGATAGAAGGTTGCTGCTCACAAGGAAGCTGTTAAAGCAAGTGGTAAATTTACAGACACCATCAAAATTTGGTTGACCTTTATGGAATATCCGTTTCACAGATGACGACTGATATGTTCCATTTGTCGTAACTATAATCCTGTCCCCTTTTCCCCGATTGTGACCTATCGATTTAGACTTAACACTGGGTTTGTACTTACATGAGAAACATGAAGGTGACACATGTGGAGCAGGATCTGCTCAATCTTCTAGAGCACATGAGATCACCCCATTTTGGGTTTGGTACTGTTGTTCAGTCTTTAGTTTTGTGTTGTTTTTTGCTGTTTACGTTTTTCCTTTTCTTTTTCAGCCATGGCGTTGTCAGTTCATTTTCAACTTATTTCGCCTCTCTAATACAATATGTGAAAATATTTTGAGACATACAGAAAGACAGAAGGACGGACAAGGGTTACAATTAATGCCCCCTTCAACTGGCGGGTGGGGGGTAAAATTATGTGCTTTTCCCAGATATAATAAACATTTTATCAAAGTTCTCCCTTTTGAACTTTATGACTAACAATATGTTTACTTAAACTTTCCCCACCAAATTTCAAAGGAAAAACCAATGTCAATAGTGCTATCACCAGAAGTAAGAAACTTCGAAAGAAGGAGCAAAGACTTATAATACTGACCAAGGAAAATTATTATAATTTACAGTGGCATTGCCACAATATGCTAAAATTACTGACTTTTAACAATGAATCATGTAGCTAAATTTTAGACTTCTCCATCCATAAGTGGAAACTGCAAATATGCGGACACTTTGTGCAAGATTACTCTGAACCTTCAAATAAGACAGAACTATTAATAAAGATACTTGTTATTTGATTGATTATCTGAATTGACAATTACATTGTAAAGACTGATCTTACAATCAGACAACAGATTTCTTGGTAATCAGTAAGATCTATGGGAGATATTAACACTGTTTCCAATTCCTTAATGAAGGATATTGGAGTAGCATTCTCATTTGAACATATTCTCTGTATTTTATCAATAAATTTTTATCAAATTTGTTAATTCTTCAATTTTTGAAATTGTTCCTGTACACTTTTATGCAGCCTTTGCCAATCAGTCAAAATATCACTTGTGCTTATTGGTCCTGAGTTTTGTTTAAAGTAGTGGAAATTTTCTTCCATATTATTATTTTCTGACAATGGTTTTAGAGGTATCTCAGTCTCCTTAATACCAGAACACAAAGTCACTTTTGAACTTTCACTTTTGATATGAGAAATTGAAGTTAGTTTTTCAGATCTGTGATTTTTCTGTCCTCCTGATAATTTGATTGGATAAGAACTGTCAACAAGTTTATCACAGTCATCTTTGTTATCACAGTCAGTATCACTGGTTAAATACATAGTTGGAGCACGTCTGGTGGCAGTGGCGGGTTTTACACAAGTCTTCACCTTAATAGGTTTTGAAGTCCTCTTGGGTAACTTAAAATAAAAAAGAGTCTACAGATAAAATAAATTAAAAAAACGTTAAAACAGACCAAATGAAAAACATTGATTTCATAAAAATATTGAGAAAATATTGTAGATATGAAATTATTTGAGTTTGATCTAATTTGTAGGCACTATAGTATAAACAAAGCATATTCAAGCAACTATACCACCTTTCAGCGTTAGGTTTATTCTCACACTTCTGTGAAATGGTTTTGTATAATTTGAACAATATAAAAATTGATATTTTTTAAAACCGCCTTTCAAATTTGTTTCATGTTTCTCGTCATTTTGTTTTAAGAATTGAATGCTTCTTTTTGTGAATTCATTGGGGTGTAAAAGCGTTGATCAAAGTACAATTTGTATAAAGCACAGAAGCGCTTCATGTTAAAAATGTACGCACAGTGAACGCTTTTACAACCTTATGAAATTACCAAAAGAAGCATTCAATACTTATAATTACATTTTTTCGCTATGATAATGAAAACATGATTATTATCAAGTTTTTCTTTTATTTACCTGTGTACTTAATTGTAGAAACGTGTGTCATCATGTATGTTTCAATTCATGCAATTTGTTTTGAAATGAAGAATGATGCGAGATTGCTGTTAACCAATAAAAATAATGTATAATAATGAAACATACATCTAATGTAATTATTCTTACATATATAATAAAAAATATATTTCAAAAACATACCTTTTTCCTTTTAACTGTAAGAGATTGTTTAAACTGACTAAGTTTTTGTAGTCTAAGTGGAACCTCTAAAAAGTATAAGAATTGTCAAGATACAGAAATTACGAGCTATCTTATTGTAAAGCAATGTCATATTTCCACATCACAAGAGCGACTGGGGAATAAAAATATGGTCACTCTTAGCTTGGTCTTCTTTCAAGCAACAGTATAACCCTTGCCAAAAGTTGGGCATCTGTTGGGCTGTGCCAAATATATACAAGTTTTTAGCCATGTCTGGTTTGAATGGGGACATTAAATCCAACGCTCTCTGCACATTGAGAACCCTTGCCAAAGTGAGGAGTCCCTTTGGTCTTGCTGGATATACAAGTTCTCAGCCTTGGTCAGAAAAACTGACATTCCTAGAGAAATCAGGATAAGATATAAAGGTTTTCACAATGTTAACGCTTTGCAATTACTGGACATGTTCTACTGAAGAAATAATTCTATAGACTTTGGTTGATTAAGAGCTTGATTCATTGCATAAACACCTGTATATCGTTGAAGACCATGAAGATATGATGCTAAACTCAATGTAAATTTCATTTTGTGTTGATAGAATGTATTCTTGACATATAAATCAAAAAACATTTTATTCATATTAACTTTTCACGACTTTTGTAGATTAAACAATAAAACTAACTTTTCAAGTTTAAAAAAAATATATTTCCTATGAAGTTCCCTTAATCTTGCATCAATCTAGTTAGTCTTCATGATAAATTATTTCAGCCTCAAGTATAAAATTTAAGGTGGAAATTCTATCTGCTTACTCTTCCGGAGCAACCAAGATCCCCCAAGTTTGTTGTGGCGTTCATGTTGCTCAGTCTTTAGTTTTCTATGTTGTGTTTTGTGTAGTCTAGTTTGTCTCTTGGACTTTTTTTGTAGCCACGGCTTTGTCAGTTTATTTTCAACTTATGAGTTTGAACATCCCTTTGGTATCTTTCGCCTCTCTTTCAGTCCTAATAGAAACTTAACAATGTTGGACCAGTGTGGGAAAGTGTGAAGACTATTTCCATTCTCAATTTTATCATTCAATAAATCAATTCCCCAGTACCTGGGAATATAAATCATCCAATCAAACAACCTGGTTGTTCTCTTTAAGAACTTACCTGCAACAACAGCTCCAGCCCAAAGGCATTTTTTAAATCGACAATGTGGACAAAATTCTTTGTGGAAATAAATTGTACAGTTAGACTGTGCTTCACACTTGAGGATTGATCTGTACTGTACAGTAGCTACTATGAAAGTACGGCAACTACAATAGAAAATTATAAAACCAATTATTGTAACCTTTATAAAAAATTATTAAGAAATAGTTAATTACCAGTCAGGGTCTTACTTAAATGAGTGATTTTCTAAATCACTGATTCAAGTAACATTATGTCCATAAAGGTTGGAAGTGAGAGTTGTCTTTCTTTAATCATCACCTATTTAAGTAGTACAAATTAATCACTAGACTAAGTGGTTTAATTTTATTGTAGTTTTAAATATAGAATACTAATGATCCAGGGACTAATTATATTGCTAAAATTATCAGAATCAACATCTGTGTTGATAGGATGACTGGGTCATGTCAGGTGATGACCTTGTACTTAATCTAAGATAATGACATAAACATCACTTGTTTAAGTATCATACCTCAATTTCCTTCCAAAAAATCACATCTTTAAGTATTATTATTTTAATAATCCCCACTAATTTCAACACCCCCGAACAGTGAAATTTTGATCGCCAACAGTAGAATTTTATTACATAATCTATAAGATGAAACCTTAAATTTTACAGGAAAAATCTGTTAAGAGAGTATCAGTTCATTATGTAAAGCATTTTTTTATAGCATTTTTTTCAACTAAAATAGAATTTGCAGCAAAATGATTGCATCAAAAGCATAAACCTTGCTGCTTAAAAGAAGCAAAAAGTTCATTTTTTTCAATTTTACTAATGAAAAGATATTATCTAAACCTATGTGTTTAAAATTTTGGTAAAACTACAAATTCACAATTTGTGACAAAACTTTGAATTTGCTACTTAAATAAGTGATGTAAAAATCACTTATTTCAATAAGTCCCTTGACTGATTACTGTTTTGAGACTAAAAAGTATTTATACAATTTTTCTCTCTTGCAATTGACAAAATGATTGATGTACTACTTATTCTAGACATGATCAAATCAAACAACTTCCAGTTTATCTGTGTATAAAAATTCTTTTTACTAAATTTGAAATACAAAATCAAATTAAAGGAAGTCAAGCATACATCAATACATGAATAATTAAATCAAATCCAAAACATTTGACAAGTACATTATGAACAAAACCAATACTGTGTCTGGACCTGCATCATTTCAAGTCATTGATTGAGGTTGTATGTTTTCTAAAATTTCTGATCAATGAAGGCAATTAAACTTCAACGAAAATTTTCCTCGTGTTAAATTAGTGCTTTAAAAAATTCAAACTATCATCAAACAGAAAGTGGCTGCATGTCATATTATATAAAATTGCCTACACCCTACAAATCATCATAACCAAGCTGCAGACCACATTAAAATCATGCCTTTCAATAGAAGCCAAGAAAACTACCAAAGTTCTTTCACTGTTAATATCATGAATATAATCCTTTAAAGATAATAAAAAGATACCTATAGCACACCATAATACCAAAGATAGCAGCACGGCAGATATAGCAAGCATTCTTGGCAATACAAAGTCCCCTACCAGTTAAAAATTCATTGTATTGGAACAAAATTCTAACTTGATCTTTAACTTGTCATGGTGTAAACTTTATAACAAACATTTAAAAAAAGTCAATATCTTCAAGCATGACAACAAAAAGTGTTGAAAACTGATTATTTAAGTCAAAGGACCATAACTCTGCACAAAATCATCAGACCAGAACAAAATTTGAACTTGATCTGTAAATTGTCATGATAAAACAATAAACCAAATATCAAACCAATATCTTCAAGAATGACAAAAAAAAAGTGTTGAAAACTGATTATTTAAGTGAATTTTCTAAGTCAAAGGACCATAACTCTGCACAAAATTATCAGACCAGAACAAAATTCTAACTTGAACTGTAACTTATCATGCTAAAACTATATATCAATTGTCAAATCAATATCTTCAAGAATGACAAACAAGAGGCTCTCAAGAGCCTGAATCGCTCACCTGTAATTTTTTGCTTAAATCTTTCATCAATGATTATTTTTGCTTTTCAATATATATTAATGAGTGGCTTAAAAATTCCATTTAAATGTTCTTTGTATCTGTCATATTTTCTTCAAAAGCAAAAAAATGCATTTTACCCCTATGTTCCATTTTAGCCATAGTGGCTATGTTTCTTGACGTACAAGGAAATAAAATACAAAATTTATACTAGATACTCTGAAACTCATTCAGCCCAAGTTTGGCTGAAATTGATTCAGCAGTTTCAAAGGAGAAGATTTTTAAAGTAAGCAAACTAGATATACAAATTGTGAAAAATTGTCTTTAAAGGGCAATAACTCTTCAAGGGGTCAGTTGACAATTTTGGTCATATAAACTTACATGTATTTATAGATCTTACTTTGCTGACCATTATTGTTATTTACAGTTTATCTATAATAATATTCAAGATAATAACCGAAAACTGCAAAATAACTCATCAATTCAGGGGCAATAACCTAAAAATCAGATACCCAATTTGGCTGATAATTTCAGAGTAGGTAGACCTTGACCTAATGAATACTTTAACTTCTTGTCTTGATTTCCTCTAAATGCTTTAGTTTTTGAGAGATGTCGAAAACTGCATTTTACCCTATGTTCTATTTTTAGCCATGGCAACCATGTTTTCTGAGGAAACAGAAAATAAAACACAAACTTTATTCTAGATACCCTAATGATCATTCAGCTTAAGTTTGGTTGGAATTGGTTCAGTAGTTTCAGAGGAGAAGATTTTTTAGAGTTGGAAAACATAAACAAATTGTGTAAAATTGTCCTTAAAGGGCAATAACTCCTTAAGGGGTCAATTGACAATTTTGGTCATATAAAAGTTATTTGTAGATCTTACTTTGCTGATCATTTTTGCTGTTTACAGTTTATCTTTATCATTAATAATAATCAAGATAACCAAAAACTGCAAAATTTCCTTAAAATTACCAATTTAGTGGCAGCAACCCAACAATGGGTTATTAGATTCATCTGAAAATTTCAGGGCTGATAGAACTTCACCTATTGAACACTTTAACCCCATGTCAGATTTGCTCTAAATGCTTTGGTTTTTGAGATATAAGCCAAAAACTGCATTTTACCCCTATGTTCTATTTTTAGCCATGGCAGCCATGTTTTTTGACGAAACAGAAAATAAAACAAAAACTTTATTCTAGATACCCTAAGGATCATTCAGCTTAAGTTTGGTTGGAATTGGTTCAGTAGTTTCAGAGGAGAAGATGTTTGAAATTGTTTATACCAGACGGATGACGACAGACGACGACGGACGTCAAGTGATGGCAAAAGCTCACCATTCCTCCTTCGGAACGGTGAGCTAAAAAAAGTGTTGAAAACTGATTATTTAAGTGAATTTTCTAAGCCAAAGGACCATAACTCTGCACAAAATCATCAGACCGGAACAAAATTTGAACTTGATCTGTAAATTGTATTGATAAAACAATAAACCACAGGGGTTTATCTGGGTATTTTGGGAAAAAGGACCCTGGTCAGTTTTGGGAATTTTTTAACGCGATTTTCAATGAAATTGGGAAAAACAACCAATATACCAGATGTTAGTTTTAGTGTGTTTAGTTCATTAAAAATTTTCTTTTTTGGTGAAAATAAAGTAAGTAACTATATGAATGCTATTAGTAATTCAATTTTCTGTTCCTTTTTGTTTTTCAATTTAACAACAAGGCACTCAAGTTTATTTTAGTATCAAAACAATGAGTTCTTCAAGCACACATGTGATACATATTTACCCCTGCCCCTCCTTTTTTATCTCTAAAGACAGTAACACTAAACATGGTTAATAAAATAATAATTTTTTTCTAAATCTACTTGCTCTTCCAGATTTTTACTGGCCCTTCAAAATTTAGAAGAAATTACCTCTTAGATCTTTAGTTATTTGTTTTCCTCATAAAAACATCTAATATCAACAATTTTAAGTGATAAAGAAAAGTACTGTCACATTTTTTGTGAACTAAAATAATTTTGAGTTTCTGAATAAAATATTTCCTGTTTCTTTTTTCTTTTTTTTCATATAACTGTTAGTTTTCAATTTTAGTGTTGCTATTTCATAGTTGTCAAAAATTGGATTTTTTAAAAATTTATTTAGTGAATTTGATCGGCAAACCCGGAATTAGCCTTATCCGTTTCTGGAATCTGATCCGGTTTTGAAATTTTTCTTCACTTCCTGTTTATGGCAGCCATTGATTGTTAATGTTGTTTTGTCAGTCAATTATGTTTTTACTCGGATTTACACATTACTTGTTGTCAATTTTCGGCCTAAAGCTAGCAGTTGAACAAAATAAACATCTCTGTAATGAATAATAAAGATGAAAATGAATTTTGTGATCGTTTGGGAATTTTGCTCCCAAAATTGGGAAAAATGTAGGGTTTTTGCCGTTGGGAACGGGTCCGAATACCGGACCCTGTGGAATGCTAGAAAAATCCATGAACCAAATATCAAATCAATATCTTCAAGCATGAAGAAAAAAGTGTGGAAAACTAATTTGCCGGACTGACGGATGGACAGACAGACATACGGACGGAGTGCAAACCTAAAGTCCCCTTCGACTTTGTCAGTAGGGGACTAAAAAATTCTTACATCTTACAACTCATCATTGTCAAGCTGTAGACCAACATTAAAATCTTTTCAATAGAAGCCAATAAAACTTTGACTTAAGTTTTCTACCCAAGGTCCTTCAGACCTTCACTGTTTATATTATTCTTTAAAGATAACAAAAACATACCTATAGCACACCATTATACCAAAGTACATGCCAACAGCCTGGTCACCACACACAATACAAGGGCAAACTGACTGATGGTCACTTACAGCAGGTATACAGTTCAATTTTCTGGTACCCTTGTATTCAAACTCTCCATTTATGTAATGTTTCACAAAAGACAGATATTTTTCTTGAATTTCATTTCCACTTAATTTATCTTTTAAAAATATTTCATCGTCACTTGATTTTTCCACTTTTCCATCTTCACTTTCATTTGATTCATCTACAAGTTTTGCATTTAATTCAGTTATACGTTTTTTATTTCTTCGTAACTTATGTCCGCTACAAATTTCGTCTGGATGTGATTGCAAATCAAAGTTGACCTTATTTTCTCCTACTTTCTGTAAAATATAGAGTACATGAAATTAACAGTGAAATATATATATACATGTACAAAATGTATATTATATTCTGTAATATATGCATGTTTACTGCAAGGGAGATTCTTCTGGAAGAATACATGTATGGTATTGTGTATGAGTGATTGACATAAAAAAATTATACAAATGAGAATTTATTATCAAATAAAGTGCTTATATATATATACAGGTTTTGATTAAGGTATAAAAAAATCCTTTTATGTTCATGTTTTTGTTTGAGTGTGAATATCTGGAAACTAAAGAGAACATGATCATGAAGGATGTAATTATGCCTGCAAAAGAGGGACGAAAGATACCAGAGGGACAGTCAAACTCATAGATTGAAAATAAACTGACAACGCCATGGCTAAAAAATAAAAAGACAAACAGACAAATAATAGTACAGAAGACACAACATAGAAAACTAAAAACTAAGCAACACGAACCCCACCAAAAACTGGGGGTGATCTCAGGTGCTCCGGAAGGGTAAGTTTGTTTATTTTATGTGAGATTGTAAGATTGGTACATTTATTTTGGTGAATTACCATCATGGTCATAAGTCAATCTGACTCCAATCTTGTCTCAGAGTCTAAATCAAGTTGTAATACAATACAATTTTCTTGTTTTTTTATTTCTCTTTGAACAATTCTGTCATCATAAAATGAGTCTAAACTTCTTGTATTGTTGATTTTATGTCTTAGCTAATTGTCTTAGTTTAATGAACTAAAAGAATTTAAAAATAAGGAACATATGAATAAAATGTATGTACCTGTTGTAATAATATTTTTCAAAGCGGTTACAGAACCACCCATGAACTCAAGACACCTATATATCATAAATGCCTAAAGTCATTTACCGGTGACCAACATGTATATGTATTTCACCACCAATGAAAAAAATATAATATGCTGTTCCATGGGAACATAATGTTTTCTGGAATAGCCCCACAATATTTTTTAAGTAAAAAACAAAAACTCTACAATTTCATCAAGTTATATATGTATCTCTTAATTTTAAGATATATTGTAGATAAACATACTATTTCCACTTAAAAAATATATCAATATTGATAAAATAATTATTACCTCAAAAATGAATTAGCAAAAGAGAAGATGCTGTCTGCTAGAAAATTTTAGTCTGAGTTTACAAGATGCTTAGATTTCACAGTGCTGTTAAAACATTTTACTGACTAATGAAAGAACCTTAGTGAGCACGCTCACATACCCCACGTCCCCACATTGTCATTGGAGAAATAAAATAAGTGTAAGAAAAAAAAATTGTATCAGAAAAAAAAAATGAATCATAATTTCCTGTCAATATGTACATCTACATAGTATGTCCTTATTATCTACACAGTTTCATGAAATTCTGTTGTTTGGTTTGAGAGGAGTTGCGATGACAAAAGGTTGCAGTCATATATTGGGCAAATAAGTTCAAAGGGGCGTAACTCCTGGAAAAAAAATTTAATCGTAATTTCCTGTCGATATGCACATCTACGTAGTATGTCCTTATTATCTGAAAAGGTTTTATGAAATTCTGTTGTGTGGTTTGAGAGGAGTTGCGATGACAAAAGATTGCAGTAGTATATTGGGAAAACAAGTTCAAAGGGGCGTAACTCCTGGAAAAAAATTGAATCGTAATTTCCTGTCGATATGCACATCTACGTAGTATGTCCTTATTATCTGAAAAGGTTTCATGAAATTCTGTTGTGTGGTTTGAGAGGAGTTGCGATGACAAAAGGTTGCAGTAGTATATTGGGCAAATAAGTTCAAAGGGGCGTAACTCCTGGAAAAAAAATTGAATCGTAATTTCCTGTCGATATGCACATCTACGTAGTATGTCCTTATTATCTACAGTTTCATGAAATTCTGTTGTGTGGTTTGAGAGGAGTTGCGATGACAAAAGGTTGCAGTAGTATATTGGGCAAATAAGTTCAAAGGGGCGTAACTCCTGGAAAAAAAATTGAATCGTAATTTCCTGTCGATATGCACATCTACGTAGTATGTCCTTCTTATCTGAAAAGGTTTCATGAAATTCTGTTGTGTGGTTTGAGAGGAGTTGCGATGACAAACTGTTGCAGTAGTACATTAAAGTAAATAAGTTCAAAGGGGCGTAACTCCTAGAAAAAGAATTGAATCGTAATTTCCTGTCGATATGCACAACTACGTAGTATGTCCTTATTATCTAAAAAGGTTTCGTGAAATTCTGTTGTGTGGTTTGAGAGGAATTGCGATGACAAGAAACAGGACTGACGGACTGACGGACAGACGGACAGACGGATGGATGGGTCAAAAACATTATACCCTCCGCAACTCGTTGTGTGGGGTATAATAAGGAGTTATCTCTCTTCAGTGTTATCCACTGCCTTAAAATCCTTATTTTTTGTTTACTGTATATACCAGACTTACCTCTTCAACCCCTGATTGGATAATTTTAATATATGGGCTGCCTTTCGAACTTTCAACACACACAGAAAATGCTCTTTCTGGACTATTTCTGCTATCTGAGGTAATCTGAACATTCTGAGAAGATCCCTGTTCAGATCCTTTCTTCTGTAAATCATTCAAAGAATAAGTCATGTTGGAATTATTTTGAGAAGATCCCTGTGTAGATTTATTGGCTTGTAAAATACTTTGTAACGTTTTCCTGCTCTGTGTTCTGTTTGCAATACTAGTATTGTCTTTTAATAAACTTTTAAGTCCTACACTGGTATTAATTATTTTACATGGTTGAATGATTTCCAATTTTGACTGACATGGTGAGGAGACCTGTCTATTGATTTCCATCTTTTTCTGTAAAAAAAAATCAATACAATGTACATCTTTAAATATAGCATCAATAACAAGAGTGCACATGCAGATATGTCTTGCCTGCTATACTGATCACTGATATTATGTTGATAGTTAATGCAGCTGCCTGATCACTATCCCCATGGTGAGCTTTAGTCGCAGGCTCCACAAATAGTTTAACACTGATCAATGTAAATTAAGCAGTTTACTCTTGAATATTTGATTTTTATATCTACAAAGACAAGAGCACTATGCCTTTATTGGATTTTTTTATTGATTTGTCTTCAACAAAGTGCATTGTTCAAGTTTCCAGCAAATACACATCGACATTCAGATGCTGCATTCACATTTCAGTGGCGGATCCAGAAATTTTTCTAAGTGGGGGCCCACTCTGGTCATGCTTCAGTGATTCCCTATATAATCAACCAAATTTTTCCAAGAAAAGGGGGGGGGGGGGCCGGGCCCCCTGGGCACCCCCTCTAAATCCGCCTCTGCATTTCAATAATCAATGTTAAATACTATTTTTTTCTTTAGGGGATTTTCCAAATAGACCTGAAGGCTTAGACAACTATATTTCTAAAGCCACTCCCAAAATTTCCCAGTAGACTTGAGAACACAGTTATTTTGTAGTTTTATTTCTTTAGGCATGTTAAGACAAAAAAGCCTTAAAGGAAAATAAAAAGAATCCCACCAGCGCTTTCTCAATAAATTTTTAGTGTTGTGTACTACTTTGGGGCAAATTACATCAAAATAATATGGAAAACTTCATCCGTTCTAACTTAAAATACTGTTGATTCATTTATTTTGTGGATACCAATTTTTGTGGATTGAGGAAAACTTGGATATCTAATTTCGTGGTTTTGGCAAAGTCTGCATACATAACTTTAGAAAAATTGTAATTCATTGAACATTTAAATTCATGGTTCTCCTGTACCCACGAATTCCACGAAAATTGGCATCCAGCGAAAATTAATGAATCCACAGTATGGACAATTTTATGTAAAGGGGGTCTTGAATTCTTTTGACAGCTTCAAACATACTAATTTTTAGCCTTTTTCAGCTGGACCAAATCACTACTTTACTTAAAAAAAATTTACAGTGTTATTTCATCCCCCTACTTGCTATTTGAGGCATAAAACATAAAAAAATAAATTAGGAAGGGGTAGATCTTACTTTGATGAACTATTTTGCTGTTTACAGTTTATCTCTATTTACTATAATATTCAAGATAATAAATCATGTCAGATTTGCTGCAAAAAAAATTCAACTAATTCACTGTCCACAGTTGGGACTAAATTTGTAGACAACGAAAATCAAAAGACAATAACTGTGTTTCCTGTCCAGTAAAAAGTAAAATAACAAAAATACAGAACTCCGAGGAAAATTCAAAACAAAAGTCCCTAAGCAAATGTCTAAATCAAAAGGTCAAAGACATCAAATGAATAAATAACAACTACCATATTCCTGACTTGGTACCGGCATTTTCTTATAGAAAATGGTGGAATTAAAGAACCTTAGTGAGTGCGCTCACATACCCCACGCCCCCACTTCGTCACTGGACAAATAAAATAACTGTAAGAAAAAAAAAATTGAATCATAATTTCCTGTAGATATGCACATCTACATAGTATGTCCTTATTATCTACAAAGTTTCATGAAATTCTGATGTGAGGTTTCAGAGGAGTTTTGATGACAAACTGTTGCAGTAGTATATTGAGGCAAATAAGTTCAAAGGGGCGTAACTCCTAGAAAAACAAGCATTCTGTGAGTATTGCATGGCAATACATAGTCCCCTACCGGTTAAAAATTCAATGTAATGGAACGAAATTCTAACTTGATCTATAACTTGTCATTGTGTAAACTACATAAAACAAAAAACAAACCTACCACTAAATTCTTCAAACAATTTACTAAAGAAAAGGAAAAAAATCCAAAATGTCATTTATCTTAATACAATGTCTTTTACAAATCTTTTAAAAAATGATTTATTTCCCATTTAACAGAAATCTAGTAATTAATAAGTATTTCATCAAAAATTTAATTCTAGGGAAAGTTAAAAAATGAGTTATTTCCCTTTGAACAGAAATCTAGTAATTAATAAGTATTTCATCAAAAATTTAATTCTAGGAACTGAACAAGGAGAAAAGCTAAAATCATGAAAATCGAACTTGACCTGTAACTTGTCATGATAAAATAATACACCAAATATCAAATCAATATCTTCAAGCATGAAGAAATAAAGTCTGGAAAACTGATTTGCCAGACTGACGGATGGACAGACGGACGGACAGACAGACAGACAGACGGACAGAGTGCAAACCTAAAGTCCCCTTTGACTTCATCGGTAGGGAACTAAAAACTGAATCATAATTTCCTGTCGATATGCACATCTACATAGTATGTCCTTATTATCTACAAAGTTTCATGAAATTCTGTTGAGTGGTTTCAGAGGAGTTGCGATGACAAACTGTTGCAGTAGTATATTGGGGCAAATAAGTTCAAAGGGGTGTAACTCCTAGAAAAAATTGATTCATAATTTCCTGTCGATATGCACATCTACATAGTATGTCCTTACTATCTAAAAAGGTTTCATGAAATTCTGTTGTGTGGTTTCAAATTCAGAGGAGTTGCGATGACAAGAACAGGACTGACAGACTGACGGACTGATGGACAGATGGACGGACGGGTCAAAACATTATATATACCCTCCGCAACTTCGTTGCGTGGGGTATAATAAACCTGATTTTATAGCTAGCTAAATCTCTAACGTAAGGGTACCCAAATTGCACCTATTTTAACAGTTTTTTCACCTACGTTTACTTATGCTCTGCACAAAAGTTTCCATTTTGTGTTTATTTTGTAGATGTATCATTATTTACTATATGGTTTCACCGATTTAATTTTGAGTCCATATTGAATCATAGAAAAATTGGTCTGAACCGACCTCCAAACGATCAATGGTTCTGTAATGAGGAGTACCCAAATTGCATCCATGCTTAAATTCACATCCTTAAAAGTCGAATAACAGATCTTTTGTTTTATTTCTTCAAATATTTTAAACAATTTGACATTAGTCCATGCTTACTCTTCATTTTTTAAGAAATGAATGCTTGTAACATATTTTATTTGCTAATTTTTAAAAGATGACTTTTTGTGGACGTCGCATGGCGACGTTTCCGTACAATTTACTTTTCCAGTAAACACTTCATCTGTAGATATATACTGTGAACGTTTTGTGTATATCTAGATATATTTACCTATGTTGAAAGACGTGCATATAGTATCAAATCATAAAAATACAAATTGTTTAGTCTCTAGAAAAACTTGTAAGATTTCCGCTGCTATTTTCTTTTAATAGGTGCAATTTGGGTACTCGGTGCAATTTGGGTACCGTGACATTAACTTGTAAAACGGCAGAAACCAAACCATACTTACCTCACTATTCATGTTATTGTCAAGTTTTTCTTTTGGGTCTTCTGCACGTCTTGTTTGCCTAAATTTATAAAAGAAATATACTGTAGATTTTCCTAGATTGTATTTTTATATGGTTTATACAAAGTCTGCATATAGAAAAACTATACTTCACTGAACATATAAATATTTAGTTCACCTTTACCCATGAAATCCTTGAAAATTGGTATACCATGATCAATAATGATTCGACAGTACAAAACTTATATAACATGATTAAGAACCTTTTACAAAATAAAATAAATGTGGAAAGTGTCCATAGGGACACAGATGATGCCCCCGCTAGCATATAACATAATAAAGGGACATAACTCAAGAACTGCAAAATTGACACTACCAAAATTTGAATTTAAACTGAGTTAAGTGGAATGAGCATTATATATATACATTTCATTAAATTTAGTTGAGACAAACTTAAGTTAGAGAATGGAAACAAAATATCATATAAGGTTATAAAGGGACAAAACTGAAGAACATTAATCAAAGTGCTTGTAAGCACCGATGGGTAAAGATTGTTTCATTTTTTTCAGTTAACATTGCATTGTATAAAGCATTGGTTGAAGTTGATGTAATTGTTAAAATTAATTTTTAAAATTGGAGTTATCTTCCTTTGTCCATAATTGTAGTTGGTTAAAATTAATTTTTAAAATTGGAGTTATCTTCCTTTGTCCATAATTGTAGTTGATTCAACTGCAATCATGGACAAAGGAAGATAACTCCAATTTTAAAAAATAATTATAACAATTATACCATTGATATTTTTAGAACAGATATTAGATTCCTTTTTTTCCATTTGTAAAGGAGCATAACTCTAGAACGGTTGAAGTGACACCACCAAAATTCAAACTTGATCTGTATTTTGAGGTAATAAGCATTGGGTTTAAGTTTTATAACATTTGGTTGAGACAAACTAAAGTTAAAGAACGGAAACAAAAAAATTCAGCCTTTTTCATTTGTAAAGGGGCATAACTCAACAACGGTAAATGTGACACCACCGAAATTCAAACGTGATCTTTGTTTTATGGTAATAAGCATTTTGTTTAAGTTTCATATTATTTGGTTGAGGCAAACTCAAGTTAGAGAACGGAAACTAAAAATTTTGTAATTTTTCCATTAAAGGGTCATAACTCTAAAACGGTTCTAGTGACGCTAATAAAATTCAAACTTGATCTGTATTTTGTGATAATAAGCATTGTGTATAAGTTTCATAACATTTGGTTGAGGCAAACTTAAGTTAGAGAACTGAAACTAAAAATTTTGCAATTTTTCCATTTATAAAGGGCATAACTCTAGAACGGTTAAAGTGACGCCACCAAAGTTCAAACTTGATCTGTGTTTTGTGGTAATAAGCAGTGTATAAGTTTCATAACATTTGGTTGAGGCAAACTCAAGTTAGAGAACGGAAACCAATTTTGGGACGTACGTACGTACAGACGGACAAGGGTAACACTTAATGCCCCCTCCGCTACGGCGGGGCATAAAAAGTTTATCTATGTTATGGAAGATAATGATTTAAATCTGAGTATTTAAAGTAGTCAGTTCTTTTAAAATTTTAAGTGTTCAAGAGAACATCTGTGCATGAAGAAGCTTAGAATACATTTATAAAAATGGCTTTATCAGACGGATTCTTAAAGATTTATTTCCCTTATTTTTATATTTCCATATACAAGGCAGTACATGTAATACTAGAATTCATCAGTTCATCCCTAGTTTTTATGGTGTCCATTTTTCAATCTATTTTCAGTGTAATTTTTTTTATAAAAAGTGTGTTTATTTGTCCTTCACTTATATTCATATAGCACTGCTAGCCTTTTCTTACTTTTTTTGCAACTGTTATAAATAATTATTAGTAACATTGATTGCTATGAATCACTGTTTTTTCACAGTGAAATGAAAACTGATAATTTTACATGTGACATAAGCTCAAGTTATTTCACTCATCTGATGTCATACAACAATAGAAATCACTGATACAATAAAAAAGAAACTTGAATTGAATTCTTAAAAGGAAATGTTAATATTTACCAATCTCTTTGTAAGGTATAAAGTCCAACATATGTGTAGATTTCTTTTGTTGGTAATAATCCCTTTTCTAAGTCTTCTTTAATTCTTTTCAGCAGGAATAGATGTAGAATCTAGATTTTCAAATAAAAGAAAACATTTTATTTTTCAAAGATGATTGATTGATTGATTGATTGATGTTTAATGCCACTTTCAGCACTATTGTGTTATTTCTTGGTGGTCAGTTTTTATTGGTGGAGGAGCGTCTGGAGAGAACCACTAACCTTCAGTAAGAAAATTGACAATACTTAAAAAAATCAACTTAATTGGGGTCAAGCACACCTGCCACATGCAGGATTTGAACTCTTCACCTTAGTGTTGACAGGCTAGTGAAACAGTAGTCTAGACCACTCAGCCACAAAGACCCCCTTTTTTTTTAAATAAATCAGATTGTAGAGATTTTTCATTGAAATTTATTTTAGACTCTGTTGACAGTTCACAAAGATATTTATCCTTAAAGTATGAGGTACAGGAAATAAACCCAACCTTTGACACTTTATCATAAATGTACAAGTAATTATAATCCTTTACTAATTGTAGTTGAACTCTGTTATTTTGTGGTTGAAAAATGCATGTTAAACAAACTATAATAATAAATTCTTTTAATTTTTTTTTGGCAATATCATCAATGACAAAAATAATTAAAATACTTACATTATGTAAACAATTCACAAGTTCTTTGTCACATAATTGATTAGGTGATCTGAGGATGATGTCCTGTAAAATAAATATCTTCCAACTGTATAATTGGCATGATAATGTACATGACTGGGAACTGTGAATTCAGAATTTGGCAAAAAACATGCAAAATGAAAAAAAAACTCACATTTAAAATTTCATTAGTATTGCTTGTATTTGGCATTTCTTGAAATTACAATAAATAATCTCGCAATTGGTTTAATGCAAAAATTTCTTAAAAGATAGATGAAAGATACCAAAAGGTCATTCCAACTCATAAGTTGAAACTAAATTGACATATATTCAATTTTTGTTGAAATCAAACAAAGTTTAATTTTGGACCCCGATTTGGACCAACTTGAAAACTGGGCCCATAATCAAAAATCTAAATACATGTTTAGATTCAGCATATCAAAGAACCCTAAGAATTCAATTTTTGTTAAAATCAAACTAAGTTTAATTTTGGACCCTTTGGACCTTAATGTAGACCAATTTGAAAACGGAACCAAAAATTAAGAATCTAAATACACGGTTAGATTCGGCATATCAAAGAACCCCAATAATTCAATTTTTGATGAAATCAAACAAAGTTTAATTTTGGACCCTTTGGACCTCAATGTGGACCAATTTGAAAACGGGGCCCAAAATCCAAAAACTTAATACACGGTTAGATTCAGCATATTAAAGAACCCCAAGAATTCAAGAATAAAACTCCATTGAAATTGGTCAAGAAATAAGCAATTTATACGATGTATCTTCTTTTGCACAATACTGGGCAATTGAATATTTCTTGCTATTGCGCAATACTGTACAATTGACAATTTCTTGCTATTGCGCAATATTCATACTTGCCAACCTCTGACAATGAGAAATCATGTCATGACATGACATGACATGTCAAAAGCGTGTGAAAACGTGTGTGCGTAGATGCGGACTTTTAATATGAACAATGTTCATAATTTCACATTATATGCAAATTTTTAATATAAAAACAATATTCTACTGTAAACTTTTATTGTATTCAACAGTGGTCTGTTTTGCTGCTTTTAAAGCAACACCACTAGGCACATAGTCAAAACAACTGCTGGTTTGGTTACATTTACTTGATAACAAGGCACACAATATATCATTGTCAAGTTCTGATCAGAATTCAGTGTAAATTTCTTTATAATTGAAAATGATCTCTCACAGTCAGAATTGATATTTGGCTGAACTAAAATAGCTTCATGAAGCTTTGATAGAGTGTCATAATGTTTTTGCCATCTAAAACGTCATCTATGATCTCTGCCATTGCTCCCAATAAACTATGCAATATATGTTGCTATTGCCTGGTCAAAACTGGGTAGTTCATAAGAAGACAGCTAATACTATAAGAACTGATCCAACAGTTCCGTGATATTTCCATCCCTATGGCCTGTGGAAATCTGTTGGCTACATTTGAAACTGAAAAGAAAAATATTTTATAATTGTTAAATGCTTAATCAAATAGCTATGTATTTTAGTTCTCCTCTCATATGTATTGTTATGATTGCAACACAGAGTGCACAATGCATTACTCATCCTCGATCATTTAAACTCGAGCTCCCAAATACAATTTATAAATCTTGGTACATACACATCGTTTCGCTTAGAAATCGGCTCTTTAGACGACGGTACAGGTCCTGAAAGCTACCTCTTTCTGTGGACATTTCCCTAAGTGAATTTGAAAGAAAGAAAGTCCCAAAATCGTAAAACTCATCACAAACTACTTACCTTAAGAGCTTTTGCTGTTAGTCCATATAGAAAAATAAACAATGGCCACCAAACAATTACTTGAAATTTTCGGTATTTATCGTGTAATAATGAAAACCCGAGAATCGCGATATCACTAACGACCAAAAATCAAAACAACGAAAAAGCGTGTAATTGCGTGTAAAGTGGTGAAAGCGTGTACACGCCATGTGATAAAATCCTCGCGTGTAAACCGTTGAAAAAGCGTGTATTACGCGAATATCATGTCAGTTGGCAACTATGGCAATATTGTGCTATTGGATATTTCTTGCTATTGCGCAATACTGTGCAATTGAAGATTTCTTGCTATTGCACAGTACTGTGCAATTGAAGATTTCTTGCTATTGTGCAATACTGTGCAATTGAAAATTTCTTGCTATTGCACAATACTTATTATATAATAATTTACATCCTGTTTGGTGTGTATCTCCTACCATATCATTATTATTTGCTTTTAAATATAAATCAGAAATAACCAACTTAAAATGGAAAATTTTAAAACAAAAAAAGGAAAAAAAAAAATCCCCCAATTTTTGAACCCCTTATGATTCATCACCCCAAACTCAATCCCAGCCTTCCCTTTGTGGTATGGTACCTTGCAGTACAAATTCAGAGAGATCCGTACACTTGAACACAAGTTATTGTCTGGAAACTAGAAAAATGCTTGTTTTTTGGCCCCTTTTTGGCCCCAAATTCCTAAATGTTTAGGGCAATTACCCCCAAACTCAAACCCAGCTTTCCCTTTGTGATATGGAAACTTGTAGTACAATTTCATAAAGATCCATACACTTACACACAAGTAATTGTCCTGAAACAAGAAAAATGCTGGTTTTTTTGCCCCTTTTTGGCCCCTAATTCCTAAAATTTTGAGGCAATTACCTCCAAAATCAATCCCAGCCTTCCCTTTGTGGTATTGTACCTTGCAGTACAATTTCAGAGAGATCCATACACTTTCACACAAGTTATTGTCTGGAAACTAGAAAAATGCTTATTTTTGGCCCCTTTTTGGCCCCTTATTCCTAAACGTTTTGGGCAATTACCCCCAAACTCAATTCCAGCTTTCCCTTTATGATATGGAAACTTGTAGTACAATTTCAGAAAGATCCATACACTTTCACACAAGTTATTGTCATGAAACTAGAAAAATGCTTGTTTTTTGCCCCTTTTTTGGCCCCTAATTCCTAAAATTTGGAAGTAATTACCCCAAAAATCAATCCCAGCATTCCCTTTGTGATATGGAACCTTGTAGTACAATGTCAGAGAGATCCATACACTAACACACAAGTAATGCCTGGAAATTACAAAAATGCTTATTTTTGGCCCCTAATTCCTTAACTGTTGGTACCATAACCCCCGAAATCAATCCCAACCTTCCTTTAGTGGTATTGAACCTTATGGTAAAATTTCAAAGAGATCCATTCACTTAAACTAAAGTTAGAGTGCGAAAACCAATGTGTTCCCGGACGACGACGACAATGCCGGACGACGATGACGACGACGCCAACGTCATACCAATATACGACCGCAAAATTTTTTTGCGGTCGTATAAAAAGTGATTCAGGAAAATTAAATTTAGCTAAATTAAAAAATTCATAATGAAAGTTTTTAGCTCCCATAGAAATAACACAACCAATGCACTTGCCAAGAAGGAAAAGTGGTGTTTGAAAATTAATTTTTGTAACCAGCTTTTTTAATTTTTCAAAGAAGAAAAATAAAGGTTTTTATAAAACTTTTAGTTTATTATTAATTCAATCACAATTTATAAAATTAAATCTTGTATGGCATTACAAGAGTAATGTAATCAAATAATTGAGAATAAATACAAAAATATTACATTTGTGGATTCAGGAAACAGGATGTTCTGCAAGGCCAATAACTCTTGTAAGTCATTCTGTGGCTGGATTCCAGTCAGTAACAGTTTATTTGATGTCTTCATGCTCTGGATAATCTCTGAAATCTGAAATAGAAAAATTTAATAGTCATTCTCTTATCTGTTTTACCAACATTTACTGTAAATTCAGAAATTTGTGTATGCATTTATACATTAATATTGCAATGTTTTAATAATGAACAAAAATGTAAGATTTTACATGGCCATTTAAGAAATGTTGCATACAAATAATGCATTAAAATCTAAAATGAAATTTAGATCAAATTATTCTGTCTCAATTTTTTCAATACTAAAAACATTGGAAAATTTGCTGATTTTTTTCTAAAGAATATGATTTAATAAAGCACAATGAAAATTACGAATAATAACTTGAATTCAAATACAATTTTTATGTGGAGTTTAAGCTGCTTAATACATTTGTGTCTAAAAATTGCGAATTTAAAATTTATACAGCATCAATTTGATTGTGAGAAGCAAAATAAATCTAAATAAAATGCTTCACTGAGCGCAGCTGGATACGCCCGCAGAGGTCCAACCCTGAACAGTTGGGGAAAAAATGGACACAATATTTGTGCTTGATACAGGTCTGAATTTGGATTGTAATTAAATATTTGACACATAATAGGTTTCTGACACAGAATAACTGTAGTCAAAGAACTTAGAATTGATTATTTGATTTGAATTTATATTCAATTTTTTGCTTCTGTGCAATACACTAAGCTGTTGCGAATTGAACCCCCAAAAAAAAAAAAAATTTACCCCCTTTTGTTTGCTTTTGTGCAATACACTATGCTGTTGCGTATTGACCCCTCCCCTTTTTCGCAAAAAAAAAAATATCAAATTTCTCTTTAATTTCTGAAATCTGAAATGAGAAAAAAATTGCCCCCCCCCTTTTTTTCCAAAAAAAATTCTTTCCCTCAAGATATGGTCATAATCTCAATTCAAATTTCCATTGGAGTTTGCAACCATAATTACCAATTTAAATACATCATAAAAGTCTTAAAATAGAAAAATGACATAGATAATCATGGCTAAAATTAATATTCCTTTAATAGTAACTTCTAAAAATAAATTGACAGCTAATCACCTCAAGACAATACAACATTTCTTTATACATAATTTAAAAGAAGTGTGAGGGTGGTAAATCCAAACATACACAACATTGTACTTTAAATGTGTTTGGATTACCTCCCTTACACTGCTTTTAAATTGTCCATTAACCAGGAAACCCTTGTTTCCCCCCCCTAATTCCTATACGGTTTGAGCCATAACCCCCCAAAGTCAATCCTAACCATCCCTTTATGGTATGGAAACTTGTGGTATAATTTCAGAGAGATTCATACACCGTTCCACAAGTTATTGTCTGGAAACTAGAAAAATGCTGATTTGGGCCCTTTTTTGGCCCCTTATTCCTAAACTGTTAGGACCATAAACCCCAAAATCAATCCCAACCTTCCTTTTGCGGTTATAAACCTTGTGTTTAAATTTCATAGATTTCTATTTACTTATACTAAAGTTATTGTCTGGAAACCAAATGTCTCCAGACGACGTGATACCAATATACGACCGCAAAATTTTTGCGGTCGTATAAAAAGCCCTACTGTGAAAAGCCCTTACTTGTGACTTTTCTTTAATGATGGTCTGGACTTCATCTACAATTAAATATCTCCAATTAATTTCTTTGAAGGCGTTAGGTTCTTGAAAACAGGTTTGATAACTAGTAATACAAACATCCCAGCCATCGTCCTTCAATATGTCTTTCGCTGGTCCCTGTTAATAACAACAACAAAAATAAACATATCATAACACTAAAAACACAACAAATCTTAAATGGACATCCATACTGCATCTTCTTATTTATATACATGTGTTGTCTGCTGTTTATTTTTGTTTTCCTGTTTTTTTAGTTTATATTTGGTTTGTGTGTTTATTTCTTTTTTTGTGTGTTTCTTTTTTATTTGTGTGTTTATTTTTGTTTGTGAGGATTTTTCTGTCTGTGTTTTTTACTTTTGGTTTTATGACTATTTTTGTTTGTGAAATTTTTTGGTTTGTGTATTTCATTTTTGTTTTTCTGGTTATTTTGTGTATTCATTTTTTTGTTTGTGTTAATTTTTTGTTTGTGTGTTTATTTTTTTTGTTTGTGAGTTTATATTTTTGTTTGTGTGTCTATTTTTTTATTGTGTGTTTATTTTTTTGTTTGTGTATTTACATTTGATTTGTGTTTATTACTGGTTGTATTAATTTTGGGTTTGTGTGCTTTTGGTTTGTGTGTTTCTTTTTATGTGTTTTATTTTTGTGTGTTTATTTTGTGTTTGTGTTTTCATTTGTGTTTGTGTGTTAAGTTTTTTGTTTGTGGGTTTATTTTTGTTAATGTTTTTGTTAGTGTTTATTTTCTTAATTTTTAAACATGATACAAACTCTAATACATACAGTGTTTTCAGTCACTTTTGTGTTCAAGTCCTGAATATGGTTGAAAACTTGACGTTCAAAGTTAAACAAAAACTAATCAATCTTTTAAAATATGACTTTGGTCAATTTATCAACTTTATTAATTTCTCAAATACAGGAAAAATCATCTGAAATTGGCTAGATAAATCTTTAATTTTCCACTTGAAAATTTTACTTAGTGTTCAATTGAAGTACATATTTGAAATTATTTAAGACATTATAATACATACTCTTTGTTCAACAGTGCCTTTTATCATAACTAATCTGGATTCTGGACTCCAACGTTTGAATTCTGCCAGCCAGTGGTCTATATTAGACAAAGGTACAATAAATAAATGAGGTCCAGATATCTGTTGATAGTCCTTCATGTATCCCAACAAAACTATAGCTTGTACTGTTTTACTTAGACCCTGAAATATACAAAAAAGTGTCTGTTTTAGCTGACTATGGAATATGGGCTTTGCTCCTTGTTGAAGGCCGTACTGTGACCTATACTGTAAACCAACTAATTTTCTAGAGCGATTTATTTTTGTGACTTTCGTGAAAAGAAAAATAACGCAAATGTAAATCGTCGCGAAAATTTAAAACTTGTATATTTCCTTGTCTAATTACACCAAGTACTTGTGAAAATCGTAAAATTAAATCACCACTAATTGGACTACAAAGGGCTAAACCCTAAATACAGTATTCGTGAAAATAAGTTGGTTTACAGTAGTTGTTAATTTCTGTGTCATTTGGTCTCTTGTGGAGAGTTGTCTCAGTGACAACCATATCACATCTTCTTTTTTAAATATATATATTATATGTTAATTATGTTTGATGGTAATATCAGCCATCTTTGATTAAGTTTTTATCGTCTTCTGGCCTTTTTCAATTTAATAGACATTTTTCATATTACCTATTTTTAGTATATGAATTTAGACAGGTTACCTACTCTGTGATGGGACATTCTGGTACTGTCAAGTAAGAGCAACTATAAGAAGTAAAATCAAGATTACAATGTGTAATTTGGTAAAAAAAAATTATGTTTCCTATGGTTTTGTTTGTTTAAAAAACATTAAAACAGTTAATGTTTTCCAAGTAATGCAAGGACATCATCTTTTCATCTTTAAAAACAAGAATGTGTCCATAGTACACGGATGCCCCATCCACACTATCATTTTCTATGTTCAGTGGACCGAGAAAATGGGGTAAAAACTTTAATTTGGCATTAAAATAAGAAAGATCATACCATAGGGCACATGTGTACTAAGTTTCAAGTTGATTGGACTTCAACTTCATCAAAAACTACCTCGACCAAAAACTTTAACCTGAAGCGGGACAGATGGACGGAAGAACAAACAGACGAACGGACGAACGGACACACAGACCAGAAACATAATGCCCATAAATGGGGCATAAAAACATATTCCAAGGAAAATCTGGAATTTCAATTTTTATTTCTAAAACAATTTTGGCAGCATGTGAATAAATTATCACAGTTAACTCCACTCAGGAATCAAAATCATTAAAATAATTCCTGTTTTTCTGAATAAAATATTTTCAGAAGCCCTTAAAATTTTAATGAAGATATGTAATTTTATAAATTCAAGAACAGAAATATTTTTTATTTTGGAATTATAAAATTTTAGTAAAATCTATACACTCTTTTCATTTTTTCTGGATTGTAGGCATAGTTTGTTCACCACAGAACTGCTATAATAAAGAAGAAGATAAACAATAGTAAAGCATATAATTACCATTTCTTCATTCAAAACACCATTAATTCCATGTGTAAATAGTGATAACAACCAGCTTAAATCTTGTACCTGGTAGTCAGTGATCTCTCTTGACCTGAATACTGAAAAATATCAAATCAAATAATATCTTTCTAATAATTTGTTAATAAAAAAACTCTACTGTTTAGCAACACTCCGAATTCCCAAAATAGTGTTAGACAGCACAAATTTATATTCATTTATTTTTTTAACTAGACCTTTTTTTCACGATTTTGGAGGGATAAATAGGGGTGCATAATACATAAAACTGCATACTATACACAGCAAAATATGGTATTCTCATCACAGAGAAAATCTCTTAAATTCTTCAATTATCAAAACTAAAATGCTGACCTTCTCCCAAAAGGTCTAATTGTGAAGAACCAATAAGAACCGTTACATTTAACTTACAAGATGCTGGTTTATCAAGTCCAATCTCTGTTTCACTTTTTCCTAAAATGCTTTTATCTTTATCTTTTTCTCTCAATCTACATCTGTTAATAGAAGCAAAGCAAAGTATCAAAGTAAGTGTATGACTACTATTTGCATTTTATATAAAACTAATGAGACGTGGTATGATTGCCACTGAGACACAAGTCTACCAAGACTAAGAGGAAAAAAGAGGGGGGGAGGGGGTCCAAGATACTATATAATAGATCACCCAACACCCTTGAACAATGTTATTCAAAGTAATACCCATTTGATATACTGTGGATTCATTATCATTCGAGGGTACAAATGTTCATGGATTTTGTTGGTATATATATGAAACACAGATTAACTTGTTCAACAAAGTACAAATTCTCTATAGTGTGATATGCAGACATTGTTAAAACTATGACATCAAAGACATTGTTAAAACTATGACGTCAAAGACATTGTTAAAAACTATGACATCAAAGACATTGTTAAAACTATGACATCAAAGACATTGTTAAAACTATGACATCAAAGACATTGTTAAAACTATGACATCAAAGACATTGTTAAAACTATGACATCAAAGACACTGTTAAAACTATGACATCAAAGACATTGTTAAAACTATGACATCAAAGACAATGTTAAAACTATTGACACCAAAGACATTGTTAAAACTATGACATCAAAGACATTGTTAAAACTATGACTTCAAAGACATTGTTAAAACTATGACATCAAAGACATTGTTAAAACTGTGACATCAAAGACATTGTTAAAACTATGACATCAAAGACATTGTTAAAACTATGACTTCAAAGACATTGTTAAAACTATGACATCAAAGACATTGTTAAAACTATGACATCAAAGACATTGTTAAAACTACTGACACCAAAGACATTGTTAAAACTATGACTTCAAAGACATTGTTTAAACTATGACATCAAAGACATTGATAAAACTATGACTTCAAAGACATTGTTAAAACTATGACATCAAAGACATTGTTAAAACTATGACATCAAAGACATTGTTAAAACTATGACTTCAAAGACATTGTTAAAACTATGACATCAAAGACATTGTTAAAACTATGACATCAAAGACATTGTTAAAACTATGACATCAAAGACATTGTTAAAACTATGACATCAAACATGCAAAAAACGAAAAATTGTGCCTCATCCACAAAGTTTGGTACCTACGAAAATAAATGAATCCACAGTTGTAAGTTGGAATGGAATATTTTAAGAGAGATATGTAAAAGTCAATTTACCCACATGCTACCAAAAATTGAATTTCACGACATAAAGTGACTTTGAAAAAATCACCTTGCATGTTTAACATGTTTAGAGACCATATGTTCTCATCTAGATGTCTTTTTGTTATTTTTTTGCACACTAAGTATTTTTTCATTGACACATAGCCTATATATATCTCACATAAAACACACATAATACCCTTCAGCATACATTACGGTATGGGCTTTGCTCATATTTGTAGGACGTACGGCGACCTATAGTTGTTAATTTTCTGTGTCATTTGGTCACTTGTAAAGAGGGTTCTCATTGGCAATCATACCACATCTTCTTTTCTATAATTACCCTCTTCTTTGATAATCCATTGACTTTCTCTCCTTGAAAGGTTTTGTAACAGATCTCTTCTGTGTAGTAGACTGTAGATTTTCCTTCTTAGCTTGAGTCTGGAGACGATGTGTACACAGCTTACTATGTTTCAGTAAGTTTTCCAGTCTATTCTTTTTATTCACCTCCTTAAAGAATTAAGTTTTTGTTAATACAGAAATTATTGCAAGCATTTATTATTGCGATTTTAGACGACCAATCAAAATCTGAAAATAACAAACAAACCTACCACTAAATTCTTCAAACAATCTACTCAAGAAAAGAAAAAAAAATCCAAAATGTCATTTATCTTAATACAATGTCTTTTACAAATCTTTTAAAAATGAGTTATTTCCCTTTGAACAGAAATCTAGTAATTAATAAGTATTTCATCAAAAATTTAATTCTAGGGAAAGTTAAATAAATGTGGATTGTGTCCACATGTGGACACAGATGATGCCCCCGCTTGCATATCATATAGATATAAAGGGTATAACTGAAGAACGGTAAAAGTGACGCTACCCAAATTTGAACTTGATCTGTGTATTGTGGTAATAAGCATTGTGTATAAGTTTCATAACAATTGGATGAGGCAAACTTAAGTTAGAGAACGGAAATGAAAAATTTTGCAATTTTTCCACTTATAAAGGGGCATAACTCTAGAATGGTTAAAGTGACGCCACCAAAATTCAAACTTGATCTGTGTTTTGTGGTAATAAACATTGTGTATAAGTTTGATAACATTTGGTTGAGGCAAACTTAAGTTAGAGAACGGAAACCAATTTTGGGACGTACGGACGGACGGGGGCATAAAAATGAGCTATTTCCCTTTGAACAGAAATCTAGTAATTAATAAGTATTTCATCAAAAATTTAATTCTAGGTAAAGGGCATTAACTGAACAAGGAGAAAAGCTAAAATCGTGAAAATCGAACTTGACCTGTAACTTGTCATGTTAAAGAAAAAAAGTCTGGAAAACTGATTTGCCGGACTGACGGATGGACAGACGGACAGACAGACTGACAGCCAGATGGACAGAGTGCAAACTTAAAGTCCCCATTCAAATTCATCGGTAGGGGACTAATTATTGTGATTTCAAGAAAATTTGCAAACAAATGTATGTATCAGACATCAGAATGCAACTTCTTATTGTTGGGATATTCACTCAGTCGCAATTAATTACATACATATTAGGATAGACATAAATAAACTCATGTGGCTTATATAAGCCTTATCTATTATATAAAATACAATCATAAATATAATAAGATGTGCTACATGTATAAGTGCCAATGAGACAACTCTCCAACCAAGTCACAATCTGTAAAAGTAAACCATTATAGGCAAGGTTGGCAAAAAGCGGTCAATACTAGTATTGACCATGCCGGCGGTAAATACCGGGAAATACTGGCAAATACTGGTCGATTGAAATTTTGAATGGACATTACTATAAAAACCACTCTCTTCCTGGTCAATTACTTTTAGTAATGAAATAATGAAAGTGTTAAAGTCAATTTAAATGTTCTAATTTCTATTCTTATTGTAAATTCTTAATAAACAGTGATTTACAATGATTTATTAGTACATAAGATAAAAATGTTTTGTCCCTGGCAAGGAAACTCATCAGGTGGCTTTTGCACTGACTATAGTATTGCAATCATTACATTTTGCACTAGTTTTGTTGTTGTCTTATATTGTATAGATGTTCCAAATAGGGTCTTCAGGTTTCAGTTTGGTGCATAAGGTCAAGATGGTTGTACTATGTGTATGTAAATCATGTAAATATTGATTATGTAAAGGTAAAATTTATACTACATATTTTTTGGTTTAAAACATAAATTACAGTTCAGCCATAAGAGTAAAGGTCTTTCATACCTTCCATTTCCTGCTTGAAGATGATTTTTGTCTCACATTTAATAGACAGGAAATATTTTATTGTTTAAGTGAGTCTTCAAATATCACTTGTATTACTTTCAACCATGTTTTGTCATCATTTATTGGGGGCTGTTGTTTTTATAGTAATTAAATTTTCACACCTAGCAATGCCAGGTGATAGGTAATAAGACACCTGTAACTTCATTTACCTGTAGTTTTATGTACCTGTAAAAATATATATTTTATATGTTAATACGGAATTGTACAAGCATACCTGTCAACTGACCCGTATCCTGTGGGTGACACCTGAGAATTTCACCCCTCACCTGGGATTTTTTTAATACCCACTGGGAATTCCGATAATGACCCGTTTTCACCCGGATTTCGGACCCTTTAGACTGATTTTACAATGTTATTTTCCTTTTAAATACAGGCAAATTCGTGATTCTTCCTGGACAGGCAGTTCAACTAGCTATACAAACTGTCAAATTAAGTGACCTATGAAGTGCATGGTCACTTGACAGCTTTGGTGTCAAACACACTATTAATTAACATCAATCTGTTCTGTTCTGTTCTGTTCTGGTATATACCTCCGTTTTATCGGAGTACTCCACTTATTGAATGAGTATTAAAATTTTAAATACTTCACTGAAAAGCGGATATTTTATATTTACAATATAAAAATATAATTTAAAAATAATATTAGTTAGTTAAAGTGAATTAAATAAAAGTTTAAAATGTCTTTGATGATATATTAAAAGATATTAATAAAAATATTATGCATGCATCACAAATTGCGGCACTTTGATTCACCAATATGAATAAATAAAAATTTAAAAACCTAGTGATTTCTAGTCGATAGGTGCCCTGCCAAGGCAAATGTTAAAATTATATAGCATTATCTTGTATGCTGATATTTATAGACTGAACCAGTTAGATTGGCATCCCATGCAGACTGTTCAGACTATATTTAATATTACTGTTATATTTTCATGTCACTTGATATCACATAAAAGTTGTGTACGCTTCATGTGTAAATGGTAGCATAGATCTTGTGTTTTCTAATATGACGTGCTTCTTTCGCTTTATAAACAAACCCATGCTCGAAATCCAATAAAATTTGTTTGCACATGTGTATATCATGTATATTGACTACTGCAGAAAAATGAATTTTATCAAATTGGCATGCATTTAATATATTTCATTAACTTAAAACACTTTCAAACTCTTAAATGATGAACATATTGTTACTAATACTTATACAATGACTTCAATGTGTTACAATTAGCAATTGACACATTTGACCTAGATACGGCAACATTCATGTTGGCTGTTCGAAACCCATCCCTCTGAAAAACACTTTGCATGTCTTCTGCTTGTTTACAAACAAATAGGGTGGTTCATGGAAGAGCCTACACAAACGCTCTCACACTTATACACATCGGACATAGAAATTACCGTAATTGTCCTAATCAGAATCAAAATAATTGATGCAAGCTATTCTTTATTGTAGTATTAACATGGGTAGGCATTATATTCGTGGTATTTTAGCCCTCGCTATCACTTGGGCTAAAATAATCACGAATATAATGCCTACCCATGTTAAAACTACAATACAACTACAACATCTTTTTTACAGCTTGCATCAATTATTTCTTAATTACCTTAGCTTTAGGTCATAAATAATAGGAATTTTCGCATGTGTATTTTAAAATTGTTTTACAAACAATTTGAGTTACTTCCTTTTGGCCACCTTTCGTAATATACTCCTTAAACTTATGTTTTTTGTAAAAGATTAAATCTAAAATAAAATTGAATGTAAATACATATCAGAATATTACTTTTAATATTTTACACCTCAGAACAATTAAAAATAAAAATTTAGAAAATTATTTTTCATCTTTACTTCCTTTAATTGTTTAACCTTTTTATTCATAGAAACATCAAATTCACTCATATGGTATATAAAATAACAACAACTTTACTTGTGAAGGACCCACCATGCACAGGCTGAATGACCAGTCAAGGTCATTCAAAACTTCCTACGTGGTATATGGTTTAGCTGCCCAAATTATAATGAAAGGGAAAAAGTTGCACAATGTTCTGTGGCTTGTAACATTGAATGAACAAGAGAAGGTGTTACAGCAGCATATCATAAACCTATCAATGGCATTCAAGTGTTATGAAATATTAATATGTTACATAATAATGTCAAGTTTTAAATTATTTTCAGTCTTTACACTTAACCATGTGAACATGTTTGGGAAACTTTGATTTAAATTATAATAAAATGTCCCCTAAATACTTAAATTCAGCTCGAAAAAAAGTTTGTACGCGTTATGACCTGAAATTTCGTTTTCATGGGTTGACAGGTATGTACAAGTGATGTCCTGAAACACCTTTTTGTTTATTTGCTCTCTGTTATTAAATGTCGTTAATGTAAGATGTGTTTTTATTCATGAGCTAGTTCCCAAACCAAAAACTAAAGTTTAAAGACGAGGCCCATATCGTCACAATATCATGCTTATGCATCTATTTACAAACTGGAAAAAATTCTTTCATGAGTGATTTATTCTTTTTCAACTTTAGGCTATTTCACATTTGAGCTCAACAGACAAAGTATTCTCCATATTTTATAATGCCTTAATGAATACCAGCGCTTTTCAGTATAATATGAAAGTATTTATGGTAGTCTTTTAAAGTATGAAAGAATCTTTCTCTCAGATTATTTTTTGCTTTCTTACCTTTCCAATCTCTGGCTGTATGATTTTAACATTTGGACTTCCTTTTGTCCTGTTAATGCAGACAGAAAAAATTTCTCTTGGACATTCCCTGTATCCAAAACATTCTGAACAGTCTGAGAAGGCCCCTCTGTAGAACCTTTATTTTGACAATCCTTGATAGAACTTATACTATTCTGAGAGTGCCCCTTTTGTGTGTTTTTTTCTAATAAACTACTCTGGAATATTTTCTGATTCTGCGTCTTGATAACAGTACCAGCATTCAAAGGTAATTGTACATTATGTAGTAAGCTTCTAGCATTCTTTGTATCACAAGCAGTTCTAATATTCAGAGGTAATAAACTTCTAGCATTTTGATTCTTGGTAATTGGACTGGTATCCAAAGATAATAAACTTTTAGCACTTTGACTCTCTGTAACAGGACTAGCATTTAAAGATAATAAACTTCTAGAAATTTGACTCTCGGTAACCTGGCCAGCATTCAAAGATAATAAACTTCTGGAACTTTGACTCTTGGTAACTGGGCCAGCATTCAAAGATAATAAACTTCTAGCACTTTGACTCTCAGTAACAGGACCAGCATTCAAAGATAATAAACTTCTAGCACTTTGACTCTCCGTAACAGTACCAGCATTCAAAGATAATAAACTTCTAGCACTTTGACTCTCCGTAACAGTACCAGCATTAAAAGATAATAAACTTCTAGCACTTTGACTCTCGGTAACGGACCAGCTTTAAATGATGATAAAGATTTAGGATTCTGTTTCATGTTAGAATGATTAGCATTCAAAGGTGATAAACAGTTCACATTATCTGTCTTGTTACCAGTACTTGTATTAGGGGGTAATAAACTTCTTGCATTCTGGGTCTTTTTATCCGTGATATTAAAAGGTAATAAACTTCTTGCATTCTGGGTCTTTTTATCCGTGATATTAAAAGGTAATAAACTTCTTGCATTCTGGGTCTTTTTATCCGTGATATTAAAAGGTAATAAACTTCTAGCATTCTGGGTCTTTTTATCTGTACTGATTTGAAAGGTTAGCAAACTTCTAAGATTCTGTGTTTTTTTATCTGTACTTATATTCATAGGTAATAAACTTCTCATATTCTTGGTCTTGTCAGTAAGTTTGGCACTGGTGGCTAATAAACTTCTATCCTTTTCCATACTGACGTCAGTACCAATATCAGAATGTAACATCGTCTAGTAACAGTAACGTTGACAGCAGATGGTGTTGAGATTTCATCAGCACTTTCCATATTTTTCTGTTGCATAAAAATGAAAAAAAGATTAATTGATTGCTGTTTGCTTTATGTCCAGTGGCAAATATTTCAATGGTTTATATTCAGAATGAAAACAATTTGACAATAAATCTAATATCTAGGTTGTGCAGAATGAGTTGAATGTGATAGCCACATGCCTTTTACAGCTTACTAAACAGATTGTGCTCATTGTTAAAGGCTGTATTGTTAAACACAGTCTTTCATCCCTGATATTTGGTCTCTGGTGGATAGTTTCTTATTGACAATCATACCACATCATTATCATATTTCATAAATGTTGCATAGAAGCAGAATGTTTGCTTTGCAGGGCTGGGGTTTAAAGTTTGATTTTTTTTTTTTATAGATTTTAACAATAAAATTGAGAATGGAAATGGGGAATGTGTCAAAGAGACAACAACCCAACCAAAGAGCAGAAAACAGCCGAAGGCCACCAATGGGTCTTCAACACATGGAGAAAATCTAGCAACTGGAGGTGTACTTCAGCTAGCCCCTTAACAAAATGTGTACCAGTTCAGTGATAATAGACGTCATACTGAACTACGAAATATATTAATAAACTAAAATTAAAAATCGTACAAAGACTAACAAAGGCCAGAGGCTCAGATCTGACTTGGGACAGGCGCAAAAATGTGGCAGGGTTAAACATGTTTTGTGAGATCTCAACCCTCCCCTATACCCCTAGCCATTCTAGTTCACTCTACATAGTTTGATCACCAATATATGAGCTGTGTCCAATGGAAATGGACCTTGGAAAGACACACATACATGTACATGTATAAAACTTCAATTGATATTGAAATATTCAAATACATAATAAAAGACAAATGAATATATTATTTAGGTTTGAATAAAACGATCATGTTGATTTATGTGTGAATGATAGTGATGTAAAATTTCAAAGAAATATATATCAGTGTAAATATCCCATTACCTCTTTCTAAAGATAATTGACTAAGAAGCTGAATAAGGAATATTATGAAAGACAAAATTTACTATTATTTAATTTAGCAGTGATTCCCACATATTATTGTATGGAACTTACTTGAAGGTAAATATTGAAAGTTTAAAAGACAATATTTTTATACCCATTGGTTTTCCGTTTGAATGGTTTTACACTAGTAATTTTGGGGCCCTTTATAGCTTGCTGTTCGTGTGAGCCAAGGCTCCATGTTAAAGACCATACTTTGACCTATAATGGTTTACTTTTATAAATTTTGACTTGGATGGAGAGTTGTCTCATTGGCACTCATACCACATCTTCTTATATCTATATATATATATATATGGGCAATAATTTGGTGTTTGAATCATTTCCAATAACGTTAGAAAAGTAATAAATTTGTGTATTTGGGTGAGAGAAGTTGTTACTCCACCTTAAAATGCCTCTATTTTTATTTAAATGTCGATGTCTTCTACTTTCCTCTAGACAGAATTTGAAATAAACAAATTATAAAAAATATGCGGCCGCTTTTGAGTGTCGTTTCTTAGGGTTATTTTCGCTTCCAAAGTGCCAATGCTGTGTGAAAGCCGTGATTTTCAAGAAAACTTGCATGGTTTTTGTCGAGCCTGTGACTTCTGTCATAGAAAGCTCGACATAGGGATAGTGTTCTGGTGGCGGCGGCGGCGTTAACTAACTTCTTAAAAGCTTTATATTTTAGAAGGTGGAAGACCTGGATGCTTCATACTTTGTATATAGATGCCTCGTTATGAAGTTTCCGTCTGTCACATGTCCATTGTCCTTGACCTCATTTTCATGGTTCAGTGACTACTTCAATATATGAGCTGTGTAGAATGGAAATGGACCTTCTGAAAGAGCACACATACATGTACATGTATAAAACTTCAATTGATTTTGAAATATTCAAATACGTAATAAAAGACAAATGAATATATTATTTAGGTTTGAATAAAACGATCATGTTGATTTATGTGTGAATGATAGTGATGTAAAAAGTTCAAAGAAATATATATCAGTGTAAATATCCCATTACCTCTTTCTAAAGATAATTGACTAAGAAGCTGAATAAGGAATATTATGAAAGACAAAATTTACTATTATTTAATTTAGCAGTGATTCCTGCATATTATTGTATGGAACTAACTTGAAGGTAAATATAGAAAGTTTAAAATGACAATATTTTTTATTTTGGGCAATAATTTGGTATTTGAATCGTTTCCAATAACGATAGAAAAGTAATAAATTTGTGTATTTGGGTGAGAGAAGTTGTTACTCCACCTTAAAATGCCTTTATTTTATTTAAATGTCAATGTCTTCTACTTTCCTCTAGACAGAATTTAAGTTTCCGTCTGTCACATGTCCATTGTCCTTGACCTCATTTTCATGGTTCAGTGACTACTTGGAAAAAAGTTCAGATTTTTAGTAATGTTAAATTCTCTCTTATTATGAGTAATAGGATAACTATACTTGGTATGTGTGTACCTTGCAAGGTCCTGTCAGACAGTTTTCACTTGACCTCGACCTCATTTCATGGATCAGTGAACAAGGCTAAGTTTTGGTGGTCAAGTCCTTAGGCCATCATTAAAAATATCTTTGTTTCCCCTTCCCGACTGAGGTTTTCAGGGTATGGGTAGGTAGGTAGGTAGTGAAATTATTTTATTTTATTCCTTGATATGGTTTTCTATATTGAATTTGTACAACACTCAAAGTAGATAGATTTCAAAGCATGATTTAGACCATTTTTACTCAAAGATTTTATCCTTTATACAGAAACAGAGGTTAAAGACCAAGCAAATCAAGATGCACTCAGTGCCAGGGCTGAAAGATGCTTCAGTTTTTGTTTTGTTTTATTTTATTAAAGAATTGTTTTGCTGCAGATTAATTGGATTGTTTTGTTCAGTTTCAGAGAATTTTTATCTAATGACAAGGCATATTTTCTATCACAGATTTATATATATATATATCATTCAATATTTTCTAAACCATGTTTATCTTAATTCTGAATAAAGTCTGGGGCTTATCTTCAAAATTTTCTTACTAACGATATTCTTTATTGGATTTTGACATGAAAAGTTGTGAACTAAAAAAAATTTTGAGTTTCTGTATAAAATATTTCATTTGTCTTCTTTCTTTTCTAGTGTTTATATTTCATAGCTGTATTTTGTGACCTGCTTGGATTTTTTTTATTCATTTTATTGTAGTTGATCGCCAAACCCGGAATTAGTCTTTTCCGTTCCCGGAATCTGATCCAGTATTGTAATTGTCTATATTTCCGGTTTCTGGCAGCCATTGTTATCGATGTTGTTTTTGTCAATCAGATATGTTTTTACTCGGATTTACACTGTTTTTGTCAATCAGATATGTTTTTACTCGGATTTACACATTACTTGTTAGCGATTTTCGGCATAAAGGTAGCGGTTGAACAAAATAAACATCGCTATCATACGTATTAAAGATGAAAATGAAAACGTTTGGGAATTTTGCTACCAAAATTGGGAAAAATGTAGGGTTTTGTCATTGGGAGTGGGTCCGAATACCGGACCATGTGGAATGCTAGAAAATCCATGCCGAATCATTTAGACGCTTCAATGCAAAAATGCCTTATCTCAGATACTATAAGCAATAGGTCTAGTATATTTGGTGTACGGAAGGATTGTAAGGTGTACATGTCCAACTGGTAGGTGTCATCTGACCTTGACCTCATTTTCATGGTTCAGAGGTTAAAGTTAAGTTTTGTGTTTTGGTCTGTTTCTCTTATACTGTATGCAATAGGTCTTCTATATTTGGTGTATGGAATAATTGTATGGTTTACATGTACAACTGGCAGGTGTCATCTGAACTTGACCTCATTTTCATGGTTCAGTGATCAAAGTTAAGTTTTGAGTTTTGGTCTTTTTTAATACTTTATGCAATAGTTCAACTATATTTGGTGTATGGAAATATTTTATGATGTACATGTCAGTCTCGCAGGTTTTATTTGACCTTTATCTCATTTTCACAGTTCAATGCTCAGTGTTAAATTTTTTGGCATTTTGGTCTGTTTTTCTTAAACTATAAGCAATAGGTCAACTATATTTGTTGTATAGAAGGATTGTAAGCTGTAAATATGTCTGGCAGGCAGGTATCATCTGACCTTGATATCTCATTTTGGTGGTTAATTGGTCAATGTTAAGTTTTCATGGTTAAGTTTGTTTCTTAGATACTATAAGCAATAGGTCAACTATATTTAATACATAGATTGATTGTAATGTGAACATGTCTGCCTGGCATGGTTCATCTGACCTTGACCTCATTTTCATGGTTCATTGGTCAATGTTTAGTTTTCTTAGTTATGTTTTGTTTCTTACAAACTATAAGCAATAGGTCAGCTATAATTAGTGTATTGAATGATTGTTAGGTGTACATATATTTCTCGTTAGGTTTATCTGACCGTGACCTCATTTTCTTGAATCATATTAAGTTTATGTGATAGTTGTAGTAAAGCTTTATATTTAGGACTATCAACATAATGTCAATGATTGGTAAAGAAGGCGAGACATTTCAGCGTGTGCACTCCTAGCTAGCACTCCTGTCTAATTAGAGATGTATTTCTTGAGGAAATGTAAAATTAATTAAAGCAAAAAGATTTAATTACTGTGGATTCATTATTATCTGTATCCTATACATTTCTAGGAATATTATTGGTTAAAAGCTACTGTGTGGAGACCGTGTATAAGGGGTAAGTAAATGTGGCTTATTTTAATTCACAGTTAGTAGTGATGCAAAGTCCCTTTATGAAATCAATATTGAGGAAAGATCTGAAACTTTCAAACAATCAAAAAAATTGATGATGAACGATTGAAATAGATGCAGATAACACATAAAAAGCTAACAAATTGTTATCTTTGGCATTTGTTTTTGTATAGACCAATGGAAGAAGGTTTTTTATATTGAATACTTGATCACTTTGATGTGCCACTGGTCTAAATGCCACATGTTGGTTAGTCAGTAAGATAATTTGTTACACAGTGTGGTAGTGAACTAATACGATATATATGGGGTCAGTAAATTCAATATGGCGTGAGAGCTTCGTTCGCTCTCACCCCATATATATCGTATTAGGTCACTATAGCTACCAAACTATGTCACTAAAAATATTCTTTGGATATCAATTTTCGTGGATGTCATGGGTATTTAAAAGGTAAACCAAGACTTCAAATGTTAAAAGAAATAAGAATATTCAGACTTTGGCGAAACCAAGAAATCAAATATCCATCGATATCATGTCCATGAAAATACAATTGTTTTTCAATCCACAAAATTGGCATCCATGAAAATTAATAATTTCACAGTATAAACTCAGTGAAAATCATGAGTTTGAAGTTTGAAGAGAACAACGACAAGTAAAGTTCATGTGAAGTAAACAGACAATTACATTTACAACTTTGTCCTGCTCGTTCATGTTGTTTCCACGTGCTAATTTTTGTTCCAATTTCATCTTCTTTTCAGGAGATACTTCTGAAGTGGTCATGTTATATTTCTCTGTTTCTTTTCTCTTTTCATAGGAGCACCACTCTCTGGTCCAGTGGAGGAGTTTGTAATCTGCAACAAATAGTAAAATGCATGACATATATAAACCATGAATAAATTTCCTTCATTTTTTAACTGTAATATATATACTCTTCATTCAAGTGTACTGCAAATTCAGAAATTCATTTATCATTGTGGTTTTTGAAAAGTGGACAAAAATGGGAGATTAATTATTGGGATTTCAGGAAAATATACATACTGATATATGCGTCAGATATCAAAGTGTAGGTTCTTATTATTACGATACTCACTCATTCGCAATAATAAAATAGTTTCTGAATTTACAGCAATAATAATTTTTTTAATTTTTCTTTTTTTTTGGTTTGCATGTTGCCATATGGGTCACACAAAATGATTTGCCATATTTTTCCATGTGTACAGGAAATATATATTTATAAGGAAGTTCACAACTCTGTTTCAAATTAACAAGTTTTGTAAAAGAATGTTATAAATTGTTAGTATATAAATAACGGATTAAAACATAAAAATGTTATTTTAATTGCAATATAAAAGACACCATTCGTGTCCTTTAGTGTCCTTTGGATAGTTGTCTCATCAACATATCACATCTCCTTATTTTTGTAAACAAAACCAGAGCTCCAGAAAAGAATGACTGAGACCACATTCAATTTACAAATAATCCTGTAAAATCAAATAAATAAATGATGATTGTACTGCACTTGTCAATAAGACAATTATCTTAAGCATACATCTAAAAATTAGACCAAAAAAACAAGGAAAGTGGCAAGCTACATTTAAGTCAAAACGAATATGTGTGTTCACTCATCAACTACTAAAAATGAAAAAAAAATATATATATATATATATATATATATACTTTCTTAAAACTAATTAATTTTATTCTAATACATAAGTCTAGGTCTAGTTGTCCCTTCCGTTGCTTTTCAACTACATAATTGATTTGGCCTTTTACTGTTCCAACTGATTTAGTTCTTGACGAAACCTGTGTTTGTCGTTCTTACAATATTCTTGTTATGGCACACAAACACGTCCTCATGGTCCTGGACCCGCCATTGTACGAACCCGTACGTTTGAGGGACGCTTCCTGATAACACTAGCTGAGTCTTGTTATCATCATAATTATCCCTCAGCTATCAAAAAGAATCCGAAAACATGTTTCTATTCAATATTTTTACCGGAAATTTACTTTCATTTTAATTCATTGTTATGTGTAAAAATAAATCCCGAGCAATACGAAAAGAATTATGATGACATGACTTACGCTAGTTGGATAAATGCAGAGAAGATCCAAATCTGTTTTCATCAACACGTGTACCTTTTTGAGCAATGGAAAATTCAAACTGGGACCCATTTCAACTACTTGATGTAATGCTCTTTTTTTAAGAACGAAAGGACATTTCCAATTATAAATACAGTTAACTCTCGTTGTCTCGAACTATGTTCCATATAAATGTATGTATTTCAACTCATGATGAGTCGAAATTGGATGAGTCGAATTTCGGTTGACCTGAACTAAATTTACGGTCCCAAGGTAACAAAAGCATTCAAAATTCATTAATTATATCGAACTTATACACATGTCAAAACATATTGACCTCGGGGATTTAAATGGATTGAAGAGTTAACCTGATAATACACGTGTAATTAAATTTCTGGTCACTGACCACTGTATTGATTTATGACATTCTTTATCCACATGTGTTTACCTAAGATTATCCTTGATCACCATGATAAATAATTAGTTCTACTTTGTTATAGTTGATGAAAAATAATTCAAATAGTTTTAAAAACAATTAACTGTAATCATACACTATTAAGGGGAGGACCATTTGATATTCTGGGGGGGGTGGGGGGGCCAGGAGGATTTTGAAAATAAATAACTCAGCCTTGATAATCACAAAAATAAATGGTTTGTTCTGTGGTAGTTTGAAATTAAATTACCTGACTTGCAATGTATTGAAAATAAATAACTCAGCAGGTCTAATCGAAAGTATGAGATGGCACCAGATTCTTCATAAATTCATCTTTTTTCAAAAAAAAAATCGGGAAACACTTCCCATATCTTTTAATAATAAAAGTATAAATAAATACTATTTAAATATACATGAAATGTCAGAAAATTGGTTTCATTTAACTTGAGGTTAATTGTCTCAGGAACACTTACCTCACTTTTATTAAATCAGGGCCGTAACTACATTGAGACAAATGCCTCATGTAGGAAATTTCAAAACCAAATGCTTGTCTCCATATCAAATTGTGTTCACTGTGAGTGCCTTGCAAGAAGCAAGTTCTGTTCTCCCTCAGACTTAGCCCCTGATTTTTCGGGATCAATGTTTCTTATTTATTTGTCTTTTGTTCATTGATTGCCCTTCTGTATTCTGTTAGTGTTCCATTCATTTTGTAATTTAGTTATTTTATTATTTACTTGATCATGAGTTTTAAAAAAACACAGCAGCCACAGACTTAACTATGTGAATTACATTTTTGCTTTATCATGCATATTTGTCTTTTGATGTTGTCCCTAGAAACTTAAGTCTTACACTGAATCTATAACGTGATTTTGCTTTGAGACCAAAATATTGTCAAAAATTATTATTATTATTTTGCATCATTTGTTCTATAGCTTCTTGGGCCTTCAGCGGTTCAAAACCCTTCAAAAATTTTGCCTTGCTCCGCTCGTGAAACATGTTTGCCAATACATTTAAAAGAGCCTTAGTTACAACCAAACTTTAATACTGTGTATGTATGCAATACATGTATATGCATTGGGAATATAGAAGATTCATTTCTGCAGAGGATAATAATTAATTCTGATTAAATGGTACATAATGACTTGACTATACATGTATTATTTATAATAAACAAATAATTTTAAAATTGTATGTTTTCGAATATTATAAATATAGTTGTGAAAATAAATAATCAGTCCCTTGCTTTAATGAAAATGAAAAATCTTGCTTCAATAGTGCAGAAAATAGATAATCTGTCCTCTTAGTTTACAAAAATAAATAACCGATCCAAAACAAATCCTCCTGCCCCCCTCCCAGAATACTACTGTATAAAGTAGGGAATAAGACTTCCGTTGGTGATCAACTCAAAACTACTCAGACAATCAGCGTCTTTAATCTTTTTGTTTTTTCTCTTGCAGAAAAGGATTAAAATAAAAGAAAATGAAAAGAAATCTAAATTTTCTAAATTTCTTGTATACGAGAATGAACAATTTTGTCAATTTTAAATAACGCTTAGATCTCGTCCCAAAAACCACTGGACAAAATTGTAACTGTACATAGAAATAAATAAGAGATGAAAAATATTATTATAAAAGACCATAACATGCAGATACATTGATTTGAGACCATAATATCGATCTCCTTCCCATATTCATTTGGATTTATTTTAGCTTTACCAAGCTAAGCACGAGTTGTGTCCCTTGGTCTGTCAAACTTCCTGTTTTCGTTTGAGTCGAACTACGGGTATATATATCTCGAAATATTCCTCTGGTCCAGCGGACTTCGAGATAACAAGAGTCGACTGTATTACAAAAATAGATTTGCATGAGGACATTGTTAATAACGCACACGATAGTGACTAAAAGAGTTAAGAACTCATGGTTAATAACGCACACGATAGTGACTAAAAGAGTTAAGAACTCATGGTTAATAACGCACACGATAGTGACTAAAAGAGTTAAGAACTCATGGTTAATAACGCACACGATAGTGACTAAAGAGTTAAGAACTCATGGTTAATAACGCACACGATAGTGACTAAAGAGTTAAGAACTCATTGTTAATAACGCACGATAGTGACTAAAGAGTTAAGAACTCATGGTTAATAACGCACACGATAGTGACTAAAGAGTTAAGAACTCATGGTTAATAACGCACACGATAGTGACTAAAGAGTTAAGAACTCATTGTTAATAACGCACACGATAGTGACTAAAAGAGTTAAGAACTCATTGTTAATAACGCACGATAGTGACTAAAGAGTTAAGAACTCATGGTTAATAACGCACACGATAGTGACTAAAAGAGTTAAGAACTCATGGTTAATAACGCACACGATAGTGACTAAAGAGTTAAGAACTCATTGTTAATAACGCACACGATAGTGACTAAAGAGTTAAGAACTCATTGTTAATAACGCACACGATAGTGACTAAAGAGTTAAGAACTCATTGTTAATAACGCACACGATAGTGACTAAAGAGTTAAGAACTCATGGTTAATAACGCACACGATAGTGACTAAAGAGTTAAGAACTCATGGTTAATAACGCGCACGATAGTGACTAAAGAGTTAAGAACTCATGGTTAATAACGCACACGATAGTGACTAAAAGAGTTAAGAACTCATGGTTAATAACGCACACGATAGTGACTAAAAGAGTTAAGAACTCATGGTTAATAACGCACACGATAGTGACTAAAAGAGTTAAGAACTCATGGTTAATAACGCACACGATAGTGACTAAAAGAGTTAAGAACTCATGGTTTGACATATAATTGGGTTTTCCTTTGCATGAATTTTTGAAAGCTGCAATGGGCAATTGCATTGGGTTTTCAATTGTTTTTTATTGCATGATCACGCAAATACGCAGCTTATCTGGAGCTCTGCAAATCAAACCTTACTGTATAAACTAACTTTCAATGTTTCCTGTTCTTCTTTCTCTTGTCTTTTTTTTCTTATTTCTCTCATCCTATCTTTGTTTTCCTTAACTCTTCTGCTATAGGCTTTCTTCCCTTTTTTAGGCATCTCCTAAAATTAAAAAAGACATCTATACATTTCAAAAGCATGTTTAGTGGTAAAATTAAGGTTTCCTTTTTTTAGGAAAATAGTGTACATCAGATCAAGTCAGGCCATTGGTTTATCTGTCTGCAGTTCTATCATAATTTGTCATGCCAGAGCCTGTTATAGCTTATAAGGTTTTTATCGGTTAAATGTTGCACTTTGTAAATACAGCTGTTTCTCAAACCACACCTCTTTTGGGGAGATATATAATATTCATAGATAATTTGATTTGTTGACATACTGGTTCCCAGATATGATCTCTATGTTTCATCTCATAGAGACATAACTTGGGACAGTTACCAGTATAAAAACATACTAATATGGTGAAAAATGAATTCTGAAGTAGACAAAAAGTAAAGGTAAGGGTAGTACAGAATTTTAGTATAAGTTTAAACTCTAACAAGTTCGGGGCATATAAGTGTTGAAAATATGCTGCACAGCCCTATGTTTTGACCTTTGAATAAAAAAATTTGTAAGGGTTCCGCAGAACCCAGTGTCTCACCTACTTTTGCTGCTAGTCACAGGCTCAACAAATATGGGGAAAAATTTATTAAAAATTTTCTTATAGATACTATCTTTTGATTGTAAGAAGCTTCTGTCCAATTTTGGTAAAAATCCAGAATGGTTTATGAATCTAATAAATGTTTTAAAAACTTTAACTAAGTCTGTATGTAATGTTAACTGGAAGAAAAACTAAGTCCATTTATAAGTAATATACGGAAAAACAGAAAATATATTTTTACAAAATTTCCTTCTAGGTACTTACTAGCTTTTGATCATAAACAAGCTTCTGTCCAAGTTTGGTACAAATCCATGATAGTTTAACAAAGTTATTAAAATTTTAAAAACTTGAACCACAGAGTGAATGTAATGTTAACTGGCTGAAAAACTAAGTCTATTTATAAGTAAAATACGGAAAAACAGGATTTTTTTTAAAACTAGAGGCTCCAAGGAACCTGTGTCGCTCACCTGATATTTTTTATTTACAATTGATGCATAAATCAATGCAACCGTTATACTTTTGCTTTAGTTTCGGAGATATAAGCCAAAAACTGCATTTTTCCCCCTATGTTCTATTTTTAGTCATGTCTGCCATGTTGGTTGGCAGGCAGGGTCGTCGGACACATTTTTTAAACTAAATACCCTAATGACGATTGTGACCAAGTTTGGTTAAATGGTTAAGTGTCTCAGTTGTTTCAGAGGAGAAGATTTTGTAAAGATTACAAAAATTTACCAAAATTGTTAAAATTGACTTTAAAGGAAATAACTCCTTAAGGGTCAACTGACCATTTTGGTCATGTTGACTTATTTGTAGATCTTACTTTGCTGAACATTATTGCTGTTTACAGTTTATCTCTATCTATAATAATATTCAAGATAATAACCAAAACTGCAAAATTTCCTTAAAATTGCCAGTTCAGGGCAGCAACCCAACAACGGGTTGTCTGATTCGTCTGAAAATTTCAGGACAGATAGATCTTAACCTGATGAACATTTTACAGATGTCAAATTTGCTCTTAATGCTTTAGTTTCAGAGATATAAGCCAAAACTGCATTTTACCCTATGTTCTATTTTTAGCCATGTTGGTTGGCAGGCGGGGTCATCGGACACATTTTTTAAACTAGATACCCTAATGATGATTGTGATCAAGTTTGGTTAAATTTGTCTTACTAGTTTCAGAGGATAATAATATTTAAGATAATAACCAAAAACGGCAAAATTTCCTTAAAATTACCAATGCAAGGGCAGCAACCCAGCAATGGGTTGTCCGATTCATCTAAAAATTTCAGGGTAGATAGATCTTGACCTGATAAACAATTCTACCGTGTGTCAGATTTGCTCTAAATGCTTTGGTTTTAGAGATATAAGCCAAAATCTACATTTTACCCCTATGTTCTATTTTTAGCCATGGCGGCCATCTTGGTTGGTTGGCTTGGTCACCAGACACAATTTTTAAACTAGATACCCCATTGATGATTGTGGCCAAGTTTGGTTAAATTTGGCCCAGTAGTTTCAGAGGAGAAGATTTTTATAAAAGTTAACAACGACGGACGACGGTGAGGTGGGCTAAAAATTGACTTCTGAATACTATCTTATGATCATAAACAAGCTTCTGTCCAATTTTGGTAGAAATCCAGGATAGTTTAAGAAAGTTATTAAAATTTCAAAAACTTTAACCTGCACAGAGTGAATATTTGTGGACGCCGCCGACAGAATGTAGGATCACTATGTCTCGCTTTTGCGACAAAAGTCGCAGGCTCGACAAAAAGTAGTGCATATCAACTTTCCATTCTAGGATATAATTTTTTCAAAAAACTTCATAGTAAAAATGTCACAGTTTTAGCCGCAAAGGGATTTCCTATGGGAAATTGCATTGTCTATATTTACAGAAATGCAACCTAAGGGCTGTGAGTGATCTTTCATTGATAAGATCGTAGTACTTTTTGTCTCTAACTGATAATTGTCTTGAATGCATTTATAGCATATTTCCTTTTTTTCATAAAGTAATTCTTGTTAAATTTGCATGCTCTTTTATTAATTGATTGATTGGTGTGTAACACCACTTTCAGCACCTTTGGCTACTTTGTGGCTCTCCCCTAGTCAGTTTTTATTGATGGAAGAAGTTAGAGTGCCAGGAAAGAACGACTAACCTTTGTAGACATTTTTTTTCAAGTAGTCACTGAACCATGAAAATGAGGTCAAGGACAATGGACATGTGACAGGCGTAACATGAGGCATTTATATACAAAGTATGAAGCATCCAGGTCTTCCACCTTCTAAAATATAAAGCTTTTAAGAAGTTAGCTAACGCCGCTGCCGCAGTAGCCGTCAGTCACTATCCCTATGTCAACCTAAGGGCTGTGAGTGATCTTTCATTGATAAGATCGTAGTACTTTTGTCTCTAACTGATAATTGTCTTGAATGCATTTATAGCATATTTCCTTTTTTTCATAAAGTAATTCTTGTTAAATTTGCATGCTCTTTTATTAATTGATTGATTGGTGTGTAACACCACTTTCAGCACCTTTGGCTACTTTGTGGCTCTCCCCTAGTCAGTTTTTATTGATGGAAGAAGTTAGAGTGCCAGGAAAGAACGACTAACCTTTTGTAGACATTTTTTTTTTCAAGTAGTCACTGAACCATGAAAATGAGGTCAAGGACAATGGACATGTGACAGACGGAAACTTCGTAACATGAGGCATTTATATACAAAGTATGAAGCATCCAGGTCTTCCACCTTCTAAAATATAAAGCTTTTAAGAAGTTAGCTAACGCCGCTGCCGCAGTAGCCGTCAGTCACTATCCCTATGTCGAGCTTTCTGCGACAAAAGTCGCAGGCTCGACAAAAAACTAACAATCCTAGTCAATTAAGATTGGAGTCGAATGCACAACCTCAGTGTTGACAAGCTAGTGATACAGTACTACTTAGAACACACGACCACTGATGCCCCTACATGCTTAGAGAATAATTAGCATGTATATATACATAAACAGCTTCTATAAACAACACAAAACCAAGCAAGAAACAGCATGAGGTATGCATCAAGTTTTCAGTATATATTGTATATTGTCAATGATAGTAGTGAAACCTGCTAAACCTTATCTTGGTGAATTGCATAAAAGAATAAACAGCTGCGCCATTAGCGCATGATACGGCCGTCCCGTTTTGAAAGAATAAAGTTCAATAACTTCTAAATGTGATATCAGAAATTTATAAAATTCCAAAGGGAGGTTATCTTAATAGATAATAAAATGCTTCACTGAGTGCAGCTATATACGACCGCAGAGGTCCAACCCTGAACAGTTGGGGCAGAAATTGACACAATATTCGTGCTTGATACAGGTCTGAATTTGGATTGTAATTAAATATTTGACACATAATAGGTTTTTGACACAGAATAACTGTAGTCAAAGAACTTAGAATTAATTGGTTATATGATTTGAATTTATATTCAATTATTTGCTTTTGTGCAATACACTATGCTGTTGCGTATTGACCCCCTCTTTTTGGAAAAAAAAATTTGAAGAAATTTTCTTAATTTCTGAAATCTGAAATGAGAAAAATTGCCCCCCTCCTTTTTCAAAAAAAAAAATTCTTTCCCTCAAGATATGGTCATAATCTCAATTCAAATTTCCAATGGAGTTTGCAACCATAATTACCAATTAAAATACATCATAAAAGTCTTAAAATAGAAAATGACATACAAAATCATGGCTAAAATTAATATTCCTTTAATAGTAACTTCTAAAAATAAATTGACAGCTAATCACCTCAAGACAATAGAACATTTTTTTATACATAATTTAAAAGCAGTGTAAGGGAGGTAATCAAAACATACACAACATTGTACTTTAAATGTGTTTGGATTACCTCCCTTACACTGCTTTTAAATTGTCCATTAACCAGGAAACCCTTGTTTTCCCCCTTTTTTGCCTCTAATTCCTAAATGGTTTGAGCCATAACCCCCCAAAGTCAATCCTAACCATCCCTTTGTGGTATGGAAACTTGTGGTATAATTTCAGAGAGATTCATACACCGTTCCACAAGTTATTGTCTGGAAAGAAGAAAAATGCTTATTTGGGCCCTTTTTTGGCCCCTAATTCCTAAACTGTAAGGACCATAACCCCCAAAATCAATCCCAACCTTCCTTTTGTGGTTATAAACCGTGTGTTTAAATTTCATAGATTTCTATTTACTTATACTAAAGTTATTACCAATTTAAATACATCATAAAAGTCTTAAAAGGGAAAATAACATACAAAATCATGGCTAAAATTAATATTCCTTTAATAGTAACTTCTAAAAATAAATTGACAGCTAATCACCTCAAGACAATACAACATTTCTTTATACATAATTTAAAAGAAGTGTAAGGGAGGTAATCAAAAGATACACAACATTGTACTTTAAATGTGTTTGGATTACCTCCTTACACTGCTTTTAAATTGTCCATTAACCAGGAAACCCTTGTTTTCCCCCTTTTTTGCCCCTGATTCCTAAATGGTTTGAGCCATAACCCCCCAAAGTCAATCCTAACCATCCCTTTGTGGTATGGAAACTTGTGGTATAATTTCAGAGAGATTCATACACCATTCCACAAGTTATTGTCTGGAAAGAAGAAAAATGCTTATTTGGGCCCTTTTTTGGACTCTAATTCCTAAACTGTAAGGACCATAACCCCCAAAATCAATCCCAACCTCCTATTTGTGGTTATAAACCGTGTGTTTAAATTTCATAGATTTCTATTTACTTATACTAAAGTTATTGTCCAAATGTCTTCGGACGACGGCGACGACGACACAATACCAATATACGACTGAAAATTACAAAATTTTTGCGGTCATATAAAAATCAGTCATCAAAGTTTAATGAAAACTGCTCATAACAGAAAATTAAAATTGGAGCTTACAACAATAGATTTAAACAATTCACCAAAATGTATGGAAAACTGCTCGGAAACGTAAAATGTAAAATTTATAAAAACCGAAAGGGAGCTCACATCAATAAATAATTCCCCAAAATTTTATGCAAATTGTTTAAAACGTTTTTGAGTTAATGTCTGACATGTTGACGACGGACGGTTGGACACAGTTTACCATAATATGTCCCGTAAACGGGCGTGTAAAAATGGAGAAAAAAACATCGTAAAATTTGTCATTTATGGGCAATAACTCCAATAAGAACAGTTTTGACGTATATATGGACAATTGGTAGAGCTCATTATTCTGAACATATTTTTTCCTTTCAGATTTTCTCTATTTATAAAGTTTCAAAAAATAATAGACAAAACTTGCTTTTTCCTAATATGTTCTCGACATTCTTATTTTTTCTCAGTATGGTTTGACATACTCTGAACATTTTGAATTGTGTCTTAAATTTACTTGACAATTCTGAGTTTTACAAATAATAACCAATATAGCTGAAATAACTTTATCTTTATTTCTCTTCATATAATATACTGTTGTTTCAAGTTACACTTATTACAACAAAACCAAAGTTGGGCATGTAAATATAAAATAATCAAAAATTTGGGTATATAAATATTTTTATAAATACAAATATGAAATGTGGGTATGTTGATACAAACCAATTTAAATGTGGTTTGTAAATAATTAAAATGTTGATTCCTAAATCTTATAAATAATTGCTTAAATGATTAAAACCAATCATACTGTAGACATATTTCATTCTACATGCATAATATTCAATGTTAATATGGTAAATAAACAATTATTGTACCAAAATGTGGTTTTAATAATAGCAAAGTATTATAATTGTATCCTAATTCTTCCAAGGATTTGTATAATCTTACTATACAAATCCTTGATATAACAGAAGAAAATTTGTGTAATGTCATTTGTTGCATGTATTACATAATAATTGCAAGTGGTCAGTACATATAGATAATATTTGCTGTAGTGCCACTAAACAGATTTTGTTCTGAGAAAATTGAAATATATTCTTAACAGAAACAATCTTAATAAGATATATCTTGCATACATACTTCCACTTTTAGAATATGCATGCGAGCTATGGGATGGATGTTGTGTTAGAGATTCTGAAAAATTGAGCGCTTGCAGCTTGAGGCAGCCAGAATTATTACTGGACTTCCGCAATTTGCAAGTAAAGAGTCCTACTTTTGAAACTGGATGGGAAACTTTGAGTTCTAGAAGAAATAGACGTAAATTAGGTTTATTTCATAAAATACACAGCAATAATGTTCCAGAATATCTTATGGATTGTATCTCGGATTATACAGATGATAATTATTATAATACTAGAAACCGTTCTCACTACAGAGTACCGAGATGTAGATTGGACATATTTTCTAAATCTTTTTCCCTTCTTCAATTCGTGCATGGAATTTATTACCGTTAGATATTAGATCCATACAATCATCTCCAAATTTCAAAACACAATCCGGCAAAATGATATTTCATTTTGGTACCTAAATATTATTTCATTGGGAACAGGATGGAAAATATACTGCATACAAAATTACGATATAGATGTAGTCCTTTAAAAGCTGATTTATACAGAGTTAATTTAGTAAATGACCCAAGTTGTGAATGTGGGTGTCCATTAGAAGATTCGATTCATTTTTCTTAGAATGTCCACTCTACATAAATTTTAGAAATCAACTCTTTGAATCCATTCAACACTTAGCTGCTATCTCCATAGAACATATTTTATTTGGAACAGACGAAATTACTGTTGAACAAAACACAATCCTTTTCAGAAATGTACATATTTATATCGCCATACAAAAGATTCTTTGATTAATATTGCAGTATCTTAAAGTGTACTCGTATCCAACTGTAACTGTTTAAACATAATATATTTATTGTATATATTTTCATATTGTACTGAATTATATAATTGCTGTCATCTTGAAATTTTGTATATTGTACTTATTTGGAGAGGATTATCTTAAGTTGATATAACTTGTATCCAATCCTATTGTATATTTAGACAATAAAATATGTTTAAACTAACATGTGGACAGGATGTTCCCCAGAAAATTCAGGTATTCCAAATAAGTTATACACACTCCAGGGTACACATGATTGTCATATAGAAAATTACAGCTTTACCTGTAATCAGCCATGCAACTTATCAGTTGACTGACCATGCCACTACAATTTAAAAAGTTTGATGTAAGATCAAAATGAAAATCTTCATTTTAATTAAAATTTTAGAACTAAAATGGATTTTCTGCGTTAAAATTATGAAGTGAAATAATTTAACAATAAAACAAATCAAATAATTTTCCAAAGATTAAAAAAATACTATCTACTCCGGGAATAATAAAAAACTGTATTTATAAAGGGTCCCATCAATGATTTCTATAGAAATCATTGGTCTTAAGAAATGGATCTCACACAGACATGCATAATTAAGATCTAAACATTTTTTTTTGTTCTATGATTTCTTGAGAAAAAAATCAGGAGGTAAGTATAACAAATATTTAGTTTTGATATAAAATTATGAAATACAACACTGAATTTTGAATAAAAAAAATGTTTATTTGTTCTAAAAAAATTAATAAGTTTTTGAATCAAGATGGGAACAAATTCTTTGTCTCAAACGAAAAAAATCAATGTCCCCCCCTTTTCAGCCACAAACACGCACAAGAACTATGGTGGGGTTCTAAAGAGACACACTGTCACATTTTAAAACTGCCTCAGGTCACCCGTTTTAATAAAGAAAATTTGACGGACAGTTTTTCAACCGGCAAAAATCTCAAATGCTCTTCGTCAGTAACTACGACATATATTCCAAGTGAAAACAATTTAATTAAAAGTTTAATCAAAAATAAATCAAAATTAAACTACATGGGGGGTCATTTGGGGTACTACCACTCAGGGGCACCCAAAGGGTATTTTCTTATACAAATCCTTGATTCTTCTAAGTTTAGTTTAGCGATAATAACTAGAGGCTCTCAAGAGCCTGTGTCGCTCAACTGTATTTACTGATGCTTTAGAAATCATGTAAAATAAGGTTAAAATCATAATTAATAGTATTAGATATTAGATATTATAATGATATCTAAGATAATAACAAAAAACTGCAAAATTTTTGTAAAATTACTAACTCAAGGGCAGCAACCCAACAACGGGTTGTCGGATTCATCTGAAAATTTCAGGGCAGATAAATCTAAATTTGATGAACATTTTTGCCACCTGTCAGATTTGCTCTTAATGCTTTAGTTTCAGAGATATTAACCAAAAACTGCATTTTACCCGTATGATCTATTTTTAACCAAGTTGGCCATGATGGTTGGGAGGCGGGGTCATCGGACAAATTAATTAAACTAGATACCCTAATAATGATTATGGCCAAGTATGGTTAAATTTGTCTCAGTAGTTTCAGAGAAGAAGATTTTGTAAAGATTACAAAATTTACAAAAACTGTTAAAATTGACTATTAAGGGCAATAACTCCTAAAGGGGTCGACTGACAATTTTGGTCATGACAACTTATTTGTAGATCTTACTTTGCTGAACATTATTGCTGTTTACAGTTTATCTCTATCTATAATAATATTCAAGATCAATAACCAAAAACTGCAAAATTTCCTTAAAATTACCAATTCAGGGCAGCAACCCAACAACAGGTTGTCAGATTTGTCTGAAAATTTCAGGGCAGATAGATCTTGACCTGATTATCAGTTTTACCCTATGTCAGATTTACTCTAAATGCTTTGGTTTCAGAGATATAAGCCAAAATCTACATTTTACCCTATGTTCTATTTTTAGCCATGGCGGCCATCTTGGTTGGTTGGCAGGGTCATCGGACACATTTTTAAACTAGATACCCTAATGATGATTGTGGCCAAGTTTGGTAAAATTTGGCCCAGTGATTTCAGAGGAGAAGATTTTGTAAAAGCTAACGACGACGGATGACGACGGCGACGACGGACGCCAAGTGATGAGAAAAGCTCACTTGGCCCTTCGGGCCAGGTGAGCTAAAAATTAGTATATAAAAGCAAAGGAAAGTGTTTAAACAGTGCGGAATGTGTCTACACACAATCCAGGCGAAAGTTATACTGTTGAGATAGTGTCAAGACATCTTTCAGACCGTCAAGAATGTGTCGAAATGTATTCAGACAGCTTTAAGACTGTCAAGAATGTGTCAAGACATATTGGTATTAAGAATGTCAAGAATATGTCAAGACTAATCGAAACAAATTTAAGACAATCAAGATTTGGTTGAGACTAATCAAGACTATTATCAAATGATACAGAAAGGGTCGAGAAATTTTTAGACAATGTTAATACTGTCAAGACACTTGTCAAGAAAAATCAAGAAACTTATTAGACAAATTCATACTATGTTAAGAATTTTTAAAAATAATTCAGACAAAGAAAGAATGTCGAGTAAAAATTCATGCAAATTCAGACAAAAATTGGTCTTTTCAGACTTTTTGACTTTTGTAGTGCCCTCCCAAAAAAATTTAACCCCTTTTTTTTTGGCTTTTGTGCAATACACTGTGCTGTTGCGTATTGAAACATTTTTTTTATACCCCCCCTTTTTGGCAAAAAAATAATAATATTTGAAGAAATTTTCTTTTAATTACTGAAATCTGAAATGAGAAAAATTGTCCCCCTTTTTCCCCAAAAATCTTTCCCTCAATTCAAATTTCCAATGGAGTTTGCAACCATAATTACCCATTTAAATACATAATGAAAGTCTTAAAATAGAAAATGACATAATTGATATATCTTTAATCATGTTAATAGTAACATCTAAAAATATATTGACAGCTAATCACCTCAAGACAACACAACATTTCTTTATACATAATTTACAAGCAATATAAGGGAGGTAATCCAAACATTCACAAAATTGTACTTTAAATTTGTTTGGATTACCTCCCTTACACTGCTTATAAATTATCTTAAGTAATTGTCCATTAACCAGGAAACCCTTGTTTTTCCCCCTTTTTTGCTCCTTATTCCGAAACGGTTTGAGCCATAACCCCCAATGTCAATCCTAACCATCCCTTTGTGGTGTGGAAACTTGTGGTGTAGTTTCAGAGAGATCCATACACCATTCCACAAGTTATTGTCTAGAAACTAGAAAACGGCTTATTTGGGCCCTTTTTTGGCCCCTAATTCCTAAACTCCCAAATACCCCCAAAATCAATCCCAACCTTCCTTTTGTGGTCATAAACCTTGTGATTAAATTTCAAAGATTTCTATTTACTTATAAATACTAAAGTTATTGTCCAGAAACCAAATGTCTTCGGACGATGCTTACGACGACGTGATAGTAATATACGACCATTTTTTTTTGCGGTCGTATAAAAAAAATAACCTTCACATCCTAAATAAAATTTTTACAGAGTGGTGTACTGTGTTTTGGACAAATTATATCTAAATTATAGAATACTTCATCAGTTCTAACTCAAAATTATAGACAATTTTATGCTGAGGGGGTTAAAATCAGTATGACGGTTTCCGGTTTATACTACATTGTAATTTTGTAACTTTTTCAACTGTTAAAAGTGTTATTTCATCTTCCATTATGGAAATATTACTTGCTTGATATAAACCATAAGGAAATAAATTGGTTTATGAAAAATATTGGCATGTAATCTGGAAATACTATAGTATAATAGTCTGAATGTACAAACAAATGACAAATATATACACAGTCAGTCCACTGTCATGACTGTGGACTTTACTATGACATATGTCAGTAAAGTCTACATGTACATATAGAAATTAGAATGATAAAAAACTAAATATAAACACTAGAAATTAATATGAAATGAGATCTCATTAATATAAAAAATATATGTGTATGAACATGTACATGTACATGTATAAGGTTACTTAGAAGTGGGACTTGTAAAAAGTCTATGCATTAACTTTATACATGTTTGGTACATGTACAATAAACAGCTGCACCATGAGCGCATGATACGCCCGTCGTTTTATGCAATAATCATAAATAGTTTCTGAGATACAGCGTGACATGTGAAAACACACCTTTTTTAACAAAAAACTCAATAACTCTTAAATAAAATTTTGAATCATCACCAAAAAGTATACAGATCTTGAGATTAATATAACTAAGAAGTGTGTAAAGTTTAAAGCAATAATCATATATATTGTTTTTGAGATACGGTGAGTGCGACATGTGAAAACACACCTTTTTTAACAAAAAACTCAATAACTCTTAAATAAAATTTTGAATCATCACCAAAAAGTATACAGATCTTGAGATTAATATCACTAAGAAGTGTGTAAAGTCTTAAGCAATAATCATAAATTGTTTTTGAGATACGGGGTGACATGTGAAACCCCACCCCCTTTTTTTACAAAAAACTTAATATCTCTAAATTAAAATTTTGAATCAAAATCAAAAAGTATACAGATCTTAAGATTAATATAACTAATAAGTGTGTTAAGTTTTAAGCAATAATCATAAATCGTTTTTGAGATATGGCGCAACATGTAAAAACCCCATCCCCCTTTTTTACAAAATACTCAATAACTCAAAAATAAAATTTTGAATCATCACCAAAAATTATACAGATCTTAAGGTTAATATAACTAAGAAGTGTGTAAAGTTTAAAGCAATTATCATAAATCGTTTTTGAGATACGGCGCGACATGTGAAAAAAAACATACCCCTGTTTTAGTTAAAAAGTCCCGTAACTCAAAAGTTTTAATCTTATTTTCACTAAAAGTATACAGATCGTTTGACCATCATAAGGAACAACTGCATTAAGTTTCATGAAATTTGGATGAGTCGTTCTCAAGTTACGGTGCGACATGTTTACGCCGGACAGACAGACAGACAGACGTGTTAAAAGTCCCGTAACTCAAAAGTTTTAATCTTATTTTCACCAAAAAGTAAACAGATTGTTTGACCATCATAAGGAACGACTGCATTAAGTTTCATGAAATTTGGATGAGTCGTTCTCAAGTTACGGTGCGACATGTTTAAGCCGGACAGAGTCAGATGGACAGACGCCGGACATTTGTATACCATAATATGTCCCGTCAAAATTTTGACAGGCGTATAAAAATGTATATCATTCAGGGGTACTACTTGTACAAGTAATTCTTTATTTACTCGAAGAAGTAAAACTAGAGGCTCTAAAGAGCCTGTGTCGCTCACCTTGGTCTATGTGCATATTAAACAAAGGACACAGATGGATTCATGACAAAATTGTGTTTTGGTGATGGTGATGTGTTTGTAGATCTTACTTTACTGAACATTCTTGCTGCTTACAATTATCTCTATCTATAATGAACTTGGCCCAGTAGTTACAGTGGAAAATATTTTGTCAGATTTGCTCTAAAAAATGACTATAAACCCTCTTGGGCAATAACTCCTTGAAATGTTATTTATTGGGGTCATAAAACATAGGTTGATGTTTTATCTAATCAATTGACAATTTTGGTCATGTTGATTTACCTTTTCTTTGTAGATCTTACTTTGCTGTACATTATTGCTGTTTACAGTTTATCTCTATCTATAATAATATTCAAGATAATAACCAAAAGCTGCAAAATTTTCTTAAAATTATTATTCAGGAAAACTACAAATTCAGGGCAGCAATCAACCAACAACGTGTTGCTGATTGGTCTGAAAATTTCAGGGCAGATAGGTCTTGACCTAATGAACAATTTTATCCAGTAAGAATATTTTTAAAATAAAATAAAAACTTCTGATGAAAACAGTAAATTCATAATTTAGAAAGATTTGCTCTAAATGCTTTGGTTTCAGAGATACATGTATGAGCCAAAACTGCATTTTACCCTATGTACTACCTTGTGTTTTTAGCCATGTCGGCCATCTTGGACCATATTTTTATGGCCACCATTAGTAAGATAATGTCACAGGTAGTACAGAGCCAAAACTGCATTTTACCCTAATGTCGGCCATCTTGGTTCATGGGCAGGGACGGACACATTTTTAAACTAGATACCCTAATGATGATTGTGGACAAGTTTGGTTAAATTTGTCTAAGTAGTTTCAGAGGAGAAGATTTTTGTAAAAGATTACAAAAATTTACGAAAAATGGTTAAAAATTGATTATAAAGGGCAATAACTCCTTAAGGGGTCAACTGACCATTTTGGTCATGTTGACTTATTTGTAGATCTTACTTTGCTGAACATTATTGCTGTTTACAGTTTATTTCTATCTATAATAATATTCAAGATAATAACCAAAAACAGCAAAATTTCCTTAAAATTACCAATTCAGGGGCAGCAACCCAACAACCCATTGTCCGATTCATCTGAAAATTTCAGGGCAGATAGATCTTGACCTGATAAACAATTTTACCCCCATGTCAGATTTGCTCTAAATGCTTTGGTTTCAGAGATATAAGCCAAAATCTACATTTTACCCCTATGTTCTATTTTTAGCCATGGCGGCCATCTTGGTTGGTTGGCTGGGTCACCGGACACAATTTTTCAACTAGATACCCCAATGATGATTGTGGCCAAATTTGGTTAAATTTGGCCAAGTAGTTTCAGAGGAGAAGATTTTTGTAAAAGTTAACAGATGACGGACGACGACGGACGACGGACGCCAAGTGATAAGAAAAGCTCACTTGGCCCTTCGGGCCAGGTGAGCTAAAAAATATACTTATACAAGTTAATTATAATGTTTGAATAATCTCCCCTTAATTTTCTCAAAAATTCACTTGTATAAGGGAATATCTCCTCTTAATTTTCTCAAAAATTCACTTGTATAAATTAAGTGAATTAATTTTACAATCCCACAAAAATTCTCAAGTTTTGAGATGTAAAAACATGCCTTTAATGATTTTTCCCAGGTTAACTCATAATTATTGATTAGAGTTCAAATTTCAATGTTTCATCTCATTAATTCAACAAAGAAACTGATTTGGCAAAGATCTTAAGTATTTTCACAAGGCCTACAAAAATTGCTCCTTGGGACCTTGTAAATGAGCAGTGTTCTGAAGATAACAGACAAATGGGACGTTCATTGTCCATGAAATTACACTTAAATGATTAGTAAAGACATCTGCAAAGGGCAGACAGTTTAAAATTCTATTAGAGCAAAGAAATCCTAAGAATTCAAGAAAAGAAGATAGGATGACTTTTTCACTTACATAAGTTAAAAAAATCTGAATGTCTAAGGGACATACATGTAACTAAGCCAATTTTTTTGCCTATACAAAAAAATAAAATTCACTTGTATAAGTATCCTACAAATTTACTTATATAAGTACATGTATATTAATATTACTTCTTCAAGTAAATAAATATTGCTAGTACAAGTAGTACCCTGACTGTATATAGAGCTCCATTAGGGGAACATATGCCTATAGACATTGATACAGCCTATTAAGAAACATGGTGACTTGAATGGTGCATGAAGTGCAAACCATGCGTATCATACATTTTTGCCATGACTATAAAACTAAATAAAAAATCGAAGCAAAAGAACTTTCGCCAAAATCATATTCAAGCTCCCCTATGATGAGAGTAGTAATGGGGGTACCATCATGATGAATAATGATAAAAATTCTTGCCAAATGACTTTAACATGAATTTTGGTGCATGACGATAAAATGTACACTTTCTCTTACCATTATAAGAGGATAAAAAAATCCACTGATTCTGATGAATCACGTTAAAAAAATTCCAGAAATAACGGTAACGATAATTATTTGAGACCTAGATGACGTATCACAATAAGGATATTTTGACAAATCAGAGTACAATTTTAATCAATTTGACCCTAACGGGAGCCGAAATGACTGTTTGATGCCAGACGGTATTAGAGCATTCCTACCCTCTATGATGTCAGGTACATCACTAGCTACATGTACATAATTTATATATTACATACAAGAAAAGAAAAAAAATATGTGAAAAAGTTCTTTAATCTTACACTGACCGTTTCTCTTTTCTGTAGAGCTACAGATGTTCTTAGTTTCTTCTTATGCTCATTGAGCACGTCTGCAGGTCTTTTGGGGTAAATACTTGGAACTGAATTTGGCAAAAGTCTCTTGTTGGTGGACATCCCAAATAACTCCTTGAATTTGATTCGGTCAACTTCGTAGCAGTCGTCTGAGAAGTGAGCACTACATATAGCTGAGTTTTGAGTTGGCTCCGAAAAATCAATACGGGTCAGTTTTACAAAACGTATCCACAAGACACGTTGTTGTTCTAATTTAGGAAACAGGTGTACAGAATGTCCAGTTTTGAAGGAATTACTGCACCCTGCAACTGCACAGCGCTTTCCCATTGTTTAATATGAGAATATAACAAATCAGCAAACGTCAATGAATATTCTAAATGCAATGTCAGTTGATAGTTGTCACATTTTGGCTTTACGATAGTATTTTTTTTGTTGCCCCACTGTGCGTCACTTCCGTTAGAAATAAGTAGTGAGTTGTAGTGGCGGGTTTTACTAAATCGTTCTCATGTGTTCAAATGACAAACTGGCAGTAATTTGCAAATATCTCGATAATTACCAAACGAAAATTTATCTTTTTTTTTTCATTCTTAAACGTTAAATACGAACTTTAGAACAAGACAAACATGATTTAAACGTGTCAGTACTTCTTTGAATAAATTGGACGTCTTGGAAGGCGATTTCAATTTTGTCTAACTGACGTTACTAAATTGTTATAACTGCTGTATGAAATATCCGGAAGTCACGGACAAAATAGTACTAGAAAAAACTTAAATTACGAGTCTGGTGAAGAGGAACCTTAAGGGATTCTGTACTGGAAATCAAATATAAGTAACTATAAGTAACTCAGTATATTCAATCACATACCCCTGATGGGGTCTTGAGAAATTAAAGTTTTTAAGTTATAACTGCTTATTAAAAGTATAATATAAATAACTGCTAGATTAGAGTGAATGACTTTCCTGACTGACTGTGAGACGAAATGATTTATGAATTATTGTTGTATGTTAAAACCAATTATTCTACCCATCTTCTATGGGAAAGGCTTTATATTAATGTATTATAGGATGAACCCTGACAAAACCACTTTTGTTTATAATATATCATCAATATTAACAATAAAATCTTTAAATTGAATTTTACCAGAGACATATACATGTCTTAGATTTTATCGAGGATTATATAAAGTAAATAATTATGCACTATTCTTCAGTACCTCGTCCATATGTTGATATTCTTTAAAAAATGGCTACTACTAAACATTTAAGATTCTTTTAAAGAATATTACGTGTTTAATGTGAATGTCAACTGTTAAAAAAAATTACTGTCGCGCCAAAAGAAAATTAAGTGATATATGATATTTCATACCTGTAATTATGTAGCAGTAGGTTTAAAATTAAGATAAGGACATTATTTTGGTTATATATACTGTATTAATTGAGAAAGTAATTAAACTTTATTGTTTACACTTAAGTCAGTTATGACTAAATATACAATCACGTTTATGATTCTGGTTATTGGAGCCTCTATGGCTGAAAGAGATTATTCATCTGGTAGGTTAATTATAATCTTTTTTTTTTATATTGCATTACTCATTCTTACGAAAAAGAAGGGACCAGCAGGGGTAAAGGGACATGGGAATGAGAGGAATAGAAGCGAGAGTCATGGTGGCGGGAACCAGGTTAGAACAGACAAGCTTGTAAACTGGGCGATCTGCATAATAGTTTTAAACAAATTAATACTTACAACCAAATTATTCAGACAAAGCTAAATCAACGTTTGATGATTAAATCAGCGTTTATATAATTGAACAGACTGAAAATATACCATTGATATTGAAACACAATATCACATGCAGTTTTGTAATTTGAAACATGTATTTTCATTTATTTAGAAGATATTTTTTTACTCGGGTAAATTAATCAATGAGTGAGTGATTTCTCTTAGAAGAAATTTAAAGGTTCCAGTGAATAAACTGCATGCACAGATAACAATACCCATTGTCTTTATTGAATGGGACACTAGAACTGACAAAAGTTTAAATAGATTGAACAATACGAGATGACTCTGTGGAAAAGCGTCATTTGGTTCGCAATGATAATAGTCAAGTTATTTTCTTGGGAGGATGATTCCGTACGGCAAAGGTATTTTTATGGGGTCCCGCTTCAAAAAAAAAAGGGAACAGTTTCATTTTATTTCGTCTTTTTCTACGTGATTTATAAACAACAACAAATCAAAAGAAACATTTGAATTATTTTTATGTGAATATAAATAATAAGATCTGGTATGAGTACAAATGAGACAACTCTCCATCCAAGTCACAGTGTATAAAAAGTTAACAACTATAGGTCAAAGTACGACCTTCATCACGGAGCCTTGGCATGGTAAGTGTAAAATATCGCCCTTTTTAGTGGTCAAGACAGTTCATTTCAAAGTATTACACCAAGATGGCACCACGCACATTATTGAAACAAGTGTGATAAAATACTAGTACTAAATATACTATATATAGTAGTCACAAATTCTAGCTAAGGCAAAGTAATTGTATTTTAAATTTCAGATGTTTCATGTTTAAGAAAAACTGCAGACAAGATTGTTGAACTATTGTCCCACAGTTGTGCCTACAAAATGAAGAAATGTGAAACTGAAGAAACAACATGCTCTGGTATTTTACATTATCAGTTTCATATCCTCCTCTTGTCAGATCTTACATTTGAGGTCTAACTGAAGTAAAATTTTTGTAATCAAATAAAGTTACCCTTATTTTTAGGCGCAGCCCAAATTTTCAACACTTCTAATCAGTCAACTTATCTTGTAGAATCTACTTATTGAATAAATTGCCAGTCTTTGTGAGAATCAGGCAATTTAGAAGAATTCAAAACATGGCCAAAAAAAAAAAAAAACCCACAAAATTTATTCTTACACTGGAAGCCTTTTGTTCTTCAAACAGGTTTACAGTTCAAAACAAGCAACCGTTATTAATCCAAGCAAACAATAATCACGAATATGTTTTCCTAGTCGTACCTTAAGTCACTTCCTTGTTAATGACTTGTACTGAATACGATTTGTCACTGTTTTTTTTTCCAGCGGAAAGTCTTTACACCCACCCCTTTGAAGTTGTCGTGTCAGTTGATTCGATCTTTTTCATAGTCTTCCGTTCCAGGAAGGGTTTGTTTTGTTTCAATATATATATATATGTAGGACTTAAAAGTGCGATAGGGACGCTAAAGTACGATGGTCACGCTAAAGTGCGATGGTCTGCGCTAAAGTGCGATGCCTACACACGCTAAAGTCCGATGGTCTGCGAAAGTATAGACGTAAGAAACATAGTTGGATTATGACGTTAACAGTCGTTTATACAAACCAAAAATGAACATGCCGGAAGATAAATTAAGAATATTTGATTAACAACTTTTAAACCAAATGTCCATGACAATCAATTTATACCTAACCGTGCTTTGTATCCTGCAGTCGACCATTTTACTATATAGATACAAAATAGTATACGCATAAGTATCCTGTATCCTGCTTCTGTTAGAAGCGAAGAACGGATACATTTAATTATTGTGTACGTTGCATTTAAATTAAAGTTTATACAAATAAATGTTACATATTCCGACAATGAACGAATTTTTTATTTGTAATTTACAATGACGACTTTAAGGGGAGGTGTTCACATTAGTGATAGACTGTGTGAACGGCAAGCTACACCAAATATCCAAATATTTAATACGCCCGAATTGTTAAAAAATCATTTACAGGAAATATAGTATTCTGCGACACCTATGTTACCTTTTTAGCAATTATTACGAGATTGGTCTTTTAAATTTAGAAACAATCACTTAAGCCTACCGGTAAATTATAAAGCCTACCACATATGTTATACCTTAGCATACTAGCTTTTGCAAAAAGACTATTTTTTAACATCCATGTACTTTAACGTTTTAAGCCCTCTAACCTAACCCTTTTGGTCCATCGCACTTTAGCGTGATATACCATCGTACTTTAGCAAACAAATAACCATCGCACTTTAGCGTGAGACACCATCGTACTTTAGCGTAGACCATCGCACTTTATCGTGACCATCGCACTTTAGAGTTCCATCGCACTTTAGAGTCCTACATATATATCTTCTTTTCTTATTTTTTTTATTATTGTTTTTGGACAGTTTTCTATATTGAATTGTTTTACCATTTTTCTTGTCGGGAAATGGTCCTTTTCTATGAAGCGATACGGTATCGACTTTTTTCATTTGTGTTTCATTAGTTGCTTATATCCATGTCATGGTCGAGAGTTGCTTCAGCGGCAATCATACCAAATCTTTTTTTTTCTATTCCACCTTAATTTGTTTGACAATGATGAACATGTTGAAAACTAAGGAATTTGATGTATGCCTTTTTGTGCTTCTTCGTTACATTTGTTTGTTTTTATAGTGATTAAGATGATAACACAATGTTGACTGCTGTACCCCTATTTTTGACATTTTTGCTTCGCATCACGGTGCGGAGCTATTAGTTTCAATCGCAATACACGCCATCTTGAATAAATTACTTATCACGTATAGATTCTGATTGGATGCGGCTGAGATACAGCAACAGCTATTGGCTTAAATGAGATAAAGAATTACAGACTTTTCTCGTCCAGGATAAGACATCAAATGCCGGAAAATTGACATGTGTATTGCAGTTCCGATCAACTGTCATTAATTCATGTCCGTTTTATTATGCATACATTTCACAGATAAATTCAATATTGAAATATCAATTATTAATACGTGTTTATTTGCTTTGTTACTCTGCAATTTGCACGATTTGCTTTGCTAAACAATGTTAATATACAATGTTTACAAAAATGCATTATCTGTAGTTTATAACTTCTGACAATCTAGGCACACCTCCAGAGTCGTGTCTATTTATAATTGTTTTAATTTTCAACAAGAAATTTGGATTTTTTTAAAAGCATGGGTATATAACGCACACAGACACTCTTAAAGTACATCCATTTTTTTATCAATCAATATATAAAAATACCACATTTCCAATACTAATTAACAACCACATGCATAATAAGACATGTAAGACATAAAGCTTTATTTATAGAGTCGGTATATGCAATACAAGCACACATATTACCTTAAATTAGGGTAGAGCGAAGCAGTCCATAGCTTTTTAGAAAGCTAAAACTTGTTACCTATTGTGTTTATTTGTTTTGTTCACGCATCGTTGTCAATATAATGGAATTTGATGCGACTGTCATATAAGTGAGAGGTTTAGCTAGCTATAAAACCAGGTTCAATCCACCATTTTCTACATAAGAAAATGCCTGTACCAAGTCAGGAATATGACAGTTGTTATCTATTCGTTCTATATGTTTAAGCTTTTTATTTTGCCGTTTGATTAGGGACTTTCCTTTTTGAATTTTCCTCGGAGTTCAGTATTTTTGTGATTTTGCTTTTTAGATTGAAAGATTTTTTATCATAATTGCCCAAGTGTGAAATAAATGACTGGAAATATCTAAGGAGTTAATCGCATACAATTTATTGGGAAACTACAGGTTTTTTAGCATAGGAAGGATGGGAAGTTGGATTTTTATCTAGACTGGGAGTCGTACAAGAATGGTTTTGGAAAATTGGACGAAGAATGTTGGTTAGGTACTCTATACTGATTATTCAATATATAGGTTGCAAGCATTATTATCCATGTAAACACAGGCGTTTATCATTTTCAGAGCATGACTCATTTTAGTAAAGGTACACATCTCTTAAAATTAAAATAACTGATACATACGTTTGTGTCGTACATACTATTCTAATTTCGTGTTCAAAAAGCATTGATGGATGAAACTAATAAACACGTTATTTCAGCTAGTGATTATCAACAACTTTTGTCTAGATTACAGCTATGCTCGAACTCTTATTTATATTTCCTCAATCAGACTTGGAACTGTGTATGTTTGCGTTTGTTTTTGTTGCAATTCAGTATTTCTATTGTTCTGTTGTTTTCTTCTTATAGTTGATGTGTTTCCCTCGGTTTTAGTTTGTAACCTGGATTCGCTCAATCGATTTGTGACTATTGTACTACGTTATACCTCTGTTACCTTTATTGGACACTGCTGTTTGCAATTTACCCACGTTTCATAGATTTAAAAAGGACAATAGATAAAAATTTGGTTGCAGATTACGAAATATTCTACATACCAGACTCCGGCATCAAAATGTAGTTCATTAAATGTTGACCAATGCCGTTTTAAAAGAGGGACGAAAGATACCAGAGGGACAGTCAAACTCATAGATCGAAAACAAACTGACAACGCCATGGCCAAAAATAAAAAGACAAACAGACAAATAATAGTACAGATGACACAACATAGAAAACTAAAGACTAAGCAACACGAACCCCTCCAAAAAACTGGGGGTGATCTCAAGTGCTCCGGAAGGGTAAGCAGATCCTGCTCTACATGTGGCACCCAAAAATTTTGTGAACGATCCAGGTTGTGTCTGCTCATGAGTCATTGGAGACTAAATGCATTATTACCTTGGATGCTCTTTAAATACCATGACATGATGTCAGCTTAAAACCAGTCATAATTTCCTAAACTTTCTGAGAAGATATTTAAATCCTTAAATATTCAAACCGATTAAATTGTATATCAACACAAAACATGTTACTTTTTTAGGAGTTATATCGCTTAGTCCACTGCTGCCTTTATGTATTATATATTGTCATCTTATTTCAAATAATTACTCATTATATAGATAATGAACACCTGCATCAGATAACAGCTCAGGGAAAGTACAAACTGCACATAGATATGCAAGATTTTTGAGAAAAATTCAAGATGTGCAAATTACAAACAATTCGGAGTTGGAGACGAAAAGTCAGGATACCAATTATCAGTGGCAGGTTACGATGGAAATGCAGATGAGATGATAAATAACATCAGAGTATTCATGCAATTTAATGTCATTTTACATTATTTGCCTACTGTTTACATTATTATAGTCCGTTTAGTGATTGATTGAATTGTTACTGAATTACCCTTGTATTTATTTTTGGTTTTGGGAATTATTGAAACCACTTGGTATAATGTTTTCTTTTATACTTCCAATTAATACGAGCTGTATTACATATTCCGACAATGAACGAATTTTTATTTGTAATTTACAATGACGACTTTAAGGGGTGTTCACATTAGTGATAGACTGTGTGAACGGCAAGCTACACCAAATATCCAAATATTTAATACGCCCGAATTGTTAAAAATCATTTACAGGAAATATAGTATTCTGCGACACCTATGTTACCTTTTAGCAATTATTACGAGATTGGTCTTTTAAATTTAGAAACAATCACTTAAGCCTACCGGTAAATTATAAAGCCTACCACATATGTTATACCTTAGCATACTAGCTTTTGCAAAAAGACTATTTTTTAACATCCATGTACTTTAACGTTTTAAGCCCTCTAACCTAACCCTTTTGGTCCATCGCACTTTAGCGTGATATACCATCGTACTTTAGCAAACAAATAACCATCGCACTTTAGCGTGAGACACCATCGTACTTTAGCGTAGACCATCGCACTTTATCGTGACCATCGCACTTTAGAGTTCCATCGCACTTTAGAGTCCTACATATATATCTTCTTTTCTTATTTTTTATTATTGTTTTTGGACAGTTTTCTATATTGAATTGTTTTACCATTTTTCTTGTCGGAAATGGTCCTTTTCTATGAAGCGATACGGTATCGACTTTTTCATTTGTGTTTCATTAGTTGCTTATATCCATGTCATGGTCGAGAGTTGCTTCAGCGGCAATCATACCAAATCTTTTTTTCTATTCCACCTTAATTTGTTTGACAATGATGAACATGTTGAAAACTAAGGAATTTGGTGTATGCCTTTTGTGCTTCTTCGTTACATTTGTTTGTTTTATAGTGATTAAGATGATAACACAATGTTGACTGCTGTACCCTATTTTTGACATTTTGCTTCGCATCACGGTGCGGAGCTATTAGTTTCAATCGCAATACACGCCATCTTGAATAAATTACTTATCACGTATAGATTCTGATTGGATGCGGCCTGAGATACAGCAACAGCTATTGGCTTAAATGAGATAAAGAATTTTTCGTTAAAATATCAATGTTAATACGTGTTTATTTGCTTTGTTACTCTGCAATTTGCACGATTTGCTTTCGTTAAAAATATCAATGTTAAACCTTAAATTAGGGTAGAGCGAAGCAGTCCATAGCTTTTAGAAAGCTAAAACTTGTTACCTATTGTGTTTATTTGTTTTGTTCACGCATCGTTGTCAATATAATGGAATTTGATGCGACTGTCATATAAGTGAGAGGTTTAGCTAGCTATAAAACCAGGTTCAATCCACCATTTTCTACATAAGAAAATGCCTGTACCAAGTCAGGAATATGACAGTTGTTATCTATTCGTTCTATATGTTTAAGCTTTTTATTTTGCCGTTTGATTAGGGACTTTCCTTTTTGAATTTTCCTCGGAGTTCAGTATTTTTGTGATTTTGCTTTTTAGATTGAAAGATTTTTATCATAATTGCCCAAGTGTGAAATAAATGACTGGAAATATCTAAGGAGTTAATCGCATACAATTTATTGGAAACTACAGGTTTTTAGCATAGGAAGGATGGGAAGTTGGATTTTTATCTAGACTGGGAGTCGTACAAGAATGGTTTTGGAAAATTGGACGAAGAATGTTGGTTAGGTACTCTATACTGATTATTCAATATATAGGTTGCAAGCATTATTATCCATGTAAACACAGGCGTTTATCATTTTCAGAGCATGACTCATTTTAGTAAAGGTACACATCTCTTAAAATTAAAATAACTGATACATACGTTTGTGTCGTACATACTATTCTAATTTCGTGTTCAAAAGCATTGATGGATGAAACTAATAAACACGTTATTTCAGCTAGTGATTATCAACAACTTTTGTCTAGATTACAGCTATGCTCGAACTCTTATTTATATTTCCTCAATCAGACTTGGAACTGTGTATGTTTGCGTTTGTTTTGGTGCAATTCAGTATTTCTATTGTTCTGTTGTTTTCCTCTTATAGTTGATGTGTTTCCCTCGGTTTTAGTTTGTAACCTGGATTCGCTCAATCGATTTGTGACTATTGTACTACGTTATACCTCTGTTACCTTTATTGGACACTGCTGTTTGCAATTTACCCACGTTTCATAAAAATATCAATGTTAATTAGAGGACGAAAGATACCAGAGGGACAGTCAAACTCATAGATCGAAAACAAACTGACAACGCCATGGCCAAAAATAAAAGACAAACAGACAAATAATAGTACAGATGACACAACATAGAAAACCAAAGACTAAGCAACACGAACCCCACCAAAAACTGGGGGTGATCTCAGGTGCTCCGGAAGGGTAAGCAGATCCTGCTCCACATGTGGCACCCGTCGTGTTGCTTATGTTATTACAAATCCGGTAAATAGTCTAATTCGGTAAGTCACATTCGTGAAAAGGGAGGGTATTGTAGTTACGACATAAGGAACATATCCGATATCATCTGTGAAACGGTTATTCCATAACGGTCAACCAACTCGTGATGGCGTCCGTAAAATTTACGAAGGGATGACTTCAACTTCACCATTTGGAACTCTTGGTTTAATAGCTTCCTTGTGAGCAGCAATCCTCTATCAAGGAAATCATGATAGGAAACACAAGCCCGGGAATATCGTATCAATTGGGAGATATATACTCCGTATGCAGGCGCTGCTGGAATGTTGCTACATAAAAATGGAAAGTTCACAATTGGGAAGCTGAAATCATCTCTTTTGTCATAAAGTTTTGTTTTCAACCGACCCTCATTGTCAATTTCTAGATGTAAGTCAAGATATGAGGCAGACTTAACTTTATCTGTAGTATCCTTTATCTCTAGTTCGATGGGATAGATTCGTTCAACATAGTCACCAAATTTTGTATTATTTAGTGAGAGAACATCATCTATATAGCGGAACGTAGAGTTAAAGGATATTGCTAACTTCTTATCTTTCTTCCTAAGAAGTTCCTGTATGAAGTCAGCCTCATAATAATAAAGAAACAAGTCGGCAAGAAGAGGGCACAATTGGTTCCCATTGGAATTCCGACAGTCTGTTGAAAACACGTCCTCCAAACGTAACAAATATGTTGTCAATCAAGAAATCAAGCATCTTGATAATGTCAGTTTCAGAGAATTTTTTGTTTGAATCAGAGTGATTTTTACAAAGTAGGATTTATCCCTCCCCAAGACAAGATACTTGTATCTACGTTCGCTATTCTTATTAATGAAACAAAGTAATACCAACTCTTTCAATTTGTCTTTTAGTTTGGAATGGGGAATACTTGTGTAAAGTGTAGAAAAGTCAAATGTTTTAATACTATTGCAAGATGAGAGAGTCTTAGATTGTATGTACTCTAAAAGATCTTTGGAATTTTTTAGTATCCACATCTGATTCACGCCGCCTCTAGATTAGGCATCGGATCTGTATCAACGACCTCACAGCCTTAATCCATTCGGAAAGAGTATCTACGTCTTCTTTCTCGCGTTTAGCCCATTGCCTGGCATAATCCTCGACTGAATCCATCATTATTTTGAAGTTGTATTTCCAATTGATGGATTTAGGCTCACGATATTTCGGACCTTTGGATAACAAATTTCGCAGGAAGTGTTATTGATAGTGTTGAGGTCTCCGGTAATAACGTGGCCAGCCGGATTATATGTGAATTGGGAACTAGCACAGGTGCAATCAGGAGGTTTAGACTTGAAGTCGTCAATGTTGAGATCCTGCAAAACGTGTTTGTAATTGAATATTTTAGTTGCAATTGGTTTGGTATAGGTATAAGAAATTATTGGTACAGATTGATCTTTAAAATAAGGTGGTATTTTCGACTGAACTAATTTATGATGAAGGATATTGCCTAAGTTGACGCCATTTTGGCAAAGGAAAGTTTAAGAAAAATCTTTCTCTTTTCATCTTTTCCAATGCGAACTGGTTTAAAAGTCTGTGACTTGCAATATCCGAAATGATAGCTGTAAGTTTGTATTGGTTTGAATGAGGGTTTGTTACAGTGGTTTCCAAACATAAATTAAACAGAGAATGAAGTTTTGAAAGGGGTAATGAATACAGTTTCGTGCGAATGAGATGAATGCCTAACGGCTTTTGTATAAATGGCAGCAAGTCATTTATAGAGACATCATGCAAAGTAGGTGATGTATATTGACGATGACCATGACTGCGTCTACGTCGAGGAGTAGAGTTGAAAATATTCATTACATTCACCGAGCTACAGGAAGGACTAGATAGAATACCTATACCATCAATTTTGTCATTGCAACCATATGGTGTATACGTTTGTTTAGCCTTCCTTTCGTTTCACCGACGTAAACCAATCCACAAAGGTTACACTCTAATCCGTAGACGACATTTATAGATTTACAACTCAGATCATCTGTAAAATTTATGAATCGAATGCAAATGGCATTAATTGGCACCATTGGAAAGGATACCACTACTCTCTGAAGACAACAACAATGATGACCCAAAAGCATAGACAGAAAGAAAAAATTACGTATCAATAAACAAGAAAATCTTATTTTATTGGTATTGTATTTTGTTTTTCAGGATGTGTCACATTTTGTGGGACATGTCAATTAATTCAATCACATATTTCACTGTGGAATTAAAATAAAATGTACAATTTCCGAAACCTGTACCAAAATAGCACAATCAATTTAACGTGCAAAAGGAATTATTTCTGAAGAAACAGAGTACCGTTACACGCTGCATCAAATAACTCGGAATGACGCTATTTAAGGGCATACGATACAGTTTAGATCCCGTAATGAAATTTTGATGAAAATTTGCATACAGGCTATTTGTTACCTGATTAAATCAAATATTTAATAAAAATATACCATTATGTGCTACTTTGTGAGTAAATTGAGGTTGAAATTTCAGATATTTCCTCAAAATTCGGATTTGTGGACGTATTTTCCTTTCGACAGAAATACACAACTTTTTGTTTTAAAAGATAAACACAAGCTGTTTTTGTTAAATTATTTGTACTTTCTGTTTTATACAAATGTTCTATAAATTTGTACATTTTATTTCTACAAATAACTCATATTTATCAAATGTTCATGAATGTAGAAAAAACGTCAATTTTGCTGTATATTTATCATTTAAAAAAAATGCACTATTGACTTTTCATGAAAATTGGTACACATAATCTTCATACGTAATCAAACCAAATGTCATTTTAAAAGAGGGTCCATGAACTCGTTTTCAAGTTAAATCAGTTTGAATGATAAAAATCAGTCAAAAACTGCATCTTTTCCCGATAAGTCACTGTTTGACGTCGCGAAAATAACAATTTACGTTAGCAACGTCATTACCTCCCCTGTAACTGTATCGTATGCCCTTCATGTTATGTAAAGTACAAAATAGTATAAATTGGGGGATTTCCCATTTAACTCATTTTTCTCCCGTCGGTCTATTAGATGTTTTTTTTTCAAGAATCCATTGTCAATCGTACTTTTAACTTATCAACTGTTTACCTGTAGTAAAAAAAAAAAAAAAAACGTTGAACACATCCGAACTTGTGAGCGTCGGCATTCGACCTGTGAACAAAAGTTAAAGTATAACTTAAAATTTTAATTACATCTTTTACTGAATAATTATATTAAATGTATGTTTCATGAGAATCCGATAGTTTGAGTTGCTAACAATCGTCGCATGTCATTCAGAAATTAACCTTTATTATATCGAAACGAATGTCACATTCGTGATGACACGTCTTCCACAAAAAGAGCTCAGGTAAATAAAACACAAACTTGATAATATTTTTTTTGTCGTTTCACAATAACTTTGGAGCCCAGCTTTGATTGCTGATAAAATGGATGTTAATAATTTAGAAAGAGGTTTCGTGGAGCACTTGGAAGACCCAGCAATATACCGTTGTTTGTAAGGACACTTATGTAGTTTAGGTATCCAATACAGTGATGGAAGATCCAGTTCTTCATCTTTGGTTGAAATTCCAAAGGAACATAGAACAGATCTATGATTATCCAGGATTTCCTCTTTGGTAAGTGTCGTGAGGGTATATGTTGAGTTTCTAAGTGAATTGTCAATACCTAATTCATTTATCAAGCAGTCTATGTAATGATATTTACACACAAAAACGATGTTGTTTGGGGCTTTATCTGCGGGGACAACAACATATTTGTCATGGAGGTAGGACAAGTGTCTTGCAACATTTGGGTCTTTAAAAATTGACGTAGCGTGGGTATTGATATGCCCATTTAGTTTCTTAATTCGGATTTGTATCAACGACCTCACAGCCTTAATCCATTCGGAAAGAGTATCTACGTCTTCTTTCTCGCGTTTAGCCCATTGCCTGGCATAATCCTCGACTGAATCCATCAGTATTTTGAAGTTGTATTTCAATTGATGGATTTAGGCTCACGATATTCGGACCTTTGGATAACAAATTTCGCAGGAAGTGTTATTGATAATGTTGAGGTCTCCGGTAATAACGTGGCCAGCCGGATTATATGTGAATTTGGAACTAGCACAGGTGCAATCAGGAGGTTTAGACTTGAAGTCGTCAATGTTGAGATCCTGCAAAACATGTTTGTAATTGAATATTTTAGTTGCAATTGGTTTGGTATAGGTATAAGAAATTATTGGTACAGACTGATCTTTAAAATAAGGTGGTATTTTCGACTGAACTAATTTATGATGAAGGATATTGCCTAAGTTGACGCCATCGAGTCCTTTGTTGGCAAAGGAAAGTTTAAGAAAAGATCTTTTCTCTTTTTCATCTTTTCCAATGCGAACTGGTTTGAAAAGTCTGTGACTTGCAATATCCGAAATGATAGCTGTAAGTTTGTATTGGTTTGAATGAGGGTTTGTAACAGTGGTTTCCAAACATAAATTAAACAGAGAATGAAGTTTTGAAAGGGGTAATGAATACAGTTTCGTGCGAATGTGATGAATGCCTAACGGCTTTTGTATAAATGGCAGCAAGTCATTTATAGAGACATCATGCAAAGTAGGTGATGTATACTGACGATGACCATGACTGCGTCTACGTCGAGGAGTAGAGTTGAAAATATTCATTACATTCACCGAGCTACAGGAAGGACTAGATAGAATACCTATACCATCAATTTTGTCATTGCAACCATATGGTGTCGCAGTTCCCAATTGTCGAATCCAGTAGTCCTCTTTTTGTCTACGGAGAGGCGTTGCAAGTTGAGGATTGTTAGTCTTGTGATATATTTTTCGATTATACGAAGTGTCATAGAAACGATGGAATGATCAGGCTGATTAAAATGCTGGTACAGTATGTCGTTTGCATTGAGGTTGATATCTGATCTATGGCCGCACATACGTTTGTTTAGCCTTCCTTTCGTTTCACCGACGTAAACCAATCCACAAAGGTTACACTCTAATCCGTAGACGACATTTATAGATTTACAATTCAGATCATCGTAACTTCTAGTAAAGTAAGACTTTTAAGTTAAATTGCTAGTGAATTGAGCGTCTGTTATTAAAATTTCACAAGTTTTGCAGCCATTAGTTCCACATTTCGAAATGAGACGGTGTTGTTCAGAGTCATCAAAATCCAAAATTAGTTATTACAAACAATTTTCGTACTCACTGTAAAATTTATGCAATAGCAATATCAACAATGATGGAATCATTGAAAAATCATGGCGAACGATGATGATGATGATGATGATGATGATGATGATGATGATGATGATGATGATGATGATGAATTTTATAATTGAACAGGAGATTCATTCACATGTATACCACAATGGAAAGAAGTTCTCAACAAAAGATAAAGATAATGACGGGAGTGGTGCTAACTGTGCATATTTAACCAAGACAGCTTGGTGGTATGGAAATGGTCTTTATAGCAACCTTAACGGTCTCTATTTGAAAGGATACCACAAATCGAATGCAAATGGCATTAATTGGCACCATTGGAAAGGATACCACTACTCTCTGAAGACAACAACAATGATGACCCAAAAAGCATAGACAGAAAGAAAAAAATTACGTATCAATAAACAAGAAAATCTTATTTTATTGGTATTGTATTTTTGTTTTTTTCAGGATGTGTCACATTTTGTGGGACATGTCAATTAATTCAATCACATATTTCACTGTGGGAATTAAAATAAAAATGTACAATTTCCGAAACCTGTACCAAAATAGCACAATCAATTTAACGTGCAAAAAAGGAATTATTTCTGAAGAAACAGAGTACCGTTACACGCTGCATCAAATAACTCGGAATGACGCTATTTAAGGGCATACGATACAGTTTAGATCCCGTAATGAAATTTTGATGAAAATTTGCATACAGGCTATTTGTTACCTGATTAAATCAAATATTTAATAAAAAATATACCATTATGTGCTACTTTGTGAGTAAATTGAGGTTGAAATTTCAGATATTTCCTCAAAATTCGGATTTGTGGACGTATTTTTCCTTTCGACAGAAATACACAACTTTTTTGTTTTAAAAGATAAACACAAGCTGTTTTTTGTTAAATTATTTGTACTTTCTGTTTTATACAAATGTTCTATAAATTTGTACATTTTATTTCTACAAATAACTCATATTTATCAAATGTTCATGAATGTAGAAAAAACGTCAATTTTGCTGTATATTTATCATTTAAAAAAAATGCACTATTGACTTTTCATGAAAATTGGTACACATAATCTTCATACGTAATCAAACCAAATGTCATTTTAAAAGAGGGGTCCATGAACTCGTTTTCAAGTTAAATCAGTTTGAATGATAAAATCAGTCAAAACTGCATCTTTTCCCGATAAGTCACTGTTTGACGTCGCGAAAATAACAATTTACGTTAGCAACGTCATTACCTCCCTGTAACTGTATCGTATGCCCTTCATGTTATGTAAAGTACAAAATAGTATAAATTGGGGATTTCCATTTAACTCATTTTCTCACGTCGGTCTATTAGATGTTTTTTTTTCAAGAATCCATTGTCAATCGTACTTTTAACTTATCAACTGTTTACCTGTAGTAAAAAAAAAAAAAAAAACGTTGAACACATCCGAACTTGTGAGCGTCGGCATTCGACCTGTGAACAAAAGTTAAAGTATAACTTAAAATTTTAATTACATCTTTTACTGAATAATTATATTAAATGTATGTTTCATGAGAATCCGATAGTTTGAGTTGCTAACAATCGTCGCATGTCATTCAGAAATTAACCTTTATTATATCGAAACGAATGTCATATTCGTGATGACACGTGCTTCCACAAAAAAGAGCTCAGGTAAATAAAACACAAACTTGATAATATTTTTTTTTGTCACGGCCTAAGCATAAATATATTATTATAAGAAGTCGAATTCATTGCCTATTCCTAAATCGATAACAAATTGCAGAACAACACCATGACAAAACAGTTAACACCTCTTAGCGAACAACCGTATAATTTCAAAGATGAGGGGAGGGGGTATTTTAATTCTGATCCCCAATTTCATAATAAAAGATATTCTGGTCAAGCAGATGACAAAAAAAAAATATTTTGAATCCCGATTTCCCTTATACCTTATCATGCTTATTGTGTTAAATATTGGGAAAAAATTTGATTTATACCGTTGAAAAACTATATTAAAAATATTGAAGAAAAAAATCACTCAGACAAAAAAAACCATACCCCCCTTGGCGTTAAATAGTTGCCCTCTTAAGGACAACTTGAAAAGGAAAACAGATAAACAAAGGAATCCATCATAAATCGGAAAAATCGCGTAAACTCATGATAAATGGGAAAGGGCGCATCGACAACGTAAACGTCTACTTACCTACCTGCAGCACCCACTATAAATATTAAAGAAATAACGAAAAACTATAAGCTAATCTTATTCATAAGATATTGTAGGGCTTCAAAGACAAAACCATTAAACCAGGTTCAACCCACCATTTTTTCTTAAAATGTCCTGTACCAAGTCAGGAATATGGCAGTTGTCATTAAATAGTTCGTTTCTCTGTATGTTGGTGTTTGTTTTGGTTGCACTTAAGTGTTCCCATTGTTCCTTTATTTTCCTCAGATAGTTGATGTGTTTCCTTCCGTTTTAGTTTGTAACCCGGATTTGTGTTCTCTCAATGGATGTATGACCTTTGACACCGGTATACTACTGTTGCCTTTATTTACCTTTGCCATTTATACATCCCCTGAAAATATGTCTTGACCAACTCACTCATTACTCAAAATCTTATCCTAAGCAGGAAGAAGAAAATGGTTCTCCCCAACTGCCATGACTACGACCGTGGTACCATGTTAAGAAAAAAATAAACGTAGAATAACGATATATCACCCGAACTCCGTTTAGGGTATCATAATAATAATAATGATAAAAAAAAACGTATATAAAAACTATGCCCCAAAACTACGTTCAGTGACTTAATAATAGGGAAAAAACAGAGGAAAAGCAATATGTCACCCGATATTCGTTTGTGGTGACTTAATAAAAACACAGTTAAGAAAACAAATTGATGTGCGATTTTATTTTCTTTGTCGTTATTTTTAGTGTTTAGAAACAGATATCGTCATAACTTATGTATATAAGAAAGTATATTCAGTTTCAAGTTACTGATCTTATTGTCGTCGTGAATCAATATATTATCGTATAACTTTAAATCAAACTATCAACAAATTCATATATCAAACATCAAACACTGAAGTATATGAATAGATCGATTTATGTGTGTTGTTGACCCTTGTCATGAACGTAATTATTGATAAACAGTTACCTGTTACATTATCCCTTTAACAGGTACCTGTTACATACGCATTTGATTGGTCGGAGTCATATATCGCAATATAATTCAATTCAATGTTTGATTAAAGTCTCATCTCTTAACAAGTACAATTGATGTTTATAAATTGTAAAACAATACTGCATACAATGAGAGCTATTCTATACAATGAGAGCATAGTTCAATTGAAAAAGTCATCAATCGATTAAGAATAACAAATTTGGGTTACAGAAACATTTGAAACTTTATAGCTAAAACCGAGGCCTTTTAACATTAAAAAGTTTTGGGCAGGACATCAACTATAATAAAACATGCACTTTGTTTTCAATTAAACCATCACGTATATAAAACCGAGGAAAACACATCAACTATAATAAAACATGCACTCTAATACAATATTGTGATACATCCCAGTTTGCAATCCTCAGTGAGGCTCCACCACATCTAAATTTGACGAAAGCACAGTACGTTGTTTAGATATGAGCCAACTATATCATTTGACATGTGTAACTGTGTTGTTACGGTAACAACTGATAAAACACATCGGTTCTATGTATTTTGGCGTTTGTTTTTGTTGCACTATAGTGTTCCAGTTGTTCCTTTGTTTTTTTCTCATAGTTGATGTGTTTTCCTCGGTTTTAGATTGTAACCTGGATTTGTTTTCTCTCAATCGATTTATGACTTTTCAACACCGGTATACTACTGTTGCCATAGTATAATGAGAATACCTTTCCGGTTTAATGGAATGTTGGAAAAAATTTAGTTTGTATTTCGATGACGGTTTTGTTCTTGCGTCTGTGAAGATTTTTACTTGTTTTATATTTTAATTCTTTTCCTCCAAAGTTTTGGAGTCGAGCAAACCTTATGAGAGTAATGACAGAGGATCTTTTACATTCATGGAAATTGGTATCGCAAAGACATGATGATAAAGATTCAACTTAATCAAAACTGTTTAATGTAAGCATGTATCAATAAAAGTCCAATAAATAAAACCAATTTACCGCGGTGAGAGCAGGGATAATTTTCTTAATCGAAAATTTGGATAACCAAATATATAAACATATACACATTATAGCAAGACAAGTTAACAACCCGGGTAATAACAACAACTCTACTTTGCATGCCTTCAATGTATAATTTTTCTTTAAAACGATATCCCAAAGTTATTCATAATTGAATTAAATGCTTAATGAAATGTAAAGTAATCGATAGCAATCAATTGCACAAATAAAGTACAATAATTGCTACCAATCTAAATAGTTACGGCTTATTTCTATTGTAGAAAGTATATACAAGTATAATCTTTTAAATCTTCTTATTTTTGTATTTACGTTTTCATCAATATTCATTTCATTTGAAATGTTATCAATTGAATCATATGTTATCATAAAAAGTGAACAAAATAGTATTGAAAGAAAAACATACCTATTTCACTTAAAAATATAAAATTTCATGCAATAAAGATACAAAAACAATAGTAACGAAAAATATGTTTATCACTACAATACACGCTAGAATTTGTTAAAGCTTGAATCAAACAATGATAAAGGTATATGATCCGAAAAATTGTATCCATATCCGTATAAAACAGGTATTTAAATTAACAGTATCATACATAACTACAGGTAAACAAACCAAACAAAAAATGGCACAGGCAGCTTTTAAAACGTGTGAAATTTGTGTTGCAAGTCCTGGACATAACTACTGTCAAGAGTGTGACCAGTTGTTTTGTGATGGATGTAAAATATCACATTTACGGACAAAGATGACCAAAATCACACATTTCTAAGTGGCCCTAACATTAACCCGGAAGTAAAACAATACTGTAACGAACATGATGAAAACTTTATATACTACTGCAGGGAATGTAATACGCCTATATGTAAAATATGTGTTATTGAAAATCATAAAAGCATGATTTATGTGAAATTAACACATCAACTGCAATAAACAAGGCTGAGATCGAGAGCGAGATTAACATAAAGATGAACAAACTTGAGACAAATATAATGGTTATCGAGCAAGGAACAAATGCATATCACAGTGATGTCGATGGAGTCATGCATGCCATAAGACAAGAAGGCGTACGGTTGAAAGAGCTTATTGATACACAAGTTGAATATTTGATCAGATCAGTGAAAGAGCAACACACAACACAACTTCAAACCTTACAGTTGATTGGTAATGCATTTAAAGCTGATTTGAATAAAGTAAAGGAACAGCACAGGATCTATCAAGACGCACAACAGATAACAGATACGTCGGCATTGCTTCTTAAAATGAAAGAAATAAAATCACACCTCGCTGCAGTAGAAGTAAAGCAGCTTACTGTCATGCCATCGGTAAAATATGTAAAAAGCAGAGCACCAAGAAGTGAAATAAAGAAACTGATTGGAGACTTAACATTTAGGTGAGTTGTTCTTAGTTATTGGGTCACAAAGTTCAATAGGCATCAATTTTGGGATGCCATGGAATATCATTGATATTTCAGTGCATATGGCAAAATCCTAGGTCCTTTATTCATATGAATTGCACACTGTAACAGTGGCGCTTTAAATTAAATTGACTCCTTTAGTTGCAGATTGAAAATATAAATTATTCAACATTTGCAGATAACCCAGCCTTTTATGTCTTGGGTCTTAAACTAACGTGTCTTTATGAACCTCATTTGGCGGATATTTACAAATATGATGTGTAATTCTAAGGAAAATCATTTAAATTTGACTATTTACGTGATGGGAAGGATAAATCATCATGTTTCTAATTGAATTTAAGAAAGCAGGTGAAATAACACTGATTTAATCTGGCTTTTCAACATATGGTAACCCTATATGCGAACAAATCATGAAAAATATCTTCTTATATCTTGATTTCTATTTTAAATCTTGCTTTTTACGATTTTTGGTCATTTTATATAGCAAGTATACTACGGTTTCGCTTCCGATTTTTTTATGCAAACAAATTGTTGGTGTGATTTTGGAATTGGCATATTGGCATCCTATTGCAATGGCTGTCCTCGTGTTAAGACAACATGGCCGCTAGCAAATTAGCAAAGTACCCTAATTTTTGACATATATGGTAAATATAGAGTACAAGGTCCGCTTTTGATAACAATTGTCGTCCAATATTCTGTAACCATAAGATGCCAAGTTTTATATTCAATTTTAGGCACATCAATTGTGTCGATCAGGGGTGAGATAGAATTTGTAAAATTTTGAATTATTCTTAATAATTATGAAGGTTCTATACATACATGTAGCCATTGTCGTATTTTGCAAACCTTTTTTAGAAGAGCCGATATGTTGGATGCTTTTCAGCTTCGTTTTGTATATGTCCTTCAAACTGGTTTGATTCGTGTGCCACTGATAAGTTTCATGTAGACGAATTGCGTGTCAGGCCCCCTATTATGAGTGCGTAATTTAATAAGTAATAATCATCACTTTTAAGGCACCTGCATTACCAGAAAGTGTTAGCTCTGAATAAATTTAGCAGTCACTACTACACACTAATTATCAAATGTATAAAGTGATATATCTGAGGACATCCCCTGACGATATATCGCTACCTTAAATTAATTTGTTTAGTACAAATATAAAAAGAAGATGTGGTATGATTGCAAATGACAAAACTCTTCACAAGAGACCAAATAACACAGAGATTAACAACTATAGGTCACCGTACGGCCTTCACCAATGAGCATAGCCCATACCACATAGTCAGCTATAAAAGGTCCCGAAATGACAAATGTGAAACAATTCAAACTAGAAAAATAACGGCCTTATTAAATATACAAAAAAATGAACTAAATACAAATAATGTAACATAGCAACAAATGACAACCACCGAATTACAGGCTCCTGACTTGGGACAGGCAAATACAAACAGAATGTGGTGGGGTTAAAAATGCCTACGTTGTTGTTCGGTGTGAGCCAAGGCTCCGTGTTGAAGGCTGTACATTGACCTATAATGGTTTACTTTTATAAATTGTTATTTGGATGGAGAGTTGTCTCATTGGCACTCACACCACATCTTCCTATATCTATCTACGGAATCCCAACCCTCCACCTAACATGGTACACTATTGTATATGACTTGGTGCAGAATACAGAGAACAAGAAACTTCAGTTAATGAAAGTTTGGAAAATATCTTGCTTTTATATTTTACTGAACGCCGCTAATTAGGTATGATTCATAAACTTTGAAATGTTGATGCACACATAATATTATCGAACGCACATCGTTGACAAGATAATTTCTATTTTTAGAGAAACGGGAAAAAGAAGAAAACCTCAAACAACATGAAAATGATAGGTATGCATTCGTATTAACCAGTGAGCGATTAAATCGTCGACATATTTGAATTCCGGCATCCAAAATTTCTGTGAATCTATTGTATTTAAAATGAGACTTTAAGAAAGAAATAGCATTTTCCCCACAAATATGGTCATTACGGGACATGTATTTGGTACTGTACTATTCGGGGAAAGAGAAAGCAAACTAAGACTTTTTTAATTCAATTATGTTTCTGAGAAGACATACCAATATAAATATGAGTAGAATGTCTTTCCAAGAAGGATCTAATGTGTTGACATGAAATATCATTGATATACTACTTTTTTGTTTTTGATTTTATTTATTTTGAATAATATCTAGTAATTCGAAACACTAAGGATTTCTTTAGCAGACATGGATGAGCAAAACCGTTTTTGGTACGACTTTTGAAATTATTAGTTTTCATTGTTCTTAAACTTCGTACATGATTTGACTTCACAAATGTTTTTAAACGAGCGCAATTGATGAGTATGATGTAAACGAAACACGCAGCTGGCGTACCAAGTTATGACCTGGTATCCTAAATGAATTTCTATTTGAAATGGAAGTGGCATCAACATCAATGAGACTGCAACCCAAGAAACATATAATACGCAAAAAACATCGACATCTTAAAACTGTAGACCTTATCGCTATTTAAGAATCTGCGACACTTGACCTGAGAATTTGCGACACTTGAACTGTTGACGTCATAAAACAATTACTTTTCCTTTGTGGCGTACATTTTACGGAAACCTTTGTGATGTCAAGTTATGTCCGAGAAATAGGCGATAAGTTGTATTAGAATCTTACTAATCGTTTGATATGCTATCTTTATAGAGACAGTTCATCAAGTAGACAATACAGATACAAATGCTACAGTTGCAAGTAAGTGTGATGTTTTTGTTGTTTATTTTCATTTGCATACAGTAAGACAGTAAAAAAGGGGGCGAAAGATACCAGAAGGACAATCAAACTCATAAATTGAAAATAAACTGACAACGCCATGGCTGAAAAAGGAAAAGACAAACAATAGTACACAAAACACAACATAGAAAACTTAAGACTAAGCAACACGAACCCCACCAAAAAATTAGGGTGATCTCAGGTGCTCCGGGGGGTAAGCAGACCCTGCTCCATATTTGGTACCCGTCTTGTTGCTCATATTAGTACAAACCCGGTAACAAGTCTAATTTGGTAGGTACCAAGGACATGTCTTAATGACCAAATTCAAACATGGAATTTTTATACTTTTTTCAATAAAAGCAACTCAACTATGCCATATTTATTCACTCCTGAAATATTTTGGATGCCATCAAATTTTTACATTTTTTGTTTATATATGTCCAGGTCTTAGTTTTCTGGTTTGAATCATTTTGTCATGTCGGGGCCTTTTATAGCTTGCTATACGATATTCTTTTCTTACTATTGTTGAAGACCCTACTGTGATATATAGTTGCTGATGTTCTCGTCTTTTGGTCTCTGGTGCACAGTCTTTTTTGCAAAATATGTTTCGATTGTTGAATGCGGAAATCGAATGTTGAATGTTGAAAACGAATGTTAAATGTTGAAAACGAATGTTGAATGTTGAATGTTGAAAACGAATGTTGAATGTTGAATATTGAAAAAGAAATGTTGAATGTTGAAAACAAATGTTGAGTGTTGAAAACGAATGGTGAATATTGAATGTTGAAAACGAATGTTGAATGTTGAAAACGAATGTTGAATGATGAAATCGAATGTTGAAAAAAAAAAAAAAAAAAATAAAAAAAAGTATGACAACAATATTTTTTTTTTAAACAAATTTTTGAATGTTGAATGTTGAATTTGAATGTTTAATGTTAAAAAAAAATTTTATTGTACATGTAGTTGAAAAAAAAGAATGTTTTTAAATTTGTTTGAATGTTGAATATTGAAATCAAACGTTGAATGTTGAAAACGAAGGTTGAATGTTGAATGTTGGAATCAATTTTGAATTTTGAAATCGAATGTTGAATATTGAAATCGAATGTTAAATGTTAAAACCGAATGTTGAATATCGAAAACGAATGCTGAATGTTGAAAACGATTAAAAAAAAAAAAAAAAAAAAAAAAAAAAAAAAAAAAAAAAAAAAAAAAAACAAAAAAAAAAAAAAAAAAAAAAAAAAAAAAAAAAAAAAAAATAAAAAAAAAAAAAAATCTGAAGAAAATAAATTTGAAAGAAAAATAATTTTATAAAAGTTTAACATAAACAAAAAATAAAATTGAATGTTGAAAGTTGAACATTGAACCAACTTGACATCCGTTAGGAAAGGTGTATGCTTTTTATTTTGCCTATTAATCCTTTTTACACAATGTTTGGGAATAGTAAAACAACTATTAACTTTAACTGGTTTGAATTTCAGGACAGAAAATGTTTCTAGGTGAGTATTCCTGTTTGTATGAATTAACGAAAATTCAGTGAATGAGATTGCCTTATAGCAGAAAATACTGATACTGCCATAATTTATTTATCTTCATCAGATATGTTAGCTATCTTAATACAACCAGCTTGTTATAATTAAATACCAATACTGAATTGCATATGATTTATAACAAATAAGATTCACATATGGCCATTGTTGATTAATGCAAACAAAACGTTTTGTTATGCAAGTCATTTCGATATTACAAGAAAACTGCCTTTAAAACTGGTTCTGCACTTTGAAAAAAGCGAAATGTTTGCAATCTTAATTAAGGAGGACACCACAATGCTTTACTAACATTATAACTATTTATATTATACAGTCTGAGTTACCAAGTATAATGTTTTATAAAAGAGGGGCGAAAGATACCAGAGGGACATTCAAGCTCATAGATCGAAATAAACTGACAACGCCATGGATAAAAAAAGACAAACAGACAAATAATAGTACACAAGACACAACATAGAAAACTAAAGACTAAGCAACACGAACCCCACCAAAAACTGGGGGTGATCTCAGGTGCTCCGGAAAGGTAAACAATACGATGTAGAAAATGTAATGAATAAGACTGCGTTATTCCATACATTGATACTGACATTTGTTAACACAAATATGTTTATCTTATCTAAAATTGAAAACGTGTGCATTTCCAAAAAAGACGTGAAAGTTGAATAGGGAAATGTATCGACAAGACCAAGAAAATGTTTAATGAGAAGTTTAATTCAATGTTTCACTGGATAACACATAATTGCTATATAATGACGCGCACGAAATTAAATATAAGTTCAAATATTCTTTGTTCTTCTTTTGAAACATATTTCATAGTTATGTATACTGTTTGGCATCTTATTTGATTGTTTTGTTGTATTTTTTTTCAGTAAACCCCCTATGTAAGTATTTGTGTCATAGTATTATCACATTTTAGAAATATAAGGTATGCATAAGTGTCAGTAAAAATCAAACTACTAGTACATTCTTTTTATATTAGTAAAACATTTTGGAATTTTCAATACTCTGCAAATTTTTGTTTAGATTTGGTCTTTAAACCGTTATATAACCGTCTCTGTGATGTCATAGTAATTTCGTCGCCTCGATTGTTATTAAACTTTGGTTTGATCTACGGCGGGTCAAGCCAAAACTTAAAAATTGGTGTTTGCTGCTTCTCATCTGAGCACTCGGCTTTAAGGAGTAAGATCAAAGACTGAATGTGTCGGAGTCGGAAAAACGTGTCCGGATAAGGTGACGTGCCTTTCTGCGGACTGTTACCTTGTGGGCTAGCACGTTCAAAATCTGGCTCAGCATAGCGGTCTCTTAGGATTCATATTCACATTCATATTGTCCTTGTCTTGAATAATAAAACTGAATGTAAATGGGGAATTTGTCAAAGAGAGAACAACCCGGCCAAAGAGCAGATATAATAAGAATGTAATTAGATTTACCATTAATCGTTAAACAGTCATTCATCAACATAATCATTAAACTGTTTCTTGAGTCATAAGTGGTTTTACTGTAGACGAGATTTGCGTTGAAGAAGCGAAGTATAATTTGTTTGTATGCTATTATTTTTCAAGGTATTATTCCGTTTAAACCCGATTTTTTTCATTATATCCGCATGAAATGTGATCAGATATTTTTTGTTTACTAAAATAAATCTCTTTCTATATTTTGCAGCAAGATGTAAGTACAATTTAATATCGTTTTCATAACAGTGTGGACGAGACCATTTCTTGGCGCGCTCGGGTTATCAATTGACTAGGTCAGATTAGGTGAACGTTCATCTGTAACGCCCACTTATCAAATCGTACTTGTTATAGAAATTTATACAGTTGGTTCGCGAAAGGTTCTAAACGCCTAAATCAAATAATATAAATACCTAACAGAGGACTAAACATTTTGTGTTGATTTCAATGTTGAATACTTAAAAATCTGTTTTTCTTCTCATGCAAGGAAATCATTATAAAAAAATCCCGTTTTTGTTGTTCCTCCTTTTAATACTTGAATTGAATATACGAAAAGAGTTAAGTTGACATGGAACAAATGAGTACGTAGCATACATATGCACATCTACGACATTTTACTTTTAATTCCTGGGATTTTATTTCTTTTTTGGATGCCTACTTTTTAAAAAGTACGTCTATTTTAATATAAAAACTAAAAGAACTAAACAGATTGTTCTGTTATTGTACTTCATTCCGGCTGCAATTTTCCTCTCTCCAAAACAAATGATAAATATATAAAGGAAGGAGATCTAGACTTATTAACATAAACGGTACCAATTTTTGCTGCACCAGATGCGCATTTCGAGAATCAATGTCTCTGCAGTGATGCTCGAGGTCAAAATATTTTAAAATCCAAAGTTTATTAAAAAAATGAAGAGCTATTAACCAAAAAGGACAAAAAAAGTATAGCCAAAGCTGGACAAGGAATCAAAGCTTTGCATGAGCGAGATACATTCCTTTATTTTAAATGATTTCCAAAATTTTGTAACAGTAAATTTTAATAACACAAAATCCGTATTTTCATGCCAATACCAAAGTACTGGCTACTGGGCTAGTGATACCCTCGGGGTCTATCAGTCAGTACCAAAGTACTGGCTACTGGGCTGGTGATACCCTCGGGGACTATCAGTCAATACTAAAGTACTGGCTACTGGACTGGTGATACCCTCGAGGCTATCAGTCAATACCAAAGTGCTGGCTACTTGGCTGGTGATACCCTCGGGGACTATCAGTCAATACCAATGTACTGGCTACTGGGCTGGTGATACCTCGGGGACTATCAGCTTATATTTCCTATCCTTTTTATATGTTTTACTAACCGAGGTGTCATTTTATATTTTGTTAAGAAAAATCAGTAAAATTTGTTTTGAAAATTACCCCATACTACATTCATGTTCTATTTTTATGCTAATTTCATCTAACTTTAATGATAATAGTATAATCATAAATTAAGTACATAACTGTGGAATCATTTATATTTCTGGGTTCCAATTTTCGTGGATCTAGGAAAAATTGTATTTTCGTGGATATTTGATTTCCTGGTTTTGCCAAAGTCTGTATACAAGCCTATAGGAAATTCGTACACGTCATTTAACATTTATATTCGGTGTCCAGGTATACCCCCAAAAAAAACCCAACGAAAATTGATATTCCAGGGATAGTATCAAATGCACAGTATTGTGAAATAAGTTTAAAGCAACTTCATGCACAAAATGTTTTGTTTATACACAGTTTTGATTTAGAATAAAAACCTACATGGTTAGAAAATACAAATAATAACACGATTACAAACACAATTCCATTTTAATATTCTTGTCATGATTAGAAAATAAATAAAATAACACCATTAAACATATCAAAGACACAATCCCAACTTAATATTCTTGTACGTGTCTATAAATAAATCTATTTTATTTAAAAAAAATTACCTGTGATGATATTAACGTCACTAAAAATACGTCACATATTATGGCGTTGATCCATTCATGTGACGGGCAGTTTATACTTCGTTCGTGGTGTCCTCGTGTGCTGTCGTAAAATTAGATCTGTTAAACATCTGTATGTATTTAAAAGTGCATGCATAACATGGTATCAGTTTTGATGTGGGATCAAACTAATGGTGTCCGTTGTTATTCTGCGGTTTACATGTTGTAATGTACTATTATATTACTTATTGATGCATTTCTTTGTGCTGAGTGTTCTTTCGTTTGTTTGTACTGTATTCCTGTCACGTAGTGTTATCATTTTTGCAGTAGTTTTAACATTGCCATATAAACAGGAGGTTTGGCTAACCTTAAAACCAGGTTTAACCCACCATTTTTTTCTTAAAATATCCTGTACCAAGTCAGAAATATGGCAGTTGTTATCAAATAGTCCGTTTCTATGTATGTTTGCGTTTGTTTTTGTTGCCGTTCAGTGTTTTCCTCTTATAGGTGTAATACCACCAAATCATAGTACGTCACATCCGGTAACATACGAAAAAGGGTCGAAAAAAATATCCCTTTGAATATGACAGTTGTAGGAAATTAATCCTACATTTCATTGCAGTAAAAATTTTCTGGGTCATAAACATATTTCTTGAATGTTTCAACATGTTCAAAGCACCATTATTTTTTATTTGGAGTTTCTATAGAATATTTTGGAAACTTGCGGTTACATGCATATGGTTGCTAACGCTTGTACACAGGTAAAAAAGAGGTGAAAATTTGATTGGATAACTTCCAGTGATGGTTTTTCCTTATATGCAATGACATGTTATGTGAAATTTTGTCTATAGTACTGGACAGGATAAAACTTTACACTTGCCAAGTATTACTTTATTTGAAATAAAGATAAAGTATGCACTTTTTTAAAAGGGTAAATTTAACAAAGACTAAAAGGGGGAAATCAATGGTGGTATTACACCCATAGTTGATGTGTTTCCCTCGGTTTAAAAAAAAAAACCTTAGCGGATCACAAGTACTATCTATGGAAAGTTTTGTTAAGACATACACGAAAACCGATTGCTCATGTTTGGACATCAACAAAACATTAAACAGCCACCACTTCAAATGAGCCTTCCTTGGCAGCCTTGTATTTTCCAAATTCAATTATCAAATTCAGTTAAATCCACACGTGGAGCAGGATCTGCTTACCCTTCCGGAGCACCTGAGATCACCCCAGTTTTTGGTGGGGTTCGTGTTGCTTAGTCTTTAGTTTTCTATGTTGTGTCTTGTGTACTTTTATTTGTCTGTTTGACTTTTCTTTTTTAGCCATGGCGTTGTCAGTTTATTTTCGATGAATGAGTTTGAATATCCCTCTGGTATCTTTCGCCCCTCTTTCATCGTTTGTTATATTCTGTTGATCATCCATATTTATAGCTTTGAATTAATGGAAACATATATTTTGTGTGTTCCAACTGTCGTTAGCACAATCATTTCATATTTTTCTTGAATTTGAAATGAACGAATGCGACTTATTATCAATTCGTAAACACATACTACCGATGGATTTGGCTATTTATATGTCCTTTTTGTTAATTTAGCTCTTCAACTGTTTTAATTCTAATACATCCTTGGTTTTCAAATATTTGGCTTTGAGCGTTCCTAATGAAATTAAATCAATAACAGCGCTTCGGACGCATGAAATTTATAACGTGTTGTTTTCATGTTTTGTACTAAACCATGTTTACCTAAGTAAGACGAACGATTCATCTAGTAGACCAGGTTCTTCTTACCGTTCTGGAGTGTTTGGAGCACATAAGATCAACCTCGGTTGTTGATTGGGTTTGTGTTACTCTGTATACATTGTTTTTGTGAAGTTTGGTTTTTGGTAATTGTTTGTCTTTTCGTCATCTATCGTTTTGTCGTTAGATTGTCGACTCGACTCAAGTGAGTTTTGAATATCACCTTGGTATTTTACGTCTATCTTTTTTATATCTAATTGTTTTTTTTAGCTTGTTCTGACATAACTATCAATTTTGTGTTCATGTTATTTACCATGTAAACCTTATTTTATTCTAGTCATCCATATTTAGCATGTTTATATTTTAAAGATATTTAGTGTTTACTTGATATGTGAATTTCATTATATTTGTAGTAAGTTTGGCTTTTGTAAGTATAATTCAATATATCCTTATAATTATTAATACTGCGACCTCAAATTAATTCAGAGTGTTATAAAAACTGATTTTAACAGAAAAAATGAGGGGATTTTTTATTTTGTAACTTGGCAAACCAGAGGTATGTTTCAAGTTGTTTAATTGTGTGTTAATATATTCAAATAAGAATGTAAAACATGACCCGAATTAAACATGTAAAACCCACATAACTTTCGTGTTAGGTTGTAAATGTTTGGTGTTATAGATATGTTGTGTAGTAACATTCTACATGTTCTAAGAATTCATCCACACGAATAGCCCGAAGACTTATTTTCGCGGATACTTTATTTAGCGTTTTACTCTTTCTAGTCCACTTCGCGGCTTTTTAATATCGCGATTTTCTTATTTACTTGATGTATTTTAATTAGGAAAGATACCATCTTTACATATTTGCGACTATTTATATTCGCGTTATTTTTCTACTTCTGAAAATAAATCGCTCGCGAAAATAAGTTGGTTTACCTTATTTCGTCCTTAAGCACGTAAAGAGTTATATGAAGAGGCAAAAAAGAACAACTAAATTCATTCAAAGTCACTTTTATCTAAAGGAGTTAGAACCTTTGTTGGGACCTTATTTTGTTAAATAATCTTTTATGTTCCAATAACGTGCGCATTGACTGCATTCTGAATTTAGTTTAAACATATTTATTTATAGTGGATTTGGAAACAAGTTATTTCAACCTATATGAATCCCTTTCCACTTTGCTGGTGCGATTGCTGCCTTGTAGCGGCATTATCCTGCCCATTTACGAGATCTACATCTTTGAATTGTAAAGATTGAATTAATTAACTCATTTTCAATTTAAACAACATAAGGCCCCTCTTTTTTTCGATCTATCAACACACAGGTGCATGAATCAACCCGACTACTCTGCTAAATACACGAATTCTAAAACAAAACGTTTGAAAATGGTATATTTAACTACATTCCCGTTGCCAGTGCAGATATCATACTGTATAGTAAGCAATACAAGTCCTCAGTAAGACAAAAAGTGAAGCGGCGAAAAAGAGTAAACTAACGAGGACGAACATTTATGGTCCTACATCCGGAATTTATGTTGGCATTGCACATGGGCATGTTTTCTAGGACTGTTTTCATCTTTACTCTAAAATTGTTCAACGTACACCGATTAATGTTGAAATCAATAAATCGAGATTTATGTATTAAATTAACTCATCATATACCAGGATTGAAATTTTGTATTTGCGCCAGACGTGCGTTTCGTCTACAAAAGACTCATCAGTGACGCTCGAATCAAAAAAGTTAAAAAGGCCAAATAAAGTACGAAGTTGACGAGCATTGAGAACCCAAAATTCCTAAAAGTTTTGCCAAATACAGCTAAGGTAATCTATTCCTGAAGTAGAAAAACCTTAGTATTTCAAACATTCAAAGTTTTGTAAACAGATAATTTATAATCATGATCATATCAATGATAATTCATGTCAACACAGAGGTGCTGACTACTGGGCTGGTGATACCCTCGTAATTTACTTTGAACTAGCTTTTAGTAAAAGCTAGTACTAATAGATCGGTACTTTATGTCTTAAGTTTTGTTTCTTTTTTTGTTTGCCTTGATTTTTACAACGAGAGATGAC